>CM060679.1:162498563-163111063 GCA_030686995.1 Artemisia argyi | reverse complement strand
CGGGAAAATGCCAACTCATGTTTTCTCACTATCGCCTCTAGCTAAGGCTTTTCTAAACCTAGGGAGCTTATATATTTCACGTGACATCGTGTTTAAGCATTCATATGCTCATATCCCGTGCTTACGTCTTCTCTAATTACGTAATGGGTTTACTCCCTTATTAGTCAAACTAAGTCAAATGTCACTTTGCGTAAATACATCCTTTCCCACTTGGGTTATGCTTTACATCAAGGCAAAGCACTTAACTTGTTTGAACCAAGGTATTAGTTGAGAACGTCGAGTCGTGGAAAGTCACGAGATATGAAACTATGGATTCTCGACGTCATGTTACTTGTACTTATAAGTAACCTATGATTTTCTCAACTTATAATCTTAATTGTCTAAACCTTTTCTTCTTAATGACAATTAGATTATGCCTTAATCCTTTCTTAATCCTATTTATGCATAAGACAAAACCAATCATATCCAAATCAAATATTCTCTTACACAATCTCTTACACCCTTACATATTCCCTTACACACTACATCCTAACCATCCATTCCCTTAAAACACATCCCAACCCTTCATTTTCAACACATGCCAATTGTTGGAAACCCTAATATGGCTCCTCTCATCCTAGCCATTGATTTCAAATTACAACACATCACAACCATCCATCCAACCCCTCATCTCTATATCATCACATGGGTTTCATCCTAACCATTGAATTCAAATCAAACATATCTCAACCATCCATCCAATCCCTCTTCCCTATACCACCACATGTGATTGATCTTAGCCATTGAATTCAAACCAAAACAATCTCAACCATTGATCTAACCTTTCCTCCCAAGCAAAAGAGGCTCCCTTTGATCTCATCCACCCATTTCAAATGAAACCATCTCAACCCTCCATTTCTCCTTTCCCCTCAAGCAAAGCATATTCCTTGGAATATCCTCTTCAACCCTAACCTAGTCATACTTGATCTTAGCCATATATTTCTAATGAGATCATCTCATCCATTCACATTCTCCACATGCCAAATTGTTTGAAAACCAAGGGAGGCTCCCTTTGATCCTAGCCATCCAATTCAAACCATTTCATCTCAACCCTCCATCACATTCTTCCCCCCAAGCATTGGAATATTCTTTGGCATATTCTTTCTCTCTTTTCTATGCCATGTGAGGAAATACACTTCCACCCCTTCCAAATTACCCAATCTACACTTTAAACCCTTGGTAATTTGGTTTCTCTTTAAGCACTTCACAAATGATTTCCAAATTGGCTATTTGAGTTGGTAAACCTTAGAATGATTAATGTTAAGGTTTAGTGTGAAGTATAATTGGGGGTTTAGCAAGGATAGGTATTTGTAAGATCCAAACACCCAACACTTGAGAAAAAGTTACAGACGCCTGGCGCGCTGCCCACGCGTTGACGCGCGGGTGACGCGCCGGCCTCGGTAAAATTTCCCAAGTTTGGGTTCTTGGCCTATAAATACCACCCTTGCCTCTTGTATTCCTCACCCCTTGCCATTATTCTTTCTCTCTAGATTCTTTCTCTCAAAACACTCTTAAATCTCTCAATCTCTCTATCTCTAATCTTGTGTTCTTGATTTTCTCACTAACATCTTTGGAAGAACACATATCTTTGCAAGGGAAGAATCACAAGAACCTAATCCACTCTTGTGATTGTGTCGAGGGTCTTCTTATCTTTACCCTTTCTACTATAATCGAGTCTCTAGGTTAGGTTAGAACTTGATTGAACAAACATATATTCATTCATTCAATTGTTTGTAAGGGAAGTCTTGTGTCTTAGTGACCAAGCCTAGATCATTGGGGATCTAGTTGGGGTTTGATACTTCCGGGTGGAAGTCTTGGTAGAGATCTTTGTGATCCTTAGGTAAAGTTGAATCGTGAGATTCTTTTGGGTGGTTTCCGAGGGCGAAATACCGTTGGTGAGTAACTCTTTCTTTGTGAGCATCAATATTGGTGAATATTGGTGGAGTGAATTGTAACGGTTTGTAGTCCACCGAAAGGATTATACTAGTGAATAGTATCATAGTCACGGATTCGCAACTAGACGTACGGATGGTATAAACCCCCATCCCGAACCAGTATATATCATGCTGTCTTTTACTTGCTTTTTTTACTTTGGTTGTGTTAGTGGTTGTTGGATTATTATACAACCACTTGGTGCTATCTTTGGCTTAAAGTTTTTAAACATCTAAAAATCCAAAGAAACCGTATTCACCCCCCCTCTACGGTTCTACATACAAAATTTGAGAATTTATGCTTAAAACTGAATTGAGGACTTACACTGAGCCTTGTGCTCAAAACCAAGAATGAAACACCCAATCCTGACCTACTGTCTCCCTGATACTCTAAACCATATTCCACTTTCTTCTTCTCTTCTTTTTCTTCTTTTTGATTTTTCACAGATTAATTGGAATTTTGAGGATTTTTTATAGATGCCTAGAAACTGATTAAATAGCTAAAGAAAGCTTATAAAAGCTTTTTAATGTCTTATATGAACTTAATGATCACTAAATAACAGTCTTTAACAATATGAAATTCAAAATGAGATTTTTAACTAAAAATAAGGCAAATTCTAAAATAATCAAAGAACTTTTAAATTATAACTGAGGAAAGTTGAATTACACTTAAAGTTATGATTACAATCTTTTAGAACTAAGAAAAACAACTGAAACCTAAATTACATCTAAATCGATATAACTAAGCTATGCTATAACTACTACTACATTAATTACTTGTTCTTTCTTCTTCACTTAAATAGACCTTGGTGAGTTTCTCTCACTTTCCCACTTCTATTTTTGACCATTGGATGAGCTAGATTAATCCTACCCGTTTATTTGGTTTTTGGCGGGAAAAGCCAATTTGCCAGTTTAGTGGGTTTGGTTTGGGCAGGTTGGTGCATTAATGGAGGGGTGAGTTATTAGTGGATGAGGGGGGAATGAGTGGATAATGTGAGGGAAATGTGAAGGATTGGAGGAGGGAGACATGGGAGCGGGAAACCATGTGTGGGGTGAGGGTGATGGTTTATTTGACCTGCGTGTTTGACCAGGGAAGTATTAAACGGTTTTGAAGTTGGGCCAAGGGGTGATGGGCTTAGGGGATTAGTGGATCAGGGATTGAGTTGGATTTGGAATTGGATATGTATTTTGGGGTTAATAATCACAAGGGTCCATTTGGTTTTAATAATTATCACCAGGACCAATCATGTAATTATTCTGAATTTGGAGGGCTGGTCTTGCAATATTCCCAAAGTTGATTCAAGGGTTATTTTTGCCATGTTTCAATAATCCAAGGACAAGAATTGCAATTTTTCATTTTTGGACCCTAAGGGACTAAAACTGCCAAATGTTGAAACTTAAGGGACCAAAATATAATTTCTTCAAACTTTCATTCCAAGGACTAATGTTGACAACTTGTGATTTCCCAAGGACCAATATTGACTTTTTATCCAAAATATTCCACCAGGGACCAAATATGCCATTTTCTGGAAGTTCAGGGACTAATTCTGCCAATTCTGCAAACTTTGCTCATTTTTCGTCTATTTTCAATCCTTTTGTACCTAAAACACATAAAAACACATTCATATTTGCAATATAATTAAGCATATTTGGGTATTTTTGGTATTTTTACAGTCCAATATGGGTGTAAAATGATGAGTGTTTGAGCACTCATCAATTATGTTCTATTAGTTGCAACAAGAAAGTGATGGCTGGTTAAGCAAAGGTGGTATGATGTTTGAATAACAGATGGCTTGTAGCTTGTGGATGAAAATTTGCTCATCTTAGTATCTCTGCTATTTTATTGTGAGTGGGCTGCAATGCAGAGATAGAGATGGCTAATTTGTGACAGTTGGTTATTCACATAAGGAAGTTTCCTGCTTTGGTATGTTACTGTGTATTTGCCAGTTTAGCCTTAAGGGGTGTTAGGCATTAGAGTTTTCTTCTTATTGGAGCTTAAATAATCAGTGCAGGTGGTGTTTCATGAGTTCCTGCTGTTAGTAATCTTGGATTAATCCAACAATTTCTCTGTTTTCAGCCTGAAAATGTGAGAAAGAATTGCACTCACTTTAACTGATGGCCTTGTATCTTGGATGATTAAAGTATCTTCTTAAGTTTGCCTGAAATTATTTTCTGAGTTGGTCTTTGTTAGACACTTAGAAAGCTTTTGGGCTTACTTAATAAGTGTACTTCAAATTGTTCATAAAGTAGGTTTTCAGTTGAGTAGGGTATGTGAGTATGGTGGGTAGTGTATGAAGATAGGAATAGTGAGGTGTGAAAGATGAACCTACTTGGTCCTATCTATGCACTGCCAAGGAAGAAAGGGATGGTACTCAATGTAGGGTGTGTGTTCCCAATTGTGTGAAGCCATTGTAGTAAATGGAAATGTAGCATAATTGGTATAGCCCCTACTATAGAGAGGTTATGGGTGCGTAGTGAAGCCATTAACCCATTTCTCCTATGTTTACTGTGGGTGCTGGTTAAGTGAGCATGGGAGGAGGGTAAGATAGAAATGTAGCTAGATGGTTAAGGTGCATAAAAGGTGAATTGAAGAGTGTTTGGTATACGAAGGAATGTTAATATTCTCTGGTCTGTTGTTGCAGAGTACATTACCTGATATGTGGATAGTTGATAGTTGTATGTGTTTGTTTTGCTATGTTTTAGTATAAAAGAATTTGGGTCTGTCCAATTCTATGCATTCTATTGATAAGTTTTGTACAGATAAATTTTGGAAAGTTAATATAAATTCACCATTTGCACAAAAAAAAAAATAAAATAAAATAAAAAAATAAAAAAAACAATTGCACCTGCATACTACTTTTTGAAAGATTCACCAAATCACCAAACACTAAGGATATACTAGTGAAGTTGGCTACATTTCCCATTTGTGAGATTACTTTGGGTTCAACTGCAGCTACATCCTCACAGTTAAAACCAAAGTCCTATCACAAACAGGCTTCACCAAAGGACAGTATCACTTGGTGTTAGTTCATTTATACAATGGCTAAATTTCCATACTACGCTCAGATGAAACAATCTATACCACAACATTATCAGTCTTTTACTCAGCAGGCATCACCATTGTTGAACTATACCATTATGCCAATAATAGTTCTATGGATATCCCACTTCCTAGACTACATTTTCACTCTACAAAGATTATACTAAGTATCAAATGCAGCTACATCCTCACACTTGAGCTTAGCTGTAGGATACTAATTAAGTTTCCAACATGATGAACTTGTGATGTAGTAGGCGTATGAATTAGTGAGAAGAAGAGATAGTGAGATAGAGTGGAACCTTGAGAGAAAATTAGGAATATTAGATTAGTGTAAAATGAAGGTCCAACCCTCTCCACATGTGGAGAGGGGTATTTATACTAATCCTACAAAGAAACATAAAAACGCCCACACCCGGGATGTGGATCAGGCATACAGTGGGTAAGACCCGTCCTTCTTCCACGATGTTACTTAGACTAAACTAATATCTAACTAACTAATAAACTAACTACGAGCTAACTTTAAATGCTATTACATCAGTTAGGTGACCGAGTCTTCTATAGGAATAATTGTATTCCTAACAATCCCCCCTAAGCAAGGTTACCTTGGAAGTTAAGCTCTTTGATCTTTAAGCATTCATAAATCTTTGTAGCTCGTAGGTTCTGATTCTTCACTTTTCTGCACACTTTGTACTTCAAGCAATGAACTTGTGATTTGAGTTCCTTTGAGATGTGTGATCTTTGAGCTTCTTTGAGATCATCAGCCATAGTAAATCTCCAAGCTCATCCATAGTAGTAACGCCTTCATGTGATGTAGTGACTTAAGGACGATCATGCTCACACCCTTCTGGATCAGGAGACTTTTCATCAGAGTTGCGGAAACGTTGTTGGTAGTCTCTTAACATTCGTTGTAGTAAGTCTCTCTTCATCATTGATAGTGAGGAGGATGTATGAGCATGAGGTATGGATTGACCCGATTTAGCTGGAAATAGGAGCTATCAACGCCATCTTTATATGTATCCCTAAAATAAAACAGTTAACAATAAAGATAGAGAACGAATATGGCTTTGTCATTCGTTCTACGAGGACAGACTACCCTCCGGTTTTGTGAAAACCGACCTGTGGAAAACTAGAAGGGGGGTTGAATGGTTTTCCCCTCTTTTTCGTTTTATGAAAAATCTTCAATTAGAGTTTATTATGAAAACAATATATAATCAATATGATTAATTATATATGTGTACTTTTGAGTTTGTTTTCAAAACTTAGTTTTATGAATAAAGCATTGGTTGATCTTTAAGTTAATATGTTTTCCTTTTGAAATCTTAAAACGTTTTGTATCAAATCATCTATTAAGTTAAACTCAATATGAGGAGTGTGAATAATAATGTAGTCGATCATATTATATAATTATGCATATCTTCACAATATTAACTTGCAACTATAACACAATCAATCATCATGACAATATAAGCAACACCTAACACATATATGCAAGCATAGATATAAAGCGATAAATGCAAGAGTAAATGTAAATAGATAAGATAAAGAAGATGCAAACTGGACACGATGATTTATAGTGGTTCGGCTACAAGGACACCTTCCTTGCCCTACTCCACTCCCCGAGTACCACACTCGAGAGTTTTCTTCACTACACAACAAGCTCCCTTTTGGCGGAGAAAACCTTACACAACTTTTGCTTACACCATTTAACGACACTAAGCTAAATGTCGAGTTCTAATAGTAGCTAGAACCAATCTCACACCAAATATCACACCACGTGATCTTCACACCTTAATCACACCTTCACACCTTCTTCACAACACTACTACTACACAACTTATCACACCTTCACAACACACCTATTTCTTCACGGCTTCACGACTTCTTCATGGCTTCACAACTTCACGACTTCTTCACTACTTCACAACTTCTTCTATACTCCACTACATACTCACACATCTATTACTTCACACCTACATAACTTCTCCACACTACTACTTCTTCACACTACTTCTTACTCACTCATAAACTCACTACTAAGTAAGATCATCTTGATCTACTTATTACATATACAAAGCTCACAACTTTACATAAGTACTAACTACATCTTTAGCTTTATGATGGGGAGGATTCTTCTCTTGCACTTTGAGATATGAGAGATTGGATCACTTGAAACAAAGATTAATAATCTTATGATCAAAGGGTTTTAGAAGGATGTTTAGAGAGAATTGGATCTGAAAATATTTGTGCAAAGAGGTGAGAAAAATTCCAGGTTTGAGGTGGTATTTATAGGGAAAAATTTCTGACAAAATCTGACAGGGAGCGTGGCCGGTCCCCTTAATTGTGTGCCGGTCCCCTTAATAATTAAGGGGACCGCCTAGTATAATTAAGGGGGCCGCCTAAGAAAAAAAATATTTTTTCTTCAGATTTTTTGTCTTTTTGTGGGGGAGGTTTTTCCTGAAGAATGTGGCCGTTTTTTGGTTAGAAATTTGAATTCAAAATGTTTATTTTGAATAAAACATTTCTTATAAATACAAAAATATTTTGTATAAGTTTAGAAATGTTTGTCCCATTTTAATAAAATATAAGGTTTGTAAAAATAAAAATTCCTTTGATCATAAAATGCATTAGACACTTTGTTTATTCATACCTTAAGTGATATGGATGCTAAAGCAAATATTTATGACTAAATACTTGTTTACGTCATAATTTGTAGTTCAATGAGTATACGTTTTGTGATTATCAAAACATAGAGATATCGATATATGTTAATAATGTTTTTAGACATTATTTATATCAACAATCTCCCCCTTTTTGATGATTACAAAACCTAAACTCATTAAGTCTAAAAATTAATTTTTAGACAAGTACTTAGTGAGTTTATATTCACTTCTCCCCCTTTTTGTAGAATCAAAAAGGTTGATGAAAGCTCCCCCTTGATGTGTGCTCCCCCTCGTTCGATGGCACCAAGGGATCGAGAAATGGAATGCTCGCAAGAAAAATATTAGAAGCACAAGCATATATAGAAGAATAACAAGCATAGCAAACAAATATTAAGGATACATAACAGGTATAGCAAATAACAAGCATAGCAAACAAATATTAAGGATACATAACAATTAATTCAAAGTGATTATGTTAAAAGATCCTAATTTGCCAAAGAGAGCCATTGGACTTGCTTGTAACAAAAGGTTGGTTGATTCGTATTTGAAAGTGAAAATCATAAGCATGTAGTATGCTTAGATGGTTGATGATTGAGTGTTTGGAATGAAGATGGTTGAGTAGGGTAAGGTTGTTGGATTAATGGAGGTATATGTTTGGGTCTTGAATGTTGGAGAGTTTGGTGGTGGAGAGTTTGTAGCGGAAGAGGTTGATTAAGGTTTTGGATGTTGTTCAAGTGAGGGTATTGGATATGATCTAGTGAGAAGATATTCAATCCAAGTGAAGTGTTCATTGAATGCAATGGTTTTTAGGAGAAAGATGCAACAAGGTCAATTGTTGACATGCTTCTCAAGTTGATTTAAGTTGTGTGGTGATGGGGGTGATCTAGATGAAGGTGGATCCAAATTGCGTTGAGCAAGATGTAAGGCTAAAAGAGCACTAAGCTCATGGGCTTCTTTTAGCGCCTCAACGAACTTCAAGTGTTCGGAGGAAGGTGATGGTGGTGGAGCATGATAATAGTCTTGGGTGAGGGTTTGAACATGCAACATAGGAATGGCATGTGAAGTTGTAGGATGTGGTGGTGATACTCTTGGTGGTGTAGGCATGTTTGAGCTTGGGTAATCATGAAAACATGATATGGGTGGAAGAGATGCTTCATGAGTGGATGGTGTTTTTGTTGAATTAGCATCACGTAAAGTGTTGGTAATGAGGTTGATTATGAACAACATCACTTGAGTTGTGAAAAGATTATGAGGTTTGAGTGTAATGTAGAAGGATATGGGAAAGTAAAGGTTTTTGATATGTAATGTTGAAGACATAGGAGGAATTTGGTGTTGGATGTTTGACAACATCATTTGGTTTGACGGGCTTTTAGTGGAAGTTAGGCTTACTTCTCCAAACGGTTTGGTGGTTTTGGTTTAATGGGAGAGGTCATGAAGAGATGAGAATAGATTGAGAGGAATGAGAGTGTTTATAATGTAGGATTGGTGGGATTAAGGATGTATAGATTTTGATAGAGGGTTTAGGATAAAATAGGTTTATGAATTTTGGGAAGTGTAGGATGAAATGGGCTAAAAAGTAGAAAAAGGAAACAACACCTTCGACCATCAGATGGCCGGTTCCCTTAATTGGAGGCCGGTCCCCTTAATAATTAAGGGGGCCGCCTTATGATTTAAGGGGGCCGCCCATCTGGTGATTCCCAGATTGCCAGAAAAGGGTTTTTGGTAGTGAATTGCAGAAAGGTTGTGTTTTTGGTTTCAAACAAGTCCAACTCTTTGAGGCAATTAAGCATATACTAATTTTGTAAGTAATTATGTAGCCAAAGCATGTTAATCAAAGGGATTAAGTGAACAAGAAATTTCATCTAGCATGCAAACATACTCATCAAGCAAGTAAAATATAAGTGCTAGGAAACACTAAGCAACATCAAGTATTTCATAACTAAATAACTAGGAGGATTAATCCTAATGTGTATCAATGTGCAATAAGTGGGTAGTTATGATAGCATGGATTTCTAGACTTGTTACAAACAAAGTCTTAATGAACAAACCATGGTCCTCTTGATTTGATTTAGTTCACTTATAAGTGTCATTTATGTAAATATAGATGACAAATATGAGATCACCATGCATGATTTTAAAAGAGATGTTTTTAGCATTATTCAACAATGTTTGAAAGTAAGTTTTCACTTAGATGTGAGAGTTATTTGAATAAAATAGATTGGGTTTTTACTTCAATATGTGTGAATAAATGGTAAAGAATATTTTCCCAATCTTTAGTTTTGATCAAAACAAAATTGTGGATATTGATAGTGAAAACATGTTATTTAAAAGTGGGATAGTTATTTGAAAAACTATTTTCCAAAATGTGAGGTTTTTGCATATTTTTAGAGATATTAGATTTTTGACAACAAATATCATGAATCAAATATTTAAAAAAAAAATGTTTATTAAAGATCTCATGCTCAAGAGGGTTGGTTAAGCCTATTATTATCTCATGCTATCGTTTCTACATATCCTATGATCCTAAAGGAAATGAAGACGATAATTTATATGTTAGATGTGAGAGTGTTGAATGGGGTATAACCTAACATCTATAGTTCCTTTGTTTTCGCACGCTTATCTAACTTAATGCCATAAATCTAGGAATGAAAGAATCTAATGAGAAGCAAAGTTCATAAAAGTAAACTAGCGTTAGGTATATATAGGAAGAGCAATTTAATCAAGTTGGAGAATGAGTATGAGACTATTACTAGTGGTGCTCAATTCAGGTTAAACACGACCATTTTTACGGGTTACACACACCCAACTTCTCACATAGAAGCAATTCAACCGTTAGGTTAAATTGAATTTCTAGTCAATAGATTCTCCAGTAGTCATTCTCTTTTTAGAAGAAATCGAGTTCCTAAATTTACCTATCGAAGATTACCAAATATGAAGTTTGCTTGATTCACTAATACTTGGCTTAATGTGACTCAAACATCATGTTTTTATGAAGGTAAATCTAGATGATATATTTTATTCACGATCCTAATAGAGACGTGTTGAATGTTTAGATAAGAGTAAACAATTTTTTTTTAATCCTTTCTTCATGATTTACCGGTTGTTTGGTTTTGATGACATATTACTTGATTTAATAACTGTGCTAGATTTAAGAGTGCACCTTAGCATCTCTTGTGAAATGAATCTCATTAAGATTATTTATCTTAAATGAGTTTGTGATTCTCAACTGATATCAAAACTAGACATTAATATATTTTTAAAAAAGTATTATTTTCTATGATTTTTGCCAATGTTGTATATCGTACTTTAACAAGCATTTAAATTTTTTTTTTTACTTGTTTATGGATTGTGACAAGTTATTTTTCAATTCTAATAACTTGTATTATTTTAAAAAAAATGTAGTGCATTATCTTGTAACACAACCATTCATGCTACAAAGAAAATGAAATACATAGAATATATAGTGTGTATTATTCTTAAATATGTATTTTATCTTGAAGTAATAATTTTAAGTAGTGTGAGCAAAGTTTACATATGTTGTTAGTTTGCTCATGTTTGGTTTTTCGGATATGACACATTTATCCATTGCATTGCAATGTAAATTGCTTGAATATTTCGGACGAAACATCCAAGTCGTCAATCCTATTTTATTGTATATTTTATGAATGTGTTTAAAATGTTATTCTAATGTTTGGAACACAATTATTAGACAAGTAGATTCAATATGACATTATCAACACAAGTGTGAGTTATGATCCAATGCATACTCTTTTCATCTATAAAGGATGTAACTATTTTCATATCAATATAGTGTGATTGAGTATGTAGATTCAAGACTATATCTTTTGTTTTAATTTGATATAATCTTGAAGCTAAACAAATAGCAATCCAATTTCTTGTCCACACTCAAAAATGTGTCAATTAGATTTGATAAATATATCAACCATAATTTGAATAACGAATTGATATAATATCAAGATCTTTCTTGACCCTCACGGACACTCATTTGAAATAAATAAACATTTTGATAGTGTGTTCCATTAATCCTAAGATTATTTATTAGTGAATGATTGAAAGTTGACTTATTATTTCATGATTGTTATATGTTTTGTTTTTGTGAAAGACTCTTCATTTTTATTTATTATGAACACACTTAGATTTTGAAAATACTTTTTCTTTTATATAACTATTAATGTTTTATAATGATTCAATTTCTCTTATTAAACATCTTAAGGTAAAACAAGCTAATTTGTAGAAAATATTTAAGTGTGTTGTGAAGAATAGATTAAATTGTTTGAAATGTTTAGGTGACTAGATTGAACTCATTTACAAGATGTTTGAGTAACATTAAGCCATCTATACCTATATGCAATGCAAGCATATTATAACAATCCTAACGCAAGAAATCTAGCATAAGATCTAGTTAAGTATAAATCGGAAAACTAGCTATAAACTAATAGGGCACATATGCATAGATATACACATAGCTAAACTTCTAATAGCAACAATCATTTAATATATTCAATTAAGAAAATAAAATCACAAAGAAGTTCACATAACACATAAAACACTTGTCGTCGTTTTGTGTATTATATGCACCAATGTTTACTTAGCTCGAATTTTTTTGAAAATAAAATAGTTTCCTCCCCATTCTATAATTTAATTAAGATCAATATTTTGAAAACATAAATACTTAATTTTTCAAAAGTATATCAACTAGGAATGCCCGACTCGAAGGAAAAGGTAAAACAAAAGTTTTACGTTAAAACGAAACACAAATTTTTGACCACCGTATAGTATTTTGACTTTCTTAGTTATTTAAGTTTGTAATGGTTACTTGTAAGTATTTTTAAAAGAAAGTAGACTCAATTATCTTTAAAACGCCGGGTGGCACGACTTCTACGGAGTTACGGTTAATTTTATATGATTTTTCAAAGTTTTCGAAAAACTGTCGAACAGACAGGCGGACCCCTTAAATAATTAAGGGGACCGCCCAGTATTTAAGGGGGCCGCCTAGACAATTAAGGGGGCCGCCCATCTGGTACTCAAAATTTCATTTTTTTGTAAAAAATTGTTTTCTGGCCTTTCGGAAAGGTGTGTAACTTTCTGATTTTGATACCGAACATATAACACTTGTTTTAAACATAATCTTATCTCGAGCTAGTATAATTAGTGTATATAGTATCAAAACTAATACAAGTTAATCAACAAAAACACTTTTCATATTTAATCCTCCTTAATGAGTAATTTGATACATGGATCGTACTCAATTTTTAAAACTATTTGTTTTGAAAATTTGAGCGACGTGGCTCTGGTACCAATTGTGGAAAACTAGAAGGGGGGGTTGAATGGTTTTCCCCTCTTTTTCGTTTTATGAAAAATCTTCAATTAGAGTTTATTATGAAAACAATATATAATCAATATGATTAATTATATATGTGTACTTTTGAGTTTGTTTTCAAAACTTAGTTTTATGAATAAAGCATTGGTTGATCTTTAAGTTAATATGTTTTCCTTTTGAAATCTTAAAACGTTTTGTATCAAATCATCTATTAAGTTAAACTCAATATGAGGAGTGTGAATAATAATGTAGTCGATCATATTATATAATTATGCACATCTTCACAATATTAACTTGCAACTATAACACAATCAATCATCATGACAATATAAGCAACACCTAACACAAATATGCAAGCATAGATATAAAGCGATAAATGCAAGAGTAAATGTAAAGAGATAAGATAAAAAAGATGCAAACCGGACACGATGATTTATAGTGGTTCGGCTACAAGGACACCTTCCTTGCCCTACTCCACTCCCCGAGTACCACACTCGAGAGTTTTCTTCACTACACAACAAGCTCCCTTTTGGCGGAGAAAACCTTACACAACTTTTGCTTACACCATTTAACGACACTAAGCTAAATGTCGAGTTCTAATAGTAGCTAGAACCAATCTCACACCAAATATCACACCACGTGATCTTCACACCTTAATCACACCTTCACACCTTCTTCACAACACTACTACTACACAACTTATCACACCTTCACAACACACCTATTTCTTCACGGCTTCACGACTTCTTCATGGCTTCACAACTTCACGACTTCTTCACTACTTCACAACTTCTTCTATACTCCACTACATACTCACACATCTATTACTTCACACCTACATAACTTCTCCACACTACTACTTCTTCACACTACTTCTTACTCACTCATAAACTCACTACTAAGTAAGATCATCTTGATCTACTTATTACATATACAAAGCTCACAACTTTACATAAGTACTAACTACATCTTTAGCTTTATGATGGGGAGGATTCTTCTCTTGCACTTTGAGATATGAGAGATTGGATCACTTGAAACAAAGATTAATAATCTTATGATCAAAGGGTTTTAGAAGGATGTTTAGAGAGAATTGGATCTGAAAATATTTGTGCAAAGAGGTGAGAAAAATTCCAGGTTTGAGGTGGTATTTATAGGGAAAAATTTCTGACAAAATCTGACCGGGAGCGTGGCCGGTCCCCTTAATTGTGTGCCGGTCCCCTTAATAATTAAGGGGACCGCCTAGTATAATTAAGGGGGCCGCCTAAGAAAAAAAATATTTTTTCTTCAGATTTTTTGTCTTTTTGTGGGGGAGGTTTTTCCTGAAGAATGTGGCTGTTTTTTGGTTAGAAATTTGAATTCAAAATGTTTATTTTGAATAAAACATTTCTTATAAATACAAAAATATTTTGTATAAGTTTAGAAATGTTTGTCCCATTTTAATAAAAAATAAGGTTTGTAAAAATAAAAATTCCTTTGATCATAAAATGCATTAGACACTTTGTTTATTCATACCTTAAGTGATATGGATGCTAAAGCAAATATTTACGACTAAATACTTGTTTACGTCATAATTTGTAGTTCAATGAGTATACGTTTTGTGATTATCAAAACATAGAGATATCGATATATGTTAATAATGTTTTTAGACATTATTTATATCAACACGACCTGTGATCAGGTAGAGTCTCTTTTAAAGAAAACTCTCCTTGACAGGAATTTCCAGCTTGTAGTAATGAATTTTCCAAAGAATCCACTTTGGAATCTTCATACTTAGGATGTTCTCATACCGGGACGTCTCAAAGCAGGCAGCACGATAGAGTGAATCGGTGAATAAATATTCACGGATTGATGAGAAATTGATTTATAGAAATCACTCGCGTGTCATATGATAAACATTTTTGAGACACGACGAGAGTTTTAAGCATTGAATCATATTTCCATGAAAAATACTTTTGTTTGAAAGGTTTTACACAAACACTGTGCTTGAAAATTAGTAGATGAGCACATTGAAAGGTTTTTGCAAAAGTATCCGTCAATCCATATCCTGGAAAAAGTTTGATTCAATGTTGAATTGCACCATTGTTGCTTTCCAGTTGTCACTTGATCATTGATCCAAGATTGATAACGCTCAAAGTTAACATGTTTTTATAAGCGTTATTAGTGTTTTTGTGTATGTTATTTGGTTGTTTTTTATATGCTTTTGCCACTAAATCGTATCAAAGTATGTTTTTGTAGCATATGTAGCCAAATGTAGGAAAAATGGAGAAAAAGTGAAGAAAATGAAGTATACGCGATTACACGAAGATTCCCAAGCTCAAAAGTCCAATCTGTGAAGCAATTCATATGAGAACCTAAGTTTTGTCATTTCAAAGTTCCTAGTTCAGAAGTTAATCAAGTTTGGATAGTGCATAAAGAACTACACAAGGAAAAGTCAAAGTTCAAAGCAGCCAGGATCTACCATCCGATCGGTTGGAGTTTAACCGATCGGATTGCCATAATGACCATCTCCATCCGATCGGTATCAACCCGCAACCGATCGGATGGTCGTTTCTGCATGTTTTCTGCCAACTTTTGTGCACGAATATTGGTCTTTTGTCCCATGGTTCTAGGCCCTTCTTAGTGTCTTATTGTCCAAGTTCCAGCATTTAAGTCCCTATTCATTACTAGGAGTATTGGACAAGCCTATAAGGACCTCAAGAGTGCACAATTAAAGACACCATTGAAGATACCATTTACTCTCATAACTACACACAATTATTATCATCATCTAGCTCTCAAAGGAGGAAAATTCATGCAGAAAGAACCAGGAACTTTGGAGGACCAAGGAAGCAACATTTGGAATCCAAAAATCTCAAGAAACCATCACCGACACTTAGGTTATCAATGCCTTGTCATTTGTTATCAATTTCAAAGCATTGTAAGACTTAAAACCATGGATTCTAATGTTAAATATTCTGAGTTTATTTGCATGTTTGCTATGAGTGGCTAGTAACCTTTTTACACTTGTTTTGATGATGTTTTGTACTTAGTGATAGTTATGATTGTGATAACATGTTTTAACTCAATTTCAAGTCAATCCTAAAAACCAATTGTACCTTAAGTTTCATCGTGACATTTGTTTAGCCAAGGCTAACTAATTGATAATAGTTTCAAGGGTCGAAAGATTTGTTATTAATCAACTAGTTATAATCATTTGTCTATGAATGATTGTTTTTCACCATAATTATTCTTGACTAAACAAAGAAACAAGAAGTATGATTGTAATGAGAATGCTTTTATAACATCAAATCGGTTTGTTTGTAAACCTTTAGTTGGACGAAAGTTTAAATGTTTATAAACAATTGTAACCTTTTTGTCTATGAATAGGTTACCTTTTGTATTGACCATTTCCTAAGAGTATTTGATTTGTAATAAGAGTTTATTCTTGTGTTTAAGATATTTCCCATACCTTATGAACCTTGGATAGATCTTGATTGATTGGTTTACACCTAAAGCTTGTTTTTGTGAACTAAAATCTTGACGAAGGTTTAACTTGTAGAAACAATAGATTAGATTACCATCTAATTATTTCAACCAACATGTTATCAAAAGTTATCACAAACATGTGTGTCATTAAGTAGAAAACTAGTCTAAACAAGTGTAGTTTTTAATTTATTGAATTTGCTTATTATCTTATTTGCGTACATTAAAGATTTACTTTAAGACTTATATTTTGATTCACTCACAAATCCCTGCGAACGATCCCGACTTACCATCATATCTTGCTATAACGGACGAGTACACTTGCTCGTATGTGTTGTTTCTAGATTTGGTAATTCACCTTTATAAATTTAAAACTTGTACTAACAAATAGCACGTCAAGTTTTAGGCCCCGTTGCCGGGGATTTTGATTGTGTTTCTTTTAAGTTTTAAAAGTCCGTTTCTTTTCGTGTTCGTTTTCTAAAAAAAATAAAAAAATCCGTAGCATCCATCAGATCGGTTTCCTTTTTTTTTTTTTTTTTTTTTTTTTTTTTTTTTTTTTTTTTTTACCGTAGCATTCATCCGATCGGTTTGGTATCCAAACAATTCGGATAGATTTTTCTATTTTCGATTTTTTTTTTATTTTCTTGTTCTTTTGTTTAGGTAATTGACTCGATTCTCTTGGTAGTTGTATGAACACTCGTTCTACTACTAAAAAGCTTAGTACACCTTTATCCGATCCCGAGAGTTTGTTTCGTAAGAAGAGATCTTCATCTATTCTTAATTGGTTTGATAATCTTTCCGAAGAACATCCAATTTCCAATCTTTTTGAACCAATACCCATGGCTGACGATCAACCCATGTGGGCTTCCAATAGAACCGTAGCACTTACTCCTGGAGCTGCTATTGTTGTCGCCGACCTTGGTGAAAACTTTACCGTTAAAGGTCACCATCTTTCTGTAACAATTCGCAATTTCAGGTTAACTTTTATTCCCGAAAATTTCACTATTCACTTTTTACTATTCACTTTTTACTATTCACTTTTCACTATTCATCTCAGAAATTTTTATTTCATATTCTCGTAAGTTAAACTATTTTAATGATAATCCGAGAGTTTGACGCTCGTCGGATCATTTCTGCAAAAATCACAAAGCCGTGTCCGAGATTTACTTTTAGGTTTAAACGTCCTTCTAGCATCCCGATATGTCCATAAAACATTATAAACAATAGAAATATGATTTTCTCTCATTTTAGGACAATTCCAAAAGTTTCGGAATTTTACGTTTTTCAGTTCAGCGTTTTACGCGAATTGAGCGTTTTAGACCTGTGTTTCCAGTTTTTAGCAGGGTTTTCGCACCCGATAGAACCTACCACTCATTTTACATTTTATTATGGACTATATTGACATGTTTAACCATATTTATAAGTTTCATATTTTTAGGATACCCGGTTTTACGTTTCGTGGCCTAAAAACTTACGGTTAGCAATTTACGGAGTCAAAACTAGCTACATACTTAGGATATTATCATCCAAAGACCATGACTACTCATCTAGTCACCCTTATCATGTATAAACCGACTTAGGGGGTTAGGAGTCACCATTTTGTGGCTTGATCTTGACCATTGATCTCTAGGATGTTTACAAGTGTCTAAACTAACCATGGTTTAATTCTAACCCAATATATGGTTAACTATTTTTCTCATCCTATAAATAGCCAACTAATAACACATATAAAACTTGCACCACACCTTCTTATAACCTTCAAGTCCTAAAACCTAAGGCACTTCTCTTATATTTTGTAAGAAAGTTAACTAGTTTTTGAAAGAAAACTAGTGTTTGATCTTCAATCTTGGAAATTTTCTAAGAAAAGTTGTTATAACTTTAAAGTCTCCAAAAAGACATCGTTATAATCTTCAAATAGCTTTGGACTTCAAGAAGGCGTCGTTATAATCTTCAAATAACCTCGGTTTATCATAGATTGCAAAGGGTGAAGCTTAAGTCTATCAAAGTCCGTACCTTACTAGTTACTTACCTTTCTTAAGAGAAAGCCAAAAGTTGTAAGCAAACCCTAACATACTCCTTGCTTAATTATCATTTTCATGCTCTTTGTGTTCCTTTCATGCTATATATGTTCTTGTTATTGTGTTCATGATGTTTAAAAATGGATAAAACAAGTATTGGTATACATATGTTAACTTATGACAAGTAAACAAGCAAACTAGTGATTTTTATGGAAAACCACGACCACAATAGTATAACTTTGATATTTGACACTTACTTATTGTTAAAGAGGACTTAACAAGGAAAACATAGCAATTTGAATCACCCAAAACGAGTACACGAGTCAAAAGTTATGACCATTTGAAGTTAGCGAAACCAAAACGGCAAATCTGCCTAATTAGCATTCTGATCAAATTATGAATTTGAAAGTCCCACTTCTGGTCCGATTCATCAAAAAGTTAAAACACGAAAGTTGTCCGGAACGACGTTTTCGTTTAGGAACAAAGAAGCTCGAGACCTGAAAATGCTTTCTGAGTGATAATGTTCTTCAAATTCTTAACAGCCCATTTTTAGACCAAAGTTACTATATAATCATTATAATTAGATGAGACCAAGAGGTCTAATGACCTAAAGCCAAGACCACAACCATGGCTAAAGCCAAGGTTGAGTCTCAAGACCATGGTAACATGACCAAAGTCACGGCAAAGCCACGGTTAAAGACCATATCACTTTTAAAGATCAAAAAGACTTATATATATATGTTATCAAATACTACAATAGTAGGGAGCCTCATGTGAGGAGTTCATTGAGTAAGCCGTCGAGACGAGTTGTGGATTTACGAGTTAAAGTGTCCTGGCTCCTCGAACGTTTACTCCATGACTTCTGAATTATGTCGGCCCGAACGGTAGTAAGAGATATACAACTTATACATGTTTCATAGACCATTTATATTCAACGACTTACACTATATACTAAGTACTACATCATGAACATTATGCAAGACATATATGGGCAATTCTTCGTATTCTTAGACGTTACTCCAAACCTAAGTCGCAATGTTCTATTATAGGCTGCTCTTAGAGACTTTCACGATTCGACTTTCATTTCTCATTACATAGACTTAAGGTGAGTCATAGCCCCTACTCTTTTCGTACTTGTTTTAAACTCTTAAGGGGGATACATGCTTAACTACTTGCTTACTTGTACAAATACTCAAAACGTCTATACTTGACTGTGTTATACTTGATTGCTTACATACATGACTGCGTTATACTTAATTGCGTTATTCTATTTATTGACTAGTAGTTGTCTTTGGGAAGTGGCTCCCAGTTGTCTTTGGGAATTGACTCCCAGTTGTCTTTGATACATCCTAACATTTGCGAATGTTGGATACATCATAAAAGTGAGGTCTTCGGAGATGAAGTAGAGACTCACTTCTAATTGCTTAATTGTCTTGATGAACTTATACATGTCTTTATTATACTATATTGTAGCAGTGGGTTGTGAACACACAGGTTACAAGTCTCTTATGGCGGGACTTGTAACTGAGTGGATTCACGATGCCTTTGCTGTGTGATCATTCTTTAAGGCTTTTTCAACTGTTTTAAGACAAACTCTATGAACTCACCAACCATTGTGTTGACACTTTAGCATGTTTATCTCAGGTTAGTAAGGCGATAGCTAGTGCGTGGAACTTAGAGTCAAGCTGCATATTCTGAAGACTTACGCTTTTATCATTTACCATTCAAAACATTTGTATACATTTATGTATCATACTTTGGAATCTCAAGTTTGTAACTCGGAATTTATTAATCGAATGGTAACTTTTCAAAACGTCTCATTTAGAGTTCGTTTTCTATAACTTGTACTTTGTATTATGAAGTAGCACCCCTATGACACAGTCTTCCGCTGCGGTATTTTGGGGGTGTTACAGATTGGTACCAGAGCCTTGGTTATAGAGAACTAGGTTGCATTTAGTGCCTAGACTATAACTGCTATATACGTTGGGACCTTCCTCTTTATTTGCCTTACACACAATACATACACAAATGCTTTTTGGTTAGAGGTTTGCTTAGTTCCACGCTATTAGATGATGTGACTTTAGCATTATAAGGAGCCCCAGAGATTCGTCGAGTCATTAAAAACATGGAGCTCAGTAATAACTAATTAGTTAACTTGATCTTGTGACAGTTCTTGTTTGATTAGACACAAGATTTGAGTTAAATAATATTATTGTTTAGTTTTAAGGATTTGATGACTTGATTATCTTACTATCGGCCTCAGAAGGCGGATTTTGTGTCGGAAAATCTTAAGTACGATGATTTAGAATCTCCTTATTTAAATGGATTGGGACGCCTCTTCAGTTAAAGAAAGAAATTGTAAATCACCGAACCATAAGTTTATGAGACCTTACTTACATAAATTTGGACGCTTCTTTATGTAAGTAATGTGTTATAAATAAGTGGGCTTAATTGTAGCCGATACAACTCCTTAACCAGAATCTTAGACGAATCAGAGTAAACACGACTATTTTAGAGATCCCGAATTCTCTTAGACACACTGTAAGTAGTTAACATCAACTGAACTTCGGGACGAAGTTCTCCTTAAGGGGTAGAGACTGTAACAATTCGCAATTTCAGGTTAACTTTTATTCCCGAAAATTTCACTATTCACTTTTTACTATTCACTTTTTACTATTCACTTTTTACTATTCACTTTTCACTATTCATCTCAGAAATTTTTATTTCATATTCTCGTAAGTTAAACTATTTTAATGATAATCCGAGAGTTTGACGCTCGTCGGATCATTTCTGCAAAAATCACAAAGCCGTGTCCGAGATTTACTTTTAGGTTTAAACGTCCTTCTAGCATCCCGATATGTCCATAAAACATTATAAACAATAGAAATATGATTTTCTCTCATTTTAGGACAATTCCAAAAGTTTCGGAATTTTACGTTTTTCAGTTCAGCGTTTTACGCGAATTGAGCGTTTTAGACCTGTGTTTCCAGTTTTTAGCAGGGTTTTCGCACCCGATAGAACCTACCACTCATTTTACATTTTATTATGGACTATATTGACATGTTTAACCATATTTATAAGTTTCATATTTTTAGGATACCCGGTTTTACGTTTCGTGGCCTAAAAACTTACGGTTAGCAATTTACGGAGTCAAAACTAGCTACATACTTAGGATATTATCATCCAAAGACCATGACTACTCATCTAGTCACCCTTATCATGTATAAACCGACTTAGGGGGTTAGGAGTCACCATTTTGTGGCTTGATCTTGACCATTGATCTCTAGGATGTTTACAAGTGTCTAAACTAACCATGGTTTAATTCTAACCCAATATATGGTTAACTATTTTTCTCATCCTATAAATAGCCAACTAATAACACATATAAAACTTGCACCACACCTTCTTATAACCTTCAAGTCCTAAAACCTAAGGCACTTCTCTTATATTTTGTAAGAAAGTTAACTAGTTTTTGAAAGAAAACTAGTGTTTGATCTTCAATCTTGGAAATTTTCTAAGAAAAGTTGTTATAACTTTAAAGTCTCCAAAAAGACATCGTTATAATCTTCAAATAGCTTTGGACTTCAAGAAGGCGTCGTTATAATCTTCAAATAACCTCGGTTTATCATAGATTGCAAAGGGTGAAGCTTAAGTCTATCAAAGTCCGTACCTTACTAGTTACTTACCTTTCTTAAGAGAAAGCCAAAAGTTGTAAGCAAACCCTAACATACTCCTTGCTTAATTATCATTTTCATGCTCTTTGTGTTCCTTTCATGCTATATATGTTCTTGTTATTGTGTTCATGATGTTTAAAAATGGATAAAACAAGTATTGGTATACATATGTTAACTTATGACAAGTAAACAAGCAAACTAGTGATTTTTATGGAAAACCACGACCACAATAGTATAACTTTGATATTTGACACTTACTTATTGTTAAAGAGGACTTAACAAGGAAAACATAGCAATTTGAATCACCCAAAACGAGTACACGAGTCAAAAGTTATGACCATTTGAAGTTAGCGAAACCAAAACGGCAAATCTGCCTAATTAGCATTCTGATCAAATTATGAATTTGAAAGTCCCACTTCTGGTCCGATTCATCAAAAAGTTAAAACACGAAAGTTGTCCGGAACGACGTTTTCGTTCAGGAACAAAGAAGCTCGAGACCTGAAAATGCTTTCTGAGTGATAATGTTCTTCAAATTCTTAACAACCCATTTTTAGACCAAAGTTACTATATAATCATTATAATTAGATGAGACCAAGAGGTCTAATGACCTAAAGCCAAGACCACAACCATGGCTAAAGCCAAGGTTGAGTCTCAAGACCATGGTAACATGACCAAAGTCACGGCAAAGCCACGGTTAAAGACCATATCACTTTTAAAGATCAAAAAGACTTATATATATATGTTATCAAATACTACAATAGTAGGGAGCCTCATGTGAGGAGTTCATTGAGTAAGCCGTCGAGACGAGTTGTGGATTTACGAGTTAAAGTGTCCTGGCTCCTCGAACGTTTACTCCATGACTTCTGAATTATGTCGGCCCGAACGGTAGTAAGAGATATACAACTTATACATGTTTCATAGACCATTTATATTCAACGACTTACACTATATACTAAGTACTACATCATGAACATTATGCAAGACATATATGGGCAATTCTTCGTATTCTTAGACGTTACTCCAAACCTAAGTCGCAATGTTCTATTATAGGCTGCTCTTAGAGACTTTCACGATTCGACTTTCATTTCTCATTACATAGACTTAAGGTGAGTCATAGCCCCTACTCTTTTCGTACTTGTTTTAAACTCTTGGGGGGGATACATGCTCAACTACTTGCTTACTTGTACAAATACTCAAAACGTCTATACTTGACTGTGTTATACTTGATTGCTTACATACATGACTGCGTTATACTTAATTGCGTTATTCTATTTATTGACTAGTAGTTGTCTTTGGGAATTGACTCCCAGTTGTCTTTGGGAAGTGGCTCCCAGTTGTCTTTGGGAATTGACTCCCAGTTGTCTTTGATACATCCTAACATTTGCGAATGTTGGATACATCATAAAAGTGAGGTCTTCGGAGATGAAGTAGAGACTCACTTCTAATTGCTTAATTGTCTTGATGAACTTATACATGTCTTTATTATACTATATTGTAGCAGTGGGTTGTGAACACACAGGTTACAAGTCTCTTATGGCGGGACTTGTAACTGAGTGGATTCACGATGCCTTTGCTGTGTGATCATTCTTTAAGGCTTTTTCAACTGTTTTAAGACAAACTCTATGAACTCACCAACCATTGTGTTGACACTTTAGCATGTTTATCTCAGGTTAGTAAGGCGATAGCTAGTGCGTGGAACTTAGAGTCAAGCTGCATATTCTGAAGACTTACGCTTTTATCATTTACCATTCAAAACATTTGTATACATTTATGTATCATACTTTGGAATCTCAAGTTTGTAACTCGGAATTTATTAATCGAATGGTAACTTTTCAAAACGTCTCATTTAGAGTTCGTTTTCTATAACTTGTACTTTGTATTATGAAGTAGCACCCCTATGACACAGTCTTCCGCTGCGGTATTTTGGGGGTGTTACACTTTCTATGATCAAAGACCGTCAATTTGATGGTCGTTCACGGGCCGATCCGCACAAACACATTGCCGAATTCATTGAAATTTGTGGCATGTTTCGTTATGGAAATACCGATGTCGATGCTATCAAGCTCAAACTTTTTCCATCATCACTTGCCGGAGATGCCAAAGTATGGTATAACGAATTAACCCCAGGAACTATCAATACTTGAGAGGAGATGAGGCAAGCTTTTGCAAGCCGATTCTTTCCACCTGCCATGTATGATAGACTAATGGGAGAAATCCGTGCTTTTTCACAAAATCCTTGATACGTGGGAATCGCACCAGGCTTTACCTCTCAAGGGATCTTGAGAAGCTTACAACCCCCACCAGGCAGTGTACCTGAGCGTTGTAGTATAGTATAGTGACAAGTACCGGGGGATTGATCGTTCAGCTAGGAATAGTGTCGCTAGGATTAGAAAACCTAAATACTAGTTCTAAAGGTGAGGGATGATTATTTTTGTATTTTTATATTTTTTAGAAAGCAAATAAAAATCTTGGGTTTGAAGGATTTGGGCGGAATTAGTTGCTAGTCAACTAACCCAATACTAAAGATGCAATCAAAATAAAATATTAAAAAATGAAAATAAACTAAATTAACTAAGGTTGTGAGCAATAAGTGGAGAAAATGTGTTTACTTAGATTTCACTACTCCCTAGACATCTTTTACAGGATAATTACTTGTTATAGTTGCGTGGATGACGGATTGTATTCCTTAATACCATTCATGGGGTGGCGCACTTAACTCCCCAATCCTATGAGCTCTTATCTCCTCCTATGCCATGCCCAGCACAACCATAGGGATTATAAACAGTGGCTCATGCATTAAATACAACCAATAAAAACCTAGTGCACATCAGTTCATGTTTCCTAAGACGTTCAAGCATGTTACCATTTGGAGATCTGCTAGTTTTCTTAAGCCTAACATCGAATTCATTCATCCAAAACAACTATAAACAAGTAATCAACACATAATTAACATCTAGGTTTCATTAGATCCAAGCAAACACAAGATAGATCTAGCCTAGCATGATGGAATTAAGACAAGAACAAGATATAGACAACCAACACATAGACATATTGATTGAATTAAAAGAATACTTATCTCAATTACATATGAAAGGTATCAAGGGCTTAGAACCCTTGAAAAACCTGTAAAATTCGCACCAAGTTCGTACTTAGGGTTTCTCCAAAACTTCTCTTTTTTTAACGTGTGAAAATTAGAAAAATATATATAGGAAATAGGGTCTGACGGCGTCAAGACAAATCTTGTGACGCCGTCACCTCGCCGCCAAAATATTTCTCGGACTACCTTGATCTACTTTTGACGCCGTCATGTGTTAGCAGACGCCGTCAGGAATTCCTTCTTGACGCCGTCACCTACTGTTCCCAGCAAGGAAAATTAAGACTTTGGCGTTTTCTTCACTTTTATGCTCCAAAAACGTCCAAATTGCTTCCTTTTCCAGATTTCACTCCCAAAGTACCTAAAATCACAAAAGGAACGATTTAGGGCAATATTTGATCAAATAAATTCAATTCCGGGCTTAAATGACCCCCTAAAAGTGGTTCATTTTTCGCCTCATCATATACTCTTACACTTGAGATTTGCTTGTCCTCAAGCAAATGCGCTTTTATTCTAATCAAAATACAAGTTAGGGGTCATTTAACACTAATATAAAAGTAATTACAACAAATAATCATTCTACTAAAGACCAATAGACAAGCACGTAGGTCATACACTAGCACCTCACAAATAGTGTTTAGATACTCACATCTCTCGGGTGTAATAAAGTATAAATTACAATATGGAAATGGAAGATATCTCTCACTACCTGTCATAGCAAAACAGATTACCATAGGCTTGGGAAAGGATCAAACCTCCACCACATGGCGTAAGCACCTAGGATAAACTATCAAAGAGGTCTTTTAAAGGGTTGTAACGTTAGGTGTAGGGATATGAAATACACGGTTTTGTTGGATAAAGGAAGTTTTAATGGTGGCGAGTTAACAATCTTGGTTAATTACATGTACAATGTGGCATTGCTAATCCAAGACTAGACTCGACTTAAACTAATAAATGAAAAATAACAAAAACATAAAATGAACATAGAATGAAAAGGGATGGTAGTCCGTATGTTTTTTCTCTTTTCTTTTTCTGTATATATATATATATATATATATATATATATATATATATATATATATATATATATATATATATATATATATATATATATATATATATATATATATATTAGACATACACTCTTACCCTACCATCCAAAATAATACATCATAGGGAATGAACATTTCCCTTACACTTGAATTTTTACATACTTTACAATAAACTATTCTAATGACTCGAATTAAGAAAATCAAAAACACTTGGAGTACTTTTAAGATTAACGCACATACGGGGGTAATAAATGATGTTCTTCCCCATTACTCCATAAAAAAAGTACTTTACCCATGAGTCCCAATCGTCCCAAAACAATATGTACAAGGATATGACTCGACTTAGCAACCATGTAATCAATTAGATAATTAACTTAGGGTTTAACAAATAACAATAATGCACTAAAAATGAGTGCATACACGGAAGGCTAAGGCGATTTGGTTGTACATTTAAGTGGGATGTAACAAATTCTTCCTTTAAGTAAGATGCTTAAAGTAAGAAATGAAAAGATAGGCTCGGAGGGGTGTACTAGGGGTTTCGTGTACTAAAAATGAGTACAACACTAAGGTGTGGGAAAAATTAGTTGACTTAACTAGCCAAGTAATATGACTTAAATGGTCAAGCAATTATGATACGGGTTTAACACAAGGGTGATCCTAATGCCTCTTATCATGTAGTAAATCCTACCACACGAATGTAGTCTCACTAGCGGTCTCGGGATGCATCACTAACGCAAGTTCTAGAATCTAAATGCTACCGGTACACTCATAAGCACTAATAGTAAATGCTTTTCCTATCAAATCTAAAGGCGAACCTCACATATTTGGGTGGAAAATTTTTCTGAATATACGGTTATGTGCTAGTCATATAATCTCCTATCCATGAGACGCTTGCTATGGCTAAAGTTTCACTCCTAAATGTTGTAAAAAATTTTAAATTTGGCGCTAAAATTGCACTAACAAGTATTTCTCATAGTTTTATTACACATCTACCATTAAACAAAACAAACTCAAGCGAAAGTGCATATGTAAGGTATCATCTTTTTGCCCTCCCCTTACACTTAAGATGAACATTGTCCCCAATGTTCAAGTAAAGAATGTAAAAGTGAAAAAGTAAAAAGAATGAAATCAAATACTCCCCTGATTCGCTCGGTATGGATAATTAGGTGGCCAGGTTAAATCTTCCTGCAAGAAAATGAACAATCAAAGCTTCCCTTCCAGAATATAAATCATCTTCTTGTCATACATAACCTATAAATCCTGAGAAAACAAACAAGGCAACCTCGCGTAAAATCGGCGGCATCCTATATAAGTTACTAAATCCTAGAAAACAAAATAAGATATAATGCTTGTGGAATGAAGTTTGCAGATTTCCTGGAGATTATAAAACTTAATAATTCACAAAAACCATAAGACTCCGTTAGAAAAACAAAACTGTTAAAATTTCCAGATTTTTACACGTGACGCCGTCAAGAGTTAACTCTTAAAGCCGTCAGAAGTGACCTGCAGAAATTCTTATGTTAAGTTTCCGGAAAATTTCTGGAAAAACTTGGTCCTACGTCCTGGAAAATCCTGCAAAACTTCATTATGACTCAATACAAGCATTTGACTCTAACAAATACGAATACACATGTTCATTTAATATTGTGGAGAATCATGATTGGTTTGTTTCTTAAAAACATATTTGAGGTTTCCCCTTACACTTATCTTTTGCAAAAATACTTTTAGGCGGAGTTAAGACTAGGCCAAAACAACAAAGTAAAGTATTTCCACTATTTAGTTTAGAAACATGATCTACCAACAATAGAAATAAAGCATGCATACGGAAGCAAATAACAAACAAACAAAAATAAAAGTCACACAAAACATGGGTTGCCTCCCAAGAAGCGCTTTTCTTTATTTACGAGTCTTGTAGCTAGACTCAAGGTCATGGGTTACTACGTGACCTCGTCCCTTGAAATGATATACCCCATGTAGTTGTGATCATTACTGTTATGGTGGTAGTGCCTCAACCTATCGATACTCGCAATCACCATTCCACCTACATCACTTCTCAAGTTAGCTATCCCATCTTGGCTCACACCTTCAATTGTGAACGGCCCATACCACCAAGGACTTGGTTTATCTGGTGGTATATTTGTTTCTAGGTGTCTCAAGAGTACCAAGTTCTCTTCCTCAAATGGTACATGTTTTTCTGCGGGTTGAGTATGTTCGAATTCGATCTGAACCTTATTGCTTTTGCTTCTCTCACATTTAGCCTCCTTATAGCTTTCAATTCTTGCCTCCCATGCAAGAATTTTATTCTGAACACGAATGGGTGTCGTGTCAATGTTGTTTTTGATCTTTCTCCAACTCACATTCTCATGTCCACTTCGCGGAGTCATGGGGAAGCTAATCTTTCTTTTTCCAGATTTAAGCTCAATCTTCCTACCTTCATACTTAATGACAGCCTTAGCGGTGGCGAGGAATGGTGCCCCATGGATGATTGGCATGCACCCATCTCCTTTATCATCGATGATCATAAAATCAACGGGGTACATGAATCCTGCAACATTAACTAATACATCTTCTGCGATTCCTAGGGGGTATACGTACGAGTGTCCAGCGAGGGATAACCTAACACGAGTAGGGGCTGGCATTTTCGACGTTAGTTGGATGTAAATAGTTAGGGGCATAAGATTTACTTCTGATCCTTGTTCGACGAAAGCACTAAGATATTTCAAGTCCCCGATGTTGGTTGGTATCTCAAAGTTCCCACATGCTATCTGTTTAGTAGCCACTTTTTGTATCAATAGCCTCTCGAATACTGATCCCCCAGGTAACGTATCATACTCATCTCTTACCTTTTCCTCTTTCTCAGAACCCTGTTTGGAAGGTTGGTTACGCCCATCTCCCTTAATCCAATTTGTTATGGTGTTTTCGTTTATATCATGTTTCAGGTAGTGACTCAAAGGTTGGGATTCTGGTGGTTTTTCTAAGGTCTGTTTAGCAGGGGTTTCTACCTTCTCGTTATCCTTTTGGACAATTGTGATGGAATTAACAAATTGGGTAGTGGGAGTGGCGCTTTCTTTCCTTAGTAGCATTCTTTCGGGGGTTCTCTGGTTGGCATACTCCTCTAATAGACTCATCATCTCATTCATTTTCTCTTGCATTTCCTCTTTTTGCTTATAAACTGCTTCCTCGAATCTAGCAAGCCAATCTGAGTGATTTGCCACGTATTCCCTCATCCTAGCTTCAAATTCCGAGCTAAGCTCCTCGGGAGGGGAACAAGGTGGGGCATAGCTCTGAAAAGTCTCGACATTTTCTCTAGAAGGTGACTCAGATAATGGTGCCGAAGTTGGTTTTGAGACAAAATTGACAGTAGCCCGTCTAGGACTTAAAGGTCTCCTTTGCCTTTCCTCAAAATAGTTAACTTTTGCCTCAAGTTTGCATAGGAGTTCATCAGGGGTTTCGGTGGTCCCTCCAGATGTCGAGACTGCATTGATGGCCGCTTTTATTGTATGATTAAACTCCCACATCTCATGATTATCAGCGGAGAGCTCCTCGATAATCGCCCAGGACTCCTCGGCGTTCTTATCACGCAGTTTACCTCCCGCAACCCTATCGATTGTGCGCTTAGTGTGGTAATCAACATGGTCGTAGAAAATCTGGACTAATAACCAAAGGTTTATACCATGATGAGGGACCTTATGGAGGAGATCCTTAAAACAGGCCCATGCTTCGTAGAAAGTTTCTCCTTGATGTTGTTCAAACATCAAAATGTCATTTCTAAGCATTGCAGTCTTCCCCGGTGGGAAGAATTGATTAAGGAAGCGATTGGTGAGATTATCCCATGTGGTGATGGATCCCGCGGGTAAACGCTCAAGCCATTGACTAGCTTGATCCCGTAGAGAGAATTGGAATAGGCGTAATCGGGTTGTCTCTCTAGTTTCAACACCTAGGTCTATGGAATCTACAATTTTGAGGAAGTCCTTAAGATGTTGGTTTGGATCTTCGGAACGAAGTCCATGGAATGCACATCCGCTTTGCACTAACCGGATGGTGTCGGATCGCAAGGGGGTCACATTGGCTCCGGTGAGCTCAATGGTGTTTCGGTAGCCTTGGTGGCTAGGTCGGGAATACTCTCCTAAGGTTCGGGACCTAAGGGGTTCTAATGGTGGGTTTTGTTGTGGTGGGATGACGGGTTCAAAGATGTTCCCGTTGTCCATGATGTGGGGTGGTGAAGAGTTACGAACAAAGACACAAAGAAATAAGATAGACTAAAGAAAACCAAAAAATAAAAATAAAATCTTACTAGAAAGGAATCTAGCAAGTAGACCTAATAAAAAGAAATTCTAACCTAGACAATAACTATTCCCCAGCAGCGGCGCCAAGAACTTGATACGTGGGAATCGCACCAGGCTTTACCTCTCAAGGGATCTTGAGAAGCTTACAACCCCCACCAGGCAGTGTACCTGATCGTTGTAGTATAGTATAGTGACAAGTACCGGGGGATTGATCGTTCAGCTAGGAATAGTGTCGCTAGGATTAGAAAACCTAAATACTAGTTCTAAAGGTGAGGGATGATTATTTTTGTATTTTTATATTTTTTAGAAAGCAAATAAAAATCTCGGGTTTGAAGGATTTGGGCGGAATTAGTTGCTAGTCAACTAACCCAATACTAAAGATGCAATCAAAATAAAATATTAAAAAATAAAAATAAACTAAATTAACTAAGGTTGTGAGCAATAAGTGGAGAAAATGTGTTTACTTAGATTTCACTACTCCCTAGACATCTTTTACAGGTTAATTACTTGTTATAGTTGCGTGGATGACGGATTGTATTCCTTAATACCATTCATGGGGTGGCGTACTTAACTCCCCAATCCTATGAGCTCTTATCTCCTCCTATGCCATGCCCAGCACAACCATAGGGATTATAAACAGTGGCTCATGCATTAAATACAACCAATAAAAACCTAGTGCACATCAGTTCATGTTTCCTAAGACGTTCAAGCATGTTACCATTTGGAGATCTGCCAGTTTTCTTAAGCCTAACATCGAATTCATTCATCCAAAACAACTATAAACAAGTAATCAACACATAATTAACATCTAGGTTTCATTAGATCCAAGCAAACACAAGATAGATCTAGCCTAACATGATGGAATTAAGACAAGAACAAGATATAGACAACCAACACATAGACATATTGATTGAATTAAAAGAATACTTATCTCAATTACATATGAAAGGTATCAAGGGCTTAGAACCCTTGAAAAACCTGTAAAATTCGCACCAAGTTCGTACTTAGGGTTTCTCCAAAACTTCTCTTTTTTTAACGTGTGAAAATTAGAAAAATATATATAGGAAATAGGGTCTGACGGCGTCAAGAAAAATCTTGTGACGCCGTCACCTCGTCGCCAAAATATTTCTCGGACTACCTTGATCTACTTTTGACGCCGTCATGTGTTAGCATTTTCCAGGCCGTCATGCATTTTACTCTTGACGCCCTACTTCATGACGCCGTCAAATCTGTACTGGATCGTCATGGAAATCACTCTTGACGCCGTCAGGAATTCCTTCTTGACGCCGTCACCTATTGTTCCCAGCAAGGAAAATTAAGACTTTGGCGTTTTCTTCACTTTTATGCTCCAAAAACGTCCGAATTGCTTCCTTTTCCAGATTTCACTCCCAAAGTACCTAAAATCACAAAAGGAACGATTTAGGGCAATATTTGATCAAATAAATTCAATTCCGGGCTTAAATGACTCCCTAAAAGTGGTTCATTTTTCGCCTCATCAATCCTAATGAATCTCTTGTTGAAGCTTGGCTTCACATGAAAGATTTGCTTCGAAGTTGTCATGGTCATAATTTAGGACGACGAACAATAATCCAAATCTTTTATCATGGTCTTGATGAAGCATCTCAAGCAATCCTTGATGCCGGAGGAATTTTCCTTTACAAAACACCTAATGAGGCATATCAACTTCTTGAAGATCGAGTACTCCTTAAACTCGATTGGTTAAAAGATTCCAAAACCAAACCAATACGGAAAACCGTTGGTTTTGCTGAAAGTTCAGATAATTTGAAACTCATGGACAAAATAGAAGCCTTGTCTTCTAAAATCGACTCGCAATACAAAGACATAAAAGGAGAAATGAAAGAAATGCGAGATGGCTGTAATAATTGTGGAGGAAATCACACATCATCCAAGTGTGATGACCAACCTATGAATAGACCCAATGAAGGGGAAGCCAATTTTGTCCAAGGAGGATATCGTGGAGGAGGTTTTCGTGGTAATTATTACGGAAGAAGTTCTGGAAATTGGCAAGACCGCCAACAAAGGGATAACAACCGTGATTTTCAACCCCGAACAGACAAATCAAATTCAGATAAAAAGGAAGAATCTGATTTCGAAAAAATGATGCGAGAATTCGTGAATGCTCAAAGAACCACAAATGAGTTTGTAAAAACCCAATTTTTTAATCTCAAAACCAAAGTTGAGCAAGGTCAAAAAAATCAACAAGCTTCTATCCAGAATCTTGAACAAAAATTTGGTAGACTTTCTGATCAATTTTCCTCTCGAATTCCTGGTACATTACCAAGTAACACCCAATCCAATCCAAAACCGTCTGGATCAAACGATAAGAATTATCGTCCACCACAAAACAGAAATGAGCATATCAATGCTGTATTCACTCGAAGTGGTCTCTCATATGATCCACCACCCATTCCTACCGATAACATTATTATTCAAGATGAGGAAGAGGAAGAAGCTGAAGAAGAAGCAGTTGAAGAAGAACCAAACCAAAAACCAACCAAAGAAAATACCGTTCCGCCAATAAAACCTTATACACCAAAAATACCATACCCACAAGCCCTAAGAAAAGAGAAAAGAGAGGAGCGAAATAAGAAGTTTTTAGATATGATCAAAGAAGTTAGAATTAACGTACCCCTCGTTGATGTTCTAGCTGGAATGCCCAATTATGGGAAATTTTTAAAAGAACTTCTTAATAATCGAAACAAGTTGGAACAAATTTCCGCTACCGTTCTCAATGAAGAATGCTCTGCTATCATTCAAAACAAAATTCCACCAAAACTTGGAGATCCCGGAAGTTTTATTATACCATGTACATTAGGAAACAACATCACATGTGATGCTTTAGCCGATTTAGGTGCAAGTATCAATTTGATGCCCTATTCGTTGTATTCTAAACTTTCCATTAATACATTGAAACCTACTAAGATGAGTATAAGATTAGCCAACCATACATACCAATATCCTGTTGGGGTTGCTGAAAATATGCTTGTTCAAGTTGGTAAATTTGTTTTTCCTGTGGATTTTGTCATCTTAGAAATGGAGGAAGATAGTCGAGTACCCTTAATCTTAGGAAGACCTTTCTTAAACACTGTTGACGCCATGATTAAAGTCAAAGGCAAAGAACTCAATCTTGGAGTAGGAGAAGATCGAATCACATTCTTAATCGATAAAGCAATGAAATATCCAAATTCCAGTGATGACACATGTTATAACATCGATGTAATTGATGAAGTCACTGAAGAAGAATTGGATGCATTACTTGACGATTCGAAACCATTCATGACTACTTCAGAAAAGATCAGTGAAACAGATTCGGATAAAGAATTTGAGGAATTCATGGAAATTAAATTAGAAGAAGAGGAAGAAGAGAAATTTGAAGATATCACTGAGAAAGATCAAATGAAAATCAAATCATCTCTAGAAGAACCACCCACTGATTTGGAACTCAAAACCCTTCCCAATAATCTAGAATATGCTTACTTAGAAGAAAATTTACTTCTTCCAGAAGTCATATCGTCGTTGCTTGAAACAAATCAAAAAGAAAGACTCGTTTCTGTTCTTAAGAAGCATAAACGCGCTTTCGCGTGGAAAACTTCTGATATTCCAGGAATTAGTCCAGATTTTTGCAAACACAAAATCAATTGTGAAGAAGGTACTAAACCCGTTGTAGAAAGACAACGTCGACTCAACCTAAATATGAAAGAAGTTGTTAAGAAGGAAATCATCAAACTTCTTGACGTAGGAATTATTTATCCTATCGAGGATAGCCCATGGGTGAGTCCAGTTCATTGTGTTCCAAAGAAAGGAGGAATGAATTAGTTCCTACTAGAACTGTCACTGGATGGCGAGTATGTATTGATTACAGAAAACTTAACAAAGCCGCCAGGAAAGATCATTTTCCTCTACCATTCATGGATCAGATGCTCGAAAGATTAGCAGGAAACAAATACTTTTGCTTCCTTGATGGTTTTTCGGGATATTTCCAAATTCCTATCGATCCAGCCGATCAAGAGAAAACCACATTTACATGTCCTTTTGGAACCTACGCTTACCGGCGTATGCCTTTTGGTCTATGTAATGCACCTGCAACTTTTCAAAGGTGTATGATCACAATATTTCAAGACATGCTTGAGACATCTATGGAAGTTTTCATGGATGACTTTTCAGTTTTTGGTGATTCTTTTGAAACTTGTCTTTCCAATCTCGATAAAATGCTTGAGAGATGTGAAGCTGCACATCTAGTTCTTAATTGGGAAAAATGTCATTTCATGGTAACCGAAGGAATTGTGTTAGGACACAAGATATCAAGTTCAGGGATGGAAGTAGACAAAGCTAAAATAGATGTTATCACCAAATTACCACCACCAACTAACGTTAAAGCCGTTAGAAGTTTTCTAGGACATGCCGGTTTTTACCGCTGATTTATCAAAGATTTTTCAAAAATATCACGTCCTATGACTAAACTTTTAGAAAAGGATTCTGTATTTGATTTCAATGCTGACTGCATTAAAGCTTTCGAAACATTGAAAAGTCAATTGACTAGTGCCCCAATTATGGTTGCACCTAATTGGTCAATACCAATTGAAATCATGTGTGATGCAAGCGATTTCGCTGTTGGAGCTGTTTTAGGACAACGTGAAGGAAAACATTTTCGTCCTATATACTTTGCTAGTAAAACACTCAACAATGCTCAACAAAACTATACGGTTACGGAGAAAGAATTATTAGGCGTAGTTTTTGCATTCGACAAATTCAGATCTTATCTTGTGCTTTCAAAAACGATAGTTTTTACCGATCATTCCGCACTCAAATATCTGTTTACCAAACAAGATGCAAAACCGCGTCTTATCAGATGGATTTTATTACTGCAAGAATTCGATATCGAAATAAAAGACAAGAAAGGAGCAGAAAATCTTGCAGCAGATCATTTGTCACGTCTAGAGAATCCGAATTTGGAAGAATTAAAAGAAAATGAAATTAATGATTATTTTCCAGAAGAAACTCTCATGACGATAGATAAAGATGATGATGAAGAAATACCATGGTTAGCAGATTACGCAAATTATCTTGCAGGAGATATTCTTAAAAAAGGGATGAGTCACTACCAACGTAGTAAGTTCTTTTCAGAACTAAAACACTATTATTGGGAGAAACCTTACCTTTTTAAAATGTGCAAGGATGGAATGATACGAAGATGTGTTTCGGGTGCCGAAACAAGAAAAATTCTTGATGAATGTCATCATGGCCCAACTGGGGGACATTATGGTCCTTCCACTACAGCTAGAATAGTTTTTGATGCTGGATTCTATTGGCCTATAATTTTCAAAGAAGCGTATACTCTCGTTCAAAACTGCGATGCGTGCCAAAAATCCGGTAACCTTTCTCGAAGAGACGAAATGCCTCAAAAGAGCATTCAAGTCTGTGAAATATTCGACATTTGGGGAATTGATTTTATGGGACCCTTCCCTAAATCACACAAATACGAATATATCCTCGTTGCAATCGATTATGTTTCCAAATTGGTAGAAGTTGAAGCTCTTCCTACTAACGATGCACGAGTTGTTGTTAACGTTCTCAAAAAGCTTTTTGCTCGCTATGGAATTCCTAAAGCTTTAATAAGTGATAGAGGATCCCATTTCTGTAATAAAAAATGGAGAAAGTAATGAAACGATATGGAGTTCATCATCGTTTTGCTACAGCTTATCATCCACAAACTAGTGGTCAAGTCGAAAATACCAATAGAGCTATAAAAAGAATACTTGAAAAAATGGTTAAGGACAATCCTTCCGTTTGGTCAAGGAAATTAGACGACGCTCTATGGGCATTTCGTACGGCATATAAGACACCAATTGGTACAACACCATACAGACTCTTGTATGGGAAAACATGTCATCTACCGTTCGAACTTGAACACCGTGCTTACTGGGCGTTAAGAAGATGTAATCCTGATCTAAAAATAGCTGGAGAAAAGAGATTTTTGCAATTACATGAACTTGATGAGTTAAGACTTCAAGCTTATGAGAACTCCAAGCTATATAAAGCAAGAACCAAAGCATACCATGATAGAAAGCTGAGAATTCGAAAACAATTCAAAGCTGGAGATAAAGTTCTGCTCTTCAATATGAAATACAAGTTTAAAGCTCCGAAACTCAAGCCAAAATGGTTTGGACCATATGTAGTGAAACATGGATTTCCATCAGGTTATGTTGAACTTTATGACAAACATGGTGGAAGTTTCATTGTAAATGGGCACCGAATTAAACTCTATTATGATAAAGAGCAATTAAACATGATTTCTAATGAAGAAATTTCATCCGAATTTGAATATGAAGCTATCGCATTCATGGCTCCACACAAGGAAATGGTACCTTGGGCACACAGTAATGGTTTTATCTATGATGCTCTTCCTAGAGCATGGGAAAATGTTACATTGGAAAACATAGATGAAACAGGAGAGGGAATTGTGATAGGAAATGTGTTGTATATCCCTAAAAGGAAACATAACACTAAAACTTCATAATCTATTCGAAGTTTGAGTCCGGCTGAGGACTCGTTAATAAAACAAGCGCTTCTCGGGAGGCTGTTAAATGTTACGTATAAACATTAATATGTAAATGTCTAGTATCGAACCCGAGACCTCGGGATTGCACACTTTACAAACAAGAATAATGTAAAATAAATATATATATGTTAAATGTATCGTATATGTATATTTATAAATACTTAATGGACTAAATGGTCGTTAGTTATTAACCGTATGGACTAACTATCGTTAGTAATGAAAGATAAGGACTAGAGTGTAACTTGGGAGTCAAGAAGGTTCTGGAACACCCCTAGGGGTCCATGGCCAGTCGAACAAGGGGAGGGGAAGCCCAACCCATGTCCAACTTGTCCTCCAAGATTCATCTAGTATATATACAAGGTCAAGGATTAGGGTTTCACATCTTTTGTGCACACACACAAACCCTAAAATCTTTTCTCTCCTTGTTTCTTTTCTTTGCCGATCGGTTCACCCCCCTCCAAGGGATCTTGGATCGATTTTGGTTTAAGCAAAATAAGTGTTTTGTTTACTTGCATCAAACCTTTATTCGTTGGTAGTTTGTGTGTACAAGAACGAGGTAATTACTTACTTTAGTAATTATCAAGAGATCGATAAACAAAACGGTAAGGGGTTTATCATTGATCTATTTGTACAAGAATCAAGGTTAATTTGAAGTGCATCGGGTACGTTTACTATTTATGTTTTAGTTAATATTTATGTGTTATACTTGATCCTAGCTTCCGCAATACGTGCTATTTAATTGTTAAACTCTAATAGTGGCTTCACGAGCCATGTATAACATGTAATTGATTACTAAAACGTAATAAAAATCGAATCTTTAATTGTTTTAGATACATGTTTTTTGATCTAGGGTTTTTCTTTTTTTTAATTAAATTCGAAACCCTAACCCTAATTTTAGGGGGGGTCGATTTTTCCATGAAACCCTAATTAGGGTTTTGTGGTTTTCTTGGATTATTTGTAATCACTAGAAACCCTAGGTCATTAACCGGTTAATTGAACGTATCTTGTGACCTATGTGCTAATTGTTAGGTTTTAATCCGTGACTTACATGCATGTTAGTCATGGATCTTGTTTTTTTTTTTTCTATCACATGTTTTAGATAGATCTAAAATTGGGGAAGACTCCAATAACATATTAAAATCGATTTATATATGCTATGTGGTGTGTTTATTAGCTTTGGCCTACGCAATTGATTCATCAATGTATGTGACTCTCCTCCATCAAGATGAGAAGGCCTTAGTTGATTACATGCATTATTATACCTAGAATTGATTTTATTAGGATCTTTTCTAATACGGATTGCATGTGGCTAATTGTTCACTTATTTATTATTGGTTGTTTTGTTTCTCTTTGATACTTGTTTTATTGTTTTAGTTTGACTTGTTGTAAGCAATAAAAGGGTTTTTTTTATAAAGAAAATAAAATGGACTAATAATGGTGAAACCCTATGTGATAAAGTAAGAATCTTGCAAGGTCTTAAGTGCCGATAGTGGTCCGATTCGCACGGTAATCAGCTCCCAGGCGAGACTAGCAAAATTCATACTTTATTACATAATTTTGAGATTGAATCCATAAACTTTTGCTTGATTGATATTTTGTACAAATATGCTTTTAAAATTAAGTCCTTTAAGATGATATTCATAACCGTGATTTGAAGGCTTAGAAAAGAGCCTTAGAGTCTGCCTTGGTTATCACAATCTTGAATATGTCTTAAACGAATTACTTTTAAAATCCTATATTGTAGAAAGTCATCTTAGGGTTTTGGAATAAACCTCAAGTAAAACTTTGTGTATTAATTTCACGAATTGGATATAAAAAGTTTTTATGAAAACTTATGTTATAAAGATGAGTGCATGCATCTTTGTACATATTTTGATTGACATATCAAATTAATACCCTTAATAATTTAAGTTACATGCCATCTATCTATAAGGAACACTTGGAATTTTAATTTAGTAAACGTGAGACCTAGGCTAAATTACTATAACAAGGTAAAATTCTTTTAAAGCGTGAGACCATAATTGTAATTTTACAGTTTCTAAGGTAGACGACTTAATTAAGTTGTGCGTGAGACCTAGAACTTAAGGCATGAGATGGGATGAAACATGCTTACAAGGCAAATTGATGAATCAATTTGATGTAAATCCCATAATGATCTAGGAATTGGAAATCTTGTTTGCCAATTATTGTTCGACAGATTACCAACTTTTGTACTTTCACCACTAGCAGATCAACTGATGTGGTGGAATCTATGTAAAGTTGGATCCTAGATTTTCAAGAAAAATAGTTGGTTATATGAATATAGCCTTGGGTATTTTATTTTTCTTGAAGATATTGATTATCGAAAATACTAATATTTGAACTTTATCTGTAGATATGGCTCAACCCGATAACTAAACTGTGATTTCTGCTTTCAAGAGTCATCTTGAGAGAGACAAACTGACTGGAAAGAATTTCAATGACTGGCACCGTTCGCTCAGAATTGTCTTGAGGGCGTCTGGTAAGCTAGACTATGTAACCGAGGAATGCCCTGCTGAACCTGCTACTACTGCAACACCAGAAGCAAAGGCAGCTTGGAAGGTGACTAATGCTAAGTATAATGAGGTTGCTTGTTTAATGCTCACTAGCATGAGTGCTCAGTTACAAAAGAAGTATGAGTACTCTTCTCCTAAAGCTATGCTTGAAACACTCAGGCAGTCTTATGAGAAGCCACCTGCAGTTGAACTGTATGATGAACTTGACAAGCTAAACAACTGCAAGCATGGTGATGGTAAACCAGTAGCTGATTATGTGGATGAGATGAAAGATTCATTTGATCAACTTCACAGAATTGGTTTTGGTTACCCCGACAATGTGCAAGTGCACTTGATCAACAGGTCCCTCAACAGGGATTTTGCTGGTTTTGTGCAGAATTACAACATGCATTGCTCAGGGAAGACAGTCTCAGAATTACTCGCATTGCTTGTTGATTTTGAGAAAAGTCTACCAGCCAAGGTCAAGGCTCCTACCCCACAAGTGTTGGCAATTCATGGGGGGAGAATCCAGAAGAAATCGCATGTGAACAAAGGCAAAGGTAAAGGTGATAAAGGCAAGCAGGTCATGGCCTATCAACCACAACCCAAGATGAAACAGCATCAGCCTAAGCAGAACAAGACAAATCCTCCAAACAAGAAGGATCAGGCTTGTCACCACTGTCATGAAAAGGGCCATTGGAAGCGCAATTGTCCTCTCTACATTCATGACTTGCGACAGAAGAAGCAGGGTAATGAAGCTGGTAACCCCAGTACTTCAGGTGCGTTCTTTATGATTGAATTATTCACTCTTACTCCTAAATTGAATTCATGGGTATATGATACGGGATGTGGCATTCATATTTGCAATACCTTGCAGGGGTTTAGAGTTGAGAGAAAGCTGGCCTATAGACAACAATTCTTGCACGTTGGTAACGGAGCGCATGCAGGAGTTGAAGCTATAGGAGTTTTTAATTTAGTGTTGCCTTCGGGCTTAGTACTATCTTTAAATAATTGTCATTATGCACCGTCAATTGTTAGAGGTGTAATTTCATTTTCATGTTTGTTAAACCTTGGTTTTCATCATACTATTTCTAGCAATGGAATTTCAGTTTCTTTAAATGATGTTTTTTATTTTAATGCTATTGCTGTGAATGGTGTATTTGAAATTGATATGAATGATAATGATAATGCTTTTGTTACAAATAATTCAATGTATAGCATCAACAATAAGAGAATCAAGAAAGGTCTGGATTCGTCTTATTTTTGGCATTGTCGACTTGCTCACATTGGCAAAGATCGCATGAAAAAGCTGCAACATGATGGGCTTTTAGATAAGATCAATGATGAATCATCTGATAAATGCGAATCTTGCATTACTGGGAAGATGACTAAGAAACCCTTTAAGAATAGGATTGAAAGGGCTAATGATCTACTTGGTCTTATTCACACAGATGTGTGTGGACCACTTAGACATGTGTCAAGGAGAGGTGCTAGCTACTTCTTAACATTTACGGATGATTACAGCCGTTATGGTTATGTTTATTTACTTAAACATAAACATGAGGTATTTGAAACATTCAAAGTGTTTAAATCAGAAGTAGAGTTGCAACTTGGAAAGAAGATTAAAGCTATTCGATCCGATAGAGGTGGTGAATACCTGAGTCAGGAGTTCATAGATTATATAGCAAAGGAGGGAATTGTCTAGCACCTTACTTCTCCATATACTCCACAACAAAATGGTGTATCTGAGAGAAGGAATCGTACATTGCAAGACATGATACGATCTATGTTTAATCTAACAACTCTTCCTTACTCATTTTGGGATTATGCCTTGGAATCTGCAGTTCACATTTTAAATATGGTTCCAACAAAAGAAGGTTGATAAGACTCCATATGAGGTATGGACTGGAAAAGCTCCTAACTTGTCTTATCTTAAGGTCTGGGGTTGTGAGGCGTATATTAAACGTGACTCAGCAGACAAACTCCAACAAAGATCTGTGAAGTGCATCTTCGTAGGATACCCTAAGGAAACTATGGGTTACTACTTTTATTACCCACCTGAAAACAAAGTATTTGTTGCAAGGTATGGAGACTTCCTTGAAAAGGAGCTCATATCTCAAGAATTCAGTGGGAGAGTATATGATCTGGAAGACAGTCAAGAAGATGTAGCACCTTCTGAAAACACTAACCAACTTCCGGTAGAACCTGAAAGTTTAGGTCCTCCACCTGAAGTTGAAGTGATTCCCATTCGTAGGTCAACAAGACCAGTAAAAGCTCCTACTCGTCTATGTCTTAATGTAGAGAGTGATGAGAATTTACTAGGTGATCTTGATGAGACTACAAGTTATAAAGCAGCCATGAATGGTCCTGAAAAGGCTAAATGGAAAGTTGCTATGGATGTAGAAATGCAATCCATGGAAGACAATGTAGTCTAGGAAGAAGTAGACCAACCTCCGGGTGCCAAACTAGTTGGGAGTAAATGGCTCTTCAAGAAAAAGACAGACATGGATGGCGTTGTACACACCTATAAGGCCCGTTTGGTAGCTAAAGGCTATACTCAAACTTTTGGTGTTGACTATGAGGAGACCTTTTCTCCTGTAGCTGACATAAGGGCAATTAGGATTCTTATAGCCATAGCCGCTTACTATGACTATGAGATTTGGCAAATGGATGTAAAAACCGCCTTCTTAAATGGTCGCCTAGATGAAGACATCTATATGGCGCAGCCTGAGGGGTATGTAAATCCAGAATTCCCAAATCGTGTATGCAAGCTTAAGAGATCCATTTATGGATTGAAGCAAGCATCACGACAATGGAATAAGAGATTTGATAGTGAAATTAAAAAGTATGGATTCACTCAAAATCTTGATGAGCCATGTGTATATCACAAAGTTAGTGGGAGTAATGTAATTTTCCTTATATTATATGTTGATGACATATTGATCATGGGAAACGACATTCCAAGTTTGCAAAAGGTTAAGGCATATCTTGGAAAGTGTTTTTCTATGAAAGATTTAGGGGAAGCTGCATTTATTCTTGGAATCAAGATATATAGAGATAGATCTCAGCGATTAATTGGATTAAGCCAAAGTGCTTACATTGATAAAATATTGAAGAGATTCAATATGAAAAATTCCAAGAAAGGATATTTGCCGATGCAAGAACAACATGGCTTGAGCAACAAGGTTTGTGCTTCAACACCTGCAGAGGTGCAACGCATGAAGAGAGTCCCTTATGCTTCGGCTGTGGGATCTATAATGTATGCGGTGAAAAGTACAAGGCCTGATGTGGCATTTGCTCAGAATTTAACCAGTCGATATCAGCAGAATCCAGGTGAAGCTCACTGGACTGCTTTTAAGAATATTCTTAAGTACCTTAGGGCTACTAAAGATATGTTCTTGGTTTATGGGGGAAATCCATCAGCAGAACTTGATGTTACAGGTTACTGCGATGCTTCTTGGAAAGGTGATAAGGATGATACGAAGTCTCAAACTGGTTATGTCTTTGTCATTAATGGAGGAGCTGTGGATTGGAGGAGCAGAAAGCAGAGTGTACTAGCGATGTCTGCTACAGAAAGTGAGTATATAGCTGCTTCAGAAGCTGCAATGGAAGCTGTTTGGATTAGGAAGTTTGTTTCAGGGCTAGGAGTTATGCCTTCGATTCAAAGACCTATTAAAATGTATTGTGACAACTCAGCTGCAATTACATTTGCCAATGAGCCTGGAATCATGAAAGGCACCAGACATTTCCCGATTAAGCATCACTATGTTCGAGAACAAGTCGAAATAGGCGAAATCGAAATGCTCAAAGTTCACACAGATGATAACTTGGCAGATCAATTAACAAAGCCTCTACCTGGCACCAAGCTTTACAAGCATGCTGAAGGTGTAGGACTTAGATTAGCTGAAAGTTTCATGCCCATTTGTGATTAGTGTTTGGATAAAGGATGTAATGTACAATTATTATTTTAATGAAATAAAATATGTTTTATGCTTATTTATTCATTTTCTTAATAATATATCCTATATTTGCATGTTTAAGATCTATGAATAAGTTATTATTCTAAATTGTCCATTGTCGATTAATGATATGGGAATATCATTAAACTAAGACAAATTTGAGTATTGGTTTAGGATATACTTGAAAGTATATTGATGCGTAGTCATACCAATTTCACATGATATTCAATGAATTGAGTATTGGACTTATCCCAATAATATGATTTAATATTTAATGTGAGAATCATATTTAAAGTTATCCTTAGACTTGAGATACCAGATAAGTGTCATGGATGTAGTGCATTTTTGTGAAGCAATCTACCGCTCACCGTAACAGGGAGTTATAAGGGTTGTTTTCAGAAGTGTTGCAAAGTTCATGGGTTATTCTTGTAGTCAAGAAAGAATTTATTCCTTCTAATTTGTTTGGAAGTTTAATACTGCTGGGCCCCTCGTAGGGTTGACAAAATGTTTGCATGGCCATGCCCAAAGTCTATCTGGAATACGTTCAGATGTTTTGGTAATTTTGTTCAATCATAAAGAAACGAGAAACAGAAATTTAATAAAGAACCTCACATCTTTATTAATGTGGTATTAGTAATGAAAGGATAATTATAATGATGAATCATTAAAGGTTTTTCCAGAAAAAGTAGCTCGGATTGAACTAGAGGCATTGGAGTGTTGCAAGACGCTAACCAATGTCATTTTACTATTAATGGATATACGAATGGGAGCTGTTAAATGTTACGTATAAACATTAATATGTAAATGTCTAGTATCGAACCCGAGACCTCGGGATTGCATACTTTACAAACAAGAATAATGTAAAATAAATAAATAAATAAATATATATATATATATATATATATATATATATATATATATATATATATATATATATATATATATATGTTAAATGTATCGTATATGTATATTTATAAACACTTAATGGACTAAATGGTCGTTAGTTATTAACCGTATGGACTAACTATCGTTAGTAATGAAAGATAAGGACTAGAGTGTAACTTGGGAGTCAAGAAGGTTCTGGAACACCCCTAGGGGTCCATGGCCGGTCGAACAAGGGGAGGGGAAGCCCAACCCATGTCCAACTTGTCCTCCAAGATTCATCTAGTATATATACAAGGTCAAGGATTAGGGTTTCACATCTTTTGTGCACACACACAAACCCTAAAATCTTTTCTCTCCTTGTTTCTTTTCTTGGCCGATCGGTTCACCCCCCTCCAAGGGATCTTGGATCGATTTTGGTTTAAGCAAAATGAGTGTTTTGATTACTTGCATCAAGCCTTTATTCGTTGGTAGTTTGTGTGTACAAGAACGAGGTAATTACTTACTTTAGTAATTATCAAAAGATGGATAAACAAAACGGTAAGGGGTTTATCATTGATCTATTTGTACAAGAATCAAGATTAATTTGAAGTGCATCGGGTACATTTACTATTTATGTTTTAGTTAATATTTATGTGTTATACTTGATCCTAGCTTCCGCAATACGTGCTATTTAATTGTTAAACTCTAACAGAGGCAACCCGTGTGTTTATTTCTATTTTATTTTATTTTTCAGTGTATATGCCCCAAAGTTTTACCACTTGGTCGAACTTAAGTGTGGGGGTGTGCCACTAATTTGAATAAAACCGCAATGTTTTTTTTGTTTGTTTGTTTTTGTTTCTAATAATGCAGGTGTTGATTGCAAGAAACAGAAGATTGGATAGAAACATAACACCGGATATCATGGTTTATTTTCTCATTTTCCCTACTTTCATACTTTTAAGTTCGTTTATCACATTGAGGACAATGCTTAACTTAAGTGTGGGGGGGGGGGGGGGGGGTGAGTAGGTAAAATAAGAAATTAAGTCTAATATTGATTTAATTTTTAAATTTTGTTTGTCCTCATAATCTAGTTGTTTTCACGCTTTTAGGAATAATTTATTAGAATAACTGGATTTATCCACTGGTGAAATTAGTAATTTGGAAAAATTTGAGATGTGTCCCGATTATTATTGCAATCCATTCTGGGATCGATAACATTTGCTAGCACATATTATAACCCTTTCCACTAAATTGTGAGGATTTTAGCCTGTTCATATCTAGCATACATCTTTTATGCTTGAATCTTTTGTTATGAGTGTGCCGGTGATTTTATTTATTCTAGAACTTGTACTTGTAAATCTTTATGAGACCATTGTGAGATTACATTTTTGTAATATAAGTATACATACGTGATAAGAGGCAACCTTAGGATTTTAACAAAATAGCCTTCATTATTGATTTTTAGCTAGTCACATTGATTAGCTAATTTCCAATATGTAACCCTTTTGTTAGCATTCATCTTTAACGCTAGATACCCCTAGTTACACCCTCCGAGCCATCCTTTTCGTTTTTGTTACATCCAGAAAAATACACAAAGATTTTTTACTTTAAACCTTAGCCTAACCCTTGTCAAAGTCTAAATGGTGGGTTACTAGTTGCTTTGTATGTTAGATTGTTTTTGATGATTATTAGTTAGCCACAGTTCACCAATCATGTGTGTGCCATTCCGACAAAGACGGAGACTGCAACTTCTTATTTGTATTTTTTGTGGTGATGCTTATGCGAAGTGTGGGGGAGATGTGATGTAAAAAAAATCATCAAAAAAAATGTGACGACAATTATAGCCAATGTGCTATATATATGGAAGATGAAGAAGAAAGTTATGTGATATGTTGTTAGTCAATGTGCTAAGTATGAAGAATATTGTTATAGCGAATCGATGTATCGATATTTGAAGAAGAGAAGATTGTAACTATAATCATTTATGGGTTTGTGGTTTGTTCGTTACTAGCAACAATGGGTATTAGACTTAACTTTATTTTTCTTTTAAAACAAATTTCATAAATATTCCCATGCCTTATCCCTACCCTTACCAAATTACTTTATCTTTATGGAGATAGTAATGGCTTTGTGAGAATATCAAGTGCAATAATATTGTAGTGACTGTTGGGATTCTTGATTTGATGTGACAAAATAGATAAAAGAATGAAACAAAGGGACTATAATGCAAAGCTGGAATTCTACAAAAGATGAAGATTGAAACAAGAAGGACTTGCTTGATAAAGAAGATTTTATATTTAGTCTTTCGTAGTCTTTTGTAAACCCTAATATCTCTCTATATAAAAAGACATAGGGTACAGGTTTTAATTATGTCTTTCACAATGTAGTCGACTAGAAAAGTGTGTGTGTGTGTTCTAGGGCGTGGTTCATTATAAACGCCTAGAACTAGTTAGTGTTGTTCGAATCCTCTAAGGTCTGAGGTGTCTTAGATCCTTGTTACATTTAGGTAACACGTTGTTATTCTGATCAAATAATAATTGGAAGTGATTGGGAAAAACCTTGTGTCAATAACTTTGATTTATTCTTATTCCGCTGCATGTTATTATCATTGTTATTGTTAACCCTAGTGCTCAAAACGGTCCAAGGAGTCTAACAAACTCCACAATTGGCATCAGAGCTAGGTTGGCACGTTACCTAGGGTTCATCAAGGTTTTTATTGGCATTGAAGATCTGATTTGAAGAAGGTATGATCGATCTGTTTAAAAGGTTATTCATGTTTATCATTAAAACAATTTGTTTTTCTGTTGCGACAAATATTCTTACGGCAAAACATTGATCATTGATCTACTTTAATCGAATTTGTCGTTTGCTGTATGTAATTCGCATATCCTAAATAACCTCGTACTATATTATTAATTATGGGGCAGTCGAATTAATACTTCATGGGTTGTTTGTATGTGCTAATATTGATTCTGATTGTGGCCCAAGCAAATTGATAGTCGAATTGTGGATAATCTTATTAATCCTCATACTGTTTTTAAATTAATGGGTCGGTGACGTTATTTTTTATTGGTCTGAGATGCGGTGCTAATTATTCATGAGTTAGTGATATTATGTTGTGATTGGCAAAGAATATGTGGCAACTAAAAGGCGACAAAAGTGAATGTGGAAGATGGCTTCAATAATAATTAAACCTCGTACAAATTATGATTGTGGGTCATTGGTGAATTGGTGGAAGATATACCAAGTGGAGCAGAGATGATCTTAAAGTTGTGGAATATTCGTTTCTTTATTTATCAAGTGGATCAGTGAGATTTAAAGAATTGTCATCTATGTTATCTCGTACTAGTTTGCAGCTGTGTGATTATTATATTCGGTTGTAGGGTTTTCTCACGTGAAAGTGGATATTGCAATTATTGGTCGAGGATAGAGACTGATTCACAGGTGATATAAAAGTATGTCGGTAAGGATTGGAGCTGCTCAGTTAATTGTTTGAAGTTTTAATACTGCTGCTACTTGTTTTAAACTGCTGCTCAACACTACTGCTATGTTTATGACTCTGCTGCTACGCTATTAACTCTGCTGCTCGAAAATTTTACTCTGCTGCTCCACACTGCTGCTTGGGTATTAGACTCTGCTGCTGTGCGAAATTTAATCTACTGCTGTGTTTTGATAATTTGTGAGCAGTGAGGGGAAGTACGTATGTTTGATTGGTTTTGGTTTACACACACAAGATGGTTATTTGTTCTTAAAGGTTTCAAAGGCTCGTTCTTATTGCTTAATTGATTACGAAGAAAGGTGAATATCATTTATTTGATGTTGTAGTTGAGTTTCACAAGTTTGTGTTTTATTATACCTTTTAGCAGGAGGTAACTTGTTTGTGCATTCAAGATGTGACGAAGAATTGACAGACACTTGAAGGAGTTACGTTATTGTGCTCAGTGGTTATTGTCAAGGGATTGCGATCTCCTTATACATTGGTTTACGTATACGTTCCAAGTCACGTGGTTAGTACAAGACATAAGACACAAGTTTGGGTTATTCAACTTCTTCAACAAATTTGTTATATTTGGTTTTCTTCATCAGTGATCATTACATAAGAGCCTACAGATTTGAAGAACCATGAAGATGGTTAACACATTGATTTCAGGGGAAGCATATTATGATGTGTTTAATTAGTTCATCTACATGCACCACTTGAGGGGAAGTTTATATTGCTTACATTCCCTATTTGTTGATAACAAAAAGGGGAAGAGATTTTGGAGTGGCATGGCATGGATTAAGGGGAAGACATAATTGTTTCATTCAGGGAGATGCATACATCTCAACTTCTCTACTTCGTCTAAGGAAGTTGGTACACGACTTTGTTTGTTTTGTCATCATCAAATAGGGGAAGATTGTTGGGATTCTTGATTTGATGTGACAAAATAGATAAAAGAATGAAACAAAGGGACTATAATGCAAAGCTGGAATTCTACAAAAGATGAAGATTGAAACAAGAAGGACTTGCTTGATAAAGAAGATTTTATATTTAGTCCTTTGTAGTCTTTTGTAAACCCTAATATCTCTCTATATAAAGAGACATAGGGTGCAGGTTTTAATTATGTCTTTCACAATGTAGTCGACTAGAAAAGTGTGTGTGTGTGTTCTAGGGCGTGGTTCATTATAAACGCCTAGAACTAGTTAGTGTTGTTCCAATCCTCTAAGGTCTGAGGTGTCTTAGATCCTTGTTACATTTAGGTAACACGTTGTTATTCTGATCAAATAATAATTGGATGTGATTGGGAAAAACCTTGTGTCAATAACTTCGATTTATTCTTATTCCGCTGCATGTTATTATCATTGTTATTGTTAACCCTAGTGCTCAAAACGGTCCAAGGAGTCTAACAAACTCCACAGTGACCATCCGGTTTTTGAGTAATCAAAAACTCGCGCCAGTAATCTATTGTGTTTTTGTATGAAATGTTTGAACATAAGCCTGGTACAACCCGAAGCCTTACATTACAACCCGAATAAAAGACCTCTTTGATATGTAGACTTGGTGCTTATGCCTTGCGGTGTAGTTTTGTTTCTTGTACAAGCCTATGGTAATAATTAGATCATGACTGAGCAATGAGTGTGATTTCTCTTATATACTCCACTACCTAAATAAATGAGTGATTGAGTGAATTATACTTTGTTTCTTTTTCGTGAGGTGTTTAGAAATGTTAATCAAGCGAGAAAATCATTGGGTATTGTCAAACATCTCGATTTTTCACCACTTAAGCTTAAAAATGATGAATCTTATCTTGTACTTGTACTTGGTGGATTTGCATCACATTTTTCTAATCATTCTTGGTTACCATGTGGATATTTAGTTTTCTTCTAGATTTGCTTGAGGACAAGCAAAGTTTAAGTGTGGGGGATTTAATAACGCTCAAAGTTAACATGTTTTTATAAGTGTTATTACTGTTTTTATGTATGTTATTTGGTTGTTTTTTATATGCTTTTGCCACTAAATCGTATCAAAGTATGTTTTTGTAGCATATGTAGCCAAATGTAGGAAAAATGGAGAAAAAGTGAAGAAAATGAAGTATACGCAATTACACGAAGATTCCCAAGCTCAAAAGTCCAATCTGTGAAGCAATTCATATGAGAACCTAAGTTTTGTCATTTCAAAGTTCCTAGTTCAGAAGTTAATCAAGTTTGGATAGTGCATAAAGAACTACACAAGGAAAAGTCAATGTCCAAAGCAGCCAGGATCTACCATCCGATCGGTTGGAGTTTAACCGATCGGATTGCCATAATGACCATCTCCATCCAATCGGTATCAACCCGCAACCGATCGGATGGTCATTTCTGGATGTTTTTTTGCCAACTTTTGTGCACGAATCTTGGTCTTTTGTTCCATGGTTCTAGGCCCTTCTTAGTGTCTTATTGTCCAAGTTCCAGCATTTAAGTCCCTATTCATTACTAGGAGTATTGGACCAGCCTATAAGGACCTCAAGAGTGCACAATTGAAGACACCTTTGAAGATACCATTTACTCTCATAACTACACATAATTATTATCATCATCTAGCTCTCAAAGGAGGAAAATTCGTGCAGAAAGAACCAGGAACTTTGGAGGACCAAGGAAGCAACATTTGGAATCCGAAAATCTCAAGAAACCATCACCAACACTTAGGTTATCAATACCTTGTCATTTGTTATCAATTTCAAAGCATTGTAAGACTTAAAACCATGGATTCTAATGTTAAATATTCTGAGTTTATTTGCATGTTTGCTATGAGTGGCTAGTAACCTTTTTACACTTGTTTTGATGATGTTTTATATTTAGTGATAGTTATGATTGTGATAACATGTTTTAACTTAATTTCAAGTCAATCCTAAGAACCAATTGTACCTTAAGTTTCATCATGACATTTGTTTAGCAAAGGTTAACTAATTGATAATAGTTTCAAGGGTCGAAAGATTTGTTATTACTCAACTAGTTATAATCATTTGTCTATGAATGATTGTTTTTCACCATAATTATTCTTGACTAAACAAAGAAACAAGAAGTATGATTGTAATGAGAATGCTTTTATAACATCAAATCGGATTGTTTGTAAACCTTTAGTTGGACGAAAGTTTAAATGTTTATAAACAATTGTAACCTTTTTGTCTATGAATAGGTTACCTTTTGTATTGACCATTTCCTAAGAGTATTTGATTTGTAATAAGAGTTTATTCTTGTGTTTAAGATATTCACCATACCTTATGAACCTTGGATAGATCTTGAATTGATTGGTTTACACCTAAAGCTTGTTTTTATGAACTAAAATCTTGACGAAGGTTTAACTTGTAGAAACAATAGATTAGATTACCATCTAATTATTTCAACCAACATGTTATCAAAAGTTATCACAATCATGTGTGTCATTAAGTAGAAAACTAGTCTAAACAAGTGTAGTTTTTAATTTATTGAATTTGCTTATTATCTTATTTGCGTACATTAGAGATTTACTTTTAGACTTATATTTTGATTCACTCACAAATCCCTGCGAACGATCCCGACTTACCATCATATCTTGCTATAACGGACGAGTACACTTGCTCGTATGTGTTATTTCTAGATTTGGTAATTCACCTTTATAAATTTAAAACTTGCACTAACAAATAGCACATCAGAGATGGATCTCACATGTCACCTACCAAGAGCTTGAATGATGTTCGCTCTAGGAGGATTTCCATCTTCATTGTGAATATTTTCATATCACTCGGATGTTCTGGCAATACCACAAGGATAATGCGTAGGACTCTAAATATTTTATCTTACTTTCCACATTGTGTGAAACAATAAGCATATTTGGAAGTGTGTCCTATCGAGATTTATTGATGATCTCTTTGGCTCTAGACTCAATAGTGCGTTTTGATCCGCTCCTGGAGACTGGGGAGGCGTCTCCTGTTTTAGGTATCAACATAGCTCGCAGAGAGCGGTCGATACATTGCACAGGGTTCCCCGTGAGAATGAAAGAAGCTCTTTTAAGAGAACTTGAGTGGTTGGGAAGTTTAGTGCAGTGCGTCACTGGGTCCATGACGTCTTGTCTTCAATACCGGTGTTACCTTAGTAACCGCCAGTAGATTATGAATTGAACCCGGTTTCTGCCCTAAGGTTGAATATAAGGAGGGCTATTTCTTTTCACCCTTTCTCATTTCAATTCTTTTTAATTCTTCAACCCCTTCAGTGCTTACCGAGACTTCACCACTAGAACCTTGTTGGGTTTGTTCCAATCCTAGCTCTATCTCAGTCCGCACTCTTCCCTTTCTCAATTTACTCCTTTTTTCAATCATTCCTAAGGACTTCTAATTTATCTAAAGGATTGTCCCTGGGAAGATCCTTCCGGTTCTGGTGGATCATGGGAATTCACACCTAACCTTAACCAACCTTATAACTCCATGAATAAAGATAAATGGTCGGTCTTTGGTATTACTTCCACAAACGCCTTTTGCTCCCCCTCAATATGTGCATCGATATTCGAAAGTGTTTAGCACATATGTGGGAGCCTATTTATTGAGTCCAAAAGATCACTTTTGATTATCATATTTCATATTTAAATCACATTCTCTCCCCCGATCAAAAATTTCAAATCTTTCGAGATTTTTTTTATCTCAATTGATTTAAATAATTTAGAAAATGTTTAGGAGAGAAATGCGGTCAATTTTAATATTTTCTGATAAAAGGAACTTTTTCTTGCTCCCCCTCAATCTGTGAGGGAGGTTGTTATGTGTCAGATTTGAAGAGTTTACAAAAGATTCGAAGTTTTTAACGAAAATACTTTTAAAAAATTTCTCATTCTGACACATAACCATCACAAAGTATATTGTTGCAAGGTTTTTGTACAAAGTGTGGAGAGTTTTGATGATACATAAAATTTTGAGAAATCACTCTCCCCCTCAATCAATGACGGATATGAAAACTGAAATATTTTCATAAAATTTTAAGGTCATTGATTGAGTGAAAAATTTTATCGAAATTTTGAGTTCAATTTGATTTATTAATCCAAATCTCATGGTACCACCAAGTTTTGCACAAATACTGTCCGGAAAAATCATAAAAGGGAAAGTATTTGGCGATAAAAAGAAGGTTTCTCTTCCTTATCAAGAAATAATGCACTGAAGCGTACATTAGATCGAGGGTGCATGGATGTAAAGTAATCCATGCCCGGATGAGCTTCACCCGGTAAAAGGAACAACCGTCTTTTTGGCGACGTGTTTTCCCCATTTTGAAAAACGGGTTGCTATCTGAAGTAATAGCAAGCCATATTTTTGAAGTCCGGGTTACAGCCTGAGATGACTACAAGCCATAATGTTTTCAACAATGTTTTGAGAAACGACATGTTTTAGAAAAAACTTTATTTGAAACCGAAAAACTCTTGCTCAAGCGTATGTATGATTCCGTGTCATTATTGAATGACATTTCTAGAAATGTACACAATATTGATTACACAAGAGACATGTCGTGAGAAGAATATTTTTGGTTTTTATAATTTTCTAATTTTTATGGTTTATATTGGTTTTATATTTTTTCTATATACAATTTAGATGATAAGAGATATGTACGAGAACTATAAGAGTTATGAGGATACAAAAAATAGGCCACAAACTTTATAAAGTACAAGTTACAGAACAACACAGCATCCAAGATACACATATAACACAGAACCCCACCACCGAACACATCATTCAGTGCGTTGTAGAAGGCGGTAGTCTCCAGCTCGAACTCTGCCACCCACGTAGCACTCCAAACTACGAAAGATTCTTCTCAATTTCAATCTTTTGCGAATACCAGCCAAAAATTTCTTGTTCCGTGTCAGGTCGTGGTCAGTCCAGTGGTTGGTATATCTTCTTGATCCATAGTTATACACATGGTATTCTTTCACTCCGAAGTCCAAAGCCTCTTCAACCATTTGTAAAGTACCATCACTAAACTTGTGTATTTCATTGAAGCGCAAGACCATGGGAACGTTGTATCTGTCACGAAACACGACAGCCAGAGGAGATTCCATGACTGTAAAATCAGCAACTGGTTCCATACTATTAACATCCCATAGAGGTCGCGTGAGATTGAGCTGAGATTGATAGCTTTCTATGCCAAGCTGGAAATCTTCGACCCTTTTTCTAATGACGATACCCCGGACCCAATGAAGTACAGCAAACACAAGAGTTTTCTTTTCACGAGATGGCAGGTGATGCAGCTTTCCTTGAAGGTGGAGCAGATACAGATCTTCAAAATCATTAGGGCGAAGATGTTTGAAGTCACCTTCGGATATGGTGTAATCTTTGAAGGCAGCTCGACGGAGAGTTACACTCTTAAGATAGTCATATCCATGGATAGGATGTATCTGTACCTTAACCACACTGATGATCTGAAGTGGTGATCGAATAGACTTTCGGTCACTTTGAGCTTGAAATCGATCTATGTAAAATTGCTGCTTCTATAGCCACCAGTGAGAAATACCCAGAGATGCGGAGATGTCGTAATCACATTCTTGGTCAATCCACATGCTATCAGGGACGAGTTGTTCCAACCCAACATCTGAATAATGGGCAGTGGTATGTGTTAATTCACATACCATTTTATGGCCAAATAACGAACCAAATGGACTAATTTAGCTAACAAAATGCCAAAGATTGTATATTTTTATGTTTGTGAACATGCAGGTACGGATTTATCACAAAGAGACAAAAATCAAGCAAAAACCGGAAAAACGGGCACGAGAGTGGGAGATGGTAAAAAAAGTCAAGCTGGGAATCAAAGTTGAGCTTATCAAGTCCTCAGTGATTGATTTATGTGCCAAAGTGATCCTTGAGAGAAGTTTGAAGAAATTGCAGATTTAGCCCTCATACTTTTCAGAGTTGTCAGATTTAGTCCTTCATGATAGCATTTTGAAGATAAGTCAAAGTCAACCTTGGGGAATTGCAATTTGACATCAAAAGCCCTTGATCACATGATTGGAAGAAGTACATGATTTGTCCTTGGAGTTTCATTTTCACAACTTTAGTCCTTATATATTTCTAAAAATCCAAAAGCTGAATTCATACTACTACAAGTCCAAGTCCAAATTTAATAATCCAAGTCCAAACTTTCAAATACCAAATCCAACAAACACCAAGAGCCCAAGCCCAATTTCATTACCATAACCCGATCCAACCAATCCCTTGGTCAAAATATTAAAATGGGTCAAGGGTCAATGTATAAGTCAAACATTAATAATAAAAAAAACTTACCCCGCTTCCCTTTTCCCCCAATTCCCCAATTACCCAGCTCTCATGAACCCTAAATATTGACCGTACATAATTACCACAATTAAGGGTAATTGTGTCAAATCAAGGGTATTCTAGAAGGCTCAGTGATGTTAGATAATGTCAGAGTATCGAAGAAAGCACAAACGGGACACATGGCAGATAGTGATTGGAGGAGACGCGTCATATTGAAGTGATCTAAGGGCTATCATGAATTGGGCAATGATTGGTATGATCAAACGGCTCTCAAAGGCTTCAAAGAAACACAGGTCACACGGATTGCCAGCTTGGCAATCCGAGACCCCAACTCTCATCCTTTTCTATAAATAGGGACATGTTTTAGCCATTTGAGGTGTGCAGAGATAGGATAGCGAAGCTCTGCCACTTTATTTTCCTATAATTAGACTAGTTATTGTATTTGATTCTGATTTAGTGTTTAATAAAATTCTCAGTTTTCTGTTTAAATTTCTATCATCTTATTGCTTATTACTTTGTGTTTTCAGTTTTTTTTACATCTTCTTAATTAGTTACTTTCAGTTTTTAATATAGCATTAATCAATTTCACATCTATCTCAGCTTATTTCATTGTGAGAAAATAAAAAATCAAATCAGAAAATTAATAAAAATATAAAAATAAATTTTCATTTAGTTAAATAAGCTTTAAGAAAAGTTATTTTAGCTTTATCAAATTAGATCAAACTTTGTTATACTCTGTGAAAACTGTTTTCATCCAAAACCTTTAGTTTTCAAATTAAGTCAACAAAAGTCAAAGAGGATTAATCATTGGATTCCTGAGGTGTTGTGGATAGTTTGGAACAGAATTGGAAGGTTCCTGCCTATCCTTGAGATAGGCAAGCTTAGTGAACCTTCTCAATTTGAGCTGAGGAGGAAAAGAATTGTAAGTATTGATTCCTCATTTGAAGTAATGGTACTGTTACATTGATAATTGTTGTTGAATGATTGTAATAGCTTAGCTTTTGTTTAATTGAGTCTGAATTTTATTTTAATTGCAGGTCTGATTTGGTAATTAGTGTAGCTTATAGGATATCGTTTCTGATTCTGTGTTAGTATTGCATAATTTAGTATCTGTTTGCTTTGAATCTGTGTTATTTCATTGTGATTGAATCCTGCTGCTAGTTGTTGTTATATAGTTGTTATTAAAGGTTTTGGAAATGATTCTGATTGATTAGTGATTCTGAGTGATCTATTTGTCTGAATTTTAGCCTTGATTTCACTTTAAGGGAGTGTTTGGGATTAACATTTGCTGAGTATAATTGTGGTTTGATTGTTGATTTGCTGTCATAACTAGATTACTTAAGTATAATAATAGAGATCTAAATCTAAAAATCATAATTAAGGTGTAGTTCATTTAATAGTCAAATTAGTTTTCAATTTAGCTTAGCAGATGATATAACTGAAAACAGTTAGTATAGTTGTAGTAGAGTTTGCAAATTTACATTAGATAACTAAATTTAGTTTTATAATAGCTTATTATAGCTTTTAGGTGTAGCTTTGTTGGATTATAATTGAATTTAGTCAAATAAGTAGAGCATAAAAGAAGTTAACATTATTAGCAATAATACTTAAAGGCTGCTGAATTGAGGGCTAATTAGGTGTGCATTTGACAGTTTTTGTTAGAGTTTTTAGTGTTTTCATAATCTCAGTATAGTAGTTAATCATTTGCCTTATTCACTTTGGAATATAGAGCTTATATCAACTGCTTATTGAACCTTGGAAGTTAATTGAGTAAATCAGAGGTCTGCAATTTTATTTAGGGCTGCAAATTTGTGTTAGTGATTGAAATTGCTATTTGATTGATGTTCTGAGTGGTTATGGTGTAGTATTAGAATTGTGCATCTCATCTTTGCTTCTGTTCTGCTTTTGCTTATTCTGTTCATTATTTTGGAGCTTATTGTGAACTTATTGCCTATTTTCTGAGCATCTGTGGAATCTGAGCTTATTCTTGGTTAAATTTTGTCATATTTGAGTTCCTTGCACCATTTTTAGGTTGTGTTTTCAGTTTTATAATATCTTGTCACAAGTGCTTATAAATAAGCACTTGTGATAAGCTTAATTAGCCAGAATAAGCACTTTCATTTTTCATCTGGATTTCAAAATTTTTCTTTGAGTTTATTTTATATTTTAGATTTTCTGGAATTTTTCCAGATTTTTCTGAGGCTTTTTGCTATTTTTCTTATTTTCTTTTGATTTTATTCAATTTTTAAATAGAATTTAATTACCAAAAATCCATAAAAATTCAGATAATGTTGTGAAAAATACAAAAATATTTTTAGAAATTCTTTTATAATATTTTAGAATTTTTAGAATTAAATTTTCAATTTTCCACTTTAATTTTCTATTTTTCCTTATTTTTAATTCATTTTAAATTCCAAAAATCAATTTTAATTCATAGAAAATAAAAGAAAAGTCAAAAAAATATTTTTCTTTTTCTTAAAATTCTTTTTATTAGTTTAAGATTTTTAGAAAATAATTTCAAGTTTGTAGGATCATTTTTTAAAATACGTTACGTTTTAAATTTTACGGTTGCATTTCCGTTTTCACGTTTATAACTTTGGTGCATAATTAGCTTGTACTCTTTGCATATTTCTTACTTGTTAGTGATTACTTGAATATATTGATTGCTATTTTCACTTTCTCACTTTTTAATTCACGATTTCACGAATCGATATTCTCGATTCCATTCGCCTTCGTTGGGAAACGACTCGGGTGATCCGTATTTTACGCGGATCACTTCGATACTATACTATATATTATATATAATTGGTTTTCACACGAATCAATTTTTGGCGCCGCTGCCGGGGAAAGCCGAAGTGAATTTTTGAATATCATTTTGAAAAATCGTGTTTTGTTAAGCCTTCCTCTACTTTGTATATATACTTCTACAAAAATTGAAAATTTCAAAACACTTTTCCTAAAGTGTTTACAAAATACCAAAAAGTAAATAAAAAAAGTTACAGCCTCGACTCGACCGAAAGGAAGGGCGTTGTAAACCAAAAAAGTCTCGCAATATAACGAAAACGTGAAATTAATTGATTATCGGATTATTTCATTTCCTACAACTGAGTAAGCGGGAAATACGGAAGCTAAGACATTAAATTGCTAGCTGAAGAGAGAAACACTCTTCTTTCACGTCCCGTCGCGCGTGGTTTTAAAAGAAACGGTTTTTGATTAACGTAACGTTTCAATAAAAAGAGAAAAAAAAGAAATAAAAAGTTTTTGTGAAAAATATAAAAAACAAAAAGATTTTCCTTTTTCTTTTTCTTTTCTTTTTAAATTTTGCTTTTGGTGTATGCACACCCGCTCTTCTTTTGAGAGTCTTATATCACCTTTGTCAAACCCCGAAAGGGTAATTCGACACACACACCGTGTCCATTTCCTTAACGTTGAGGAAATGGATCAGAATAATCAACACCCTCCGGTGGGTGGTGATGAAAACCAACACATGCCAGCTCCCGATCTCCGAACGATGGAGGAGCTGTGCCAACCAACGATGCATGGTAGAGGTGGCCCGATGCCCGGTAGAGGTGGCCCGATGCCCCTCTAAATATTGAGGCCACGGATTTTGGACTTAAGCACCACATGATACAACAAGTCCAAAATTCGTGCCAATTTCACGGACTACCGGGTGACGATGCAAATAAGCATCTCGATAAGTTTCTAACCGTCACCCAAAATATGAAACAAAACGGGGTCTCCGATGACGCCCTCCGTCTCTCTCTCTTCCCCTATTCTCTTACGCATCATGCCACAACGTGGTTTGATCGCCTTCCCAGGAACTCGATTCATACTTTCAATGAAATGGTTTCCAAGTTCCTGGCGAAGTATTTTCCACCATCGATGGTGACGAAGTTGAGGAATGATATTAGTAATTTTCGACAACACCCTGATGAGTCTTTGTTTGAGGCTTGGGAACGTTACAAGCTTGCCATTGATCGTTGTCCGAACCATAATATGCTTCTCGTCACAATAATTGATACGTTTTATAATGGATTGACTTTACGACATAGGGACACGATCAATGCTGCAGCTGGTGGTACTTTCATGAAACGTCGTCCCGAGGATTGTTACGAGCTAATCGAGAATATGACGGCCCATTACAACTATTGGGATTCCTCAGCCGAGAGGAATGAGCCAATAAGATCGACTGCGACTCTAAACTCTTCTTCTTCTAACCCCGAGCTAGCCGTCTTGAATAAGAAACTTGACGATTTGTCGACGGCTATGCTAAGAATATACCAAATGATGCTGAATCAAGTCAAAAACACACAAGTTAATATGGTCAATATCGTTTGTGAAACTTGTGGTGGTCCACATTCATACCTTGAATGCCCAGCCTCCGGTGGCTTTGCTCAAGAGAACGTGTATGCTGCGAATATGGGTGGCAACGGTTACCCACAACCTCAAGGAGACCGTAATCTCCTCAGCTACCGTTATAGCAATTACCTTGGACCACCCGGGTTTAATCAACCTAATCAAGTGAATCAGAATAACAATGTGCAAAACCGTACTCATCAATTCAATAACAATCAAAATCACAACTGCGGAAATAATGGTTTTCAAGGACAAAATCAGAATTTTCAACAAAATCAAAACCGGGGAAATTACCACCAAGGCCCGTCTCAAGGGAACAATTTTCAAAACAACGGGAATTTTCAGAATAATAATCATGGAAATCAGAATAATGGTAATTTTCAAAACCGTGGGCAAAATTTCAATAATCAAAATCAAGCTGCTATTCCAAATCCGTCGCCCACGGAAGAGTTGATTAAACAATTGATTCAAGGTCAACAAGCTTTAATTGCTAAACAAGATGAAACAACAAAATTGTTTGCGACTCAAATCAATGATATTAACAAGCGTTTAAATGATCGACCCTCGGGCTCTGGAACGTTGCCAAGCAACACGATCGCTAACCCGAGGGGCGATGCTAAAGCAATCATAACAAGTAGTGGTGTTACTTATGATGGACCGACGGCTCCGATTACCTTTTCTTCTCTACCTCCCAAGGTAGTCGCCCGTGAACCCGAGGTGACAACGGATACGGAAATTCCTATTAATAATGGAAGGACCGAAGACATCCAACCTCCGGTGGTCCCGACGTCTAAAGGAAAGGAAAAGGTTGTTAAGGATAATGAAAATGAAACACCGGTTAAAACAAAGTTGCCATATCCGTCACGTTTAAATGACCAAAAGCACCGCGAGAAGGATAAAAACCAAATGGAGAAATTTTATCAGATTTTTCAAGAGTTACATTTTGATATAAGTCTCGCGGATGCTATACTTTTGATGCCCAAATTTGCTTCGATGCTAAAAGGTCTTTTGAATAATAAAGAAAAGCATTTTGAAATGTCAAGGACTCAAATGAACGAGAATTGCTCAGCGGTTCTTCTTAAAAAGCTACCCGAAAAGCTTGAAGACCCTGGCAAGTTTCTTATACCGTGCAATTTTCCGGGTATGGTTCAATGCTTCGCCTTGGCCGATCTTGGCGCTAGCATTAACCTTATGCCAATGTCGATATGGAAAAAGTTGTCTCTTCCTAACTTGACACCGACGCTTATGACCCTCGAGCTTGCCGACCGATCTTCGTCTCGTCCAATTGGCATAGCTGAGGATATTTTTGTCAATGTTTGGAAATTTCATTTCCCTGCGGATTTTGTGGTTGTTGATTTCGATGTCGATACACGGGTTCCTCTCATTCTCGGGAGAGGTTTCCTAAGGACCGGTCGTGCTTTAATTGATGTTTATGACGAGGAGATTACTTTACGTGTTGGAAATGAAGCCCTCACTTTTAATCTTAATCAAACCGCGAGATACTCCTCCGATTACGATGTTTCTTCCGTCAACCGTATTGATGTTATTGATGAAACTACGGAGGAGTATGCTCAAGAATTTCTTGGTTTTACCGTTAATGCTTCGAGTGGCAATCCCACTCCTCCTTTTGAACCAATCGTCTCCGATTCTTCCCCTTCCCTCACTCCGTCCGTTTGAGGGAAGTGATCTCGCTTGGGAAGAAATCAATGCTTGTCTTTCAAATGAATCATTTTCACCGGAAATTGATAATAATAACTTTGATCCGGAGGGGGACATTTTATTAATTGAAAAATTGTTAAATGAAAAACCAATAGTTTCTTCCCCTCCGGTAGATTTAAAAATGGCAGACGTAAAAGAAGTTAAGCCGTCTATTGAGAATCCTCCGGATCTCAAGCTCAAGGATTTGCCTCCTCATCTCGAATACGCATACTTGGAAAAAAATGATAAATTACCGGTTATAATATCAAAAGGCCTTAAAGATGAGGAGAAGACACGACTCTTAGATGTGCTTCGGAAGCATAAAAGTGCGATTGCTTGGCAAATATCCGACATTAAGGGAATCGACCCTCGATTTTGTATTCATAAGATTCTTCTTGATGATAATCACAAAGCTTCCGTCCAACAACAACGACGGGTTAATCCACAAATCCATGAAGTGATCAAAAAGGAAGTTATTAAACTCCTTGACGCTGGAATGATTTATCCGCTCTCGGATAGTTCATGGGTTAGCTCGGTTCATTGTGAGCCAAAGAAGGGCGGAATCACTGTTGTGAAAAATGACGATAATGAGCTTATATCGACTCGACTTGTGACCGGATGGAGAGTTTGTATCAACTGCCGCAAATTGAATGATGCGACACGTAAAGACCATTTCCCGCTTCCTTTTATGGACCAAATGCTTGAACGTTTAGCGGGAAATAAGTTCTATTGTTTTCTGGATGGCTTTTCTGGGTACTTTCAAATTCCCATTGATCCTCAGGATCAAGAAAAGACCACTTTTACTTGCCCGTATGGAACGTTTGCCTATCGTTGAATGCCTTTTGGCTTATGTAACGCTCCAGACACGTTTCAATGGTGTATGATGGCCATTTTCTCCGATATGATTGAAAAAACCATGGAAGTGTTCATGGACGACTTCTCCGTCTATGGAAATTCTTTTGACTCTTGCCTCTCCCATTTGCAAAGTATGCTAATTCGGTGTGAAAACACAAATTTAGTTCTAAATTGGGAGAAGTGCCACTTCATGGTTAAAGAGGGTATAGTCCTCGGCCATAAGATATCTAAATCTGGGATTGAGGTGGATCGTGCAAAAGTCGACGTCATTGCTAAGTTACCTCACCCGACTACCGTCAAAGGAATTAGAAGTTTCCTTAGTCATGCTGGCTTTTACCGACGTTTTATTCAAGATTTCTCCAAAATAGCCCGGCCTCTGACCCACCTTTTAGAGAAAGACGCTCCGTTTAACTTCACAAATGAATGCGTCGATGCATTTAATGTTTCGAAGAAGAAGTTAACGGAGGCACCAATCTTAGTTGCCCCCGATTGGAACTTACCATTTGAGCTAATGTGTGATGCAAGTGATTATGCTATTGGTGCAGTTCTGGGGCAACGTAAGAACAAGTACTTTCAACCGATACACTATGCAAGCAAGACCATGAATGACGCCCAACATCACTACACAACTACCAAAAAAGAGATGTTAGCGGTCGTCTATGCTTTTGAAAAATTTAGACCTTATTTGTTGCTTAAAAAGTGCATAGTGTATACGCACCATTCAGCCCTAAAGTACTTAATGGCGAAGCAAGATACTAAGCCACGTTTAATGCGGTGGGTTCTTTTGCTCCAAGAATTTGATGTCGAAATACGAGACAAGAAAGGAGCTGAGAATCTTGCTGCTGATCACCTTTCATGACTTGAGAACCCCCATCAAAGTGTTCTCGAGAATAAGGAAATTACGGAAACATTTCCTCTCGAGACAATTGGGAGTGTGACCAAAATTGACCAAACTACCCCATGGTTCGCCGATTTTGCGAATTACCATGCGGGGAAATTCATTAGGAAAGGGATGTCGTCCCAACAAAAGAAGAAATTCTTTAAAGATGTCCAACATTATTTTTGGGACGACCCCTATTTGTTCAAAGTCTGTGCGGATCAAGTGATCCGGCGGTGTGTTCACGGTACGGATGTCGTTGAAATTCTTAAGGCATGTCATAGTGGACCCACAGGGGGACATCATGGTGCCAATTTCACCACTAAGAAGGTTTTCGATTCCGGCTTCTATTGGCCGACGATATATTGGGATGCCCATGAATTGGTGAAAACATGTGATTCTTGCCAACGTCCAGGGAAAATTTCTCAAAAAGATGAAATGCCGCAAAATGCGATTCAAGTTTGTGAAATTTTTGACGTTTGGGGCATCGATTTCATGGGGCCATTCCGGTCGTCTAGGGGGAACAAATATATTCTCGTGGCCGTCAATTACTTATCTAAATGGGTTGAAGCGAAGGCGCTCCCCACCAATGACGCCCGAGTTGTTGTTAAGTTTTTGAAGAGTCTCTTTGCCCGATTTGGTGCACCTCGAGCCATCATAAGCGATCGTGGGACCCATTTTTGCAATGATCAATTTTCCAAAGTTATGCTTAAATATGGTGTCACACATCGTCTTTCCACGGCTTACCATCCACAAACGAGTGGTCAAGTTGAGGTCTCCAATCGTGGTTTAAAACATATATTAGAAAGGACAGTAGGAGAGCACCATGCCTCTTGGGCCAACAAATTAGAGGATGCACTTTGGGCTTTCCGAACCGCTTACAAAACTCCCATTGGGTGTACACCATATAAGCTGGTTTACGGGAAAGCTTGTCATTTGCCCATCGAACTAGAGCACAAGGCCTACTGGGCCTTAAAACATGCCAACTTTGATTTGAAAACCGCGGGTGATCACCGAAAAGTTCAATTGAATGAGTTAGTCAAACTCCGTGATCAAGCTTACGAGAATTCTTTGATTTATAAAGAGAAAACAAAAAGAATCCATGATGCCAAGATCAAAGACCGCGTTTTTAACGTTGGTGATCAAGTGCTACTTTTTAACTCTCGTTTAAAGAAATTCTCGGGAAAGCTTAAAACCCGTTGGTCTGGACCATTCACAATAACCCAAGTTTTCCCTTATGGTACCATTGAGTTAGCTCAACAAGATGGTCCCAACTTTAAGGTGAATGGTCACCGATTGAAACACTATTTTGGAGGGGACGTACCAACTATGGTAGTCCCGGATCTCCAAACTTTCCCCAAGGACGATTGAATTCGGGGATCGAGTCAAGCTACGTGACTCGGAAATCAAAAACAAAGCGCTTCGTGGGTGGCAACCCATGCTTATCCAATTTCATCTTCTTATTTTCTATTTTCTAACAAATAACGTGAGGAGGGGTGCCTCTTCTACTCTTGTGTTCCGTGGTTGTTTGTGATGTTTGTTAGGATTGTCCGCGATTTATGATGACTCTCGTGCTCATTGTTTTGTCTCCACTCGAGTTTCGTCATTCGTTGTTTATCAAATATATCCTAAATCTTATCGACTAACATTTATCTTTTGGCATAATTAATAAACGGCCTTAGATTTATGTAGGAGAACCCTTACCTTTTAAACATTGAGGACAATGTTTCGTTTTAGTCTGGGGGGTGATCTTTCGATCTGATTTTTGCCTTGCACTTTGCTGTGAACTCTCGCAACTCCGTTTTTCCACAAAATAAAAAATAAAAAAATTGAAAAATAGAAAATTTCAAAAATTTTTAAGAAGAATAAATGAAAAAGTCATGGAAAAGTACAAAAAAATGAGAAAAAGTTGAAAAAATTGCGCAAAAATATAATAAAGTTTGAATAAGTGTTTTGACACCTTGTTAACTTTCTTGCTGGCGAGAGTAGGAATAAATATTTTGACTTGACCGGGCGTGTTGAGCCCTAGCTTGTTCCCTTAACCAATGATAATCATATAAGCTTGTGCTAGTCTTGTACACAAGGAGCTATAAAATGCGAATTCTTTCTTAAGAATCTGCAAGTTCCCGTACTTGACTTTATACATGCGCAGCTTAAAAGCATTCGCTAGTCTTTTACATCAGGAGCTAGAAAACGTGAATTCTTAGAATTTGCAAGTTTCCGTATCTGACTTTATATATGTGTGGCTGATTATCGGCTAAGTATTCGCGGGTTTCATTATTTGGAATCTTGAATTGCGAAGAGTGAGAAATGATAGAGTTTATTTAGAAGTTAGATGCTAAACATGGAGTAGTGGTTCTCTTTAGAGCTCATGAGAGGTACTTGTGGCTTTTTACTCCCATCAGATACGTCACCCATATATAATAGATGTTCTAGGTTAATTAGTGGTATTTCGGTTTGAATAATATTTAGTTCTTTGTTTTCTTAAGAGAATTTTTGCTTTAGAAGTTGGGTACATATCAAGGAACATCAATAATAAGAGCAAAAAGTGAAAAATCAAAAGTCAAAAGTTGATTATCTATGTGGTTTTGGAGCTACCCGATAAGCTTCCATTGATGTTATGAAAAAAAGTCAAGAAAGAAAAAAGTGAAAAGTATGAAAAATATGAGAAAAGTGAAAAAAAAAATGAAAAATGAAAAAAAATGAAAGTTGAAAGTTATGTATGAATAAGAATATGAATGTAAAATAAGTTGTTGGCGCGTGAGGTGCATGTAAATGATTCTGAATTGGACACATGAGGTGCACGTGTAGTACTCCGCAACTTATATTTCTGATAATTGTATGTACCAAAATTCCTTGATGTGGACCGAATTTCTATTGCAGTGGTTCTTAAGAGAAAATGAATAACTACTTATCGTTTTAACTTAGGTATCACTATCGGACTAAAAATTATTGAAACGAGAAAATATGAAGAAATTCATTTCTCAACAAAATAAAATATTGAGATACAAAACCTAGGACATGGGAGTAAGGAGTTTCCACAAGTAACTTTTATGAGTAGTGTTAGCATCTAATTTGTAGATAAGCTGTGATCTCGTTTGTACGCTTAGTTTGGGGACTCGTGAAAAATCAAGGATGACGATTTTTATCCGTATGGTCACTTCTTAAATAGAAGTGTTTCTACTCGTTGACCCTAATAATTATTGCAAAATAATAAAAGTTCAACAAACCGTCACAATAATGAAGTATAGAAAAGTACAAAAATAGAAGTGTAAGTGGAATAAAGGAATAAAAGGAAAATTTTGGAAAACGGAGCGTTTTCGGGAATAAATGATTTTGTAATCTCTTTTGAACCTCTTTGCTACTTTTCAAAGTTAGTAGAAAGAGTTGTGAAATTATTTATCCCAAAAGCGTGATTTGATCACATTGCGTGAGGACACGACAATATCTTAGTCTGGGGGATTTTGGTATGTGTTAATTCACATACCATTTTATGGCCAAATAACGACCCAAATGGACTAATTTAGCTAACAAAATGCCAAAGATTGTGTATTTTTATGTTTGTGAACATGCAGGTACGAATTTATCACAAAGAGACAAAAATCAAGCAAAAACCAGAAAAACGGGCACGAGAGTGGGAGATGGTAAAAAAAAAGTCAAGCTGGGAATCAAAGTTGAGCTTATCAAGTCCTCAGTGATTGATTTATGTGCCAAAGTGATCCTTGAGAGAAGTTTGAAGAAATTGCAGATTTAGCCCTCATACTTTTCAGAGTTGTCAGATTTAGTCCTTCATGATAGCATTTTGAAGATAAGTCAAAGTCAACCTTGGGGAATTGCAATTTGACATCAAAAGCCCTTGATCACATGATTGGAAGAAGTACATGATTTGTCCTTGGAGTTTCATTTTCACAACTTTAGTCCTTATATATTTCTAAAAATCCAAAAGCTGAATTCATACTACTACAAGTCCAAGTCCAAATTTAATAATCCAAGTCCAAACTTTCAAATACCAAATCCAACAAACACCAAGAGCCCAAGCCCAATTTCATTACCATAACCCGATCCAACCAATCCCTTGGTCAAAATATTAAAACGGGTCAAGGGTCAATGTATAAGTCAAACATTAATAAAAAAAAAACTTACCTCGCTTCCCTTTTCCCCCAATTACCCAGCTCTCATGAACCCTAAATATTGACCGTACACAATTACCACAATTAAGGGTAATTGTGTCAAATCAAGGGTATTCTAGAAGGCTCAGTGATGTCAGATAATGTCAGAGTATCGAAGAAAGCACAAACGGGACACATGGCAGATAGTGATTGGAGGAGACGCGTCATATTGAAGTGATCTAAGGGCTATCATGAATTGGGCAATGATTGGTATGATCAAACGGCTCTCAAAGGCTTCAAAGAAACACAGGTCACACGGATTGCCAGCTTGGCAATCCGAGACCCCAACCCTCATCCTTTTCTATAAATAGGGACATGTTTTAGCCATTTGAGGTGTGCAGAGATAGGATAGCGAAGCTCTGCCATTTTATTTTCCTGTAATTAGACTAGTTATTGTATTTGATTCTGATTTAGTGTTTAATAAAATTCTTAGTTTTCTGTTTAAATTTCTATCATCTTATTGCTTATTACTTTGTGTTTTCATTTTTTTTACATCTTCTTAATTAGTTACTTTCAGTTTTTAATATAGCATTAATCAATTTCACATCTATCTCAGCTTATTTCATTGTGAGAAAATAAAAAATCAAATCAGAAAATTAATAAAAATATAAAAATGAATTTTCATTTAGTTAAATAAGCTTTCAGAAAAGTTATTTTAGCTTTATCAAATTAGATCAAGCTTTGTTATACTCTGTGAAAACTGTTTTCATCCAAAACCTTTAGTTTTCAAATTAAGTCAACAAAAGTCAAAGAGGATTAATCATTGGATTCCTGAGGTGTTGTGGATAGTTTGGAACAGAATTGGAAGGTTCTTGCCTATCCTAGAGATAGGCAAGCTTAGTGAACCTCCTCAATTTGAGCTGAGGAGGAAAAGAATTGTAAGTACTGATTCCTCATTTGAAGTAATGGTACTGTTACATTGACAATTGTTGTTGAATGATTGTAATAGCTTAGCTTTTGTTTAATTGAGTCTGAATTTTATTTTAATTGCAGGTCTGATTTGGTAATTAGTGTAGCTTATAGGATATAGTTTCTGATTCTGTGTTAGTATAGCATAGTTTAGTATCTGTTTGCTTTGAATCTGTGTTATTTCATTGTGATTGAATCCTGCTGCTAGTTGCTGTTATATAGTTGATATTAAAGGTTTTGGAAGTGATTCTGATTGATTAGTGATTCTGAGTGATCTATTTGTCTGAATTGTAGCCTTGATTTCACTTTAAGGGAGTGTTTGGGATTAACATTTGCTGAGTATAATTGCGGTTTGATTGTTGATTTGCTGTCATAACTAGATTACTTAAGTATAATAATAGAGATCTAAATCTAAAAATCATAAGGTGTAGTTCATTTAATAGTCAAATTAGTTTTCAATTTAGCTTAACAGATGATATAACTGAAAACAGTTAGTATAGTTGTAGTAGAGTTTGCAAATTTACATTAGATAACTAAATTTAGTTTTATAATAGCTTATTATAGCTTTTAGGTGTAGCTTTGTTGGATTATAATTGAATTTAGTCAAATAAGTAGAGCATAAAAGAAGTTAACATTATTAGCAATAATACTTAAAGGCTGCTGAATTGAGGTCTAATTAGGTGTGCATTTGACAATTTTTGTTAGAGTTTTTAGTGTTTTCATAATCTCAGTATAGTAGTTAATCATTTGCCTCATTCACATTGGAATATAGAGCTTATATCAACTGCTTATTGAACCTTGGAAGTTGATTGAGTAAATCAAAGGTCTGCAATTTTATTTAGGGTTGCAAATCTGTGTTAGTGATTGAAATTGCTATTTGATTGATGTTCTGAGTGGTTATGGTGTAGTATTAGAATTGTGCATCTCATCTTTGCTTCTGTTCTGCTTTTGCTTATTCTGTTCATTATTTTGGAGCTTATTGTGAACTTATTGCCTATTTTCTGAGCATCTGTGGAATCTGAGCTTATTCTTGGTTAATTTTTGTCATATTTGAGTTCCTTGCACCATGTTTAGGTTGTGTTTTCAGTTTCATAATATCTTGTCACAAGTGCTTATAAATAAGCATTTGTGATAAGCTTAATTAGCCAGAATAAGCACTTTCATTTTTCATCTGGATTTCAAAATTTTTCTTTGAGTTCATTTTTATATTTCAGATTTTCTGGAATTTTTCCAAATTTTTCTGAGGCTTTTTGCTATTTTTCTTATTTTCTTTTGATTTTATTCAATTTTTAAATAGAATTTAATTACCAAAATTCCATAAAAATTCAGATAATGTTGTGAAAAATACAAAAATATTTTTAGAAATTCTTTTATAATATTTTAGAATTTTTAGAATTAAATTTTCAATTTTCCACTTTAATTTTCTATTTTTCTTTATTTTTAATTCATTTTAAATTCTAAAAATCAATTTTAATTCATAGAAAATAAAAGAAAAGTCAAAAAAATATTTTTCTTTTTCTTAAAATTCTTTTTATTAGTTTAAGATTTTTAGAAAATAATTTCAAGTTTGTAGGATCATTTTTTAAAATACGTTACGTTTTAAATTTTACGGTTGCATTTCCGTTTTCACATTTTTAACTTTGGTGCATAATTAGCTTGTACTCTTTGCATATTTCTTACTTGTTAGTGATTACTTGAATATATTGATTGCTATTTTCACTTTCTCACTTTTCAATTCACGATTTCACGAATCGATATTCTCGATTCCATTCGCCTTCGTTGGGAAACGACTCGGGTGATCCGTATTTTACGCGGATCACTTCGATACTATACTATATATTATATATAATTGGTTTTCACACGAATCAGGCAGCTTTCATCTTGGTAATGGACAAGGCTGACTTGCATTGTCTGCTGCCAAGCCTGAGATATTCAAGGTCTTTGTTGAAAAAGAACTCTGCTCGGATTGTAACATGTCCAGGAGTGCCACCCAGAGGAAGTGGATTGTTGTAATTAAACTTCATGATTCCTTCATCGACAATATCGTTAAACATCTTGTGACATTCTTCCATTTGATATTGTAGATGATTTACATCTTGATGAAAGACTTTGACAATGTTGAAAGCCGGTCCTTCCAGGTCTTTTTGAGTAAGCCTTGATAATCCACGCTTCTTACAAAACTGAAATTATTCCAAAAGTGTGTTATATATGTTTTAGATGCAAAATGTTTAAAAACAAATGAAAAACGAACAAAGTTTGCATAATTGGCAGTTTCAGTCCCTCAAGTTTCAAAAATTGACAAAACTAGTCCCTGGAAGTTCAAAATGGAAGAAAAGTCAACCCAAGGTTTTCTACAGTCAAAAATTATCAAAAACGATCCTTGGGTGAAAAATTTGAGAAAATTACACTTTTGGTCCCCGAACTTTGGCAAATTGGCAATTTTAGTCCCTGGGTGTAAATTTCTGGAAATTGTCAAAAATGGTCTTTTGGTTAATCACTTTGGCAAATATGGTCCTTGGGTGAAAGTTTTCAAAAGTTACATTTCTAGTCCCTAGAGTTTGAAATTTGACGGTTTTAGTCCCTCGGCATTTTTAAATGGTAAATTTAAAAATCAAGGTCCTTGGGAATTTCAAATGTGGCAATTTCAACCCTTGGATATAAGTTTGGAAAATGGCAAAAACCAGCCCCTCATTTTCAGTTAATTACATGAATGGTCCTTGTTATTTTGAACTTGAAATAAACAAACCAAAGGACTCCTTTTGTTATTTACCCAATCCACAAAGTAAAACAAGGCCTGATCCAAACAAACATCACCCCCCAAGCCCACTCCACTCACCTTATCCCTCCAATCCAGCCCACACCTCACCACAAAGCCCACCTCCTTTTTTTATTACCCCGGTTTTAATAATAAAATCACCCAGTCAACCCCCAAGTTTGACCATCTCCCTTATCCCTCTGCTACTCTCCTTGCCACATCCAAAGCAAAACCATCATCACCCTACCCCTTCACCACCTGCACACTCGAACTATTTCCCCCCTCCTACACTCCAAACCAACTACTAAACTCCAAATCACACCCTGGCATCAATAATATTCAGGATACAGCCAAAAGCATTTTGGCGCCAAAACCTCTCAAGGGTCCAGATTGAATTGCACTTATCCAAAGGCTGAATTTATTGATGGGATTGGCTCAGAAACCCTAGGAGGTCACTATAAAAGAAGAAAGAAGGACACTGGAAGTGGGTGTTAGTAGTTAGCTAGTGTAGTTTAGCTTAAGTTGTAGCATGTCGTTGTAGTAAGATTTTAATTTTCAATTGTACTTTTTAGCTTCAAAATTGTATTTGTAAGGTTTTCAGTGTAATATAAACTATTTCCAATTAGTAATTCAAGTTCTTGTTGCTTAATTAAGAATTGATTCAAAAAAGCTCAATTCTTCATTTTCACTTAAATGTTGTTAAAATTATATGTTTACTGTTCTATTAAGCTTTATTAAGTATGTTTAACCAATTGGAACTTTGAAACCTCGGTTTAATTCAAGTCTCATTAAAAATCTTAAAAATACAAAAAAAAATAGGAATTAAATCAAAAATCCATGAGAAGAGAAGAAGAAGCAAGGAATGAAGTATGGTACTGGTTTAGAACTCCTAGGGGAGTAATAGGAATGTAGTTTTGAGCCCCTTGTGCCTCTGTTCTGCTTGGATCATTTGTAAGCTGAATTTTCCATTCTTAGATTTTAACTATAGCATAGCTTCTTTTCTGCTTATTTGTTCTTATTTGATGTTAATTATGCTTATTATGTTAGTGTTAGGTGTTAGATAGTTTAGGTCAAAGTTTGTTCACCATTTGTGAAAATATTTCAACCTCACTGATAATAGTAGCTTAAGACTGCTTTTTCATGTTTTCTTATTGGAAACTGTCTATTGTTGGAACCTCAGAGCTTAATCTGTCATAAAATAACTTAGTCCATGCTTGCTTTTCATTTTCTCAACCAAAACTACCTAGTTACTTTGAAAATCTCACATTAGTCTAACTTAAAGGGGTGTTTGGATATCTTGGTTTAACTGAGTTCTTGAGCCTTCCTATGGTTGAAACCTGTGCTAACAATATTCAAGGGGTCATATGAGATTAGTCAAAGCATCATATTGATTGGTTTTAAGAAAAAAGTCAAATTTAGCCTCTTATCAACCATGGCAGTCCACTGTTGAAATATTGGAAGGCCAAATCATCATTGTAGCCTTTAAATTTGCTAACATTGCCTAAGGAAGTTTCATATAATCCTAATACATCAATTTCAGTGAGATTTGATCATTGGAATCTCACCCAAGTCAAAGTTGTGAGTTTATTCAAAAAAGTCAAATTTTCCTTTTCTAAATTTTTCCAAATGTTGTAGGATTTGTTTAGAATTTTATGTCAAGATTTAGGCTTTGGGATTTCTAGGACTTGTAGTATTCCAGCTCTTCTTCAAGTTCCCATAGTCATTAGGTTTTTAGTAATTTTTCTGTGGGCCCCACTCTCACCCAAAGTCAGTTGCAGGGGAGGTGAACCCCCTGCTGCAGCAGCACATCAGTTCACACCACCACCTTTGGTGGTGGTTTCTGGCCATATCAGTGGGCCCCACAACCCCAACCTTGGTCCTTTCACCCCCCCCCCTGGTAGGCTCCCTAGTTTGACCTTTTGTTTGACCTGAGAACCCCTGGGACCCACTTGGAATTACCCCCCAACTTTGTCCCACTTTTCAGTTTCCAAACAAGTTCCAAGTGATTATCTTGTGGCTTATTGGCTTATTCTGTGGGACCTAATGGATTTTTCTTGCTTAAACATGTTTCCTAAACTCATTTGAGCCTGAATCAACAATAGTGGGTCCCACTTAAGCTCATTTGAGCTCATTTTCTCCCACAGTCAACAAAAGTCAACTGTCACTCATATTAGCTTATACTTTGCTTATTTTTAGGTTCCATTAAAGTTGTTTTTATAAAAAGTTCATGTTTTTAGTTGTAAAATAGTTTTCTAAAATAAAAATCCAGAAAAAACAAAGTAATTTTAAGTGATAGTTTCTATTTAATTTTATTTAATTTTTATTTTTCATTTTTAGATTTTTATTAAGTACTTAGCTATTTTATATTTTTATTAAATTCCTATTATATTAAAGTATTTATAGAAATTTTCTTAGATTTTTATTATGTGATTTAGTATTTATTAGAATTAATCTTAGTTTCATTAATAATTAATTAATATTAAGTTTTAAATAGCATAATTAGTTTTTATTAAGTAAAACCTAGTTTTTATATTTTTTCTAGCTTTTATAAGTTGTAAAATAATTTTAGAAATTTTCTTGTAATTTTTACTGTTCATTTTCTAATTTTTATAATTTAAAATAGTTTAATTAGGTAATTAGTAATTAATTAGTAATTAATTAATAGAAAAATCACAAAAAGACAAAAATACTTATTTTTAATTTTAAAACTTATTTTTAGTTATTTTATAATTTTAGAAATTTTATTTTCATTTTTCTAGTGTTTAAATAATATTGTATTATATTTAAGTTGTTTAAATATTAATAATTAGTAATAATTAGTATTTAATTAATATTAAATAATTAATTAGTGTTAAAATTTATTTTCTTTTCCTAAAAATTTTCTTTTACCTTTAAGTTTGTAAAAAAGTCATTTTCACCCCCTGGGGGTTTTCAGATTTCAGTTTTCACGTTTTATTTTGTACGTTTACGTTATTTAAAACGTGAACGTACGCGTTTTTAGGTTTTGAATGTTTCTGGTTTTTCTTAGCTTCTAGTCTTATTCATATAGCTTATTTAAGCTATTCTCTTGTAGATTCCTTAGTTAAACCATTCACAAACCCGTTTTTTTCATCCAAATTCACCCGATCACAAACCCGTTTGAATACCATCCACACCTCATCAGGACATAACGACTCGGGGAAACCCTATACTTCCACGGAGATTGTTTCTAGGCAGTTTGACCTTGTTGACCATCCTTTGGTCAATATAAGTTGACGGTTTAGAGCCAATCAAAAACCATGTGATAAACGTCCCCATATCACCTCTTTGTGATAGTAGAGAGTCTTCAGAAGGAGGAACGAAGCTGGTGGTGATAGCATTGATCCAGTTGTTGTCATTAATTGGCAAATCAGAAGAGGGAATAGTCCAGTTAGGCTCAGGTGAATGTGATTGCTTATCATCAGGTTTCCACCATTTCTCTTTGTCTGCTTTAGTTAAGAGAAAAGGTGGTGGATCATTAGAGTCACTCCTGGTGAACGATTTCCACCACTGTCTTCTCGGGATATGAGTCGTGGAAGCATCATCTTCATCATCAGAAGAAGAATCAGTATGCTGTGGAATGACAGATTCTTCATTGAAGACATGATCATCATTGACAGGAGATGCAATAGAGGTTGTACCAACGTCAATGGTGGTCCATGCAACATACTTTACCTGCTTGGCCTGTTTGGATGGTGTTGTCTTAGATGATTTGTCAGTTTGTTGTTGCTTTGATGATGAGGTGGGTTGTGATGGCCTAGTAGGAGCTTGAGAACCACCAGGTAGAGAAGAAGTGCCTGATGGACCAGATGCCCCAGCAGGTGAAGGAGGTGGAGGAGGTTGAGGAGGTGATCCTGATGGGGGCCTGGGATGACCCTGACGCCTTTGTTTTCTCTTTCTTTCTATTTCCATGTCTCTGGCGTGTTCCTCAGCATGATCTTGTCTTATAGAGGCTTCTAACGCTTTATACAATTTGACATGTGCCTCATGCCCTGTATATTGACCTTTTTCGTACATGCTGTGCTGCAAAATTACTTTCATATCATTGATGGGCAGGTCTTTGAATCTGGATCTGAGGGGAGCTTCAAGAGCGATGCTGACAGCTTCAGCGACTTGTTCATTGATTGCCTGAGATACTTGTTGTTCAAGATCTAGATGCTCTAACTTGTACAATCTGCTGCCGTGATTAGTAATCGTTTTAGGCAGATTGAGATTCACTAATTTTTATATTACTAAGGCATGCTTTTCCAACTTCTCATGGATGGTGAGGTTATCTTGAACAATATCAGCTGTGATGCTAGCTAATGTATTCAGATCCAGTTTCTTCTTAGTTGTAGCAGGAATGGAGATCGTGGCGGATTCAGTGAGTTTCTCTTGAGTTGCAGCAGCTTGAGTGGTGTCTGTGTCGTCAGTAGCCGCAGTAGGAGTTGGTGTAGACCTGGTGGGAATGGTGGAAATGTCTTGCTGTATGGGCACATCAACCATCGAAACAACTTCTTCTCGCTCATCACCAGACTTGTCACCTTCAGCATCATCAGGCTTATCCACTAGGAATTGATCTCCAAAAGTATCAAGGTTCTTAAATGATGTCAGGGTTTCAGTAGAGCTGTCAGGTTTCACTGCGAGCTTAGGATCATCGGTCTTGAGTTTGAGATTACCTTGTACATCGGGATAAGCAGTAGATACAAACTCGTCATGGAGTGGAACAATGGGTGTTTCAGACTCAACAGCTTTATCCTGCACAGGTTTATTACTGGTGATATCTTGAGTAGCTAATTTGGAGTCGTCACCCTTGAGTGCTGAGCTGGTATCAGTCTCTGAGCCACTTGAATTAGCAGGTTGCCCTAGACTAGGTGATGATGCTTTGTCAGAGGACATTTTGGCAGATGAGGATGTCGGAGATCGTCTTTTGGGGATATACTTGGAGTTGGTTGATTTGGATGCAGGAGACGATATTTTCAACAAGGTGTGTGCAGCCAGTTCTTCCTTGGCAACATCCTTGCCTTTTCCTACCACATGTTGAAGTTGTAACGTATTGTCTGATACAGGTTCTTTGATGCTGACACCACTGACTGAAGGCACAGTTGGCATGTACACATCCTTCAAACTTTCTGCAGTTGCCATTTGAACCAGTTCTTCTTTTGTAAGAGGAAATTGTGTAGTGCTAGGTGCAACTTTAGGATCATTAACACTTGGTGGGATTTTCTTGGTGCTGGGTCTTTTTCCCCCCGTAGTGCGTTTCACCCATTTAGTTCCTTCAGAAGACGCAGCTGAGGTTGTTACACCCTTGCGTTTCTTAGATGAGGTTCTTTCTGATTTGGTAGATAAGGAGGGCTCATTAGCAGATGCTTTCCGACTTGCCTTCAGAAGATTGATGTAATCCTCATAATAAGATGCATTCAGAATATCACGAGTGAGTAGAGCTGTGGGAATGTCCATGCCAAATATTATCTCGCTCGTACTCTTAGCATCATACTTGAGGAAGCCAACTGGATGTTCATCTGTGGGTTGATGAAGAGGGGAGTTTTCTCTGGGGTGGAATTTAAGAGATCGTTGGAGACATAATATGATCAACTTTGTGAAGCGAATGCTCGGAATCAGGAGCTTGGCAGATCTCTTCTTACCATCTTTGTTTGCTTCAAGATTTGCTTTATCGACCAGGAACGATTGGATGGACTGACTAAATTCCTCCCAGATCCTTTCAGCAAAGTTGATATTCTTCCCATTAACAATACCCCAAAGAATTTGTAGAGATGGAGCTCTAAGTCTTTCGCACCCAGATGTTTTGCCCGTCAGACATAGGTTGATGAGGCTTGCGATGGCTCTCCATGGTTGATAGAGGTCGTGAGAGATAACAGTGGAAAGTGTTGAAACATGAGTGGGATACCCAAGTTCATTGACAAAGTCAAGTAAGGTGGCTGGATTAGGTGGGGGAGTGTATTCCACATTATCACCAGTTGGTAATATCTGTAGTGCACTACAAAGAGTCTCCATTGTGATGTTCATCCAATGTTCATCCAGTTGACACTTGTAGGTGTTGGTTGCTCTATCATGGCAGATAGTATTCCAGAACTGTTATAAGTAAATGGATGGGATTGTAGAGGATGCAGTGAATGCATTGAAGAATGAGGTGTTTTTAAGTAAGTCCAGGGCCATTCTAAAGATAGGATGATTCTGAGGTCTATCAGTCTTAACATAGCAGTTACTCTTTCCAATAGCTACCCACTTGCTGAACGGGAGGATATCGTTGTCAGAACGAACAGGTGGAGCCAAAGGTCCTTCGATATTAGGTTCTGCCATAATAGCTGCATTTGACACAAATCACCACAGAAAGCAAACACATGGGACAGTGAGTGTTAGTAACAAGTGAATCCATGACACCACATGGCAGGGAGATATTATCAGAACCAAGAACCAAGAACCATGAGAGAATAGTAATAAGCACTCATGAAGGATATCATTCATCACATAGAATAATAACTTACACTGACATGAATGAGTACCATTAGATCTTAGCAAGCTAGTTAGAGACAATTAAACATCAATTCACTTACAAACAAGCAGTGTAGATACAGTTAGAGTAGTCACAGAGTGGTATAATCGTAATGAGAATAAAACTCAATGCACGTCATTAGCAGGTAAGTCTAACCGCAAGGCAAGTTAATCAAAGGTACACGCAGCATGAGTTAACCGCAGGACTAATTAACCTCAGGGCAAGATACACCGCAAAATAAGAAATCCACAAAACGAGTTAACCGCAAAGCGAGTTAATCGCAAAGTGAGTTATCCTCAAGGCGAGTTAACCGCAAAGCGAATTAACCGCAAGTTGACTTAACCGCAAGGCAAGTTGATCGCAAAACGAGATAAACTCAGATCTAGCTATACGCAACTAATTGAATCACAAGACAAAGTAAACGCACAGCAAGTTAAACGCAAGCTCAGTTAACCGCAAAGCTAATTAATCGCAGTCACAATCATAAGAGAAAAACGCAATCAAGACAGTACGTTAACCGCAATCAAGAACGGACGCTAACCGCAATCAAGAACTGACGCTAACAGCAATCAAGAATACACCTCACGCGGCGTCATATACCATCAGATCTTACTATTAATAACATAGGTAACTACAAGACCAACAAACGAAGGAATACCACTAACAAAACTATAGTCCAAGTCCCTTCCCAACACCTAAAAACACTCCTATAGGTATCACTACTCTAAACGCAACGGTTCAAAGGCAATGTCTCACAATCACATCAATGTACATCGAAATGGAGATAATAAAGAACAACTAATCGCAATAATGAACAAACATGATCTAACCTATTGTTAATAAGCAATCACACGAAATTCGAGCGACGAGTATCACCACCTAAATGATGAGAATGACGAAACACATGAGTATATGAAATAATGGAAAGATATGAGGTATACGCAGGATGAAACAACTAACCTACCAAGAAATAACAACAAGAGTAGCAATCAAGTCCAGTTGCGATTAGTATGCAATGATAGAGTGTTAGTGAGAAAGTTGCAAAGTCGTGTTGAGATTAATTTACTAATCGCAAGAAAAGAGATTTATATGTAGGAAGACACTTAACAAGAATGACACAATTAGTCCTCGTACTTCAATACCACAAAGTAGACAAAGATGCATGCGTTCAAAAATAGTCCCTGAAGTTATGAATGAAACACAAATGATGAAAAAGTCTACAGGAAGCACAAATAATACCGTGAAGCCAGGTATGGGAAAGAAACAACAGACCAACTAAAGCAGCACATAACAAGAAGAGCCAGCATACAGACACTATAGGCAGTAAATATATATACAAAGTAAGATGACATAAAAGGAGAATGAATGCAACACAAACAATACATATATGTACACAAACTACGAACATTAAATACACTGGGTATAAGTCAGTAAGTGAAAGGTGAAATACGAGTCCTGAAAAGAATTAATCAGGAGTCCACTTGATCACACATCACATGTGAGTAGACAAGTCTCCAACCGTGGGAGATATCTGTGTCTTTGGTTGCCACACAAGGACTTTCTTATAACTGTTGTGTAGTCCCTTTGAGGTTTCAATGTCTATGGTACACACACGTGACCATTTGTAACCATTCATCATGAATGTTCTTCCAATTGGTACCCATATCCAAGAAGATCTAGGCTTATATGGTATTTCATGCATTGTGACATTCTTATGGTGAGTGGTTAGGTTATCAGATTTCCTTGGTCTATGTCTCAAAGGCATTTCAGGTTTATGACCATTTGATTTTTGAACCTTATCTTGTAGGTTGACCAATTGATTATGAATTTTAGGTTTTGAGCCCACAGACTTAATCAAAGCACATTTTTCATCTACTTGGGAGACACATCGAGTTTTCAAGAATTTTGTTCTTTCAGAAATAAAAGAATTTGGTTGTCTAATGGTAGATTGATTACCAACTATTTTAAAAACTGGTTTTCCCAAGATAGATGGTTTTGAACAATTAAGGTTCATTTGACTTTTTGAAACATAACTTGGCACGATTTGTGCACCAGGAATTTTGGGACATGAAGTCAGATTTTGAGCAATGAGATCATTGTGTTTAGTGAACTGAGGAGTTTTCAGATTGATTTTCTTAGCTTTGATATTCTTAGCTTTTATTTCTTTGATAGAGTCACACAGTTCTTTACATTGAGCTTTCAGAATCTCATTTTCCATACGTAATTTAGCCATTTTACATTCAGTTTCATTAATATCATGTTTCCATTTGGCTTCATTACGTTGCTCATACATCTTAATTCGATTTTTAAGGCTGTTGATCGTTAAGTCCTTGTCTTGCAGCTGAGTTTTCAGATTGTTTATCAAAAAGTATTCATTAAGGCCAGGCAATTCCGGATTCAAACACGGTTTGCTATTTTGAAAACATTCTTCTTTACGTTGCATTTCAATTTCAAGTGAAATGCAATGTTTTTCTAATTGTGAGAACCTTTTTAGAAGTTGATTAAATATCTCTTTTTCAACCATGCTCTGGTCAACTGTCTTAGAAAACTCAACTTTAAGGCAAGGACTTTCATCATACAGATCATTTTCTCCCCCTTTATGACATATATTTGTTGAGTTAGGGGAGAGTAACAAATTGTCCGTCTGTTTCAACAGATTTGTGTCATAACAGAGTTTAATTTGATCTGTATGATGACATACATTAGAGAGTGTTGTGTGTTGATCAATTAACAATACCTCATTACTTGAGTCAAGTGAATGCACAGGTCTGTGTATGTTCTCCATAACATGGGTCACCAACTTGTCAGAAGTGTCAATCTTATCGTCTTCTGAATCCATGCATTCCGTGTTGACTGACTCAACATCCGATGTTAAACCCAAATTCTCAAAACTATCACTTGAATGTCCCCCATGAGTCTCAACCCTGTCATCATTTACCGGTTCGTGCTTTGCCCTGTTCTCGATGTACTCCTTAACCTTATCCAAGTAATGGAGTAGCATGTCTCTGTAGGTGTCAACCTCTATATCTGTGTGGTCAGCAAAACACTTCATAGTCATCTGACTCTCGTAGTCATAGATCATGGAGGATTTTGAGTTAATGAAACTATGCAGTTGTTTGCTGAGCACACATAAGGCAGCTAAGGATCCCTCATTAGTAGTTTCTTCTCGGTCCAGTTGTTGTCGTAATTGATCCAAATTCAGAATCATAATCTCTGTGAATGTTTGAACATCTTGACCGAAAAGAGTTATGAATGCACGTTCAAACCCCATTTTGAATCAAGTACCCTCTAACAGCACAGAAATATGTGACTGAAGTGTTTGAAAACATTCAATGTTACATTCCCTTGCCAATTCAAGCAATTTGCTTGACTGTGGAGTCACATTCTCTTGAGAATCCGAGCATGATAGTACAATTGAGTCATCATCAGATACTAGTCCGCTCATTTGTAGATAAAGATTAGAAGTCAACTGCACATCACCTATGTCGTATAATTTGAGAATTTCAGGAATTACAGAATCGGGGGATGTTGTCATGACGAGGCAGGTGGGTAACAGTTTGTACTAGATGTATAGTTGCGACAAGTCAAGTTACGATAAATCCGATTGAGATTAGTCAAATCGTAAGGATTAACCCACAACGTCCGATCACAATTAGATTACCAGAAATGACTTAAGTTACAACCAGACACTAGATGCAAAATGATTCACCACTCACACAAATCTCACCACTTGATGGAATGCCAATACTGAGGATATAGTCACTAAAACCCAAACACGTAGAAAAGTATGGGTAACCGCAGGACTGAGATTACCACATATGAGAGCCAAACTCAAGGTCAGGTGAAATAGTCGCAATCCAGGAGAAAACCGCAGATTAGTAACCGCAGACTGAGATAAACACTAGGAGATAAACGCAGAGAGAATTAAACCGCAAGATCTAATCTCAGGCACCTAACCTCAAATCACTAGACCGCGGAAACTAATCGCAATTCCCACTAATCGCAATTCCCACTAGTCGCAGTTCCCACTAATCGCAATATTCAATAGTCCAAAACTGTCACTGTCATTGCGTTTTGTCTGTTAACTCAATATAGTAACCGCAGATAGCTAACCGCAAAAATCAAGTAGTAAGCCGCAATCAAGCAATGAAACAGTGGAGATAACCGCAACAAAGAAATCCGACCCAAACTCAATCCAATCCTCAAAAATACGTGTGAAAGGTTAAAACCAACTGAAAAATAGGGTAATACTAACATAAGTGATCATGGAGGAACACTTCTAACATGACAACTAGCTCTAGAAAGATCAAACTAAGATGTATACAAGAAAAACTCTTCTAACTCACAAAAACTACACTAAAACACACCAAATTCGATTCTACAAGGCCCTAAGATGAAACCTTGGCTCTTGATACCAATTGTAGGATACTAATTAAGTTGCCAACATGATGAACTTGTGATGTAGTAGGCGTAAGAATTAGTGAGAAGAAGAGATAGTGAGATAGAGTGGAACCTTGAGAGAAAATTAGGAATATTAGATTAGTGTAAAATGAAGGTCCAACCCTCTCCATATGTGGAGAGGGGTATTTATACTGATCCTACAAAGAAACATAAAAACGCCCACACCTGGGCTGTGGATCAGGCATACAGTGGGTAAGACTCGTCCTTCTTCCACGATGTTACTTAGACTAAACTAATATCTAACTAACTACGAGCTAACTTTAAATGCTATTACGTCAGTTAGGTGACCGAGTCTTCTATAGGAATAATTGTATTCCTAACATTAACATTGATCAATTTTCAATTGGCAAATCAGGGTGGTCCCATCTTTCATGACTCACCCTATTTGCCACATTGAAACTGAATCCAAAATAGTTCCATGCTTGAACTTTAACCTTCAGATCAGGAAACAATAAAGCCATTTGATCTATCCAAAAATCCTCACCCATACATCCTCAAAAACGGCCAAATCCAAACACTCCTATTCCATATCCCCTATTCATGTGATTAACTAGTTAAACTGAATCATCCATGTTTTTGTCACTTGTCTAACAACACTTGAGTCTTTCACTTTTAAATTCATCATTTTGAGCTTAGTTATATCACTTATTGCAGCATAAAGTTCATCCACATCCTTTTTCTCTCCTCTGAAAATCCTTTTATTCCTAGGCTGCCATATAAAGTAGACCACAACAGCAAAACTTAGCTTTCTAACTACACTTCAAATGTTATTGTTGCCTTCTAACTACACTTCAAACGTTATTGCTGTTCTTTCTCTTCTGCAAGTCTTCTACAATACCCAGTCATAAACCAAATCCTCTATATTCACTTTTTTAGCAGTCTTCTTCCACACCAGTTTAGATTATTCACATAGGGGAAAAAAGCCATTAGTTCCATGGTAATGAGTAAAGAACATTTCCAACGGACTATTCGAGTAGTAAGAATCTTGTTTCGAAAAAACTAGTCGTACAAAGGATTCTCAAAGAAACTGTAACCAAAGAGACATGCAATTCAATGGCTTGATGTGAAATACTAGTTTTTCAGTTGATGCATCTATCTATTAAAACAAAACAGTTAACAAAATATTACTCGTGATTTTATGGAACCCATCCAACAAACTTTTCGTCACGACGTGTTCCTCAGTTTCAAGGGGAGGATACTCGCTACAACTTCACATGCCATTCCCACCGAGCTCTTATATATACACCAAGTATTCCACGATACCTCTCTGCCAAGATGTCGTAGTATCGATCCCCAGCTAGTAGCAAGCTCAAGAATGATATAAATCGTATAACAAACTGACTGGATCAATGTGATGAATTATATAAATTGATCATGGATAAAATGGGATTGGGTTGAAATAGGCCAGTTCTTAGTACTGGTGGAAACACGACGGATTGCATTGGGTTGGTTTGACCCACATATACTTTTAATTTTTGTCAATTTAAAAAATATATATGGTCACTTTAATGGGTTAAATGTGTTACAGAAATTCAAACAATATTGTTACATTGGTAGCTTAAATCCTTCAATCAAATGAAACACAACATAAATTAACCTGTTTGACATGTTCCCCTTTGAGCTATTTTTTCTTGCATGTTTGAAATAAAACACAACACAAATTAACCCAAGCATAAATTGGTCAAAATAGGATAGTAGTATGCAAAGTATAGATTATAATGAGTCTTTTTTTCAGGTGCTTGCTACTTTGCTTAAGGCTTGGAACTGGATATATACCGCCTGCCGACAGGAGGTTTTTTCTCAATGCCTATGAAGTGGGAGAGCTTTGTTATGCTGCTGAGCAGATATTTATTAGTGAGACTACAGTTCTTCAATTAAAAGCTCCAATAAAAGTGTTTGGTGATCTACATGGACAGTTCACTAATCTCATGCACTTATTTGATGAATATGGATTCCCTTCTATTGCTGGAGACATAACGTAAGCCCATACATTCGTCTGTATAGCTCAAAATATGCATAATCAGTTTGAATCTTCACATACTTGATCTATCTACAAACATTCATATTTGTAAATGTTATATAGCAAAATGGTTTCTAGGCTTACAATGGGTCCGTATACAACGTACAATAACTATATTCGCTTTTTAGAAAAAAAAAAGTTTAGCATACAAAACTCCCCTCTCAAGCGATATACACTGATAGAAATTAAGAAATAAAAAAAAGCAAAATTCTTGAAAATAAAGGTTTTGACTTTTCTTAGTCCTGTCTTTTGGGTTATTTACATTTATAAACGTTATTCCAACACTTACTTTATAACCAATTTTTTTACTTTCAGATATATCGAATACTTGTTCCTTGGAGATTATGTTGATACAGGACAACATAGCTTAGAGACAATCTGTAACACCCCAAATTTCATAATAATGATTTATCATTATATTTTAAGGCTTCCCAGTCAACTTATTTTATAATAATAATCTTTCGTTAGTCAAAGGACCTCCCATGAAATAAGTTTAAAGCAAATAAGGACCACCCATGTAATAGTTTTCCTAGAAGGGACCAGTTTTGCCAATTAGTGAAAGTTCAATTAAAATTTATATAACGCTTATGAGTTATCTGGAAATCACAAACCGACTTATTGTTCCTCTTGTGCTTCACATCACGCACCACACATATTGGATTTTTGGCAAGTTTAAGAAAAGAAATCATTGTGTTGAAGCTTAGAGGTGTGAATTATAGCTTCTTCTCAATCCAATTCGAGGTAAGAATCATACCTTGGTTCTTAAATTCGTGTTTTATGATTACCTAATAGTGGGTAATGATTAAGATGATGATTTGATGCCATATATAGGGTTTTTATAGAAATTATAAGTTTATGTTAATTTGTGATTTTAAAAAAATCACCAAGATTATATGTTAATCATGTGTAGATGATTAGGAATGCGATGGGAATCATGTTATGATGCCATAACACCAACTTATGGTGATAATTTTTAGAAAGTGTGTTTGTGTGGTCGTATAAACCACGAACCAAACACCCCCTTATGGCCTAGTTTATTTGTAAAGCTTGTTTATGACAAGCTAAGTCTTATATTAAGTAAGCTCCATGTTAATTATGTGTTCATAGGTTGTAAAGGTTAGCCGGGGATGTTTACGGGAGCTCGCGATAGATTACAAGCCATATCAAGGTGAGTTACGTATATGAGATTAGAAATGGGACTAAAAGAGCCTGTTAGATTATATCACATGTGTTATGGTATTTATGTTCATGTTTTGTTATATGCTTATTTATTACACTTATGTTACGAGTTTATGATAAGTGAGCTTATAAGTATGTTGAAGTATATATATATATATATATATATATATATATATATATATATCATGAGTTGAAATGGATCTCACGATATGAGATTATATATGAAATAGCTTAGACGGGTCAAAACAGCCGTAACGACCCGTGTGGCCATAGTAACATGTTTTTAGCATAAATGATGAATCATTGCTCCTTTAACGGGTCTTTAGTAGCTCATTAGAAGTGTCACATATTTCGTGATACTTATATCTAAGTTTTATTGTATATTTATGTGTTATACTCGTGATATGAATTTATATTGCTTATTATGAGTTTAATGAATTTAACGGTACAAGTGTATATGTGAAATAAAGTGAATGGGTCAAAACAGGCCGTAATGACCCATGTGGTCCTAGTAAAGTGACCTTAGTCAAATTTGTCTATTTTCACTTGTTTAGTGTCCTAAGTGACGACAGGTGCTATGATGTGATCACATACAGTTGTTCATGACAAAGTTGGAACTTATACCTCCTTAGTGGAGAATCGAGCCTCAGAATAGCAGAAGTTCCAAAAACGGAACTCAGACATCCTAAGTGGATGATTAGTATGTTCATATGGCTTGTCAGTTATGAAAAGCACAACTAGATATGAAAAGTCTCAAAAATGGGACTTGATGTCCTAAGTGGACAATTAAAACATATAATGCTATATTGAACCAAATACGGGGTCATGATGTCTTAAGTGGACAACTAGTATACTCATGACAAGCATGAGCTTTCTGGCATTATGATGAAGCATTTAGCCCCTAAGTGTGTGTTACGATGCAAGAGTATATTTCCGTAAGGAATTAACGGTGTTAAGCACCAAGATAGCTACGCGGGGGGAAGTTATTATGAAGCAACATCTATGTTTATTTTCAGTTTTATATATGTTATTTCACTAAGCTTTTATGCTTACGTTGCTTCATTTATGTTTTCTTATAGGTGAGATCAAGTTTAAGGCATAAGGTCGCGGTTTAGCTACCGGTGGAGCTCATGGGTAATTGAGCTTATTCTAAACCCTCTCTAATACCACGAAACGCCTAGGACAAATGTTTTGATATCATGGTTTGTATAAACGCAGAAATAATGAAGTTTATAATTAGTTATGTCATGTTTCAAAAGTTAAAGGGGTGTTTGGCATTATGCCATTTTTACCCATTTGACTTTATACGGGTCCAAATGTGGTTACCACTTTTATATACAGTTATGGTTATGTCCAGAAATGTTATGTTCAGATTTTGTAAACATTGTGTTTTTGAGGAAAGTGATTTTCCGGAAAAAAAAATATATGAAAGTATATAGTGTCTTTTTATAACAGCAGGAGCATAAAGCCATATGCTTGGGAGCATACGGCTGTACGCTATTTAAAAAAAAATGCTATTAATGGGCGTTTCACAATCACTTTGCTCTTAGCTCTAAAGGCAAGTTTCTACCTTATAATTCCCAGTCACTAATCTATTTCAAGACCGAGTTTTCTTTCTTTTTATTTATTTATTTATTTATTTTTATTTATTTATTTATTTATCTATATATTTTAGATTAACTATCCTGAAAATATTCACTTAATACGTGGGAATCATGAGGCTGCTGATGTAAATGCACTCTTTGGTTTTCGTCTTGAATGCATAGAGAGAATGGTACACATTGAAACTTTTGAACATTTGTTATGATATTTATTTCTTTTTGGTATCTGATGATAGTGTTTATTTATTTATTTATTATTTTCATTTTTTTATTTTTTATGATGTATAGGGAGAGAATGATGGAATTTGGGCATGTCAGCTGTTCAATCAGTTGTTCAACCATCTTCCACTCGCTGCACTTATTGAGCAGAAGATAATATGTATGCATGGTGGCATAGGAAGATCGATTCATTCAATTGAACAAATAGAGAAAATAGATAGCGTGGAAGGTTTGAGACCAAATGCAAGGGGACCTGGTCTTGTTACTTTCGGGGTATGTATGCATCTTTTCGTATTAGGTGACTTATTCCTAATTTTACTTGCCCAATGAAAATATGTATTCATGTAAGCTTTATTCAATATTAAATGTTAAACACTTCATGAAGTCTATCTTTAAGGAATGAAGGAACCCTTGCAACAAAACCCAAAATGTATATAAGCAAGAACTATGGCTAATTGGCTATGGTAATTTTTTGCTTATTATATATGTTTTGGTCATTCACAAATACTAGTAAAAGCCCAGTAAAGTAAGAAATGACAACGTTGGTTGGTCAACCCGACCCATTTTAACATGCATTGAAAAATACCCGTTTTGACTATCCTACTCGCCTATTCTGACTCACACTTTTGATACACCATAATGAATTGTAATTACATGCAGCCTGACAGGGTTACAGACTTCTGTAAAAGAAACAAACTTCAGCTGATTATAAGAGCACACGAATGCGTAATGGATGGATTTGAGAGATTTGCTCAAGGGCAGTTAATTACCCTTTTCTCAGCAACAAATTATTGTGGTAACTATTAGCTATTCTTGGCTTCTTAGAACTTCTTTGGTTGTTTGTGGCCAAATGACTTTTTAAATTGGGCTAATTGTGTGCAGGAACTGCCAACAATGCCGGAGCTATACTAGTAATTGGAAGAGGATTAGTAATTGTTCCAAAACTTATTCACCCGTTGCCCCCACCACTTGAACCAGAAACATCTCCAGAATATGTCGAAGAACGCCACTGGATGCAGGTAATCATAATTAGCACATTTAAATCTATAATAAAAGTATGAAAATAAACAAAAAAAGAGCTGGTAGGAGAACCTGCTCGGCCCATTTTAACCTTTGCTAAAAATACTTAGTCGTCTGCTGCGATTGTAATATGATCATGATTGATGTATGTAGGAGCTAAATAATCAAAGACCACCTACTCCTACACGGGGCCGGCCCCAGCCTGATCACGATAGGAGCTCGCTTGCATATATCTAACAACAGAAGTCCATATTTTCGAATTCACTTTAATATATAACAGAGCTTTTTCTGCCAAAAGATCAGATTATCAGTCTAGTTTGCAGATATGCTACAACGACAAGCTGCAATATAGGCCGCTTGTTGTTCAAAAGCTGTCATTGTACACGAGAAGCAGTGTTTTTCTAACGACGACAAAATGGTTGCATAGTTTTGTATCCATTTCAAGAAAAATGTAAGGAAGTGTTTGAGCTTTTTGTTGATCTTCCGAGAATATATATATATTTTTTTCGTGACAGATGAACATTACTATCTTTGGTGGCAATTAATTTTTTGGGACTTTTTTTTAGACTATTCCAATGACAACTTGTATTAATTCAATTATATGTTGGTTTTAGTTGTTTTGATTTTGAACTAGATTGACAATCTGATTTAATTCAATTATCTGTTGGTTTTTAATATATATTAACGGGTTTAGTTGTTTTGATTTTGAACTAGATTGACAATCTGTTAGGCAACACCGCCTTTACTGATGTGTAGTGCATTAGCAAAGTTCAAATAATGATAGCAAACATATCAAAAACAGAGTGCTAAATAGTTGTGAAATATATGAACGAGTTACTTACTAAATAAGTGATACCCTATGTATCGATACAAAAATAGCAGACCAACTAGCCAGTCATCATCCCTAACTGAAATTATGGACTTTCTTGTTGATACTTGAAGGTTATAGCAAATTTGTAGCAGTATGTAATATTTTTATCTCCATGTCGCTGATTGTGCTGATTGCAGACTATGGTGCTCAACTGAGTAATAACAGAAGGTAAGACGACATATGCCGCAGCATGTATTTTTTTTTCCCTTTTCAAGATAAAGTAATATAAAATGGTAGTAATAATTAAATCAAGCAATAAGATAGTGTCTTCAAGTAGTACTACATTAATTTCATAAGATAACTTCAAATTCAGTTCGACAACTACGGATTTTATTTTCTGATTATAGAAGGTCAGATTGGAAAATTTAGCCCAGTGATTATACTCACTAATTAGAGTCTCTAATGGATCCAACTATAAGAAGTTATGCTGTTGCTACGTTTTCATAAGAAAAAACTGCATTAGCACTACAAGAAGTGTAACAAAAGTAAATAGTTTTTTTTTTTTTCATCCGAGTATTATGCAGATGAAACGAGAATTTGATGCACCTATATGCTAGAATTCCAACTGCAGTAACATAACATGGGCAAAAACAAAACAATGAGAACAGATATAATAGCTTACTGTCTTGAAATATACTCCAATCTGTTAAATGCTACATTTATAAAACATTGCAGCAACAATACACTCTATAGCATCACAATATCTAAGGGTCAAGTGTGCTAACTAAAAGTGTTTTGTGACATTAAGTTTATTAAACTTAATCAAGTAGTTAGCTCCAAATGAAAACATATATTTCCATCTTACATTGTTCCTAAAATTGGTCAAACCAGAGAATAAAATACATCATCTCAAAGCATCATTTGAACACGAAATTTTCTACATAATCTTAAACTAGATCCAACAGATACAAGCAACTAGCATTGGACTTTCATCAAACTCCTGGAAGGTATTCCAATAGGACTGATGAACACTTTCTAATATGATAGACTAGCTTTTGGGGTACTGAATTGAACCATCATATCAATGGCTTAATCATTTTAATACGACAGACAAACAACAAATAAATCGAAATCCAAAAGTTAAAGTAAATCATACCAAAAGTATGGGTCAAAACTGGCCGGGTCAGTTTGATTGCAAGCAATTTTTTCCTCAGATTTCTTTACATATAAATAACAACTTGCACTGATACACAGTGCATTCAGAGGTTCAAAAAATGATATAAATGAACAGATTTCACTGTGATAGTAAAATATATAAACGAATTACCCAGTAAACAAGTGATGCCTCAAGGTGACAGGATGGCACAGACAAACAGCAACAGGCCATTGATTCTTAAACAACGACATGATAAGCAAAAGAACCATGAACATTCAAAAGTATTAATCTATTAGTACTGTCATTGGACATTCATCAAACACCTGGTGGGCATTCCGCTTGAACGCCCCAGAATAACAGCTGATCATAAACGCTTATTAATACCAAGCAAATTAACACGAGAGTTTTGTTGAAATAACTTACATAACTTACTACAATTGTAAACCTTTATAATACAGTAAGAGATAACATTTGGAATTAAGGTGCCATGGGGAAAAAGTCATAATATGTGTATTCTTCATTTTGGATGGGGAATGAGCACTTACAATATATGAAGGTCAATCCATTCAAATATCATAATTGGACTTTGATCAAACACTTATGCAATTACAGTCTCAAATCTAAAATATTAACAATTTTCATCCCAATATTTATTAAAGTTAAAAACCTCATCAAAATAATCAAAATATTCATTATCTTTTAAACTTATGCAATTACAATAGGTGTATTCTTCATCTTGGATTACTAGTCATGATCTCTGACTCTGATGTTAATGGAAACAGAGAGAGTGTGGGCTTCCTAACTTCTTTTAAAAACTAATCCCGAATCTACCACTTCAAACGCAACCCGCAACTTTTAAAACTGCCTTCATCATCAAATTCAACTTCCACAGTATCACCCTTGCACCACTAGTGTCGTATCATTAAGTGGATAAAACGAGAACAACATGTAAATGATACCATACCATAAAACATATAGAAATGATATACAATAAAAATATTCAAATACAAATAAATAATGCAATTACAATCCTGAAACAGAAAACAGTTACCAATTTCCTTCCCAATACATTTGAAACTCAGATACCACGTTAGAGTAATCATAATAGGGGTATTCAACATCTTGGATTGAGGAGCAAACCTCCATATCATTTAACTGAGTCATAATGCTACTCATGATCTCTGACTCTGACTCTGGTGATGGGAAGACAGGGAGTGTGGGATTCATATCATGATCTTGGACGGGGAAGGCACAAATCTCTTCATGAGTAATACTACCACTCATGATCTCTAACTCTGATGGTGGGATGAGAGCGAGTGTGGGATTCATATCATCTTGAATAACTAATCTAGCATCATTAACATGAACATCGTCATCACCACTTAACTGAATGATACCAGCAGACATCTCTGATGTTGGGAATAGAGGTTCCCTAACATCTTTTAAAACTAATCCCGAATCTACCACTTCATCCTCGTATACCAAACGCAACCCACAACTCGTCTCACAATCAAACCGAAGTTCCACAGTGTCACCTGCTTCCACCACAAGTGTTTTATCATTAAGTGGATAAAACACGACCTTCAGGGTACAATTCTTGTGATACTTAATCTTCATACGATGACTTTTTTCTTTCGTTTTATTATGTATTGTTAAAAAATCCAAATAGGAGTGTGTAGTTGCACAGAAGATCACTCCACATATTTTGTTATCATGCTTTAATGGTGCCACAAAAGATAAAACATTCCCACTGTTTCGATAAGTACACCACTCAGGTAACTCCTCCTCAGACTCAGGTAACTCCTCCTCAGATTCAGGTAACTCCTCCTCAGACTCATATAAGTACTTCTCCCCATAGAGAAAGATGTGTAATCCTTCAGTGCTCGTGAGGGATTCCTGTATAGCATTAAAGCATATTATTTAATAATACATGAAAACAGCCTCTTCATTGCAAAATATGTATACGCTTCAAATGGAGAGGTTGCTTACCTTGAACACTTTGGAACGAAAAGTATATGCCTTTTGCCTTGAATCAAATGGCATCACATCTAATGACGTACAATATCTTGCATCTATATATGTCAGTTGCGATGGAAGAGGTGGAAGCAACTGTAATTGAGAACACCAATTTATATCAAGTTTCTCTAGTTGCGAAAGGTTGCTGAAGCTCTCCGGTAGACTAGAAAATGTGTTATCTGAAAGATCGAGAAGGCGCAATGACACCAGATCCCCAATTCCACTGGACACTTGCGAAATATTGCAATTTGTCATGTCTAATTCTTGTAGGTTCCTCAGTCTTGTAACTTGTGTGAAACCTTCAGATCCAAGTTTACAGCAATCACTCAACCAAAGCCCCGTCAGAAATTGTAATTCAGAACAGTTTGAAGGAAGATTCACTAGGTTAATACAATCATTCGCTTCTAACTCTTTAATGCTTGGAGGAAGATCTGGAATCGACTTTAAGTTGGTGCAATTAGATAAATCTAATTTGGTCAGTTGATGGAGTTGGCAGAGGCTATTAGGAAGGTTGATGAATGTGTTTTCACTTAAATCCAAGTATTCTAGTGAAATTAGACTACCAACTTCATGTGAGATCTCTAGTATGTTGGGACATTGGTAGAGGGAAAGATATTGAAGAGAAGTTAACTTGCCTATCATTTCCCATGGGAGCCTCTTCAACCGACTGCAACCACTTAGGGGGGTGGCAACCCTTCGGCAAATGGGGTTCGGCAAGTGTTGCCGATCGGCAAAACACATTGCCACCCAATCGGCAAGCTGATTTCGGCAAGGCTTGCGGTTCATGCTACCGAATCGGTATGGTGCTTATCAAGAAGGAATGTAACCGTTGGCAATTAATGGGGGGGAGCGTGTGTTCGATTGAAAACAAAAAAAAAAAAAAAAAAAAATCCCTATAAATATACAACATATTATTTCAAACACACAAACCAAATCAAACTCACAAAACAAATCACAAATCGAATCAAAAAAACAATACACAAATTATTTAACCATGTCAATGTCTTCTTCCTCATCGGACGAGATCATTATTCCCCCGGATTCGTCCGAAGAATGGTTATCCGGAAGTACGTTTGAAACCTTTTTAGCCGCAATCGAAGGTCTTGAAGATACGGCTACCTCTACCGACACCCGTTGTTATGTCCAACGTTTTCGTGAAAAAGCTTTAGAAACTCTTTTGAATGATTATTTTGTTGAACAACCAAAGTTTAACGAAAGCGTTTTTCGTGATCGTTTTCGTATGAGTAAAAATTTGTTTTTAAAAATTGTTGATGATATTGAAGCCCAATTCGAATGGTTTCAACCGGGTCAAGATGCGATGGGCCAAAATAGTTTCACGGCATTACAAAAATGTACATCCGCAATTCGACAACTTGCAACGGGTGAACCTCCGGATAGATTTGATGACTATCTAAACATGGCACAAAGAACGTCAGGTTGTTATTTTAATTAAATTATTTCGTTATTAAATTTTTTAATATTTCGTTTTTATTATTATTTTTTTAAATTATTTCGTTATTATTATTTTTTTTATAATAGTTTAGTTATTATTTTTTCATTATATATTTCGTTATTATTTTAGGAGAATGCCTTGACAAATTTTGCGATGCGATTATAAAGTTATATGGTCAAGAGTTCTTACGTAGGCCTACAAGCCATGACGTAGCATGCTTATTCAATGTACATGAAGAAAAACATCATATTCCGGGAATGCTTGGTAGCATTGATTGTACGCATTTTGTTTGGCGCAATTGTCCTAGACACTTAAGAGGCCAATATAAGAGAGGTGATCACCAATACCCGACTATTATGCTTGAAGCGACTGCTTCATATGATTTGTGGATTTGGCATTCGTTTTTTGGTCCTCCCGGTTCGAACAACGATATAAATGTTTTGAATCAGTCTCCATTGTATGTTAATGAACGAAATGGAACAGCACCAAACAGTTCATTTTTATTGGGTGGAAGGCTTTACAAACGTGGATACTATCTTACCGATGGAATCTATCCAAAGTATTCAACATTTGTTAAAGCATATCTGTATCCAACTGACCCAATGGAAAAAAGATTCAAGAAATTACAAGAGTCTGCAAGAAAGGATGTTGAGCGAGCATTTGGTCGTCTAAAAGGAAAATGGATGATTCTCAGTCGACCTCTTCGAGCTATGTCGGTTCAAAAGATTCGGCAAGTAGTTTATACGTGCATTATATTGTGCAATATGATTTTGAAAAACGATGGTATGGCAATATCACCGGTTCATATAATGGATCCTCCGGTAACTCCAGTTTACGATGATACTGTGCTACATGAGTTACTCGACGAAGATATCCATAATCATCTTCGATATGATCTTACGGAGCACGTAGCGGCTCAAGACTTGTCACACCTAGATGATTAGTGGTTTCCTATTTTTTGTTGAATTTATGTTTTTTTAAGTATTATGTAATAAGTATTGAATTATTATTAATAAAAAAGTTGTTTTTTATTTATGTTTTTTTAATTTAAATTTTGTTATGTAATTAACGCTTGACTAGGCAAAAACTTAGGCAAGATTGCCACTAAAAATGAAGGTTTAGGCAAGATTAGGCAAAAAAATGTGTTGGACAAACTTGATTGGTTGTTTGGTTTAAAAGATGAGGCAAATTGAGGCAAGATTGCCACCCCCTTAGATCTAAATAAACAAGTTTTTGGAGGCAACCAATAGAGCTATCCAACTCTTCCAAATTAGAACATTCTCTTAATGAAAGCTGCTCAAGATTCTCGATCTTAGTGAAATTTCCTGTCTTGGTTAATGAGCTTGAATAACTCACGTTCAAATGCTTCAGCTTTTTACAACTCTAAAATCACAAATATAATAAGAGAAATGATATTTCTACTCAAAAGTTTATGACAAATGTCAATATTGACGGTTTGGATGTAGAGATAATAAATGGAGAAAAAATATTTAATATTATTGTGTGTGTAGGAAGATATGTAGTAATATAATGTTGTAGGATATAGCAAAACTCTTATACACCCTCCGTTTTTGACTTTTGTCTTTTTATTACAACTTTAACCTTAATTATTATTTTTTTCGTGTTATATAATAGTTGATGCAAAATATATAAATCGCCTTATGTTTTAAATGCATTTTCATTGGTATAATTTTTGTCAAGTATTATATAAATGAAAAAAAAATAATAATTAAAGTAAAAGTGGAAAAGAAAGATTTTGAAAATTTAATAATAGACTTAGGGTCCGCTTGGTTCAAAGTGAGGAAAGGGAAAGGGAAAGGAATGCAAATAAATGAGTGAGGTGGGTAATCAATACCTTACCTCCCAATTTACTCTATAATGGTTGATTACCCACTACTACGGGGTAATCAATACCTTTCCCTTTACTAACCAAGCACAAACATTGTTTGATGTGGGCCTTCATTATTCATTTACCCATTCCCCACCCCTCACTAACCCCTTACCAAGCACTCCCTTATATTTTAAGACGAAAATGAGTAATAAACTATGATTAATAAGAGATGGGATGGTGGGACCCTCCACCATATTCATTAATTTATTATTTTAAATTGATATACTCGGTCACATTGCCCAATTGTGCATAATAGTTTAATTACTCTCGTTTCAAAATAATCGTGTTGTTTTGATTTTTTTAACTTTTACTTTTTTTTAACTTAGATCTTAATTATTTTCTTTTATATTACATAATACGTGATGTAAATATATGAATAAATTAAGTTTTAAATATATTTTTATTGGTAGAATTAAGGACAAAAAAAAATTTAAAAGTCAAAACATGACAGTTATTTTGAGACGAATATGGTTTTATATTATGTAGTTAATCACAAGCTTTTTTTTTATGATTACTTTTGTCTAGATCTCCTTTATAAGAAAACTAATCATTTCTCTTACCTAAGAATTGAAAATCAAAGTAATTTATTGGCATAACCCCCTTTTTTTTTTTTTTTTTTTTTTTTTTTTTGATAACCATTGTTTCCGACCTTATTGACATATTTTTTTTTATCTAAGTCAGCAATAGATTTTGGAATACTGTTGGTCAATCAGACGTGTTAATTTTACTTAAATGCGCTAATTAGTCGATGATTACTAGCTAGTGAAAGGGTTTCTGTTTCTATACGTCACTGTAAAACATAATTAAGTTATAAAGACCACCTATCTCATTCATAAACATACAAAAAGAAAAGTATAAAAGACACTCAAATAAGTACGTAACTCTGCACAAAAAGCGTATAAGATAAACCACATGAGAAATGAAAAGACATGCATGATCATACGTACCTTGACTCCTTCCCAAAGTTTTTCCAATTTGCTATTCCACAATTCAATAACCACCACGTTGCCTATATCAATGTTGTCAAGACTTTTGCAAGGGAAGTAACGCCAATCCAAGTATTTCATATGTTTGAAAGAGAAGCAAGCTGACATGTCATCATTTGAAGAAGACGACCATTTTAGGTTAGAACCACCCAACTGAATGAATCTCAGACTACTCATCTTTTTAAACGCCTCTAATTGAACAGTTGCCCCCTCTTCCATATCAGTACTGTAGTCCAACTGAATGCTTCTAACTGAATCTGTTCCCTGGTAAACAACGGAGGAGAGAGTACGTAATAGTTAGTTTCAGAGAACTACTATGTATTAGTAAGTAAACTAGTCATAAACTTGAAGATACTTTACCGAACAATTTCCCAGTACACTAACCACGTCCGTATAACCCACCAATCTAGTACGTTTTCCAGGCTCATCCTCATCTTCTTGGCGGACCACTTCTTGTCCCATCTTCCTGATAACATCATGCAAACTGATCCTCGAGGAATCAATTTTAACAAGAAATTTATGAACAAGATTTTGAATTTCAAAATCTGGAAAGAAGACTACATCTTGTAATACTTTGACGATTGTATCCATGTACATTCCGTCAAAGAAACATGCGATATCCAGAAATAAATTCTGGGCTTTTTTAGGAAGTGAATTGTAGCTTATTCGCAGCTTCTCTTGAGTATCTTTATGAGGAATTATTTTTAACGTCTCCAACATGCTTGGCCAGAGATTCCTATCATAATCAGTGAAATGGCGACTCCAGACCTCAAGAACCAAGGGAATGCCTCCAGCACACCGCACAATCTCATCTACGAATTTCTTGTCGATAGGGTTGCCTTTTCCAATGAGCCTAGTGAAAAGTTCAAAAGACTCACCTGTGTCCAACAATTCTATGTTGTACGAAGTGTGTTGTAGGTTACTAAGCAACTCCGTATTTCTTGTGGTCACAATTATTCTACTTCCATAATGGAATGAGGCCAACAAATGAATACCTAATGCTTGTAACTGTTTAAACTCATAAACATCATCAAGTATCAAAAGAACCTTTTGACCACTTAACAACTTAATTAACTTTGCAAATCCATCACTACCTTTAAACTTATTTTTTCCTTGCGTTAGACGATAAATGGCATCCCTCTGCAGTTTAACCTCCCAATTTGGACCCGTGTATAAACCATGGATATTCTCGATAAAACAACTGACATCGAAATATGCAGCAATATTGTCATGCACAGCTTTGACAATAGTGGTTTTACCTGACCCATTAATTCCAAAAACTGCAACAATGGAAGGAGATTGGTCACTTAACCTTAATGCTGAAATTAAATCTAGTGCTCGTGAATCTATCCCAACAGGGTGCTCTACATATAACATAGTTGTTGCGGATTTTGCATTTCTCTGACATCTTTCATAATTTTCCGTATCAACGTCTCTTCGTCCTTCCTGCCAAATTCAAAAGAAAGATTCATTACCGACCGCATGTTTGTAATTAAGAAGCTTAACACATCCTTTTCATGAAACCTCATTTGTTGAAATATATTATTACTAAGTTGCTGTTCTTCTTATCATCATATAATGGAATCAACATGATCATTACTATATTAATTTCAAAAAAATTAAAAGTTTACCAATCTTTCAAGTTTAGACCAGACTTATCACCAGCTTCTTTCAGGGCTTGCCTCCAAATCTGAACTCTTTCAGCATCGGCATTCTTCTCGTGACCTTGGAAAGCTTCAAGGAAAGAGCCTTGTTGATTTCTTACATGAGATGGTTCGACATCAAAAAATACGGGAAAAACTTTTCTTTTTTTAAACTTAATGTAGGATTCCATTATGAGGACAAACTCATTAAGACACTCTTTGGAAGAAGCATAACTGGGGGAGAATACAATAAGATAGATCTCGGAATCCTCGATAGCTTTCAACAGCTCAGAACTCTTGTCTTGACCTAAAGGGAGCATGGTGTGGTCGCGTATTGTTAATCCTTCGCGTCCGAGAGCTCCCTTGAGGTGGCTTACGAAGCGTTTACCAAGATATTCAGACGCGTAATTTACAAACACGTCAAACTTGGGCCTTTTATAACGTATTTTTATTTAAAAAGTGAAATTTGTGTGGTTACTCTAGCAAACTAGGATGAATCAGTTTTTAGTTGCTATGGAAGAAATTGAAGTGGAGGCGGATGGATCTAAATTTGCAGTTTTTAAAGTGAAATGTGTGGTTACAAAGAAACCAACAATTCATATATTTGGTTTTGACATCGAAACTTCTTGTTGTTTCTTGGTAATTTCGGACTTTGGCACATTATTTATTTTTATTTATATCTGAAAAAAAAAAAAAAAAAAAAAAAAAAAAAAAACAGTTTATTACGACTAACTTTCATCTCATTTCCAGGCAATTTCATGCTCAAATTGGATTCTGATTTTCTAAAAAAAATCAATGAATGCAGTTGATATTTTAAATAGAAGTGAAATGTGTAATGTGAACTTAACAACGTTATTCCACGGTGGGCACTTCTTCATCATTTCTGTACATGTGCTTTCGCTGAAAATAACCTACCCAAAAGATCGATTATTGCAGGAAAAATGACAAAACAACATCAAATTAAAGTAGAATGTGTGTTAAGCTTACCCACTTCACCAATTTCATTTCATATACTAATCAATAGTATGGCTCATATGACTACATTATTTCCATAATATATTAGCGACCATGGTAATTGCATGTTGGATTTTGGGTGACATAATTGGGTGACATAAAAAATAAACACAAATATTTATTAAGAAGTGTAAAAAAACTTAAAAAAAAAAAAAAAAAAAAAAAAAAAAAAAATCGAAAACTTCTGAATTTTTTCCTCGAGAGATGGAATATGTCGGTGCATAAAAAAATTGTAAAGAAAGTTTTTTTAATTTTGAGTTTTCACGTTTTCTATTGCACAAAAAAATGAAATTTTAGTGCACAAAATTTTCAAGTTGTTATATTTCAATGCACATTCAAATTTTGATACATCTACTAGAAAGAAGTTGGATGCAAAACAAATTTTTGATGCTCAAAATGTCGATTTACAAAATTTTAATGCACAAACGTTTTCTTCACATTTTTTTCATCAAAACTATAAATTTTAGAAAAAAGTCGTAAACAACTTTTTCGTCCTTCAATGTCCCTATCCTGTGGAATTTTTTGAGAAGTTTATATCAACTGTTTATTTAAAAAAAATTTACGCCTCTCACAAATATTATCTTTTTATTTTAATATGTAGCTAATTATTGGGGAAAAAAAGAAAAGAAAAAACAATTCGGACAGTAATTTGAATCGTTTATAAACACTTCGAGATTGTAATGTTTCGTCACTTTATGTCGTGGGAATCATAATATCAACAACCGCATAATTGATCCGTGACAATCTAACTCAGTCAAATAAAAAAGAGAGAAAAAGCATCGAAGTGGCATTGAGTATGAACTACTATGAAGTAAGTCAAAAAGTGGCATGAAACTTGGTCAAAACAGTTTCTCAACTCAACGTTCACAAAGAAAAAAGTATGTGACTACTCCCCTAATGCCATGCATGATTTCATATTTTCATGCATGAGAAAACACAACTATCCTATGATGATCATGGAGAGAATTCACTGCTATTTGTTTTATGTTATACTCCGTAATATAAATAGCACGAGAGGATAGAATGTTAGGGGGGCTCAAAGCCAATAAAAGAAATGATAGATGATTTGCACACTCTCATAATTGATTGACACACTCAAATTTTAAGTATGTTAACATTTATACTTTTACAAAGTGAAAATGAGTATGATGTGAAGATATTAATGTAAAAAACACTCAAAATTTTAATGTGTCAATCAATTATGGAAGTATGCAAACCACCTAAAAAAAAAAAAAAAAAAAAAAAAAAAAAAAAAAAAAAAAAAAACTCATTGTAAATGTCAATGAAACTACACAAGTAGGGGTGGAGGCAAGTGTATGACGGAGAGGGAAGTGCCTACGATTGGTCAAATAGCTATTATCAAACATAATATGTTACTCTCTCCGTCTCAAAAATATAGTCTCTATTTTACTTTTAAAGTTTTACTTTTTTAACTTTGACATCAAAATATTTTTATTTGTGTAATATAATAATTGATAAAAATTATATTAATGAAAATACATTTAAAATCAAATTCATATATTTTTCATAAATTATTATATAACACAAACAAAATTATTTAAGGTTAAAGTTGAATAAAAAAAAAACTAAAAGAATCAAACAGTGACTATTATTTTGAGACTGAAAAAGTAGCATTTTATGCCTCTTGTTCAAGTTGCCCTCAACTCAATTCAAACATTGCGCTCAGCAAAATCAAAATCGTTAGTCCATCAACAAAAGCCTTCTAAAACTATTAATAAAACCCAATAAATATTAAAAGAAATGAGAAAAGATGGTACTTAATTCTTATCCTTCGTGCTTCTATATTAATACTACTCCGTATGTTACATATATACTATAATTTTATCTATCATATATAAGTATCATCAAGTTGTCAGGTTCACAAACAGTTAATCCTTATACAAATTAGTTTCTAATTTGTGTGTTCTATGAAAGAAATTATAACGTCACATCAATTTGCTGTAAAGATATGCTAAGGACCATGTGGTGTATATCATTCATCGTCGTCATTTGTATTAGAGAATAAATAGGACCAAGCCATTGAAAACCCGATAGGTATAATGTATTATTCAACATCATTATATAAAAGTTACATGAGACAAATGAAACCCTAAGGGACCCTAAGCCAAAACCGGGCTTCGGCCAACTAATTATTTCTAATACTTATTTGTTACAAAATTGATTTTTTTTTTTTTTTTTTTTTTAATGAATAAGTACAACCAAAATCAGAGTAAGAAAACAACAAAATCATGTAATTTTGCCTAAACTTTTAAAAAACAAATATATTGCTTAAGTTTCAAAAACGACTACAATCTAAAAATTAATCACCATTAGAAACCATAACAACCAAACTCATTAAATTTTTGCATAAACTTTTTAGAAAACATATATTTGGCTACAGTTTTAAATTCGACTATAAATCAATAATATAACCACTATATGAAAAAACCAAGCAACGAAAGTTCAACGGTTGTGCAACGGCAAAGAAGATGATTGTTTGGAGGTGTTGATTGGTAAAGTTTAACACGATGTAGGGTTATTTAAAAGTAACGGATTTTTTTTATTTTTTTATTTTTTTTTTCTTTTGAGCTAGGTAGTCACCTATATATCTGGTTTCTTTGATTGTTTTATCACGGATCTTGTCTATGTGGTTTTGGTTGTTACTAATCTAGTCTCTTTATTTTAACTCTATTTATTTTTGAGGTTACATGTCTGGAGCAGACTGCTAGTTTTTTTTAAGAATGACAACTAATTATTTCACAATATACACACCACAGACTATTTCACATGTCCTAAGCATGACTTGAGCTTACAACCATTTGGTTGCGGAGTTTCTCACATAACAAGGGCAGAGACGGAGCTTGAACTATTTCTTCAGGGGGCCGAAGTATCAATAATTAATTTTAAGAGGGCCAAATGATAAAATAATTTATTTTTTCTATTGATTTATGAACAAAATACATTAAATACAAAAAAATTTGGAGGGGCCCCACCCCTGCCCTAGTAATCCTTCGTTCATTAAAAAGAGGTACCATTGGGACACAAACCCTTTAGTGCACATTGTTGATCTTGTGCTTTCGCCTAATTTCGCATACGATACCTTCACGCAGAAATGAGAATTTACATCACATCTCTGACTATCTAAGATGTCTCATCCTCAAATAACTAACAGCCATTGTTGGACGTCGTGGTGGTTGTTTTTCTCTAAGCATTTACACTTTCAACCACCATTTAATTTTTAACATCCAAATACTACCCCATTATTCAACCTCCCTACTCCAGTATTTTTACAAATTCGGTTGGCGCCTCCACAACCATTGAACAATTGGCAACACGCAATCCGTTTTTACGAACAATAGGTCAAGAGAGAATAACGTACGTAATCAACACAAGTTCGATCATGGTAGAAACAATAGACATGAATTATATGAGTTGTCCATGTATAATTATTTTGGGTTAAAACTATTAAATTGCAACGTACTTTCACATTTTACACGAACCAAAAAAAATACTCATAACAACTTGTGCATATTAATTAAATTCATTAACTATGTAAGTTTATACTAGATTGTGACATTAATGTAAATGATTATATGTCGGTTAGTCGTGTCTTCGTATGCATGCTATAACTTGTTGGTTATGTGGATAAGGACATTTGCAACTATCTCAAGTATGATTCTTAAAGGAATTTGATGTATCATAAATTTGGTAATTGAACTAACATCTTAGCGGTTCTAGATTAGCTTGATTTAACTTTGATATGATAAATTTGTACTTGAATTGTTTATTGAAAAAAAAAAAAAAAAAAAAAAAATACTTTGGTAGGGGGGTCAAGGGGTGATGAATGAGAAAAATAATGAAAAAAAGTGCTTGGTAGAGAATGCAATAACTCATTACCCAATAGCGGATAATGATCAATTACCCAATAAATTAGAGAAAGTGCTTTTCTTTCTTTTTTCCTTTCCTCACCATTATCATTGTCTTTCCATTTTCCTTTCCAGAGTTTGAACCAAGCACACCCTTAGACAACATAACGTTAGGCTAAATGTTTGATTCTTGTTTTGGTTTTATTACCTAGTTTTATGGCTTTCATCTAAAAGAGTCATGAAATACAAGTTATACTCACTCTCGTGAACTGTATGTGAGTTTCGCTTTTGTTTTAGACTTATGGATAGCAAGTTTTGGAATATTGAGGACTATTCATGGTAAGACAAGATTTATAAATTGAAAAAAATAAATTAAAAAATAAGAAAAGAAAAAAAAAAAAGGTTCGTCGTGTAATTTACTCAAATCATACTATCTGCAACCAACTTTTTACTCTTTCGTGGTAGTTTCCTAGTATCCATCATTTTCTTGGTACTTTCGATAGATATACAAAGTAAATGACAAATCTACCTCGACCTTTACTTCTAAGCACAAAGAGGAGATGTCATTATCTACGTTTACCTTTAATTTCTGTATTTCATCAACCATGTATGTTTCCTTGCTAAAAACTTTAGATACTATGGGGATTTTAGCATCCAAAGTTCGTGTCTCATTCCTGGTAATTTAGTACTCCTACTTTATTTTTATTTTTACCTACATAAAGCATTTTATTTTTACCTACATAAAGCAACTAAATTACTCTGCACTTTCATCATCTCATTTCCGGTAAATTTCGGTGGTATTATGGGTACACCCTAGTGGCCTAGTGCACTTTTACCCTTTCTACCTCTTTTTACCAAATGCATCGATAGAATATGACATTTTTTTGTAGTTTCTTTTTTGTTCTATATATTTTATTTTTTTACTGATTTTAACTTGTAAAATTTTATATTTACTTTTTTTTCAGCAGTTTTATCCACTTTATTAGTAGGACAAGACACTTTTAATGATTTTTTGTTTTGTATTTTTTGTGTTTTACTATGTTTGACTTATCAAACTTTATATTTTTTGTTTTCCAGTTTTATAATAAAAAAAAAATTATAAAAATTAAATAAAACAAATAAAATTTTGTGTAGAGTATTACAATCATTTTCGAAAGGTATGGATCACCAATCCCAAATAATGAATGCAATTATCTTTTACTACCTCCGTCCCATATTAAGTGTCCACTTTCATAATGCACAAAGTTTTAGAAGATTCCACTAACTAAACTCTTCACCAATCAAATATTACTTTTACCCACTAAACTCTCATCTTATTGGTTGAAAGGTACAAGTGGACACTTTATTTGAGACATCAAAAGATTCCATTGTGGACACTTAATATGGGACGGAGGGAGTACATAGGAATCGGTGTGAATGTGTGATTGCACACCCACCAACATTAATGCCCAAACTATACTCAATCAATTTAGATCACTCCTTGAGATTTTACTAGAAAAATGTTTAATATATATATATATATATATATATATATATATATATATATATATATATATATATATATATATATATATATACATAAACATGAACTTAAGTAAGTCTAAGAATGTGACACCTGACAAGTTCAACGGAATGAGTCGATACACAAAATATACATATTATATGTAAAACGATGAAAGCACTAGGTTATTTTGATTTTTGGATGATAATTTACACTTTCATTATATTTTCACATTGCATCTTATCAATCTACTGCCCCTCGACCAACTTTCTTTTTCTATCTTAGATGATCTAAGCACAAGTATTCATTACATGAAATGAAATAAGGAGATAATGATCATATGAAATGAATTATGAAGTGTAGACACCAATGAAATAGGTTAATTTCTAGAGTTATCAACAACTAATGATCTTACAATATATTGTAGTATTAATTTTGATGTACGTACGTGTGGCAAACCGTGTTAAGAAAGTCTTGGTCGTTTTTTTTACTTTTTTTTGTCTTTTCATAAATTCATTATCCACCGACCCCGTCATCACTTTAGAAAAAGATTCTCCGAGTAAATGTGACCAACAGAGATGTCCAATTGCAAAGCAATACTCATAGTTATTTGAATGATTTTGCATAAATAACTCTACAAATAACTTTAATTTAAAGTACGGAGAGGAGATGTCGTATCTAACTTATACAGTAGTACATACCTCTGTCTTTAATTTGAAATTGAATTAGTTAACAATGATTTGTTTGTTTTTCTTTTCATCTCATCAAATATAAATTACAACAGTACAAATAATATTAGCTTTGTTTCTACGTAACCATAATACACACTTGATAATTAGAAGGAGAAAAAATTAATTTGTTTTCTAATGTGAGTAAAAGTCATCGATTAGAAGACAACATAAATGCTTTGCACTTGCTTTCCTTCATCATTTTCCTACATGCGCTTTCGGTGCAAATACTCTTTTCCCACAAGACCCTCGTAATCTACCCAAAATATTCTTGCAAGGGAAAATGACAAAAAGAAAAAAAAAATGTTATCACTTTACCCCTAAAAGCATGTTTACTCGCTCCATATATTTCAAATACTTAATATGACTGTTTTATTTCAATAGAATATTAGTAAACCCTTTTAAAAGGTGTTTAAACCACTTTTATTAAAATGGGACAACATACGAGAGATCAAGATAACAACACCATTTCAATATTAGTAACAAGTTATCGAAGGTAATTGATTCATTGATTTGCATAATCACAAAACAACCGAATATAAAGATTACAAGAGAGGTTTCTAGACTACTCATGTGGGCTAGGCTTATACAAATATAAATGGGCTCAATACAATATATGTACATATAATCATCTAATACACCCTTGCAGTTGGAGCGGGAGGAGGCTGGACGCTCAAACTAGAGCGAAACTCTTCAAAAAAGGCAGAGGGAATACCTTTGGTGAAGATGTCGGCATACTTATAGCGAGAAGGAACATGCAGAACGCGCACCTAACCAGCAGTGACTAAGTCACGGACAAAATATATGTCAATCTCTATGTATTTTGTCCGTTGATGTTGTACCGGGTTGGCTGACATATAAATATGCTCAATACAATACATGTACATATTAGATGATTATATGTACATGTATTGTAAAATGGATGACCACAACCAGTGGTTTTAATACTATCAAGTGAATATGGATCAAAGCAGATCCCACAAGTGAGCTCTGTAGCTTCTAAAGATTTATTATTATTGAAGGTAATTGATTCCTTGATTTGCATAATCACAAAACAACCGAATGTAAAGATTACATGAGAGGATTCTAGATTACTCATGTGGGCTAGACCTATACAAATATAAATGGGCTCAATACAATACATGTACATATAATCATCTACTACAAGTATGTTTATTTATGGATCAAATTGGTTTTCATTCTTCTTACTATCGAGTACCAAATACGCGCATCCAATTATTTTGGATTCGAACACGCAAAGCAAGCATGTTAAATGATTTGATTTATAATTTCCTTCAAGTATACATTCAAATTAACAAATACACAAATGATACTTCATAAAATTCAAAAGTGTTTTTCTAACAACTCTATGAGTTGTAATTAAGTTTACTTTAATTGAAAAAAATCAACAATTAATTAACATCAAACATTTCATGTTTAACAACATATTTTATAATTGTAATCATTAAATATGTATAAATATGAAAATAATGAGTTTATTAAATATTATTTTTACACAAATGATAAGGCTTAATCACAACCATATTGGGTTATAGTTAGCAAAATGAGTTGAAAATCATGTTAGAGGCAACTACTGTACTAATCTTATGATTACTTATCGTTAAGAAATTTATGGACACATATGTCATCTATATGATGTATAAACCGTGTTTTTATTCAGTCAAACCGTGTCAAAGAAAGATTTCATCATCATTGAATTATTGTTGTGTTTTTGTAGGATTAAGATCCTCTCAAGTTCAACTCCCTCATGTTTTTTTCATGATAGCATGTTGTGAGAGACTGAGAGGATATAGATTTGCAGGTCTTATATTTCATCTAAAAATGACCCCACAATTTTATTCACTTTTATGTTGTTGATTCAACATGGCATCACTTGAGACACAAATATTAGAGGATCTCAATCCCTTTTTGTACTCTACTTGTGTTTTATGTTGAATGCATTAGGGGGAGTTTTATTAAAGACTTTGGCATGTATAAATTACTCTGTATTATTACTTTTGCTTTAATATATTTACTCTTAAGTCTAAGTATTAGCATATCTATTGTATACTTTTAGAAAACTTAATACTATATTAAAACATTTCTGAAAAATTAATTTGCACCAGAGTAAAATTATATTAATTAGTAAAAGGTTAGGCAACTCGAAGATAGTGGAAAAGTTTTTTTTCTTCAATTTTGTTAATCTCATGTTAGCAAAAGAGTCATGATTTGTAAATAATTTTTTTGACGAATAAAACATATCAAAAAATCAAGTTGTCAAAAGTAAAAATGGGTTTGACAAATGATTGCCAAAAAAAAAAAAAAAAAAAAAAAAATTAATAATAAAAAATAAATAAATAAATAAATAAATAATAATAAAAAAACATTATTATTTTTTTTAAAACGGTGAAAATATATTACTTTCTAAACACTCGGTACATTTCATGCATCTAAAGAAGTTTTGGACAAATACTTCTGCTAGAGCAAGTAACCAGCAAATTACATTTGAACATTCATGCTAACATATACAAGTACCATACAAAGAACAATTGCATCATACAGGCTGCATACTACTTTTTGAAAGATTCACCAAATCACCAAATACTAAGGATATACCAGTGCAGTTGGCTACATTTCCCATTTGTGAGATTACTTTGGGTTCAACTGCAGCTACATCCTCACAGTTAACACCAAAGTCCTATCACAAACTGGCTTCACCAAAGGACAGTATCACTTAGTGTTAGTTCATTCGTACAATGGCTAAATTTCCATACTACGCTCAGAACAAACAATCTATACCACAACATTATCTGTCTTTTACTCAGCAGGCATCACCATTGTTGAACTATACCATTATGTCAATAATAGTTCTATGATATCCCACATCCTAGACTACATTTCCACTCTGCAAGATTATACTATGTATCAAATGCAGCTACATTCTCACACTTGAGCATAGCATACTATCACAGACTGGCATCATCTAAAGATATGGGATCACATAAAACTATATCTCCATCATAGATCAATTTTCAATTGGCAAATCAGGGTGGTTCCATCTTTCATGACTCACCCTATTTGCCACATTGAAACTGAATCCAAAATAGTTCCATGCTTGAACTATAACCCTCAGATCAGGAAACAATAAGCCATCTGATCTTCCAAAAATCCTCACCCATACATCCTCAAAAACTACCAAATCCAAACACTCCCATTCCATATCCCCTATTCATGTGATTAACTAGCTAAACTAAATCATCCATGTTTTTGCCACTTGTCTAACAACACTTGAGTCTTTCACTTTTAAATTCATCATTTTGAGCTTAGTTATATCACTTATTGCAGCATAAAGTTCATCCACATCCCTTTTCTCTCCTCTGAAAATCCTTTTATTTCCTAGCCTGCCATATACAGTACGTAGACCACAGCAGCAAAACTTAGCCTTCTAATGTTATTGCTATTCTTTTTCTTCTGCAAGTCTTCTACAATTTCTACCCAGTCATAAACCACATCCTCTACATTCATTTTTTTAGCAGTCTTCTTCCACACCAGTTTAGAGTATTCACATAGGAAAAACAAAAGCCATTAGTTCCATGGTAAAGAGTAAAGAACATTTCCAATGGACTATTCGAGGAGTAAGAATCTTGTTTCAAAAAAACTAGTCTTACAAAGGATTCTCGAAGAAACTGTAACCAAAGAGACATGCAATTCAATTGCTTGATGATGAAATCCTAGTTTTCAGTTGATGCATCTATCTATTAAAACAAAACAGTTAACAAAATATTACTGGTGATTTTATGGAACCCATCCAACAAACTTTTCGTCATGACGTGTTCCTCAGTTTCAAGGGGGAGGATACTCAAGCCATTTCCACCGAGCTCTTATACGCCAAGTATTCCATGATACCTCCCTGCCAAGAGGTTGTAGTATCGGTCCCCAGCTGTTAGCAGCCAACAATGAATCTAAAATCTTTTTTGTTGTATTCTCCACAAACTACGCTGATTCCAAATGGTGCCTAAACGAACTGACACAGATGATGCATTGTATGCACAAGAACGAACCAATCTGATGTTGGTACCCAAGAAGGTTTGTATAAACAACCATTTACAACTCATGATATACAATTTGAAGAGGGGACGGTTAAGAAATTGACTGAGGCTCTAAAGAGGCAGGGCAACTGTCTGGCTTGCATCTTCAACATGATGCCAATGGGTAGAATTCTCCTTTTTGTTTGTTTTGTTTAGCTCTTGTTGCTTCTTATATTCAGACGCATTGAAAATACTTTTAATATACTAGAAAGGTGCCCGCGCGATGCGGGGGCGGATTGTTGGGGTGAAGAGGAGGGAGGTGGGGTGGTGGAAAGTGGTTGTTGGGGTGGTTGTTGAGGTGGTTATAAATTGTTAGGGGTGGTTGTTGAAGTGGTTATAAATTGTTGGGTGTGATTGTTAGGGGTGGTTGTTTCCATAATTAGTAAGTAAAAGTCTGAATTTTTAAGCCTTTCTAATTATAGAATAGTCTCAAATACATTATATAGTAGTATAGATAGGGACCGGGGGAGATTGGTGGACCTAATTGTGGAAAGTATTTGAATACATGGACAAGATCCAAATATAGAAGACAGCCTGCAACCTCTTGTTTAGTTATTTACAACTTTGCTGTAGCAAATAAACAAATAGTTATACTGAGTGCAATCGCAAGTTCAAACATATATCATCACAATGATGAAAGTTATGTCCCAATTACTCAGTAGATAGTGATTTCTCAACCTGATAGAAAGACTCAGACCAATAACAAAGGAGCACTGATTCTTTTAACAAAGACACAGTATTCAAAGGAACATAAACAAATTGTTTTCATCTTCATATTTGCTCATGAGATGTGAGTGTAAATCGTTAGACTTTCATCAAACACTTGGTTGCCATTCTTTATCTTGCTTGACCTTTTTACCCAAAGACTTGAACAAATGCAATGACTTGTTCAAGTTTGCTAAGATTTACGTTCGGTGCCTACCCCCATTAACCAACTTCATCTACATACCCTTCAGACTCGTACACACCAAACTAGTAAAAATATAATCTTGGAGCGTGGCTCATAAGCAGAAACAAGAGCTCTTCTGCCTTCCTATCTGCTTAAGTTTTCAACTTTATCACTATAGCTAAACGGATAAAACCTTATACTATTTTGCTGTGCAATAGCAAGCTCAATGTAATGAATTATATGACCCAATTACCCACTCCACACAAGTCAGACCATTCAAATGTCATCAAACAATTGGCGGGCGTTTCTCTAGAATGCTCCACAATCCTTGATCCTTGGAGTGTTGGTAAGGCAGTTATCATTGGATCATTTTGAGAATGAGAGTAGATGTATGATGCCTTTTTCAAATGACACATCATCATGTCCTGCAAAACGCTACATGAGGCAAAAGTCACCTCAAGGCTTGCATAAAAAGGTACCATTTTAGAAGTTGTGCTTGTTGTGTAGCTCTTTTCCTGATATTAAAGGTGGCAAGATGACAGGATCAAGTGGATCGGTCACGGATAAAAATGGGACTGGGTTGAAATAGACCAGTTCTTAGTACAGATTGAAACACGTCGGATTGGATTGGGTTGGCTTGACCCACAAATACTTTTTCATCAATTTAAAAAATATATATGGTCACTTTATTTGGTTAAATGTGTTACAAAAAGTCAAACAATATTATCACATTGATAGCTTAAATATCCTTGTATCAAATGAAATTAGGTTCTGGCCAACTTGCAACCTGTTTGACATGTTCCCCTTTTTAGCTATTTTTTGGCCACGTTTCAGATAAAACACAACGCAAATTAACCCAAGCTTAAATAATGGGTCAAAAGAGGATTTCTGTATGCAAAGTATAGATTATAACGAGTCTTTCTTTCAGGTGGTTGCTACTTTGCTTAAGCCTCGGAACTGGATACCGCATGTTGACAGGAGGTTTTTTCTCGACGCCTATGAAGTGGGAGAGCTTTGTTATGCTGCTGAGCAGATATTTGTCAGTGAGACTACAGTCCTTCAATTAAAAGCTCCAATTTGAGTGTTTGGTGATCTACATGGACAGTTCACTGATCTCATGCGCTTATTTGGCGAATATGGATTCCTTTCTAGTGCTGGAGACATAACGTAAGCCCATACATTCATCTGCATAGCTTAAAATCTGTATTAATCAGTTTGATTCTTCATATACTAGATCTATCAACAAACATTCAGATTTGTAATTGTTATCTAGGCTTACAATGGGTCGGTATACTACATTGCTTACAATAACTATATTCGCTTTCTAGAAAAAAAGTTCATACAGAAATCCCGATTTCAAGCGATTTACACAGATAGAAGTTAAGAAATAAAAAAAGAGCAAAATTCTTGAAAATTAAGGTTTTGACTTTTCTTAGTCCTGTCTTTCGGGTTATTTACATATTTATAACCGTTATTTGAACACTTACTATTTAACCATTCTTTTTTACTTTCAGATATATCGACTACTTGTTCCTTGGAGATTATGTTGATAGAGGACAACATAGCTTAGAGACAATCACTTTGCTCCTAGCTCTAAAGGCAAGTTTCTACCTTATATTCCCAGTCACTAATCTATTTCAAGACTGAGATTATTTTCTAATACTCTTTTTAGATTAACTATCTTGAAAATATTCACTTAATACGTGGGAATCATGAGGCTGCTGATGTAAATGCACTCTTTGGTTTTCGTCTTGAATGCATAGAGAGAATGGTACACATTGAAACTTTTGAACATTTGTTATGATTTTTAATTCTTTTTGGTATCTGATGATGGTTTTTTATGATGTATAGGGAGAGAATGATGGAATTTGGGCATGGCAACGGTTCAATCAGTTGTTTAACCATCTTCCACTCGCAGCACTTATCGAACAAAAGATAATAAGTATGCATGGTGGCATAGGAAGATCGATTCATTCAGTTGAACAGATAGAGAAAATAGAGAGACCCATAAACATGGATGCTGGATCTGTTGTCTTAATGGACTTGCTATGGTAAGTTTTTGCTTATATAAGTTTTTAATATATATATATATATATATATATATATATATATATATATATATATATAGAGAGAGAGAGAGAGAGAGAGAGAGAGAGAGAGAAGGGATCCAGTAAGAAGAAAAACAAAAATGAGAAGAATAAGAAGAATTTCTAACCACACATTTCAAAAAAGGGAGAGATTTTTAAGGGGAGATGCATCTATTTTAATAGGTGCATCTAAAATGTGTGGTTGTAGTTTCTTCTTATCCTTTTCATTTTAATTTTTCTTCTTATTTGATCCTAACTATATATATATATATATATATATATATATATATATATATATATATATATATATATATATATATATAGGGGGCTTTATTTTCAGAACCCTGTTAAGTGCGTGAACTGCGAGAACTCTAATTTTACATTAGAAAACATGCATGTTCATATAAAACATGTATGTTTTCTTACATACACCTTAATACACATGCATGCGTATTAAGGTGTATGTAAGAAAACATACATGTTTTATATGAACATGCATGTTTTCTAATGCATAATTGGAGTTCTCGCAGTTCCCGCACATAACAAGGTTCTAAAAATAAAACCATTTTGCATTGATCTATTTTACTAAACAGGTTTTTATATGAACATGTATGTTATGCATGTATGTGTATTAAGGTGTATGTAAGAAAACATACATGTTTTATATGAACATGCATGTTTTCTAATGCAAAATTGGAGTTCTCGCAGTTCCCGCACTTAACAGGGTTCTGAAAATAAAGATACACTATATATATATATATATATATATATATATATATATATATATATATATATATATATATATATATATATATATATATATATATATATATATATATATATATATATATATTATTTTTGTAGCAAGAAAGAAGTACACTAAGTGAAAAACATAATTTATTTTAATCGAAAGATATGGTTATTTTCAAGTTTGTGTATGTTCTCACACGTTAGCCATGCTCTCACTCTTCTGTGAATGTAATTACTTAATATGGATTACATCACTTCTTGGTACATTTTTACTTGTAGGTCTGACCCCACAGAAAACGATAGCGTGGAAGGCTTGAGACCAAATGCAAGGGGACCTGGTCTTGTTACATTCGGGGTATGTATGCATCTTTTTGTATTAGGTGACTTATTCCTAATTTTACTTGCCAAAATATGTATTCATGTAAGCTTCATTCAATATAAAATGTTAAAACTTCATGAAGTCTATCTTTAAGGAATGAAGGAACCCTTGCAACAAAACCCAAAATGTATATAAGCAAGAACTATGGCTAATTGGCTATGGTAATTTTTTGCTTATATATGTTTTGGTCATTCACAAATACTAGTTAAAGCCCAGTAAAGTAAGAAATGACAACGTTGGTTGGTCAACCCGACCCATTTTAACATGCATTGAAAAATACCCATTTTGACTATCCTACTCGCCTATTCTGACTCACACTTTTGATACACCATAATGAATTGTAATTACATGCAGCCTGACAGGGTTACAGACTTCTGTAAAAGAAACAAACTTCAGCTGATTATAAGAGCACACGAATGCGTAATGGATGGATTTGAGAGATTTGCTCAAGGGAAGTTAATTACCCTTTTCTCAGTAACAAACTATTGTGGTAACTATTAGCTATTCTTGGCTTCTTAGAACTTCTTTGGTTGTTTGTGGCCAAATGACTTTTTAAATTGGGCTAATTATGTGCAGGAACTGCCAACAATGCCAGAGCTATACTAGTAATTGGAAGAGGATTAGTAGTTGTTCCAAAACTTATTCACCCGTTGCCCCCACCACGTGAACCAGAAACATCTCCAGAATATGTCGAAGAACGCCACTGGATGCAGGTAATCATAATTAGCACATTTAAATCTATAAGTTTTTTTTTTTTTTTTTTTTTTTTTTTTTTTTTTTTTTTATATATATATAAAAACCAAGTTACATCTGGATAATGGGTAATCTATAATAAAAGTATGAACATAAACAAAAAAAGAGCTGGTAGCAGAATCTGCTTGGCCCATTTTAACCTTTGCTAAAAATACTTAGTCGTCTGCTGTGATTGTAATATGATCATGATTGATGTATGTAGGAGCTAAATAATCAAAGACCACCTACTCCTACACGGGGCCGGCCCTAGCCTGATCACGATAGGAGCTCGCTTGCATATATCTAACAACAGAAGTCCATATTTTCGAATTCACTTTAATATATAACAGAGCTTTTTCTGCCAAAAGATCAGATTATCAGTCTAGTTTGCAGATATGCTACAATGACAAGCTGCAATATAGGCCGCTTGTTGTTCAAAAGCTGTCATTGTACACGAGAAGCAGTGTTTTTCTAACGACGAAAAAATGGTTGCATAGTTTTGTATCCATTTCAAGAAAAATGTAAGGAAGTGTTTGAGCTTTTTGTTGATCTTCCGAGAATATATATAATTTTTTTTTTCGTGACAGATGAACATTACTATCTTTGGTGGCAATTAATTTTTTGGAACTTTTTTTTAGACTATTCCGATGACAACTTGTATTAATTCAATTATATGTTGGTTTTAGTTGTTTTGATTTTGAACTAGATTGACAATCTGATTTAATTCAATTATCTGTTGGTTTTTAATATATATTAACGGGTTTAGTTGTTTTGATTTTGAACTAGATTGACAATCTGTTAGGCAACACCGCCTTTACTGACGTGTAGTGCATTAGCAAAGTTCAAATAATGATAGCAAACATATCAAAAACAGAGTGCTAAACAGTTGTGAAATATATGAACGAGTTACTTACTAAATAAGTGATACCCTATGTATCGATACAAAAACAGCAGACCAACTAGCCAGTCATCATCCCTAACTGAAATTATGGACTTTCTTGTTGATACTTGAAGGTAAAATTCTCTTCATGAGTTGCCAATAGAGGTTCCCTAACATCTTTTAAAACTAATCCCGAATCTGCCACATCATCCTCGTATACCAAACGCAACCCACAACTCGTCTCATAATCAAACCGAAGTTCCACAGTGTCACCTGCTTCCACCACAACTGTTTTATCATTAAGTGGATAAAACACGACCTCCAGGGTCCATTCATCATGATCATCCTTAATCTCCATACGATGACTTTTTTCTTTCGTTTTATTATGTATTGTTGAAGAATTCCAATAGTGGTTTGTGGTTGCACACAAGATGAGACCACATATCTTGTTATGATGAAAGTGCAATGGTGCCACAAAAGATAAAACATTTCCACTGTTTCGATAAGTACACCACTCAGGTAACTCCTCCTCAGACACATATAAGTACTCCTCCTCACATAGAAAGATGTATAATCCTTTATTACTCGTGAGGGATTCCTGTATAGCATTAAAGCATATTATTTAATAATACATGAAAGCAGCCTCTTCATTGCAAAATATGTATATGCTTCAAATGGAGAGGTTGCTTACCTTGAACACTTTGGAACGAAAAGTATATGCCTTTTTCCTTGAATCAAATGGCATCACATCTAATGACCTACAATCTCTTGCATCTATATCTGTCAATTCCGATGGAAGAGGTGGAAGCAACTGTAATTGAGAACACCAATTTATTTCAAGTTTCTCCAGTTGCGAAAGGTTGCTGAAGCTCTCCGGTAGACTAGAAAATGTGTTTTCTGAAAGATCGAGAAGGCGCAATGACACCAGATTCCCAATTCCACTGGACACTTGCGAAATATTGCAATTTCTCATGTCTAATTCTTGTAGGTTCCTCAGTCTTGTAACTTGTGTGAAACCTTCAGATCCAAGTTTACAGCAATCACTCAACCAAAGCCCCGTCAGAAATTGTAACTCAGAAATGTTTGAAGGAAGATTCACTAGGTTTTCACAATCAAACGCTTGTAACTCTTTAATGCTTGGAGGAAGATCTGGAATCGACTTTAAGTTGGTGCATTCAGATAATTCTATTTTGGTTAGTTGATGGAGTTGGCTGAGGCTATTAGGAAGGCTGTTGAATCTGTTGCCACTTAAATTCAATTCTTTAAGTGAAATTAGACTACCAACTTCATGTGAGATCTCTAGTATGTTGTAACAATAGCAAAGGTTAAGATATTGAAGAGAAGTTAGCTTGCCTATCATTTCCCATGGGAGACTCTTCAATCGTGTGCATTCACTTAGATGTAATTCAACAAGTTTTTGGAGGCAACCAATAGAGCTATCCAACTCTTCCAAATTAGAACATTCTCTTAATGAAAGCTGCTCAAGATTCTCGATCTTCGTGAAATTTCCTGTCTTGGTTAATGAGCTTGAAGAACTCACGTTCAAACGCTTCAGCTTTTTACAACTCTAAAATCACAAATATAATAAGAGAAATGATATTTCTACTGAAAAGTTTATGACAAATGTCAAGAATGACGGTTTGAATGCAGAGAGATAATAAGTGGAGAAAAAACATTTAATATTATTGTGTGTGTAGGAAGATATGTAGTAATATAATGTTATAGGATATAGCAAAACTCATATACACCCTCCGTTTTTGACTTTTGTCTTTTTCATTTCAACTTTATCCTTAATTTTTTTTCGTGTTATATAATAGTTTATGCAAAATATATAAATGGCCTTATATTTTAAATGTATTTTCATTGATATAATTTTTGTCAAGTATTATATAAATGAAAAAATAAATAATTAAAGTAAAAGTGAAAAAGAAAGATTTTAAAAATTTAATAATAGACTTATATTTTAAAACGAAATGAGTAATAAACTATGATTAATAAGAGATGGGATGGTGGGACCCTCCACCATATTCATTAATTTATTATTTAAATTGATATACTCGGTCACATTGCTCAATTGTGCATAATAGTTTAACTACTATCGTTTCAAAATAATTGTGTTGTTTTGCTTTTTTAAAGTTTTACTTTTTAAACTTAGATTTTAACTATTTTTTTTTTTTTTTTGTATTACATAATACGTGATGTAAAATATATGAAGTATAAACTATCAAAGTCTATACATAGCAAAACTAACAAGTCTTGCAACTTTGAGTTGAAACTTGTAACTTCTTAGATGAATATGTGAACTCCTTTGCTACACAAGAGAATCACACATGTTAGTTCTTGCTGAGTTAGATGAGAGAAAATATCAAAAATATGACTCTAAGTGATGAGAGATTTCTTGCAAGTGCCTTGGTATTTATACCCAAGGAAGTCAGCAGCCTGGCGGAAACGGCGGCACCCTCAGAAGGGTTCCACCCGTGTACCTCCAGGGTTTTGCCAGGTCTGACAAACAAAGCTTGTAATAAATCTCTCCAAGACAAACTATATCAGATCTATTTATATCATGCATTGACTCAATGTGGAATGCTTCCAAAATGTGTAAGAACTTTATGGATGGTCAAACACATAAACTTTCCATAAATGCACATTGATGAGATGTGACACTTTCTTATTTAAGAAATAAAAACAATGATATGTTTAAAAAGAAATGTAAAGTCTAGTTATACAAGACTTAAAACAAAAGTGATATTTTACTTATAAACTAAAGTTTGTACTTTGTCATTAACAAAACTTAGCAAAGATCATAAAATATAAATAACATTTTTAGGAGATATTTGTATTAACACAGGTTTTACCGACTAGGTTTTAATATTTATAATTTACTCGTTTTACCTAAGGTCTACCTATTTGCGCTAACGGACAGAGAATCCGGTCATGTATAGAATAGTAATGGTAACTCCGAGGTCGTCCCAAGAGCTATGTGGTGCGGACTAAGTCTAAGTCTAATGTCACTAAATAAAAGAAATAATTAATTGATTGATAGGTTGAAATGAAAACAAAACAAGAAAACAAATAGCAATTAAAAGTAAGGTTGTGAGCAGTGGGAGAAAAGTGTACTAGCCTAGTTACTTCTCCTACATCATTTCAAGTCATGTTCCATATTAAACTGATCTTATGCTTTAGGTGGGGCGGACATATATCACTAGGTGCATATGGTCAAGTTCCCTAGCCTATCTCCACCGAAACTTGTCAGGAACCATGGCGCATCCCATGTAGTAAGCCGACGTATGGTAGACGGGTTTGAGTAATTAAGTGCCACTACATGCTAGACTTATCTCTAATGGCCCGTTGTCACGATCATAGACCATTTCTCTAACTTCTTAAGTTTATCAAGTACGGAAGGTGATCTTATGGTCAATTCGCACACGAAGCAATATGGTCAGTTGTCATCCCTCCCATTTCCTCGCAATCCATGAGGCTAGTGTCCTATGGTCAATTCTTCTAGCCTACTAACTCAATTGGGGTGTTAATTCAATTAAAGCTAGCATAATGGATACAACTGCATATCAAAACTACCGAAACAAAAGATTCTCAAGATAAACTATGCATGTACACACGTAAAAGCATATAAGAAAAGTACGGAAACATGATTAAAACAATGTAGGCATCATAACTAGGCTAGCACCAGAGGTGCTTAGCCAATCATATTAGAATTAACACTCAAAACAATGTTTACAAGATCCATGTATTCGAATTGTAAATTAATTAATGAAATACTAAAACTTATGGTGATTGAAGTGTGATTTCTCCCTTGGAAAGCCTTCGTATGCTGCTGTAGAAGGGCCTCCTAACTGCTCCTAACGATCTCTGACTTTGTGTGTGAGAAAGTTGATGTTGAAGTGCAGAAATTAGGGCTGTATTTATAGGCCCGTCAGGCGTTACGGCTTAACTATGATATGTGTTACGCCGTAACTACAGAAATCTTATCCAGATCCGTGGTTTACGGCGTAACTGAGGAATTGTTATGCCGTAATAGTGATCTAGGGTTTCTTCTCCGTCGTAATCTCCAAATGGTTACGCCGTAGAGTGTTTATCGGATCTGAGATAACTCTTGTAGTCTTTGTTACGCCGTATTCCCAAAAGGTGTGTTACGCCGTATGTTAATTCTTGATCTTGGACTACTCTCGTACTCGTTGCTATGCCGTATTCCGTATTTGTTGTTATGGCGTAGTCTTCATATCTGAGGATTCTTCAAGACTTGAGGTCGTTACAGCGTAAACTATTAAATGTGTTACGCCGTAATTCTTGATTCGTGTTGACTTTGGTATTTTCAGTAGAAATCCTAGCTACGGCGTAATTGAGAGATTGAGTTACGCCGTAGCTTCTTCCAGCATACTTGGATTTGTCTATCTTTTGTATGTACTTTCCAATTTCCTCATCTCTTTAGCTCATATGCTCTCCATTAATCTGGATACAAAATATGAAGAAATAATAGCATATATCCACATAATAATCAATATAAATGAGCATAATAGGGGGAAATTGACACTTAAATATCAGGGTTATTTGATGTTATCGGATTGGCTGGCTCTTCATAAAGCTACCATAGACCAGCGTATCTAATATGTAACCTTTAATAATCTACTTCATCCCACTTTTGTTATGATGGCTCACAGCCACTTCAGTCTATTAAGATTAGTGCTGCTTTGGAAGTACATAATCTGATCTCTTTTGATTGTCAAGTTTCTCCTGACACCCATTATTACCCACCCTTGGAAAGTTCTGGCATTGGAAGTATTTTGTTGTACAAAAAATTTCTGGTGTTCTCTGATGAACCTTTTGGTACTCCCTCCTGCTTGGGAAGTAGAGTTGGCATTGAACTAATCTCAGTTGATGAAACCTTGTGCCATAGAAGCTGAGAGATTCAAGGAACTGAAGGAACGTGATTTTGTTTACCTTAAAACCTGGAGTTGTGCTTGAAGACCTGTCGAAGACGCGCTGTGCTTCTCTATTCATTTTAGTTGTACTAAGATGGATTGATAGGATAAGCAGACTTGCAAATGGAAGGAGGCACAGTGATCGTGTCAAAGACTCACGTTACTACACCACAATTCCGAGAAGAGTTGCTAAAGGCTTGAGGAACCAAACTCAAGTTTAAAATTCCTTTCCACCGTATGATCAGATGGACAAGCGTAGACAGACTACTCCGACTTGGAAGAAATTTTGAAATTTTGTATTTGAATGGACGAATTTTGAAGCAAACATTTGTGTTTAGATGAGATGATTATGTGAAGGTTGAAGTTATTGATGACGGAATTCATTTCTGCTTAACCCATTTAAGTTTCCGTTACATGATGATAAGATCCTCAGAATGGATTCTCTATTAGTATTTCCGTTTTGTGTTCATTCCGCGTATGTTGGATGACGATTGCGATATGAGAGTTTTGATGAAATTTGGAAGACCTGATGCTTTTGACGACGTGCTTCATGTGATGCTTGCAAGATTCCGTTACGTTATTTGTACGTTCTATTCCTCTATTTTTCGGATTCGTAATGATGTTTTGATTCGGACCTACCCTAGGAGTTAGAAGGATTCTTAGATGGTTAAGATAAGTTGCTTATTTCACGACTTGAGATAAAGTATGGTCATCATGAGGGCATATTTATATGATACAAGTAATATGAAGTCTGACCAACGTGATAATACTTACATCATATAACGTGCACTTATTATGATCATAGGATATTTCGAGGAGTGCCTTAGAAGCTTTAAAATTATGGAATCTGATCAAGATCATCTGTGTTTAGTAAGACTTTAGGTTCATTCTGCTTGTACCTTCATCGTTATAAGACATGATACGTTTGGATATTCGACCGAGTTTGTTGAAATCTGTGTTTCTGATAAGAATCTTAGGTTCCGTTGTAGAGCTTTCTACCGTTTGATTTTATCGATCTGTCTGTTTTCTGTCCGTGTGCATTCTGCGTGGGAGTACACTTATTTTCTGCTATTTGTACGTTTTGCATCTGTTGAATCTGTTTCACTATGATCTGTTATGAGTAAGATATGAGATTTCTGAATTCTGAGAAACAAAATCTGTCTGCTTATGAGAATGCCTTGGAAATGGTAGATGGAAGACGAGACTATCTGAAAGTCTGAAGAGTTAAGCATATTTATCACCCTCATGTTTTTGTGATTCGATCCGTTTCCATCTGATCTGTCTATCTCAATTTCACGAACGAAAATTTTCTTTTAGAGGGGAAGAGTTGTAAAACCCTAAATTCCGTAATACTAATTCTGCGTATAATTTGAAATTTTCGTAAGTTATGGATACGATTAATATCAAAACCCGAGAATAAATAAACGAATAAACCGTAAACCAAAATAATTAAAACGAAACCTCATAATTGAAATTTTGAACATATTTGAATCCAGAAATATTTGGAAACCTAAAATAAAATTCGAAGGTTTATTGTACCTGACATGAATACCTATTTGGGCCGTTTTTCTTTTGTACATAAACAATAATCAACCAAATGAACCCAACTAAGTGAGCCCATGTTTCCCCTTGGCCTCTTGGCCCATATTTCAACCCACAACCACAAAAACAAGAAGGACCGGTGTATTATTTTCTTTCACAAATTTTGTACGCTTCAAAGAAATACAAACCCTAAAACCTACACACAAAAGTGACGGCCAAAATTTTGGGGCTCCTCAATTCAGTTTTGCTTGATCAAGGAAGGTTCTCCAGGTGCTTAAGGGTGTTCTTGATTCGTGACTTGGGTGCTAGGAGGCGTGGAATTTGATTTGGATTCGGATTGGTGTTGCTAGCCGAGAATTAGGGCTTGTTTTGGTTCGGTCTCAATTGTTCTTTTCTTGTCGAATTCATCCAAGGTATCCTTCATGTTTTCCTCCATTTTAAATCCTTCTTTTGTCGACCTATATGCTCAATATAATCATCACATGAATCAGCCTAAAAGTGTGTTAAACATGTTATATGATGGCTTAATGAATTCTGAAATTTAAGACAGTTTGTATGCCTGAATATGTGAATGTGATAGGTCATGGTATATAATTATTTTACTCAGTTTCTTTTGATGAAAACTTAGTTTTATGTCTTAGTTAAGTTTTCCAATTATTTTGGAGTAATTTCAGGTTGATTTGGTCGGGTTTTTGATTTTTGTGTGATTAAGTGTTGAATCTGAAATTCGGGATTTTGAAATCAGTCAATTTTGTCGATTTTTCATTCAAAAAATATAAAGATTTGGGCCATGAAACTCTCCAGTATTTAACTTCTATATGTTTAGTAATACCATGAGTTTTTGGGAATTTTTCCTGGATGTATTGGTAGGTCGTTGAGGTGGGTAATTTTTGGGTACAACTGCAGGTCGGTTTTCTGAGTAGTCTGAGTTTGAGTATTTTTCGTGTGGGGTTAGACTAACTAATAAATTCTGCGAAAATTCGTGTGGGTTCTAAAGACATTGAAGTATCGGTGAGAATTTCCGTGAATTTTATTTTTGAGTTCTTATGTGGTACAAAAATTCGTAAAGTTGTGACCTGATTGTGTTTAGAAGCTGATAAAAAGTTTAAATGGGTAAATAAGGGTTAAGTATGTATAACTAAAGGGCCTAACTCGTGAAACCATGTAAACTTGATGATACTTACATTTTATACCCTAATCTTATAATATTTGCACTATAAACCCTAAACTTGTTATATTCACATAATTGACCCTAAAGCATATTAAACTATCATACTAAACCCTAATCTTACATAATTATCATTTTGAACACTTAACTTATCCAAATGTTAATTATACTCATGAATGACTAATATTTCTAATTAAGGGAACTTACTGATTATGGAAACCTGCTTACTATGGAAACATGCTAAATATGGAATGTTACTAAAAATGGAAAGCCGAGTAAAAGGAGCAATCTGAATTAAGATAAAGTTATTAACAATAAAATGCTCCCTAATTCATGTAGATATATTGAAGAAGAAGTGAACTCTCCCTTTTGTGATTCTTCCCTTTTGATTTCATTGCATTGCTATCCCTAATTCATGTAGATATATTGAAGAAGTGAACTCTCTCTTTTGTGATTCTTCCCTTTTGATCTCATTGCATAGCTAAGGTACATATATTCTGACCTTACTCTTAAGGTTTCTTTTGATGTTGATTGAACCTTTGCCATAATTGAACCTTTTCCATTCTGAACCTTTGTTAAATTTGAACCTTTGCTTTATCTGAACCTTTGATATTATGAACCTCATGTGAACCTTTGTTATAACCTTTGATATAAACGTCCATTATGAACCTTGACATGAACCTTTGCTATGAACCCCGATGATTTTGATGGCTCTGATTTAGTATGTTTGTATCTGTATCACTAGTCATGGGGGTTCCATGACCATGTCATTGATGCACCGATGACATGACTCACGTGTGGGTGAGTGATTTCTCACACCGTCCCATTTTGTTATGTTTGGCCATTATGATTATGATTTTCTGCAGGGGCATATGGATATATCCTAGATTTGAATCTGTATATGTATCTGTATCAGTATCTGATGACTGGTACCAGTCATCAGATACTGAGCTAGCCATCCATTTCGGTCACATATCTGGGAGCTAGCTACTCCAATTACTGAGGACTCCTCTCTCATTACTTGGGCTATTTGAGAGGTCTCCCCTCTGTATGATTATGAGAACTGAAGATTGTTATGACATGAGCCAGGGTTTACTTTGATTATGTTTAGGCAGGCGACTGCATAGATTCTGTTACTTAGCCTATACATCTGTTTTCCCTTTTACTACACTATGCCTAATTATGCTTCCCCATATATACATCTGTCAGATTCCATATTACTATCTCTGTTTGTATTTATATATATCTGTTCACTGGGCTTTTAAGCTCAGCCGCATTTCTTTTCACCGCGGCAGGTTTTAGAGGGAAGCTGGGATATGAGTGAAGAGTGCATAAGAGCTTAGTGGACTTCACCTTGATAGCTATATTCTGGAATAGAGATGATTAGAAAAGATTTACATTTTAGACTTAGTATTTCATTGTTGTTCTCATTTGTAACCTTGTATCTCAGATTATTCCCTTGTAACCTTTGGAATTCATTTGTATTACTTATGTTGTATGTCTGTATTTGCTTTGATATGTCACCATAATGTGGCACTTCTACCCTTGTCGGGTTGGGGTGTTACAAAAATATTCCATTGTACCTTGCTTTTACACGAGTTTTGTGACATGTTTCAACAACATCTTGTTGAAATGGATGGCTTGAATGCAAAATATCTATTCCACCAACTAGACCGAACCGCGTACTGCTGTTTTCCATCTGCGTCTGGTCCTGAGCACATAAATCAGTTCCTTGCATTCGGCCAGTAGTCTAACTGATACGTAGGGATGGCAACGGGTCGGGTTTGGGTCGGGTTCTAGTGTACCCGTACCCGAACCCGTTTATAGTACCCAAACCCGTACCCTCCCCATTACTAATTGGGTACCCGGTTAATATTACCCATCGGTTTTTCGGGTTTCCCCGCGGGTATCGGGCATCCGCAACCGAATATTCGATGAACAAAATGGAAGATATGAAAATAAAGTCACACTAAAACCCATCGACATAATAAAACAACACACCATAATATATTCAATTTGTTTTAAAGTTAAACGATATTACTATCGTATAAAGCGATTAACGCTTTCGAATAATTCATGTACAATATGTATGTGTTAGATAATAGAGATATTTAATATAAAAATTATAACGAGAGAAATTATATATATATATATATATATATATATATATATATATATATATATATATATATATATATATTCTAATTAATTAGAATACTAATAAAGCGGGTCTGGATTCGGATAAACGGATACGGATACGGGTACAGGTACAGGTAATCGGGCGGGTATTACCAAAACCCGTACCCGACTAAAAAAATATATGAATACCCAAACCCGCATCCAAACCCGCTAACCCGCACCCGAACCCGACCCAACCGATTCGGGTTTCGGTTTTCTCCATCGGTTTCGGGTGCTTTTGCCATCCCTACTGATACGCCATTCTAATGATCAAATTCACGATGAATCAAAAATTTAAAAATAATGTTGTGATGAATAGAAATTTTCTAGTCTTAATTGATCTATCAAACATAAACATGTTGGGGGGGGGGACTAAAAAGCAAAGATTCAAATATAACAGAGGAGTCATTCTGGAAGGGTTCAAATAAGGGGTTAAATGAGCAGAGGAGTCATTCTGGCAGGTCACACAGCTTGACTGGTTTATCTGGGGTCTATTAATGATTTAATGTAGATTGATGGGTCATAAAACTATAAACGGATATATCCTAGTTTTTGGTGGGTCTATAATGGGAGTGATATATTTTATACTCCCTCCGTCCCAAAATTAAATTTTTTTTCATGAGACAGAAATTACAAAATTTAATAAAAGTGAGGGTACTTTAATTTTCAACCACTAAAATAGAATATTCCTTCACTAGATTTTCTAGTTTTTACTTAATATGAAAAGTGGACAATTATTTTGAGACAACCCGAAAAGGAAATGTGGACTATAAATATGGGAGGATTATTTATGAGACAACCCTAGAACCCATGGCTTCGCACTAAGAGGAAAATCCGGATTCTGTTTGTCACTTGCGAGACTCGAACCCGGGTAAAATCGCTCCTCAAGCTCATGTGGGTTTATAATGGGACTGATATATAATATGGCATTATTAAGTGATCAATTATCTTATCTTATATTTATTTCCCATTTATCTTTTATTAATGTCATAATATTTTTGTGATCGAAAAGCATAACGGATCATGTACCATTATTTTAGTCCTTGATATTACTAGAAAAATTAGCTATTGCTTACATGATCCACCATTTAGTCCATCTTTCTCGGTTCTCGATGCGGTTAAGTTTGGAAAATGTTTTCTAAAAACCTCAAGTAATGGATCGAACTTTGTAGCTGGTTAATTATTGTTCTGATTGGAGGTATCTCGCACTCAACTGAATAATGACACAAGGTAACAGAACATATAAAGCATGCCTTTATCACAAGAAAGAGTACTATTAAGAGATGGATCTTGTATATTACTGTAATCAATAAACTAGTTGAAGATTTAAAAGTCAAATAGAAAGACCCATTGGTGCTTCCTTATTAGTGTGTCTGATAGATTCAACACAACAGCTACTGACAGTTTGAACAAGTATCAAAATTTCATCATCCAAGACCTGAATGCCGTAATTAATATCCCTCCGTCCCAAAATTATTGTCCACATTTCCTTTTTGGGATGTCTCAAAATAATTGTCCACTTTCCTTTTTAGGTAAAAACTATAGAATATATTAGAGAAATATTTTAGTTGAGTGGTTGAAATTTATAGTGGTACCATTTTTAGACAATAATTTTGACTTTTGAGACGGAGGGAGTATGATAATTAACAAACAGAATTATATTCAGAGCACTAAATCTTCACTTAATCAAATAAAGCCCACTTATGATGTTGTTGTTGTTGTTATGCTTTCATAAAACTGAACTACATTAGCACTAGAGAAAATAGAACAAAATCAAATACCTTCTTGGTCATGACTCCGACTTTCATTCACAAGAGATGATGCAGACAGTTTAGTAGCCTTTTGTTTACATTTCATAAAAGTTGGTCACTAAACGACTAAGCAGAACTTGAATAGAGCAACTAGAACTCAATGCTCCCTAATTTCGAAAAATTGAACTGAAGTGACGTTAACATAGATTAGGAATAAAACAAAAGGTTAATATATATTACTCACGAGAATATGTAAAACATCAATAAATCCACTCATAGGACATGCTCAAATAGCTACTGCAGTTAACACAGAAAACAAACTGAATTCTGCATATAAGCCTACACATATGCCTATAGAATACATGCTATTAAGACTTCCTAGAACAACACATTCATCAGATGCATTAGATGTATCATACAGAAGAAGCAGTCCTCTTTCATGACTTACTAGTCTAAAACCTCATGATAACACAGTGCCACTAGAATTTCCATTTGCAACACACTTGGATATCTACAACTACCCATGGATTACTCTAAAAATCAGCATGACATCGCGCTGTGATAGAAGCATGTCAGTTGGGACTTATAAACCAGCAACCAAACTTCCAGACACATAGTAAAGAAGGATAGACAACTGCTATGATCCCTCATTCTGCAACTCGGTCATTTTTTAAGTCCACATTCCATACTTGACTAGTCTCCATGACTGCAATTGGAGATTTTACCTTTTAACCTCATGAGCTTCAATCTCATATCATCATTGATCACATTACTTAACACTTCATAACCTCTGCTCTCATTTATAAACAACTTATCATACCAACTAAATTCAGCATATAAGCCTACAGAATCCATACTATTCAAACTTCCTAGAACAACACATTCATCAGTCGCATTAGACGTATTATACAGACGAAGTAGTCCTCTTTCATGACTTACCAGTCTAAAACCTCATGATAGCACAATGCCAATAAAACTTGCATTTGCAACACACTTGGATATCTACAACTACCCATGGATTACTCTGAAAATCAGCATGACATTCAACATATTCCTCATGAGCATCACGCTGTGATAGAAGCCTGTCAGTTGGACTTATAAACCAGCAACCAAACTTCCAGACACATAGTAAAGAAGGATAGACAACTGTTATGATCCCTCATTCTGCAACCCGGTCATTTTTTAAGTCCACATTCCGTACTTGACTAGCCTGCATGACTGCAATTGGAGATTGTACCTTTTAATCTCATGAGCTTTAATCTCACATCATCATTGATCACATTACTTAACACTTCATAACCTCTTCTCTCATTTATAAACTGCGTGTAGATCCTTTCTCGCCATAGAAAATAGACAGCAGCTCCACAACATCCTAATGATACTCCATATGTTATTCACACAAGGCATAGATATCATTGCTGCAGTATAGTTTAAGTTACAGTGTTGAAAATAATCCATATTCATTGTCACATTTTATTATCTAAGAATCTGTATAAATCTGTGATGCTATGGTTGTTAGATACATTTAATACGTGGGTCAAACTTTGAATTTAATGCAAGAAAGTCAATAACATCAAACTATCTTAAATCAACCAAAATCCCTTACATGTATGCGTACATGGAATCTTATCATGATTCCCGAATAAAAGACTCATATAATTATAACTTATTTTACTAATTTTATATAATAATATGCAGGGACGAAGCCAGGATTCTATCTTAAGGGGGGCTCGGATTTTATGGTCGAGTAGTAATGATTTAGCGTTTTATTTTATCGAACTAATAAATCTGTTTGGCCCATCAAATGCCAGATAACATCTTATGGTGTATCTACGATTTCATAATAGGGTATGCATACTTAGAAATTTTTTATATATAAAATTCAATTGGGTTTCAGGTTTTTACTATTGTGATTTTTATTTTATTTTTTTCATTTTTTATCTTCAAATTAGGAATATTTGATGTAGATATTTCTTTTTAGATTTAAATTATTTAATTTGCATGAGTTTTTGTGTATTTTGATAACATCAAAACTAAATATCAAAACTTCATACTTAAATATTTCATGGTGACCAAATGATATATTAAGAAGTTTTTCATAAACTAAGTCAAAGTTTCTATAAGTGAAATTATAGTGTAAGAGTAGTAAAAATGCAAGTTATTATTTTATATTTTAAAGACTATTATTTTGCATTTTAAAGAACTAAATAAGAATAAAATTGTATGAGCATCAACTCGTTATATAGACAAAAAATTCACTCCTTGCAAATTAATATAGCACCTAATAAATTCTTTCGGTGAATAAGAAAATCAAAAGTGTAAATGGGCCTGTAAACTGAGATCCATAAATTTACAACTAGTTGGGCTTTTCTTATAAGAGAAATTAGTATAGAAACCCTTTTGACTAGTCCACTCTTTCTTCTTCATCTAAATTAGACGCCCTACAACAAACTGCCGCCCTGCAACAAACTCTTTCTTCTTAATCTAAAGTCAACACTTTCTTCTTTAACAGCAGTTTTGCTAACAGATTTCGGCCATTAGCAGGGGCCAAAATAAAAACTTACTGAAACATGGACTGAAATTCAAACTACAAGTTAGACGTGTTGGGCAGGTTGGGGGTGGCTGAGCACCCGCCAGCCCCCCTACTGGCTCCGTCTCTGATAATATGGCTTGTTTGCAAAAACAAGAGCTTTTCAGCTATGTCGTGGCTATAATAATGACACTTTATACTGAACAGCAGTGCCATTGCAAATTCAAAAAACGAAAGTGAGTATATCACAAACAGATTCCCTCTAAATGATGATATATATGTTATCCAATCACCCACTAAACAAGTCATGCCTCTAACCTAAGAAACTTACTCATCAGATGTTACTGTTAAACTTGCTCAAACACTTGGTGTCCATGCTCCACAAAGTACCGATAATTTTGCTCGAAGATCTTTCTTCTTTCTCTAACTTGATCTTTCTTTCCAAGGACTTGAACAAACAATGTTATGAATTGTTTAAAGTTCGCTAAGAATTATCTTCAGTGGCTACCCCCCCATATCACCAACTTCATATACATGCCTCTCGGACACATAACACCAAACTAGTTAAGGTGTAATCTTGCTTGTTTGGATTGACTAAATGACCAAAATCTCTATAATATACAATGTTATAACTCCATGCCAGTCAGGAACAAGGACTTGTTGAGGCTGATGGAGGGCTTATAAAAAAATCCTAAGTTTTATCATGGGTCAAAACAGGTCGGGTCGGGTTGATTGGCACACCTGTTTTTCTTAATTTTCAATAAAAATAAATAAATAACACCTTGAGCTGATATGCAGTCCAAGCATTCACACATTTAAACAGTGATAGCAAATGAACATATTTCATTACAGTGATGAAGTATACGACCCAATTACCCACTGAACAAGTGACGCGTCAAACTGATAGGAAGGCACAGACTAACAACAACATAGCACTGATTCTTTAAGCAAAGAGAGAATAAGCAAAGAACAATGAACATTCAAATATCATCGAGCACTTACTCACCAGATGTAGACGTTAATCCATTACTGTTATTATCATTGGACTTTCATCAAACACTTTGTTGGCATTTCGTGTGAATGATCCACATTACAAACTGATAAACACTTATCATCCAATATACAACCAATCAAACTAACATGAAGATTTTTCTTTTATATCTTGCTTGATTTGTACTGAATTAAATGCTGCAGGCTACCCACATAGTAGTAAGTTAAAGGAAAAAGGCTTTATCTCTTAACATTACACTGAATTTCAATGTTTGTCGAAATAACTTACGATATTAAATTACTAAATGAGTGAATGACACTTGAAACCATTAACATATAAAAGAATATACAATAAAATATTCAAATACAAATAAATAATGCAATTACAATCCTCAAACATAAAACAGTTACCAATTTCCTTCCCAATACATGTGAAACTCAGATACCACGTTAGAGTAATCATAACAGGGGTATTCAACATCTTGGATTGAGGAGCAAACCTCCATATCATTTAACTGAGTCATAATGCTACTCATGATCTCTGACTCTGACTCTGGTGATGGGAAGACAGGGAGTGTGGGATTCGTATCATGATCTTGGATGGGGAAGGCACAAATCTCTTCATGAGTAATACTACCACTCATGATCTCTAACTCTGATGATGGGATGAGAGCAAGTGTGGGATTGGTATCATCTTGAATAATTAATCTATCATCATTAACATGAACATCGTCATCACCACTTAACTGAATGATTCCAGCAGACATCTCTGATGTTGGGAATAGAGGTTCCCTAACATCTTTTAAAACTAATCCCGAATCTACCACTTCATCCTCGTATACCAAACGCAACCCACAACTCGTCTCACAATCAAACCGAAGTTCCACAGTGTCACCTGCTTCCACCACAAGTGTTTTATCATTAAGTGGATAAAACACGACCTTCAGGGTACAATTCTTGTGATACTTAATCTTCATATGATGACTTTTTTCTTTCGTTTTATTATGTATTGTTAAAAAATCCAAATAGGAGTGTGTAGTTGCACAGAAGATCACTCCACATATTTTGTTATCATGCTTTAATGGTGCCACAAAAGATAAAACATTCCCACTGTTTCGATAAGTACACCACTCAGGTAACTCCTCCTCAGACTCAGGTAACTCCTCCTCAGATTCAGGTAACTCCTCCTCAGATTCAGGTAACTCCTCCTCAGATTCAGGTAACTCCTCCTCAGATTCAGGTAACTCCTCCTCAGACTCAGGTAACTCCTCCTCAGATTCAGGTAACTCCTCCTCAGACTCAGGTAACTCCTCCTCAGATTCAGTTAACTCCTCCTCAGACTCATATAAGTACTTCTCCCCATAGAGAAAGATGTGTAATCCTTCAGTGCTCGTGAGGGATTCCTGTATAGCATTAAAGCATATTATTTAATAATACATGAAAACAGCCTCTTCATTGCAAAATATGTATACGCTTCAAATGGAGAGGTTGCTTACCTTGAACACTTTGGAACGAAAAGTATACGCCTTTTGCCTTGAATCAAATGGCATCACATCTAATGACGTACAATATGTTGCATCTATATCTTTCAATTGCGATGGAAGAGGTGGAAGCAACTGTAATTGAGAACACCAATTTATATCAAGTTTCTCTAGTTGCGAAAGGTTGCTGAAGCTCTCCGGTAGGCTAGAAAATGTGTTTTGTGAAAGATTGAGAAGGCGCAATGACACCAGATTCCCAATTCCACTGGACACTTGCGAAATATTGCAATTCGTCATGTCTAATTCTTGTAGGTTCCTCAGTCTTGTAACTTGTGTGAAAACAACAGATCCAAGTTTACAGCAATCACTCAACCAAAGCACCGTCAGAAATTGTAACTCAGAAATGTTTGAAGGAAGATTCACTAGGTTTCTACAATCATACGCTGTTAACTCTTTAATGCTTGGAGGAAGATCTGGAATCGACTTTAAGTTGGTGCATTCATATAATTCTATTTTGGTCAGTTGATGGAGTTGGCAGAGGCTATTAGGAAGGTTGTTGATCAATCTGATTCGACTTAAATCCAATTCTTTAAGTGAAATTAGACTACCAATTTCATGTGAGATCTCCAGTATGTTGGAACAATTGAAGAGGTAAAGATTTTGAAGAGATGTTAACTTGCATATCATTTCCCATGGGAGCCTCTTCAACCGACTGCAGAAACTTAGATCTAAATCAACAAGTTTTTGGAGGCAACCAATAGAGCTATCCAACTCTTCCAAATTTTCACATTCTCTTAATGAAAGCTTCTCAAGATTCTTGATCTCAGTGAAATTTCCGGTCTTGGTTAATGACGTTGACCGATACACGTCCAGAATCTTCAGCTTTTTAAAATTCTAGAAACACAAATATAATAAGCTTTAATTAATTTTAGCAAAAGTAAGGGTGTTTTAGGGGTGAGGAATTACTATTATAAAGAAAAATAATGCTTGCTATCATATGATGCATTTCTTCATTACTCACCAAATTGGGTGTATTGAAAATTGATTACCCACGAAACCACTTTTAACCCCACGATCAAGTCCTCCTAAATGTTGGAAACACGAAGGCCTTTTAGGCTTATATTCGATGAAGAGAGGAATACTTAGAGAGCTTTTACAATGAAACTTTTATTACTTGAACTTTTTTCATGGTTCATACAAATGCATCACTACACCTATTTATACTTCTCCATGGAAGGTTCTAGAACTCAGACATGGATAATTACTTACATCATCATCCTAATCTTAATTCTAGATCATTCTTGATACATCATTATCCTTATCAACATATATAGTTCTAGATACTTCCTACTAGATAAGGTTAACTAGATATTTTTAGCATCAATCTAGATATTTCTAGCCATATTCTAGATATTATCTATGAGGATTCTACGAGTTTCTAGAAACTTCCATACCATTCTACGACTTTCTAGAAACTTCCATACCATTCTCGGGCTAAATCAAGTTTATGATCCAACACCCCCCTTTAAACTTGATTTACCGACTCCAAGCATCATTCGTTGTCTTGAGAAGTCTTTCTCGTTGAGCGGCTTGGTGAAGATGTCTGCAGCTTGATCTTCGGACCTCGTATGTATTACTTGGACATCCTTCCTTGCAATGCATTCTCGAATAAAGTGATAACGAGTGTTAATATGCTTACTTCGATCATGGTAGACCGGATTTTTCGCTAAGTCGATTGCTGACTTGTTATCCACGTAGATCTCAGTCGCATCTTCTTGCTCCATGTGCAGCTCCTTTAGCATACTTCTTAGCCAAATTGCGTGACATACACATGATGTTGCAGCTACGTACTCCGCTTCACAACTGGATAAGGTAACAATAGGCTGCTTCTTTGAAGACCATGTAAAGGCATTGTTACCCAGGAAGAAGAGGAATCCTGTTGTACTTCTTCCATCGTCTTTATTTCCAGCCCAGTCACTGTCGCTATATCCAACCAGCTTGAAGTCTTCACTTGTTGAGTAAAACATACCATAATCTACGGTACCTTTGATATAACGGAGGATCCTCTTTGCAATCTCCAAATGTTTTGTAGTAGGCTCTTCCATGAAACGACTAACCAATCCAACCGCAAAGAGGATGTCGAGTCTTGTACATGTCAAATAGCGCAGACTTCCAACTAGACTCTTGAATAGAGTTGAGTCTACTGCTTCTCCTCCGTCATGCTTAGAAGGCTTTGCCTTATGTTCTATGGGGGTGCAAACGGGATTACATTTCTCCATGTCGAATTTCTTTAATATCTCCTTGGCATATCCTTCCTGACTTATGAAAATTCCATCATCCATCTGCTTCACCTCAATGCCAAGATAATAAGACATAAGTCCTATGTCTGTCATCTCGAACTCTTTCGTCATTGACTTCTTGAGCTCATCCATCATACTTTGAGAGTTTCCTGTAAAGATCAAATCATCCACGTACAAGCAGACGAGCAGTATACCTCCACTTTCAAATTTCACGTAAAGTGCATATTCACTTAGGCATTTTGTAAAACCATGTTCTTGGAAATACTTGTCAATTCTAGTATTCCAAGCACGTGGTGCCTGCTTTAGACCATATAAGGCCTTTTTCAACCTTAGCACTTTACCTTCATGCCCTTTGGCAACATATCCCTCCGGTTGCTCCACATAAACTTCTTCTTCGAGAAGTCCATTTAGAAATGCAGACTTCACATCCACTTGGTGGATTTTCCACCTATGTTGAGTTGCAATAGCAATAATCATTCTAATAGTTTCTAAACGAGCAACAGGAGCAAATACCTCTTCGTAGTCGATCCCATGCTTCTGCTTGTAACCTTTTGCCACAAGTCTTGCCTTGTACTTCTCCACTTCGCCTTTGGCGTTTTTCTTGGTCTTGTATACCCACTTAACTCCAATAGCCTTTTGGCCTTTCGGAAGGGTCGTCAACTCCCACGTATCATTCTTCACTATTGACTTTATCTCCTCGTCCATGGCTTGTCTCCATTTCTTACTTTTCATAGCCTCCTCAAAAACTAAAGGTTCACAATCAGCATATAAACAAAGAAGGGGTATCTCGTCAGTTACCTCGTACAACTCCTGCAAACTTCTTGTCTTTGGTTCTCCTTCACTTGAACTTGAAGGTGAGTCTTGGGTTGGAGTTGGACTTTGAGGTTGTTGGACTTCTTCACTTGATTCACCCATCTCTTCTTCAATCATAGGAAGAAAGTCATACATTTCATTTTCTTTAATACTCCAATCCCATGCTTCTTCTTCATCGAACTCCTCGTCTCTACTCACTACCACCTTCCTTGTGATTGGATTATAGAGCTTGTAGCCTTTTGACTGCTTGTCGTAGCCAACGAACACATGCTTCTCACTTCTATCATCAAGCTTGGATCGCCTTTGGCTTGGAACGTGAACATACGCTATGCTTCCGAATACCCTTAGGTGAGAGACGGTAGGCTTCATCCCATTCCATGCTTCTTGTGGAGTCTTGTTATCTAAACTCTTTGACGGACACCGGTTCAATAGATATACCGCACAGTCAACCGCTTCGGCCCAAAACTCCTTTGGCATCTTCTTACTTTTCAACATGCTTTGGACCATATTGAGAATGGTTCTATTCTTTCTCTCCACCACTCCATTTTGTTGTGGGGAGTAAGGAGCCGTTAGAAATCTCCGGATCCCATTATCCTCACAAAATTTGTTAAATTCTTTTGATACAAATTCTCCACCTCTATCGGATCTCATGGATTTAATTTTCAAACCTTTCTCCTTTTCAACCATAGCTTTAAATATCTTAAAAGCTTCAAAAGCTTGGGATTTTTCTTTTCGAAAATACACCCAAGTTTTTCTTGAAAAATCATCAATAAAGAGCACAAAGTAAAGATTCTTACCATGAGAGGGTGGAGAAATGGGACCGCACAAATCCGTGTGAATTAGTTGGAGAGGCTCCTTAGCTCTTGATGTTGCTTCTTTCGGGAACGAACTCCTAGCATGCTTCCCAAGAAGGCATCCTTCACACACTTGATTGGGATGATCAATTTGATCTAACCCTTTCACCATTCCCTTTGAGGATAATAACTTTAAGTCACTAAAGTTTAAGTGCCCATACCTCATATGCCAAAGCCACGAATGATCCTTTAAACAACTCTTTAAGCACTTAGCTTCATCATGCTGAATGTTTAGAAGGAACATTCGGTTTTTAGTCATAGGGACTTTAGCTATGAGCTTTCCTTCGGGATTTCTTATTGTAGCACTATGATCTTTGAAATGAATATCGTAGTTTTTCTCTAAAAGTTGTCCCACACTTAAAATGTTACTTTTAAGAATGGGCACATTGTATACGTCCGAAATATATTGGTGACTTCCATCTTTAGCTCGGATAAGTATCTTACCTTTTCCTTTCACCGGTGCCTTTGATTCATCTCCAAAGGTGACATTACCTTTACTCTCCTCCATCTCCACGAACAGGTCTTCTTCACCCGTCATATGGTTACTTGCAGCGGAATCTATATGCCATGGCTCTATCCTCTCTTCTTGTTCGTCATGTCTTGCCATTAGCAAGGTAAGCTCATCTTTGTCTTCTACCTCCAAAAGATTAGCTTTTTCTTCAACTTGTCTTGAGCTACTACACTCACTGGCATAATGACCATATTTGCGACAATTATAACATTGTATTTGGGGCTTACCTCCTCTTTGAGATTGAAAGCCTCTCCCATGACCACTTAGATATGAAAACCATTGGTTTTCATCTTCTTTGTTGACATCTTCTCTTCCTCGGCCTTGGAAACCACCACGACCTCGAAAAGTACCGCGTCCTCGTCCTTGCTCCTTTCCATGTAGAAAGCTCTTTTCTCTTTCTTTGAAAGAGACCTTCGAGTATAAAGCTTGCTCCAAGGGTTCTTTCCCCCTTCTTTTCTTCAATTTTTTTTCATGGGCTTGTAAAGATCCCATGAGTTGATCAGTGGTCATAGAGTCTATGTCTTTTGACTCCTCTATGGCCACGACAATGTAATCAAAGCTTGGTGGCAAAGAGCGAAGAACCTTTTCTATCACCCTTGTGTCACTCAAGCTTTCACCATTTCTCTTCATTTCATTTGAAATGGTCAAGACACGAGTGAAATAATCTGAAATAGTTTCAGATTCCTCCATTTGGAGTTTTTCAAACTCTCCTCTAAGAGTTTGAAGACGTACCTTTTTCACCTTGTCAATTCCTTTGAAAGCATTTTGAAGGATCTCCCACGCTTCCTTAGAAGTGGTTGCATTTGCAACTTTCTCAAACATCGCATCATCAAGACATTGATAGATGAGTGTAAGAGCACTTTGATCCTTCTTTCTTGCCTTTTGCAACTCCACCCTTTGGGCGGCATTCAACGAACCTTCATCATCAACTTTCTCAACACCTTTCTCGACTATCTCCCACACATCATGTGAACCGAGTAACGCCTTCATCCGAATACACCAACTACCATAGTTGTCTTTGGTAAGACGAGGAAATTGGAACAAGTTCATTGCACTTGACATCTCGATCTTCTAGCTCTGATACCACTTTGTTGGAAACACGAAGGCCTTTTAGGCTTATATTCGATGAAGAGAGGAATACTTAGAGAGCTTTTACAATGAAACTTTTATTACTTGAACTTTTTTCATGGTTCATACAAATGCATCACTACACCTATTTATACTTCTCCATGGAAGGTTCTAGAACCCAGACATGGATAATTACTTACATCATCATCCTAATCTTAATTCTAGATCATTCTTGATACATCATTATCCTTATCAACATATATAGTTCTAGATACTTCCTACTAGATAAGGTTAACTAGATATTTTTAGCATCAATCTAGATATTTCTAGCCATATTCTAGATATTATTTATGAGGATTCTACGAGTTTCTAGAAACTTCCATACCATTCTACGACTTTCTAGAAACTTCCATACCATTCTCGGGCTAAATCAAGTTTATGATCCAACACTAAATTCATGCTCTTTTTTTTTTTTTTTTTTTTTTTTTTTTTTTTTTTTTTTCCATCTTTTATTTTCTTTTACAAGGTACTAGGTAGTGTATAATAATCAGATTTACACATAATTTTTTTCAACGTGAACTCTTTAATGCTTGGAGGAAGATCTGGAATCGACTTTAAGTTGGTGCAATTAGATAAATCTAATTTGGTCAGTTGATGGAGTTTGGTATTCCTTAAATTCAAGTGTTCTAGTGAAATTAGACTACTAACTTCATGTGAGATCTCCAGTAGGTTGGAACAATGAAAGAGGTCAAGTTTTTGAAGAGATGTTAACTTGAATATCATTTCCCATGGGAGCTTCTTCAACCGTGTGCATTCACCTAGATCTAATGAAACAAGTTTTTGGAGGCAACCAATAGAGCTATCCAACTCCTCCAAATTTTCACATCCTCTTAATCGAAGCATCTCAAGATTCTCGAGACCAGTGAAATTTCCTGTCTTGGTTAATGAGCTTGAAAAAATCACGTTCAAATGCTTCAGCTTTTTACAACTCTAAAATCACAAATATAATAAGAGAAATGATATTTCTACTCAAAAGTTTCTGACAAATGTCAAGATTGACGGTTGATAATAAGTGGAGAAAAAACATTTAATATTATTGTGTGTGTAGGAAGATATGTAGTAATATAATGTTGGAGGATATAACAAAACTCATATATACACCCACCGTTTTTGACTTTTTCAAAGTCTTTTTATTACAACTTTAACCTTAATTATTATTATTTTTTTGTGTTATATAATAGTTGATGCAAAATATATAAATGGACTTATGTTTTAAATGCATTTTCATTGGAATAATTTTTATCAAGTATTATATAAATGAAAAAAAAATTAAAGTAAAAGTGGAAAAGAAAGATTTTGAAAATTTAATAATAGACTTATATTTTAGGACGAAATGAGTAATAAACTATGATTAATAAGAGCATTAGGTGTGGTTGTCGCCGTTCTCCGCCGATCCTAGCTGGATGGCTCGCCGTTCTCCCCGCCACACCGTGGGTACCTCGCCGTTGCTCGCCTTGGTGATCTACTCGTGGCCACGACGAGGATAGAATCTGACAAAAAGTAAGATAATGTGTACGTTGGGTTTGAGTTTGTGAGGAGGATAGAATTTATTTTATTAAATGAAATAAATAAAAAAAAATAAAGGTGTAAGTGGTGGGGTCCAAATGAAGAAGTTGAGGTTAATTGTTTAGTGAGGAGGGGGTTAGTTGTGAAGAGGTGTTGGGTGATGTGTCACACGTAAGACCCGAATGGAGAGATAAACCTAGCCATCCACACCTAATGCTCTAAGAGATGGAATGGTGGGACCCTCCACCATATTCATTAATTTACAGTATTATTTTAAATTGATATACTCGGTCACATTGCTCAATTATGCATAATAGTTTAATTACTCTCGTTTCAAAATAATCGTGTTGTTTTGATTTTTTTAACATTTACTTTTTTAACTTAGATCTTAATTATTTTCTTTTGTATTACATAATATGTGATGTAAAATATATGAATAAATTAAGTTTTAAATATATTTTTATTGGTAGAATTAAGGAAAAAAAAAAGATTTTAAAAGTCAAAACATGATAGTTATTTTGAGACGAATATGGTATTATATTATGTAGCTAATCATAAGCTTTTTTTTATGATTACTTTTGTCTAGATCTCCTTTATAAGAAAACTAATCATTTCTTACTTAAGAATTGAAAATCAAAGTAATTTATTGGCATAACTTTTTTTTTTTCTCTTTTGGATAACCATTGTTTCCGACCTTATTGATATAATTTTTATCTAAGTCAGCAATAGATTTTGGAATACTGTTGGTCAATCAGACGTATTAATTTTACTTAAATGCGCTTAGTCGATGATTACTAGCTAGTGAAAGGGTTTCTGTTTCTGTACGTCACTGTAAAACATAATTAAGTATAAAGACCACCTATCTCATTCATAAGCATACAAAAAGAAAAGTATAAAAGACACTCAAATAAGTACGTAACTCTGCACAAAAAGCGTATAAGATAAACCACATGAGAAATGAAAAGACATGCATGATCATACGTACCTTGACTCCTTCCCAAAGTTTTTCCAGTTTGCTGTCATGCAATCTAATAACCACCACGTTGCCCATATCAATGTTGTCAAGACTTTTGCAAGGGAAGTAATCCCATTCCAAGTATTTCAAACGTTTGAAAGAGAAGCAAGCTGACATGTCATCTTTTGAAGAACACGACCATTCTAGGTCAGCACCATACAAGTTAATGAATCTCAGATTACTCATCTTTTTAAACGCCTCTAATTGAACAGTTACCTCCTCTTCCATCCTGTCATTGTAGAAGTCCAACTTAATGCTTCTAACTGAATCTGTTCCCTGGTAAACAACGGAGGAGAGAGTACTTAATAGTTAGTTTCAGAGAACTACTATGTATTAGTAAGTAAACTAGTCATAAACTTGAAGATACTTTACCGAACAATCTCCCAGTACACTAACCACGTCCGTATAACCCACCAATCTAGTACGTTTTCCAGGCTCATCCTCATCTTCTTGGCGGACCACTTCTTGTCCCATCTCCTTGATAACATCATGCAAACTCACTTTCCACGTGGAATCATTTTTAACTAGAAACTTATGAACAAGATTTTGAATTTCAAAATTTGGAAAGAAGTCTTCATCTTGTAATACTTTGACGATTGTATCCTTGCCCATTCCGTGGAAGAAACATGCGATATCCAGAAATAAATTCTGGGCTCTTTTAGGAAGTGAATCATAGCTTATTCGCAGCTTCTTTTGAGTATCTTCATGAGGAATTCTTTTTAACATCTCCAACATGCTTGGCCAGAGTTTCCTATCATAACATGTGAAATGACGACTCCAGATCTCAAGAACCAAGGGAATGCCTCCAGCACACTGCACTATTGCATCTACAAACTTCTTGTCCATAGGGTCGCCTTTTCCAATGAGTCTAGTGAAAAGTTCAAAAGACTCTCTTGTGTCCAGCAATCTTATGTTGTAGGGAGTGTGTGGTAGGTTACTTAGAGACAGCTTATTCCTTGTCGTCACAATTATTCTACTTCCATAATGGAATGAGGCTGCCAAATGAATACTTAATGCTTGTAACTGTTTAAACTCATAAACATCATCAAGTATCAAAAGAACCTTCTGACCACTTAACAGCTTAATTAACTTGGCAACTCCATCACTACCTTTAAACTTATTCTTTCCTGCCGTTAGACGATAAATTGCATCCCTCTGCAGTTTAACCTCCCAATTTTGACCCGTGTATAAACAATGGATATTCTCGATAAAACAACTGACATCGAAATCTGCAGCAATTTTGTCATACACAGCTTTGACAATAGTGGTTTTACCTGACCCACTAATTCCAAGCACTGCAACAATGGAACAAGCTTGGTCAATTAACGTTAATGCTGAAATTACATCTTGTGCTCGTGAATCTATCCCAACAGGATGCTCTACATAACATAGTTCTTGCGGATTTTGCATTTTTCTGACATCTTTCATAATTTTCCGTATCAACTGCTCTTCGTCCTTCCTGCCATATTCAAAAGAAAGATTCATTACCGACCTCATGTGTGTCCATAAGTTGCCAAACACATCCTTTACATGAAATCAACATGATCATTACTATATTAATTTCAAAAAATTAAAAGTTAAGCCAAGGTGATAAAAATTGTTCCACAAAATTTGGTATAATGTTTGAAGTTTACCAATCTTTCAAGTTTAGACCAGACTTATCACCAGCTTCATTTAGGGCTTGCCTCCATATCTGAACTCTTTCGGCATCGACATTCTTCTCGTGACCTTGGAAAGCTTCAAGGAAAGAGCCTTGTTGATTTCTTACATGAGATGGTTCGACATCAAAAAATACGGGAAAAACTTTTCTTTTTTTATACTTAGGGTTGGATTCCATTATGAGGACAAACTCATCAAGACACTCTTTGGAAGAAGCATAGCTGGGGGAGAATACAACAAGATAGATCTCGGAATCCTCGATAGCTTTCAACAGCTCAGAACTCTTGTCTTCACCTTTAGGGAGCTCGTTTTGGTCGCATATTGTAAATCCTTCACGTCCAAGAGCTCCCTTGAGGTGACTTGCAAAGCCATTGCCAATATCTTCAGGCGCATAACTCACAAACACGTCATACTTGGGCCTTTTATTACGTAGTTCATCATAAGGATCCAGAACCCTCTTTCTCTTAGAAGAAGAAGATGGATCCATTTTTCTGTTTTCAAAGTGAAATGTGTGTGGTTACTCAGACTCTACTTTTCACTTATGTTTCAATGGGGGGTGAAAATTTATCTATTATATTGTGGCATCCAAACTTCTCTCTTTCTTGGTAATTTCGTACTTTATTTGTATATATTTTTTATCTGTAAATTACTATCATCTCATTTCTTGGAAATTCCGTGCTAATATTTTGTTTAAAATAGAAGTAGGTGTGATGGCACATCACCGGCCGGCTATTGAGCAACGTAATCAGATTTGTTTTTTCTCGCTATGGATTATTCATCATTCACGATACATATAATTAAATGCGAATCATGACACTCGTTACTTATCCTTAATGTTTTAGTTGATAGAAAATGACAAAATGGTCTTACAAGATATTAATTTTGTTGTATGTACATAACGTGTTTTCAGTTAGTGTCAAGAAAGTCTTTGGTCGCTTTTGCTTTAATTATTTTCTTTGTATAATTTTCGTAAATTGCATTGTCTACCAGCTGCCCCACCATAGAAAGATACATATTACCAGTTAAAAATAGATAGTAATTCAAACTCTTTATTATGAAATATTTAATTATTTTTAATTACTGAATTATTTTTGTAGAAAAGCTAAAAAAAAAGTAGTGGAACATAGTTTTTACACGATATGATACGCCGATGTAACTGGAATAGTCTACAGACCATGTTAATGTCTAAAGTTTCTAAAAAGAATAATATATCCAAGATGTAAACATCTAGCTGCAACCAGGTAGTCCGTTTGTAACTTATTTTGATAAAGCTAACAAGTACGTTTGAGTGTTTACATAAAAACAGCTTATTAGTTATCTCTGTTCGGTAACTTATCCCAGTTCAGCAATATTTACCTCTATATTCAGAATTTGCCAAACTCTCCAAACAGTTACATTTGTTACTTTTTGGCACAACATAAGCAAATTCAGACACCAACATGTTTTGAAACAACTATAAGCTAATATGCAATTTTTTTATGAAAAAAAAAAGGATAAATAAGCAATCCCAAACACCCCCTTCATACCAACATAATAACCTCTTGTTTTTCCTTCACCCCCTTTATACTAACAGATGGACAAGAACATAAACAAGAGGCTGAAGAAGAAAAGACAAACCATTGAGAAGAAGTGCATCTGAGCAGTATAAATAAGCAATCCCAAACACCATACAAAAGTAAATTTTTCCAAAATCTAGTTGCAAAAGACTAATGGCGTGGAATTATTAGCATGTCAATGTAACCCACAACAGTTCCCCAAATACGTTTATGAACCTAATTCCAAAAAATAAAAATCAACCAAAAACGAAACTCAGTCATGAATACATCAAATTGATAATTAAATTGAACATATAACGCATTAAAGTACATGATTTGTGGATAAATGAACTTGAAATCAGGAGTGAAGATGGTGAATCGCGAGGGGTATGTGTAAAACCCGAAAATTCAAACTTATGAAATACCCAAAATACCCTTATAATTTAGAACTTTCGATGAGTATAACCTAAGTATTAAAAATATTAATATTCGAACAGTTCGCGACATTAGAACTTATGAATTTGACAATAAAGAGAACTTATATTTTTTTTTTGTACATTTTAAAACATTTACATGCCTAAGTAAGAGTCTAGAACCGAAAATCTCATTATGAACTTTAACTAGAAAAGGAACTAAATACTTGATTAAAATATTTTAGGCATGATCTCCACCAAATCCCCGAAATTTCGTGATTTCTTTTGACTATACCTTTTTCACTCGGTTATCATAAAACTGAATCCCCCACCTCTTAAGCACACAGTATATATTTTTTTGAAAACCCTAATACACTCTAAAACACATCATTCGGCTGTCACTCCTGTTGGTTCTCTTTTCCGTTCGATTCAAGGTGTACAAGGGTGTTTTGATCACGTTTCTTAGAGGCTTGGACGTGGGTGGACTATTGTTCGAATAGGTGCCCAATCGTGGGCTTAAGCTGATCAAAGGAGGATTCTTGGTTAGGTTTTAGCCAGGATAGGTGGTGCTCGATTCTTGCTGGTTTCTCCTTCGTATCGCGCGACTAGGGTAAACTATTATTGTCCTTGTTCGATAAGAATCTTTTACCTTCTTGTGTCTCCTGTGCTGTTTAGTTTGTTTAGCTTCTTTGTCGATGGATTTAACACATAAAATCATAAAACTTGCATAAAATAACGACTGGTACACAACATATGAAATCAGAAAAATACTCGACTCTCGCTGTTGTTGTTTCTGTTTTTGACACGGCACATCGATCACAAGTAGCATATAAACATACCATCTAAACTATATATTTCGTACACATAAAATCATGCATATTCATGTACATAAAATAACGACTACCTTATATATTCAACATATAAAAAAAAAAATCTGATTAACCAGGCTATTGTATGCATGCATATCGATTTACAAACTTTTGCATGAAGTGTCGTTTTTGAACTAGAGTCTTATCAAATTCAGTTCTTTTTTTAAATAAAATGAAAAATGGTGCAGTTGGTCTTATACAGAAGCTACTAACTCGAGTTGTTTTTGGAATAAATAAATGGTATCATGAGATTGTTTGATAATAATAAAAGCTGATATATGTCTATATAAATTACATTTTGAACCTTACACTTTGTAAGGTTGACACTTTTACCTTGAACTATTATAAATTGACGTAATCGAACCTTAGTCTACAATGTTGGCTACATTGAATATTTAACTTAGGTAATTGTAAATTATTATTATAAAAGACTAATCGGATTAAATCGGAAAACATACTAATTCGGAAGCCTACTAAAATTTGAAAGTTACTTGGAATGGTTAAATTTGTGTAAAGAGGAAACCTACTATTTTGGGAAAGTTACTATTTCCGGATAGCTATTATAAATGGGAAGTTACTAAAAATGGAAAGCCGACTAAAATGAGTAATATGATTTAAAACAAATTATTAATAATAAGCCGATCATTAATTCGTGTAGATTTGCTGAAGAAAGAGTGACTTCCTATTCTTATGTTATGGTTTCGTTGACGGGTTGAGGTACATATATTCTGACCTATCTACAGGTTTCTCATGCACTCTTGTCTTTTCTATTCCTTTGATATCTTGAACCTTGTTATGTTCCCTTGATTATTGAACATTGTTATATTCCCTTGGTTATTGAACCCTGCTATGTTCCCTTGATTATGGAACCTTGCTATGATCATTTTAAAACTGAACCTTGCTTGAAACTTATCCTATGATTCTTGAACCTTGAAATAACCTTGTCATGATATACTTGATATAATAAAGTTGATATGATAATATTGATTTGAACCTTGATTTGAACCCTATGTTAAAATCACTTACTTCGATCTTTGACTTATACATTGACTTGAAATGATACTTGATTCAAACCCTGACTTGAACTTGATATAACCCTTGATATTTTGAAAGTGCTTTTAATATTATAACCGGATGTGAAAACTTTTAGTAATTATATTATGAAAATGTTTTGAGGAAAAACTATTTTAAAATGAGGGTTATGAACGTTATGTAACACCACTTTTATATAAAGTTTCACTAATTTTATGAATATTTATTTTAAGGACTACCTTATTGAAAACCTTTATTTCATGAGAACCATTATTAAAAGATTTCCTCTAAATGAACATTTGACATAAACATTTGAATTGAACCCTTGCCATAAACTTTTATTTGGAACCTAATATGAACCTCTACTTGAACTTATGACATGAACCTTTTCACTAAACTCTACGTACTCTCTCACTATTGAACCTTTACCTTGAACCTTAGACATAAAATCCACATGAACCTTCTCAATATGAACCTTGACATAAAGCTTTCCATTATGAACCTTTTGTTATGAACCTCCTCAATATGAACCTTTGACATGAACCCTTGTTACGAACCTATGTGTGAACCTTATGACGAACCTTTGATATACACTTATGATTATGAACCTTTTGATATGAACCTTGCCATGACACCTTTGATATGATACTTTGGGATATAACACATTTGATTGATATGATACTTTTGGGTTTTGACACATTTCATATGATACTTTGGGATATGATACATTTGATATGGACTTTGATATGGAACATTTGACTTGAACCGTTGGGATTTTGGGTATTTGGACTTTGACATTTGACCTTACCTTTGACCCACCAGTTTGAGACTACGAGCCACCATTTGTTATACTAGTCATGGGGGTTCCATGTCCATGTCATTGATGCACCGGTGGCATGACTCTAGGGTAGGAGAGTGATGACCTATCCCGTCCCATTATTTGATTTTGTTACGGAGATGAAGTATTTGGCCGTTTGGGGCGCATGGATGCATCCTAGATTTGATTTGATTTGTTTCGATGGATATGACCATATATGATTTGATATGTATTTGGTGACTGATGGTGTGTGCGATACACGTCTTTCACAATATTTGGGAGCTAGCTACTCCACCCCTTTGAGGACACCCCTCCCCTAATGTATTTGGTATTCCGAGGTCACCCCTCCGGATACATGGGCTACTATGATATTTGATTTGATTTGATTTGGGCTCGTGGTGGATAACTGACATGACCATTATACCTTTATACCTTACACCTTTACAACTTTAATACAAGTTCTTCTTACTTCGGTTGTACTTCCTTTATGCTTTACTTTACCTTTCCATTGTCTTATCTATATCATTCTATATTGCTTGTTACTTTCATATCTGTTCACTGGGCTCTCGTAGCTCAGCCGCATTTCTTTTCCTGCGGCAGGTTTTAGTAGGAAGCTGGGTTATGAGTGGAGAGTGCATTGGACTTAGAAGACTTTACCTTGATAGCTTTCGGATTAGTAGGAGCTTTTGTACATTCTAGACTTACTCATTTGTACTACTTTCTTTTGTACTTGTATTTCAGTCTCCCTTGTAACCTTGATACTCATTTGTATTACTTGAGATGTATGCTTATGCTTGCTTTGATATGTCACTATAATGTGGCACTCCTACCCTTATTGGGTTGGGGTGTTACAATTATGGTATCAGAGACCAGGCTGCGACTTGTACTACATTAAACCTTGACCTGTGAAGTTTGGACCACTAAGTTTCCACTCTAGGCGCCTATAAGATAACCTTTGATATTTGCCTTAAGATCTTCCCATAGGAGCATAAGTTTTGACCGGTGAGGAATGGGTAGACTAGGACGTCTATGCTTGTAGCACTTGCTTCTGCATTACTCTGATTCTTGCCTTTGCCTTTATGTTAAGCCTTGTAAGGACTTGTACCCTGGAAGTTAGAAAGTCTTGCAACCCATGTTTGATTTCCAAGTAAGTTGGAATACTCCTGACACTATACTGATACATTACACCATTTGAGTTTCACTACTGATTCTGATCTCCATCTCCGGTTTGCTTGATAAACATTTTGATACATTTCTGATTGTTCCGAAGATTATTCAACCATAATGTGTTTGACACATTCTTTGAATTTCGTACTTATGTTAGAGACATTGTGTCGTTTGATACAACTTGACTTCGCAAAATCAAATTCTTCCCTACGAGAACTCTGGTATTTATTAACCATGGATATAGGAGTTTTGTTCCGTTCCTTTGAATGGTGAACCTTGTCTGCCAATCAGTTTCCTTGGGAGTTTATGATAAAATCTCTATATGGAATTGTTAGCTGAACATGATGATTCCGAAGACTGATATCCCGTACACCTCATTTTTGACAACCATACTATGTTGATTCACACTCTACATATCACTTGTACTAATCAGCTACACCAGATCCTAACCTTTGAAATGTTTGCTTATCCATCTCAATACTTTTGACAAATCATGTACTTGACTTTGACATATGAACTACCTATCCAGTTTGACGACCGTATTCATTCTATGAATTCGTTTACTTTTGTTATACCAAAATTTTTAGGCCTCTTGATTTTGGATTGGATGGCCCTTCATAAGCTACCATGGACTACCGTATTCGATTTGTGACCTTTAACAATCTACTTCGTTTTACCTTGTTATGATAACTCTCAATCACTTGAATTTGTTACCATAGAAGATGCTCATGACTGGCGTTGCCTCATGCAGCACATGGAGATTTCGGTTCGGGCATCAAGGCAACCAGACTATAGGAGACGAACTATTAGTACATGACCTGGAGTTGGTAGCAGCGGTGTTACCTCAAAAACCTGGAGCTGTGATAGAAGACCTGTTGAAGACACGCAGTCTTGCTTCTCTATTCATTTTAGTTGTACTAAGATGAATTGAGAGCAGAAGTAGATTTGCGGATAGAAGGATGCTCGGTGATCAAGACAGAGGTTCGCAATTCCACACCAAAATTCCATGAAGAACTGCAGAAGGCTTGAGGAACCAGACTCGAGTTTATTGTTTTTCTTTTCACCCTATGAACTTATGGACAACCATGGACCGACTACTCGAGCTGGAACCTTGAAATTTATGTTATGAATGGATTGACTCTTTTGACGACGTACCTTGCTTTTGATGGACATTCTATTATTTTCGTTACTCTTACGAGTAGTTTCATTTTTACTCTTGGTTATATGGCTTAATTTGGTTACGTCATTGCGAGTTTCACTTGTTTTGCCGACTTTGTTTCATTATTGATCTTGACTAGGACCAACCCTAAGTCTTAGTGGGTGATGAGTGCTCAAACACTCATCATTTTTGGTCAAAGCTGAACTGCAAAACATACAAAAACACTCAGAAATGCATCAAAATACTAAAAATATTTCAAAATTGTGTTTTATATGTTTTAGATGCAAAATGAGTAAAAACAAATGAAAAACGTACAAAGTTTGCAAAATTGGCAGTTTTAGTCCCCCAACTTTCATAAAATGACAAAACTAGTCCCTGGATATTCAAAATATAGAAAATTATCACCAAAGGTCATTTTGAAATCATAAATTGTCATATTTAGTCCTTTGGTGAAAAATCCAAAAAGTTTTGGAAATTTACAGTTTGGTCCCTGGAGTTTCAGATATTGGCAGATTTGGTCCCTGGTGGGGTATTTTTGAAAGAAAAATCATTTTTGGTCCCTGGAAACTCAAAAGTTATCAAAAATGAATTTTGGGTGAAAAGTTTTGTGAAATTACATGTTTGGTCCCTAGACTTTACAAACTTGTCAATTTTGGTCCCTGGTATTTTAAAATGAAAAAAAATAATTCATGGTCCTTATATTATGGGAAGGTGGCAATTTTTATCCTTGTAAGCATTTTGGAGAATCTACATTTTCAGTCCACCACTTTTCCTAAACTACATATATGGTCCTTGTGAAATTTATACTAAACCAAATAATACAAACACCCCAACAACACAACCTGATCCATCACACACCCTCACACCCCATCCAGCCCTTAAACCCCTTGGCCCATAACCACCCAAGCCCACCAAACCTAAATAATAATAAAAACCCAAACCGTTTATATTACTCCCTCCCACAGTCAAACAAAGTCAACCCCAACTCACCCTCTTCCCCCCCACTTGGCTGCTAACCACTGCAACACTCAACCTCAACCATCCCTCCACCTCAATTACCCCACACTTTGTTCCCCTTCCAAACCACAACCCTCCAAACAACAATTAATTCCACAAAAACCTAACAAGCAATCCCACAATCTGCCAAACTCTTTTTTCCCGCCAAAGATATTTAAAGGTCAAGATCAATCAAAGCTAATCCTATGGTCATAATTCAATGTGGGAAAGGAGGAGAGAGACTCCAGGAGCTATTAAAAGAAAGAAAAAAATGAAGAAGGAGGCAAGTAGTGTAGTAATAGTTCACAGTAGTTAGTATAGTTTTAGATTTTTTTCCACTTATGTAAAACTAATGTAATTCAACATTCTCAGTAGTAATATTAGATTGTAATTGGTCACCTTTAAGTCAATTTAAGTTTGCATTCTCTAAATTCAAGTTAATTGCCATTTTTAGTTTCTATAAAAATTCTAAGTTTTTAGTTAAGTCCTTATTTATGCTCATTGGGTGTCCTGAATTTGATCAAAAGCTCATTTAATATCAAACAATAGCTGTGAGTGAATTGGTGCTCCATTGTTACTATTTTATCTCATGAGCTCAAGAGAGTCAACAAAAGCAACTTGGTGTAATAAGCAGTTGGTATAAGCTTATTGAGCTTATTTGAGCTTTTTCAGCCTTGACTAAGGCTCATTGAGACTTTCAACCCTGTTAAGCTCCCTCTTCCTGGTAATTTTTATTTTTACATATTTTTGGTTTATTTCTTGAACCACTTATTAGCTGTCTTTCTAGTCTGATTTCCAGTTACTTGTGTTTGTTCATGCTCATTACTAGTTATTGGTTTGATTTGAGTACTCTACTTAGGCTTAGATTTGGTTTAGCTTAGAATTGCAATCTCACTGCTCATTCTAGTGTAAATTACATTTATGTGTTCTGGGTGATTTTACTGTTTAAATCCTGCTCATTTAGCTTTAATTTAGCCTAGGTAACCTGTTAATACAATAGAAACAGTAGGTATAAGCATAGAAATCAATATTGTAGTGTAAATTGTTCCATTAAGGGGTGTTTGGTTTTAGGGAGTAAACTGTGTTAGTGATTGTTTCTGAGGTTGCCATTGGTCATAAATACTCACATTAGGTTTCATTAGAGTCTTGCAACAACAAAATCTTAGTAGGTTTCACTAGAAAGTCAAAATTGGCCTATGATCCTTATGGCAGTTAACTGTTGGATTCTTATGATCCATGATCATGCATATCAGTTCTTAGATGGTTAGAGTAGCTCAATTTCATGTTAACTTAGCTTAGTATATCTTTTACAATCATCTGTGATCATCACAAATCCATATAAGTCAACTTATCAAGATTCCATTAAAAGTCAAAATGCTTGCTTTCAGTTTTTTCCCAAACTTCCAGGAATTTATTTGAATTTTGTATAAGGTTTCTAGGATTGAAATTGGTTCCTAATCATTGTCTACCATCTCATCTTTGGTGTCCTACCTTCATTTCATTTTTACCATTTTTTCCCTGGGCCCCACCTTTGCCCAAAGTTACTTGCAGGGGGAGGTTGTCCCCTGCATCAGCTGCACTACAGCCCACCACCACCACTTGGTGGTGGTTTTCTGGCCATCTCATTGGTCCACAAGCCCCCCAATTGGCTTCTTTGAACCCCCCTCATGGTAGGCTCTTAAGTTTGACCCATGGTTTGACCTCAAACCCTGTGGACCCCACCTGAATTTGGCATTCAATTCTGTCCCATTTCAGTATTCACACAAAGAATCAAAGTGCTTATTTGTTGGCTTATTGCTTATTCTGTGGTCACACTTGGATTTTTCCAGCTTAAAAAAGTTACTATAACTTATTTGGACTAGAATCAAACATTGTGGGTCCCACTTAATGCCATTTTAGCTTATTTTCATCCTTGGTCAACTGTGGTCAACTGTCAAGGCTTTTAAGCTCTCAACAGCTTATTTTTAAGTTATAAAAATTTTGTTTTTACAAAAGTTTGTTGTTTTTAGGTGTAAATCAGTTTTCAAAAAGAAAAATCAATTTAATATTAAGTGATAGTTTCTATTTAATGTAATTTAAATTTAAATTTTAATTTTTAGATTTTTATTAAGTACTTAGTATTTTTATATTTTTCTTAAATTCCTTTTATATTAAAGTAATTTTAGTAATTTTCTCAGATTTTTATTTTGTCATTTAGTATTAATTAGAATTAATATTAGTTTTTATTAATTAATAATTAGTTAATAATTAATAGTAATTATTTAAAAAGTAGGAAAAATATATATTTTAATTTTAAAATTAGTTTTATAATATTTTAGATTTTTCCAAATATAATTTTCATATTTCTAGTATAATTTCATAATTAGTTATAATTTAGTTTAATTTAAATAATTAATAAGTAATTAGAAAATAGTAATTAATTAATAATAATTATATAAATAGTGTAAAAATTAATTTTAATTTTCTAAAATTTTCTTTTATTATTAGGATTGTAAAAATGTGATTTTCTTCTTTGTAAGTATTTTATTTTACTAAAACTCGCGTTTTATCTCGTACGTTTACGTTATTTAAAACGTGAACGTACGCGTTTTTAGGTTTTACACGTTTCTGGGTTTTCTGATTTTCCAGTCTTGTTAATATAGTGTACTTAAGCCATTTTCTTTTATATTTCAGTAGTGTAATCATCCACAACTCTCTTATTTTCCCTTTCTGTCCAATTTCACCCGATCACGAACCCGTTTGATAACCATCACAACCTCGTCGGGACATAACGACCCGGGGAAACACTATACTCCCTCGGAGATTGATTCTAAGCTGTTTGACTTTGTTGACCAATTTACTTGGTCAATAATATCTGACGGTTTAGCACCAATCAAATTTTGGCGCCGCTGCCGGGGAGGTTGTGCGCGTATTCTAAACGGTTTTGCGTATCAGTGATTTTTGGATATTCAATCTTTGTATATTATCCATCCTTGTTCAAAATGTTTTTCAAAAACCCAAAAATATTCATCTTTACCCTCTTACCCTTTTTGATTCTTTATCCCTCTACCCTCTATACATTTGATTCTGACTTCTTCTACTTCTCCTGTTATTGATTCTCATGGCATCTCTCGATGACGATTTCTTTGAACAAAGGGCCTTTGCTATCAATATTGAAAAACTTATGGCCTTGTCAAAAATCTCGAGATGTCATGTTGATTATGATGGACCATCGATTCCTATTCCCTCTCCGGTGATGGAAATGGAACGAGAAACCAGGGTGACAAAGGACTCGGTACTTTCCTCTGACAATGAAAGTGCCAAATACGTCCAACCTACGGTTGTACAAAAATCTAAGCTCACAATTGCTCCTAAACCATCAAGGATTGATCCTAACCTTTCACGGTTTACGGTTAGAAGTTTGTCGAGTATACGTACAGAGCTTAGGGCAGTGACTGAAAAGAAAGACTTGCCTAATCTTCATGTTTATCAAGAACAAAAACCAGAGACCAAAACGGAAGTGGTGGAAATTCCTAGCTCTCAGAGCACACCACTTGTCCCACCTCCGGATTCTGTTTCTTGTGTCGGTTGTGGTGAGCCACTTTTCGGGTTGCCATGTCGTTGGTGTACATGTGAACAATGTGGTAATGATATTCAAAACGGAAGTTGTTTGTTTTGTGGTTCAAGGAATTCATTTGCTTATGATCCTAATCAGAACTCATTCAACGACTCTTCAAATTTTTCCAATTACCCATCACATTCATACGAGCAAGAACCATATCATTCAGATTTCAATAATGCTTCGTATCACAATACACCAAGTTTTTCTTGTGAGTACTGTGGAGGACCTCATTTTAGCTCGGATTGTCAACAAGGGAATCCATTTCCTTGTAATTATAATGACTATTCGTATCATAACCAACCTCCACAGTACCATATGAACCATGCAAGTTTTTCTTGTGAGTGTTGTAGTGGCCCACACTACAGTTCTGATTGTCAATCGGGAAACACGCTTGTCTATGAGCAGTTTCCTGATAACAATTTTGACCACAATCTACATGAATCACAGTCACATCAGTTTCATTGGTGTGACTATTGTGGAAACTCACATTTTGGCTCAGAGTGTCTTATTAGGAACACACCTGTCTATGAGTGTGTTCCTGATGACAATTCTGACGAAGATGCCGAAGATGCCCTTCTCATTAATCTTCTGGTTTTAGTGAAAGATTTGGAGGGTAGTAAACATTCCCATGATAATCCAAATCAAAAATCCATGGAAGAATTGTTAGCTGAAGAGCGGGCTGCTAAATTAGATTCCCAGATTGCTTTTGAAAACTCTGTTAGGGAATCAATTGAAAAAGAAAAAGCAGCCAGATCTGGCTCTCGATTCCATTTCATTCCTGATGACAGTGATGATGAAGATATCTTTGATGATGATTCATCCAGTTCATCAGATGAAATTCCATCAGTTGAGATTCCATCTCAACCTGCTGTTATCACACCCGAGGTTCCCACTCACTCTTTGAGCATGGGGGACGAGCATCTTGACACTGTTCCTGAAAAGGAATCGGACGAATTCATAAAGTCTAGTGTTGAGGACCTTGTCCCAATCCCAAAAGAGCCACATGGAATTCTTGAGCATATGTGTGATATCCCTCCTCCTCTTGTCTTCCCGAATAATGATGTTGAGCTGTTCTCCGATTCTAATGATGACGATTCGTTATCTTGTGGAGACATCAGTTATATGGAAGACTTACCTTCTGAGCTAGTTAGCTTAGAAGAAGAGATTGATGAAGAGATTGACACTGAAATCCAAGATGAAGCTCTTCGTGCTACATTATTGAATGTCAGTCTTCTCATTTCTAAAATCGAGGATTTCAAAGAGAAACCCATTTCGTCTCCTATCCCCATTAAGGATAGTGATATTTTTTCTGATGATTCTATACCGGAATTTGAAGCCTTCAATTTTGATCCTATGGGAGAGAAGATTAGTGGCAGTACCACTTCTCATTCTCATACTTCTCTCCCCGATTATGAATCATTTACCTTTGATGAGTTCTCCTGTGAACTCACTCACATAAATCCAGAATATGATTCATTCACTTTCGAGGAGTTCTCCTGTGAACTCACTCATATCATATCTCCACCGGAGTATGATAGTTTCTACTTTGATCTAAACACACCCGGGATATGTCTAGATCAAACGAGCTTAAATGGTGAGATTCATGATATCATGAATTCTCCTGTGGGTGAAGATGAGTTAGTCAAGATTTTTATCATGACTTTCTTTCTCTTCTTCACCTATCCCGTTGCTTCTCCTGTTCTTCACTCATTCGGGAGTGAGGATACCATCTTTGACCCCGGCATTTTCATATATTATCTTTGAGCCGGGTACTTATCTCATCGGTGTGGAACTTTCACGTGCTTCAAATGTTTGTTCAAACATCTTGAATGAAAATCCGATGCAGATTGGCGGTGGAGGTTTTTGATGGCACAGGCCATTTCGGTATGTGGCAAAGTGAGGTTCTTGACGTTCTTTTTCAGCAAGGTCTAGACATTGCCATAAAAGAAAGTAAACTAGAGGATGTAGAAGAGAGGAATTGGTTAACCATCAATCGGTTAGCTTGTGGTATGGTTCGTTCATGTCTTTCGAGAGAGCAACGATATACTTTCTCAAAAGAAACATCCACCTATAAACTGTGGGTGGCGTTGGAAGAGAAATTTGATGAATATGGATGAGGTGTTCAAAGACCAGGATCTAGCATTGATATTGTTGGGATCGCTTCTAGAGGAGTACGAGTTGCTTGAAACAACTCTACTTAATGGGAAGGATGATGTGTCTCTCAGTGAAGTTTGTGCCGCCTTGTACAGTAAAGAACTGAGAATGAAGGACAAGCAGATTTGTTCAAATGGAGACACAGAGGTTTTGCTAGTCAGAGGTCGTTCGCAAAAGAAGGTCACCGATAAGAGATGGAGATCCAAGTCGAGGCAGAGACTAAGCAAAGATGAATGTGCCTTTTGTCATGAGAAAGACCATTGGAAGAGAGATTGTCCTAAGTTGAAAACCAAGGAAAATCATTACAAAGGGAAAGCTGTAGCGGAGGCGAATGTCACCAAGTGTGATGATGAAGAATCGGATCTCTCACTTGCAACATCGTCAACCAAGAATGCTTCTGATGTATGGCTATTAGATTCCGCATGTAGCCATCATATTACACCACATCGAGAGTGGTTTAGTAATTTTGAAGAACATGACGAAGTTGTTTATACGGCAGACGAAACGCCCCTCACTACTCATGGGATTGGTTCCGTTCGATTGCAAAATGAAGACGGAACAATTGTGACCTTGAAAGGTGTCCGTTATTCGCCAAAGTTGAAAAAGAATCTCATTTCCGTTGGTACCTTAGAATCTAAAGGATTAGAAGTAAGAGCCAAGGATGGGGTTATGAAGATCATCTCTGGCGTAATTATAGTAATGAAGGGTATTCGTAAAATAAACAACACGTATCACTACAAGGGTAGAACAGTTGTTGGAACAGTAGCAGTTTTTACCGATGGTGATAGAAATTCAGAAGCTGTGAAACTATGGCATATGCGCTTAGGACATGCAGGAGAAAAATCCTTGAATTTGCTCATAAAGCAAGGATTAATGAAAGGAGTGAGTTATTGTAAGTTGGATCTCTGTGAGCATTGCATCAACGGTAAGACGACAAGGGTGAAATTTGGGAAAGCTATCCACAAGACACAAAGTATCTTGGATTATGTCCACTCTGACGTATGGGGTCCTTAAAAGACAAGATCTTTAGGAGGGAGACACTACTATGTGATCTTTGTTGATGAATTTTCCCGAAGAGTTTGGGTGTACACGTTGAAGACAAAGGATGAAGTGCTAGGAGTGTTCATCAAGTGGAAAAAGATGATGGAGACTCAGACGTGCAGAAAGATCAAACATCTCCGAACAGATAATGGTGGAGAGTATAGAAATGATCAATTCACAAAATTTTGTGAAGACGAAGGCATCGTCAGACACTTTACAGTCAGACATACACCACAACAGAATGGGGTGGCAGAACGCATGAACCGAACTTTGTTGGAGAAAGTTCGGTGTATGTTATCCAATGCTGGGTTGGGTAAAGAATTTTGGGCTGAAGCTGTGACGTATGCGTGTCACCTCGTTAATCATTTTCCATCTACTGCTATTGATGGGAAAACACCATTTGAGAAATGGTATGGAAAACCTGATACAGATTATGATTCCTTGCATGTGTTTGGTTCTGCTGCATATTATCATGTGAAGGAATCAAAGTTGGATCCCATAGCAAAGAAAGCATTATTCATGGGGATTACCTCTGGAATCAAAGGCTATCGTCTATGGTGTCCAGAGACGAAGAAGACGATCTTTAGCAGGGATGTCACCTTTAATGAATCTACCATGTTGAAGAACGTGAATGCTAAGCAGTTAGATGGAACTCCCAAAAAGGTGGAGTTTGAAAGAATAATTGTACCAGATGATAGAGAAATAGATGATTCTCCTGTGGTAGAAGGAGATTATGAAGAAGAGGAGGTTCAAACCGAAGAACCTCCACAACAACAACATGAATCAATTGCTACCAGCAAGCCCAAAAGAAACACTAAAAGGCTTGCTCGCCTTAATGATATGGTGGCTTGTGCATCTTCAATTGCAGCTGATGATGTTTCTACTACTTACTCTGAAGCGGTTCGAGACTCAGAGAGTGAGAAGTGGAGGATTGCCATGAGCGAAAAAATGCATTCTCTTTGGACGAATCAGACATGGGAGTTGACCAACCTCCCAAAAGGGAAGAAGGAAATTGGATGCAAATTGGTGTATGCAAAGAAAGAAGGATTTCCTAGCCAAGATGATGTTCGCTACAAAGCAAGATTAGTAGCTAAAGACTACGCTCAGAAAGAGGGAATTGATTACAATGAAGTGTTTTCTCCAGTGGTAAAGCATTCCTCTATTAGAATTTTGTTGGCTTTGGTAACACAGTTGGATTTGGAACTAGTTCAGATGGATGTGAAGACTGCATTTCTACATGGAGACTTGGAAGAGGAAATCTATATGGTTCAGCCAGAAGGATTCAAAGTTGCTGGAAAAGAGCATGAAGTGTGTAAGCTTCATAAATCGTTGTACGGGTTGAAGCAATCCCCAAGGCAGTGGTACAAACGATTTGATAAGTTTATGTTGGAGTCGAAGTACACAAGAAGCAAGTACGACCATTGTGTCTATTTGAAAAAGCTACAAGATGGGTCCTTCATATATTTTCTTCTATATGTAGATGATATGTTGATAGCTTCTCAAAGTCTAGACGAAATCGAAAAGTTAAAGACTCGGTTGAAAAGTGAATTTGAGATGAAGGATCTCGGTGAAGCAAAGATGATTCTCGGCATGGAGATAGTCAGAGATAGAAAATTGAAGAAGCTCTGTTTGACTCAGAAACAATATCTGAGAAGGATTCTAAAGCGTTTTAGGTTTGACAAGCAAACAAAACGAGTTAGTACTCCACTTGCTTCTCAATTTAAGATCAGCTACGTCACCGAAAAATGATGCAGAGAAGGCATACATGGAGAAAGTGCCTTATGCAAATGCTGTTGGTAGATTAATGTATGCTATGATATGTACTCGACCAGACATTAGTCATGTTGTTGGTATAGTGAGCAGGTATATGCATAACCCTGTAAAAGGACATTGGCAAGCTGTGAAATGGATATTACGGTACATCCATAACACGGTTGATGTAGGGTTAGTATTCGAGCATGGAAGTAGTCAATGGGTAGTAGGATATTGCGATTCTGACTATGCTGGAGATTTAGACAAGCGAAGATCTACTATAGGCTATGTTTTTACTCTGGCAAAAGCTCCAATTAGTTGGAAGTCTACCTTATAGTCAACTACTGCTTTGTCAACTACAGAAGCATAGTATATGGCGATTACAGAGGCTGTAAAGGAGGCAATTTGGCTTCAAGGGTTGCTCGGCGAACTTGGAATCAATCAGAAATTTGTCACGATGCATTCTGACAGTCAGAGTGCAATTCACTTAGCGAAGAATCAAGTTTATCACGCAAGGACGCATCACATTGATGTTCGGTATCATTTCATATGAGAGATACTGGAAGAAGGTGGAGTCAGAATCCAGAAGATCCATACCTCTAAGAATCCCGCAGATATGCTGACTAAAGTATTAGCTGGGATCAAGTTCAATTACTGTTTGGACTTGATCAATTTTGTGAAAAGATGAAGATTGGTTTGAAGACTCCACAAATGATGGTTGATAAGCCAAGGTGGAGATTTGTTAACTGATGGCTCATATTTGGATAATAATACATGTTGCTAAGTTTCAATGAATTCACCCATATGGAATCTTATCAAAGATTTCAGGATTTGGAGATAAGCAAGTGGGAGCAAGTTGTATGATGCAACTAGGCAACTTGGTAGCAACTTGGGAGGCTCTTTGAAGCCTATAAATAGAAGCTTTCACTTTGAGTTTTAGCACACCAAAAAAACACACAAACACTTCTTGTTGTGTAGCTAGTTCTTCCTCTCTAGTAGTAGTTTTGTAATATGTTTCTAGTATAAGAAATATATAAGAAAGTTTGGTGTTTCATTCTTGGTTCTTTTCAAATTGTCTAAATTTTCAATTAGCTAGTATGAGGTATAGTAGTGGTGTTGAAATATGCACACTCTTTACCTAGTCGGTGGGATATTATCGCGGTTATTCCACAACAATGAGTCGTTAAAAGCTTGCTAAGAATTATCTTCAGTGGCTACCTCCATATCACCAACTTCATCTACATACCCCTCATACTCATAACACCAAACTAGTTAAAGTGTAATCTTGGTTGTTTGGATTGACTAAATGACCAAAATCTGTATAATATATAATGTTGTAACTCCATACCAGTCAGGAACGAGGTCTTGTTGAGGCTATAGTTTAGATCATGAATTGAAATAATGATAAATACATTTGATACTTCAACCAAATAAATACATTTTAAGACAAATTGACCACCAGATGTGGATGTTAATCCGTTACTTTTAATACTGTGTTGGTGTGCACACGTTGCTATAGTTTAGATAATGAATTGAAATAATGGTATAAATCATATAACAAACAGATATGAATGTAAATCCATTATCATCATTGGACTTTCATCAAACACTCGGCGGGCGTTTCTCTTGAATGCTCCACAATCCTGGATCCACCACGTTTACAACCCTTTACACGTTGGAAATTCAATAAAGAAACACGTATTTGTATTTGCTCATTGTGTGAATTCAAATATGAATTCACATGCTGCTGGGACTACTTCAGAGGGCAGTGATACACCCAGAGATGTTCAACTTCACCTTAGAGCTGTATGTTGTGCATTTTCTTCTTATAGTTGTTTAGAGGAAAAATATATTCATTTTATTTCTCCTTACATTCATTCCCCGGTTTTTCTTTGATCTATCAGTTCTTATGAAATTAATTTAATTTGAGTAATTGCAAATATATTACAGTATGTTTTAATATTCCAAACTAACTAATTATTTTGTGATATAGCAATGTGATATAATATTTTTTGAACAAATCAGATCATGCATATGTTCTGCTTTTGTTACAGTTGATTCATTTTGGTTTTGATGGATTCGAAACCATTGTTGCATCCAGCTCCGGATTATTTTCCGTTGGAGGCGAAATGGGACACAGATGATGATGCCCCTGGCCCTCGTTGTGGCCACACTTTAACCGCGGTTGCTCAAACCAAATCTCATGGACCTCGTTTGATCTTATTTGGTGGCGCTACCGCCATTGAAGGTGGCGCATCGGCTGGCATCCGTAATCATCACATCTCTCTCTCTCTCTCTCTCTCTCTCTCTCTCTCTCTCTCTCTCTCTCTCTCTCTCTCTCTCTCTCTCTCTCTCTCTTTAATTTCATGTATTGGGAAATAGACATTAATCATTTTCACCACTAGATTCTAAATAAGCAATATCAAACTGCTTCCTGAAACAATTTATTTCACTGTCTAGAGTAAGCATAAGCGTAAGCATTTTGATTAATCTAAACACTTAAAAGTGCTTATTTTCTATTTGAAAATGCGAAGAGAAGTTGTTTACATTGACAATTCTAAACACCTCTTCATGACATGGATGCACATTGTATTAAAAGTGTCCCAGTCGTATAATTGATTGATAGCTTTTTTTTAACAGCGTTACTTTTATAGCTAACAGTTTGGATGACACATCAGCTATCATACAAAACTTACACACGATGATAACGTGCGGTAGGTTGGAGGTCAATACTTTTATAAAAGTAACGAACTTATAGTCGAGTCATTAGAAATTTTCTAAACCTAGTTGGAACAAACATGGAACCTGGTTACCATTTAGTGGGTTTTTCCTTATTTTGTGAAGTTTTAGGGATGCATACGTTGCGTGGCCTAGTAGCTATATATTTTTGTTGCGTGAGTATACACACTATTAGTTGCTTGGCAATGCAACGAATATATTCCCTAAAGTTTTCTAATACATGCAAAATGACGCTTTCTCAGCTCGTTACATTTTGGATTTCAGGATTAGCAGGGGTGACAAACTCTCTTCATTCATATGACGTTCTTAACAAAAAATGGACCAGGTTGCTTCTATTTTACATTAACTGTTTTTCCTTTAATTTCGTTAACCTTTTTAGAAATGAAATGTTGATTTGTAAATTCAGAATGACACCGGCTGGGGACCCCCCTTCACCTAGGGCTGCTCATGCAGCTGCTGCTGTTGGGACTATGGTCGTATTTCAGGTGATTTGATACTACATTTATGGTCCAACATAGAAGCACGAGAATAAAATACTCTTCATTGTTTGTGATTTGTGATAAAGTTGATGCTGCATTGCTAGGGTGGCATAGGTCCAGCTGGCCATTCGACTGATGATCTTTATGTGCTTGACTTGACTAACGACAAATATAAATGGCACTGGTAAGCGCCTCCCACTCATATGTTTAGGATGCTTTTTCTCATTTATAAGGTATTGATATGACATCTTATTTTACACGAGTGCAGAGTTGTTGTTCAAGGGCAGGGTCCTGGACCTCGTTATGGTCATGTCATGGACTTAGTCTCACAACAATATCTTGTTACTTTTAGTGGCAACGACGGTAAGTGATGGACTAGCTAACCTACAAATTGAATCTTAATTAGTAACTCAAGACTCCAAAAAAAAACTCGATATTCTTGCAATAATGCTCTTAATTTTGCTCAAAAGTAACATGCACACCATTTTTTCCGTTTTCTTCATAGAAATAAAATAGCATCTTTTTTCTCTAGGAAAGAAAGTGCTTTCAGATGTCTGGGCATTGGATACTGCTCAAAAACCGTATGTGTGGCTGAAGCTAGATACAGGGGGTGACAAACCTTCAGCTAGAATGTAAGTATGCATTTTCTTTGTGTGCACATGTAAGTTGAAATTCACTGGGGTATTTACGTTACGATTCTGCAGATGTCACATTTTTATCTTAACCAGTATTGTAGAGTTATATTCATTTTATCATTTATTTGCATATAGGTATGCTACAGCTAGTGCACGCTCGGATGGTATGTTTTTGCTTTGTGGTGGAAGAGACACCTCAGGCGTGGTATGTTAATTTGGTTCTGCTGCATGTCATATCCAACACACACGTACAATACATGTGTATATATGCATAATGCATCTACAGCCTTACATTTTTTGCTGATGAATGATTGTATATGTGCATGATTTACAGCCTTTAGATGATGCTTACGCACTGCTTATGCATAAAAACGGACAATGGGAATGGACTCTTGCACCTGGTGTTTCACCATCATCAAGATACCAACATGCTGCTGTAAGTATTAGTTTATAATCCTTCAATTGAATACTTCCTATTGCAGTAAAAAAACAAAAATCAAGATTTTAAAATTCTGATAATGTTATATTATTCAGTATTGTGGTTAATTTGAAACTATTTGGCTTGTGATCAGGTATTTGTTGGTGCTAGATTGCATGTCACAGGAGGAGCTCTTAGGGGAGGGCGTGTGGTCGAGGGTGAAGCAGCTGTTGCAGGTTAATTGCATGCAGATATAAATTTTCAATTATTTCAGTGAAGAAAGTGTAATATTTGCTATTGCGATTACATATTATAGTGCTTGACACGGCTGCTGGAGTTTGGTTAGATAGACATGGTTTGGTGACTTCGTCACACAGTAGCAACGAGCAAATTGAAGATCCGTCTTTGGAGCTCATGCGTCGGTGTCGGCATGCCACGTCATCAGTTGGTTCTTGTGTTTATGTATATGGTGGTCTTAGGGGAGGTAAGTCTTCCCTCTTTTACATTATAACTTTGCAAAGCCAAAGATTTTTGGTGCACCGGGCCGATAATAATAAGTTTATTTGTTTCCTGTGCTGCAGATCTCTTGTTAGATGATTTTGTTGTAGCAGAAAATTCTCCCTTTCATTCGGATGCTAATAATACAAGTGAAATGGGTTCAAACATGACAACTTCTAGGACACACAATTTATACCTGTTTGATCCTATATCTAATGATGACGGATCTGAAAGTCCATTATCCACCGGCACAAGGTTATGCTCATTTTCCCTTTGGGTCCTACCATCATGGGTGGACCTACATGGAATCCAGGGTATGCGCGTGCATACATTAAAATATAGGTTACTAGTAAATATATTGTACGGAGTACTATTTAATAGCATTAGGAAATATATCAATTCTTTTGTTAAGGTATTGCATACCCTGGTTGAAAAACCTTGATCTGCAATGCTTACAACCCTTTACACGTTGGAAATTCAATAATGAAACACATAATTGTATTTGCAGTGTGGAAAAAGAAGTTGATGCTGCTCTTTGTATGTGGCAAGCTGCACAATCACATATTGCAACTCCCAACGAAATGATGGGTCCAAATGTGAATTCGCATGCTGCTGGGACTACTTCAGAGGGCAGTGAAACACCCCGAGATGTTCAACTTCACCCTAGAGCTGTGTGTGTCATCTCTATTAATATGTATGTTAGGGATTTTTTCTTATTTTGGGGTAAACGAACTTGATAGTTATATGTTGCAGGTTGTGATTGCTAGAGAAGCAGTAGGAAACCTTGGTGGGTTGGTAAGGCAGTTATCATTGGATCATTTTGAAAATGAGAGTAGACGTATGATGCCTTTTTCAAATGACATGTCATCATGTCCTGCAAAGCGGTACATGAGGCAAAAGTCACCTCAAGGCTTGCATAAAAAGGTAACATTTAAGAAGTTGTGCTTGTTGTGTAGCTCTTTTCCTGATATTAAAGGTGGCAAGATGACAAGGTCAAGTGGACCGGTCACAGATAAAAATGGGACTGGGTTGAAATAGACCGGTTCTTAGTACAGATTGAAACACGTCGGATTGGATTGGGTTGGCTTGACCCACAAATACTTTTTCGTCAGTTTTAAAAATATATATGGTCGCTTACTCGCTTTATTTGGTTAAATGTGTTACAAAAAGTCAAACAATATTATCACATTGATGGCTTAAATATCCTTGTATCAAATGAAATTAGGTTCTGGCCAACTTGCAACCTGTTTGACATGTTCCCCTTTTTAGCTATTTTTCGGCCACGTTTGAGATAAAACACAACACAAATTAACCCAAGCTTAAATAATGGGTCAAAATAGGATTTCTGTATGCAAAGTATAGATTATAAAGAGTCTTTCTTTCAGGTGCTTGCTACTTTGCTTAAGCCTCGGAACTGGATACCGCCTGCTAACAGGAGGTTTTTTCTCGACGCCTATGAAGTGGGAGAGCTTTGTTATGCTGCTGAGCAGATATTTGTCAGTGAGACTACAGTCCTTCAATTAAAAGCTCCAATTAAAGTGTTTGGTGATCTACATGGACAGTTCACTGATCTCATGCGCTTATTTGACGAATATGGATTCCCTTCTAGTGCTGCAGACATAACGTAAGCCCATACATTCATCTGCATAGCTTAAAATCTGTATTAATCAGTTTGATTCTTCATATACTAGATCTATCAACAAACATTCAGATTTGTAATTGTTATCTAGGCTTACAATGGGTCCGTATACTACATTGCTTACAATAACTATATTCGCTTTTTAGAAAAAAAGTTCATACAGAAATCCCGATTTCAAGTGATTTACACAGATAGAAGTTAAGAAATAAAAAAAGAGCAAAATTCTTGAAAATTAAGGTTTTGACTTTTCTTAGTCCTGTTTTTGGGTTATTTACATATTTATAACCGTTATTTGAACACTTACTATTTAACCATTCATTTTTACTTTCAGATATATCGACTACTTGTTCCTTGGAGATTATGTTGATAGAGGACAACATAGCTTAGAGACAATCACTTTGCTCCTAGCTCTAAAGGCAAGTTTCTACCTTATATTCCCAGTCACTAATCTATTTCAAGACTGAGATTATTTTATTTTATTTTATTATTATTATTATTATTATTATTATTATTATTATTATTATTATTATTATTATTATTATTATTATTATTTTCTAATACTCTTTTTAGATTAACTATCCTGAAAACATTCACTTAATACGTGGGAATCATGAGGCTGCTGATGTAAATGCACTCTTTGGTTTTCGTCTTGAATGCATAGAGAGAATGGTACACATTGAAACTTTTGAACATTTGTTATGATTTTTATTTCTTTTTGGTATCTGATGATAGTTTTTTTAATGATGTATAGGGAGAGAATGATGGAATTTGGGCATGGCAACGGTTCAATCAGTTGTTCAACCATCTTCCACTCGCTGCACTTATCGAGCAGAAGATAATATGTATGCATGGTGGCATAGGAAGATCGATTCATTCAGTAGAACAAATAGAGAAAATAGAGAGACCCATAAACATGGATGCTGGATCTGTTGTCTTAATGGACTTGCTATGGTAAGTTCTTGCTTATATAATTTTTTTTTTTTTTTTTTTTTTTTTTTTTTTTTTTATTTTATTTTTTTTTTAAGCAAGAAAGAAGTACACTAAGTGAAAAACATAATTTATTTTAATCGAAAGATATGGTTATTTTCAAGTTTGTGTATGTTCTCACACGTTAGCCATGCTCTCACTCTTCTGTGAATGTAATTACTTAATATGGATTACATCACTTCTTGATACATTTTTACTTGTAGGTCTGACCCCACAGAAAACGATAGCGTGGAAGGCTTGAGACCAAATGCAAGGGGACCTGGTCTTGTTACATTCGGGGTATGTATGCATCTTTTTGTATTAGGTGACTTATTCCTAATTTTACTTGCCAAAATATGTATTCATGTAAGCTTCTTTCAATATAAAATGTTAAAACTTCATGAAGTCTATCTTTAAGGAATGAAGGAACCCTTGCAACAAAACCCAAAATGTATATAAGCAAGAACTATGGCTAATTGGCTATGGTAATTTTTTGCTTATATATGTTTTGGTCATTCACAAATACTAGTAAAAGCCCAGTAAAGTAAGAAATGACAACGTTGGTTGGTCAACCCGACCCATTTTAACATGCATTGAAAAATACCCATTTTGACTATCCTACTCGCCTATTCTGACTCACACTTTTGATACACCATAATGAATTGTAATTACATGCAGCCTGACAGGGTTACAGACTTCTGTAAAAGAAACAAACTTCAGCTGATTATAAGAGCACACGAATGCGTAATGGATAGATTTGAGAGATTTGCTCAAGGGCAGTTAATTACCCTTTTCTCAGCAACAAACTATTGTGGTAACTATTAGCTATTCTTGGCTTCTTTAAACTGCTTTGGTTGTTTATGGCCAGATGACTTTTTAATTTGGGCTAATTGTGTACAGGAACTGCCAATAATGCCGGAGCTATACTAGTAATTGGAAGAGGATTAGTAGTAGTTCCAAAACTTATTCACCCGTTGCCCCCACCTCTTGAACCAGAAACATCTCCAGAATATGTCGAAGAGCGCCACTGGATGCAGGTAATCATAATTAGCACATTTAAATCTATAATAGAAGTTTGAAAAAAAAAAAAAAAAAAAGAGCTGGTAGGAGAACTTGTGCGGCCCATTCTAACCTTTGCTAACAATACTTAGTTGTCTGCTGTGATTGTAATATGATCATGATTGATGTTTGTAGGAGCTAAATAATCAAAGACCACCTACTCCTACACGGGGCCGGCCCCAGCCTGATCACGATAGGAGCTCGCTTGCATATATCTAACAACACAAGTTCATATTTTCGAATTCACTTTAATATAACAGAGCTTTTTCTGCTGAAAGATCAGATTATCAGTCTAGTTTGCAGATATGCTACAACTACAAGCTGCATAGGTCGCTTGTTGTTCAAAAGCTGTCATTGTACACAAGAAGCAATGTTTTTTTAAGTTGCATAGTTTTGTATCCATTTCAAGAAAAATGTAAGGAAGTGTTTGTACTTTATGTTGATCTTCTGAGCATATAATATTTTTTTCGTGACAGATAAAAAGTATCTGTTGGTTTTTAATAAATATTAATGGGTTTAGTTTTTTTGATTTTGAACTACATCGACAATCTGTTTTAACGAGTGACCATGTCCTTGTGACTGTCTGTACTTCATATGTTAGGCAACAGCACCTTTATTGATGTGTAGTGCTTTAGCAAAGTTCAATAAATGATAGCAAACATATCAAAAAAGTGCTAAACAGTTATGAAATATATGACCCAGGTACTTAATAAGTGATACCTGATGTATTGATACAAAGAAAGCAGACCAACTAGCTGGTCATCATCCCTAACTGAAACTATGGACTTTCTTGTTGATCTTTGAAGATTATAGCAAATGCGTAGCAGTGTGTAATCTTTTTATCTCCATGTCGCAGATTGTGCTGATTGCAGACTATGGTGCTCAACTGAGTAATAACGCAAAGTAAGACGACATTGTATTAAATGCCACATTTATAAAACATTGCAGCAACAATACACACTGTAGCATCACAATATCTAAGGGTAAAAGGTGTTAACTAGAAGTGCTTTGTGACATCCAGTTTATTAAACTAAATCAAGTAGTTAGCTCCAAATGTAAAAATATATTTCCATCTTAAAAGTGTTACTAAAATTGGTCAAACCAGAGTATCAAATACATCATCTCAAAGCATCGTTTGAACACGAGATTTTCTACATAATTTTTAACTAGATCGAACATATACAAGAAGGTAGAACACGAGCAACTAGCATTGGACTTTCATTAAACTCCTGGAAGGCATTCCAATACGACTTATAAACGCTTTCTAATATGATAGACTAACTTTTGTGAAACTGAATTGAAGATTCCTACCATCATATTAATGGCTTTATCATTTTAATACGACAGACTAACAGCAAATAAATCGAAATCCAAAAGTTTAAGTAAAGCATAACAAAAGTATGGGTTAAAACTGTCCGGGTGGGGTCGGTTTGATTGCAAGCAATTCTTTGAACAACGACACAATAAGCAAAAGAACCATGAACATTCAAATGTATTAATCTATTAGTACTGTCATTGGACATTCATCAAACACCTGGTGGGCATTCCGTTTGAACGCCCCACAATAACAGCTGATCATAAACGCTTATTAATACCAAGCAAATTAACACGAGAGTTTTGTTGAAATAACTTACATAACTTACTACAATTGTAAACCTTTATAATACAGTAAGAGATAACATTTGGAATTAAGATGCCATGGGGAAAAAGTCATAATATGTGTATTCTTCATTTTGGATGGGGAATGAGCACTTACAATATATGAAGGTCAATCCATTCAAATATCATAATTGGACTTTGATCAAACACTTATGCAATTACAGTCTCAAATCTAAAATATTAACAATTTTCATCCCAATATTTATTAAAGTTAAAAACCTCATCAAAATAATCAAAATATTCATTATCTTTTAAACTTATGCAATTACAATAGGTGTATTCTTCATCTTGGATTACTAGTCATGATCTCTGACTCTGATGTTAATGGAAACAGAGAGAGTGTGGGCTTCCTAACTTCTTTTAAAAACTAATCCCGAATCTACCACTTCATCCTCGTATACCAAACGCAACCCACAACTTTTAAAACTGCCTTCATCATCAAATTCAACTTCCACAGTATCACCCACTTCCACCACTAGTGTCGTATCATTAAGTGGATAAAACGAGAACAACATGTAAATGATACCATACCATAAAACATATAAAAATGATATACAATAAAAATATTCAAATACAAATAAATAATGCAATTACAATCCTCAAACATAAAAACAGTTACCAATTTCCTTCCCAATACATTTGAAACTCAGATACCACGTTAGAGTAATCATAACAGGGGTATTCAACATCTTGGATTGAGGAGCAAACCTCCATATCATTTAACTGAGTCATAATGCTACTCATGATCTCTGACTCTGACTCTGGTGATGGGAAGACAGGGAGTGTGGGATTCATATCATGATCTTGGACGGGGAAGGCACAAATCTCTTCATGAGTAATACTACCACTCATGATCTCTAACTCTGATGATGGGATGAGAGCGAGTGTGGGATTCATATCATCTTGAATAACTAATCTAGCATCATTAACATGAACATCGTCATCACCACTTAACTGAATGATACCAGCAGACATCTCTGATGTTGGGAATAGAGGTTCCCTAACATCTTTTAAAACTAATCCCGAATCTACCACTTCATCCTCGTATACCAAACGCAACCCACAACTCGTCTCACAATCAAACCGAAGTTCCACAGTGTCACCTGCTTCCACCACAAGTGTTTTATCATTAAGTGGATAAAACACGACCTTCAGGGTACAATTCTTGTGATACTTAATCTTCATACGATGACTTTTTTCTTTCGTTTTATTATGTATTGTTAAAAAATCCAAATAGGAGTGTGTAGTTGCACAGAAGATCACTCCACATATTTTGTTATCATGCTTTAATGGTGCCACAAAAGATAAAACATTCCCACTGTTTCGATAAGTACACCACTCAGGTAACTCCTCCTCAGACTCAGGTAACTCCTCCTCAGACTCATATAAGTACTTCTCCCCATAGAGAAAGATGTGTAATCCTTCAGTGCTCGTGAGGGATTCCTGTATAGCATTAAAGCATATTATTTAATAATACATGAAAACAGCCTCTTCATTGCAAAATATGTATACGCCTTCAAATGGAGAGGTTGCTTACCTTGAACACTTTGGAACGAAAAGTATATGCCTTTTGCCTTGAATCAAATGGCATCACATCTAATGACGTACAATATCTTGCATCTATATATGTCAGTTGCGATGGAAGAGGTGGAAGCAACTGTAATTGAGAACACCAATTTATATCAAGTTTCTCTAGTTGCGAAAGGTTGCTGAAGCTCTCCGGTAGACTAGAAAATGTGTTATCTGAAAGATCGAGAAGGCGCAATGACACCAGATCCCCAATTCCACTGGACACTTGCGAAATATTGCAATTTGTCATGTCTAATTCTTGTAGGTTCCTCAGTCTTGTAACTTGTGTGAAACCTTCAGATCCAAGTTTACAGCAATCACTCAACCAAAGCCCCGTCAGAAATTGTAATTCAGAACAGTTTGAAGGAAGATTCACTAGGTTAATACAATCATTCGCTTCTAACTCTTTAATGCTTGGAGGAAGATCTGGAATCGACTTTAAGTTGGTGCAATTAGATAAATCTAATTTGGTCAGTTGATGGAGTTGGCAGAGGCTATTAGGAAGGTTGATGAATGTGTTTTCACTTAAATCCAAGTATTCTAGTGAAATTAGACTACCAACTTCATGTGAGATCTCTAGTATGTTGGGACATTGGTAGAGGGAAAGATATTGAAGAGAAGTTAACTTGCCTATCATTTCCCATGGGAGCCTCTTCAACCGACTGCAACCACTTAGGGGGTGGCAACCCTTCGGCAAATGGGGTTCGGCAAGTGTTGCCGATCGGCAAAACACATTGCCACCCAATCGGCAAGCTGATTTCGGCAAGGCTTGCGGTTCATGCTACCGAATCGGTATGGTGCTTATCAAGAAGGAATGTAACCGTTGGCAATTAATGGGGGGGAGCGTGTGTTCGATTGAAAAAAAAAAAAAAAAATCCCTATAAATATACAACATATTATTTCAAACACACAAACCAAATCAAACTCACAAAACAAATCACAAATCGAATCAAAAAAACAATACACAAATTATTTAACCATGTCAATGTCTTCTTCCTCATCGGACGAGATCATTATTACCCCGGATTCGTCCGAAGAATGGTTATCTGGAAGTACGTTTGAAACCTTTTTAGCCGCAATCGAAGGTCTTGAAGATACGGCTACCTCTACCGACACCCGTGGTTATGTCCAACGTTTTCGTGAAAAAGCTTTAGAAACTCTTTTGAATGATTATTTTGTTGAACAACCAAAGTTTAACGAAAGCGTTTTTCGTGATCGTTTTCGTATGAGTAAAAATTTGTTTTTAAAAATTGTTGATGATATTGAAGCCCAATTCGAATGGTTTCAACCGGGTCAAGATGCGATGGGCCAAAATAGTTTCACGGCATTACAAAAATGTACATCCGCAATTCGACAACTTGCAACGGGTGAACCTCCGGATAGATTTGATGACTATCTAAACATGGCACAAAGAACGTCAGGTTGTTATTTTAATTAAATTATTTCGTTATTAAATTTTTTAATATTTCGTTTTTATTATTATTTTTTTAAATTATTTCGTTATTATTATTTTTTTTATAATAGTTTAGTTATTATTTTTTCATTATATATTTCGTTATTATTTTAGGAGAATGCCTTGACAAATTTTGCGATGCGATTATAAAGTTATATGGTCAAGAGTTCTTACATAGGCCTACAAGCCATGACGTAGCATGCTTATTCAATGTACATGAAGAAAAACATCATATTCCGGGAATGCTTGGTAGCATTGATTGTACGCATTTTGTTTGGCGCAATTGTCCTAGACACTTAAGAGGCCAATATAAGAGAGGTGATCACCAATACCCGACTATTATGCTTGAAGCGACTGCTTCATATGATTTGTGGATTTGGCATTCGTTTTTTGGTCCTCCCGGTTCGAACAACGATATAAATGTTTTGAATCAGTCTCCATTGTATGTTAATGAACGAAATGGAACAGCACCAAACAGTTCATTTTTATTGGGTGGAAGGCTTTACAAACGTGGATACTATCTTACCGATGGAATCTATCCAAAGTATTCAACATTTGTTAAAGCATATCTGTATCCAACTGACCCAATGGAAAAAAGATTCAAGAAATTACAAGAGTCTGCAAGAAAGGATGTTGAGCGAGCATTTGGTCGTCTAAAAGGAAAATTGATGATTCTCAGTCGACCTCTTCGAGCTATGTCGGTTCAAAAGATTCGGCAAGTAGTTTATACGTGCATTATATTGTGCAATATGATTTTGAAAAACGATGGTATGGCAATATCACCGGTTCATATAATGGATCCTTCAGTAACTCCAGTTTACGATGATACTGTGCTACATGAGTTACTCGACGAAGATATCCATAATCATCTTCGATATGATCTTACGGAGCACGTAGCGGCTCAAGACTTGTCACACCTAGATGATTAGTGGTTTCCTATTTTTTGTTGAATTTATGTTTTTTTAAGTATTATGTAATAAGTATTGAATTATTATTAATAAAAAAGTTGTTTTTTATTTATGTTTTTTTAATTTAAATTTTGTTATGTAATTAATGCTTGACTAGGCAAAAACTTAGGCAAGATTGCCACTAAAAATGAAGGTTTAGGCAAGATTAGGCAAAAAAATGTGTTGGACAAACTTGATTGGTTGTTTGGTTTAAAAGATGAGGCAAATTGAGGCAAGATTGCCACCCCCCTTAGATCTAAATAAACAAGTTTTTGGAGGCAACCAATAGAGCTATCCAACTCTTCCAAATTAGAACATTCTCTTAATGAAAGCTGCTCAAGATTCTCGATCTTAGTGAAATTTCCTGTCTTGGTTAATGAGCTTGAATAACTCACGTTCAAATGCTTCAGCTTTTTACAACTCTAAAATCACAAATATAATAAGAGAAATGATATTTCTACTCAAAAGTTTATGACAAATGTCAATATTGACGGTTTGGATGTAGAGATAATAAATGGAGAAAAAATATTTAATATTATTGTGTGTGTAGGAAGATATGTAGTAATATAATGTTGTACGATATAGCAAAACTCTTATACACCCTCCGTTTTTGACTTTTGTCTTTTTATTACAACTTTAACCTTAATTATTATTTTTTTCGTGTTATATAATAGTTGATGCAAAATATATAAATCGCCTTATGTTTTAAATGCATTTTCATTGGTATAATTTTTGTCAAGTATTATATAAATGAAAAAAATAATAATAATTAAAGTAAAAGTGGAAAAGAAAGATTTTGAAAATTTAATAATAGACTTAGGGTCCGCTTGGTTCAAAGTGAGGAAAGGGAAAGGGAAAGGAATGCAAATAAATGAGTGAGGTGGGTAATCAATACCTTACCTCCCAATTTACTCTATAATGGTTGATTACCCACTACTACGGGGTAATCAATACCTTTCCCTTTACTAACCAAGCACAAACATTGTTTGATGTGGGCCTTCATTATTCATTTACCCATTCCCCACCCCTCACTTAACCCCTTACCAAGCACTCCCTTATATTTTAAGACGAAAATGAGTAATAAACTACGATTAATAAGAGATGGGATGGTGGGACCCTCCACCATATTCATTAATTTATTATTTTAAATTGATATACTCGGTCACATTGCCCAATTGTGCATAATAGTTTAATTACTCTCGTTTCAAAATAATTGTGTTGTTTTGATTTTTTTAACTTTTACTTTTTTTAACTTAGATCTTAATTATTTTCTTTTATATTACATAATACGTGATGTAAATATATGAATAAATTAAGTTTTAAATATATTTTTATTGGTAGAATTAAGGACAAAAAAAAATTTAAAAGTCAAAACATGACAGTTATTTTGAGACGAATATGGTTTTATATTATGTAGTTAATCACAAGCTTTTTTTTTATGATTACTTTTGTCTAGATCTCCTTTATAAGAAAACTAATCATTTCTCTTACCTAAGAATTGAAAATCAAAGTAATTTATTGGCATAACCCCCTTTTTTTTTTTTTTTTTTTTTTTTTTTTTTTTTTTTTTTGATAACCATTGTTTCCGACCTTATTGACATATTTTTTTTTTATCTAAGTCAGCAATAGATTTTGGAATACTGTTGGTCAATCAGACGTGTTAATTTTACTTAAATGCGCTAATTAGTCGATGATTACTAGCTAGTGAAAGGGTTTCTGTTTCTATACGTCACTGTAAAACATAATTAAGTTATAAAGACCACCTATCTCATTCATAAACATACAAAAAGAAAAGTATAAAAGACACTCAAATAAGTACGTAACTCTGCACAAAAAGCGTATAAGATAAACCACATGAGAAATGAAAAGACATGCATGATCATACGTACCTTGACTCCTTCCCAAAGTTTTTCCAATTTGCTATTCCACAATTCAATAACCACCACGTTGCCTATATCAATGTTGTCAAGACTTTTGCAAGGGAAGTAACGCCAATCCAAGTATTTCATATGTTTGAAAGAGAAGCAAGCTGACATGTCATCATTTGAAGAAGACGACCATTTTAGGTTAGAACCACCCAACTGAATGAATCTCAGACTACTCATCTTTTTAAACGCCTCTAATTGAACAGTTGCCCCCTCTTCCATATCAGTACTGTAGTCCAACTGAATGCTTCTAACTGAATCTGTTCCCTGGTAAACAACGGAGGAGAGAGTACGTAATAGTTAGTTTCAGAGAACTACTATGTATTAGTAAGTAAACTAGTCATAAACTTGAAGATACTTTACCGAACAATTTCCCAGTACACTAACCACGTCCGTATAACCCACCAATCTAGTACGTTTTCCAGGCTCATCCTCATCTTCTTGGCGGACCACTTCTTGTCCCATCTTCCTGATAACATCATGCAAACTGATCCTCGAGGAATCAATTTTAACAAGAAATTTATGAACAAGATTTTGAATTTCAAAATCTGGAAAGAAGACTACATCTTGTAATACTTTGACGATTGTATCCATGTACATTCCGTCAAAGAAACATGCGATATCCAGAAATAAATTCTGGGCTTTTTTAGGAAGTGAATTGTAGCTTATTCGCAGCTTCTCTTGAGTATCTTTATGAGGAATTATTTTTAACGTCTCCAACATGCTTGGCCAGAGATTCCTATCATAATCAGTGAAATGGCGACTCCAGACCTCAAGAACCAAGGGAATGCCTCCAGCACACCGCACAATCTCATCTACGAATTTCTTGTCGATAGGGTTGCCTTTTCCAATGAGCCTAGTGAAAAGTTCAAAAGACTCACCTGTGTCCAACAATTCTATGTTGTACGAAGTGTGTTGTAGGTTACTAAGCAACTCCGTATTTCTTGTGGTCACAATTATTCTACTTCCATAATGGAATGAGGCCAACAAATGAATACCTAATGCTTGTAACTGTTTAAACTCATAAACATCATCAAGTATCAAAAGAACCTTTTGACCACTTAACAACTTAATTAACTTTGCAAATCCATCACTACCTTTAAACTTATTTTTTCCTTGCGTTAGACGATAAATGGCATCCCTCTGCAGTTTAACCTCCCAATTTGGACCCGTGTATAAACCATGGATATTCTCGATAAAACAACTGACATCGAAATATGCAGCAATATTGTCATGCACAGCTTTGACAATAGTGGTTTTACCTGACCCATTAATTCCAAAAACTGCAACAATGGAAGGAGCTTGGTCACTTAACCTTAATGCTGAAATTAAATCTAGTGCTCGTGAATCTATCCCAACAGGGTGCTCTACATATAACATAGTTGTTGCGGATTTTGCATTTCTCTGACATCTTTCATAATTTTCCGTATCAACGTCTCTTCGTCCTTCCTGCCAAATTCAAAAGAAAGATTCATTACCGACCGCATGTTTGTAATTAAGAAGCTTAACACATCCTTTTCATGAAACCTCATTTGTTGAAATATATTATTACTAAGTTGCTGTTCTTCTTATCATCATATAATGGAATCAACATGATCATTACTATATTAATTTCAAAAAAATTAAAAGTTTACCAATCTTTCAAGTTTAGACCAGACTTATCACCAGCTTCTTTCAGGGCTTGCCTCCAAATCTGAACTCTTTCAGCATCGGCATTCTTCTCGTGACCTTGGAAAGCTTCAAGGAAAGAGCCTTGTTGATTTCTTACATGAGATGGTTCGACATCAAAAAATACGGGAAAAACTTTTCTTTTTTTAAACTTAATGTAGGATTCCATTATGAGGACAAACTCATTAAGACACTCTTTGGAAGAAGCATAACTGGGGGAGAATACAATAAGATAGATCTCGGAATCCTCGATAGCTTTCAACAGCTCAGAACTCTTGTCTTGACCTAAAGGGAGCATGGTGTGGTCGCGTATTGTTAATCCTTCGCGTCCGAGAGCTCCCTTGAGGTGGCTTACGAAGCGTTTACCAAGATATTCAGACGCGTAATTTACAAACACGTCAAACTTGGGCCTTTTATAACGTGGTTCATCATAACGATCCATATCCCTTTTTCTCTTAGATGAAGATGATGAGGATGGATCCATTCTTTTTATTTAAAAAGTGAAATTTGTGTGGTTACTCTAGCAAACTAGGATGAATCAGTTTTTAGTTGCTATGGAAGAAATTGAAGTGGAGGCGGATGGATCTAAATTTGCAGTTTTTAAAGTGAAATGTGTGGTTACAAAGAAACCAACAATTCATATATTTGGTTTTGACATCGAAACTTCTTGTTGTTTCTTGGTAATTTCGGACTTTGGCACATTATTTATTTTTATTTATATCTGAAAAAAAAAAAAAAAAAAAAAAAAAAAAAAAAAAAAAAAAAAAAAAAAACAGTTTATTACGACTAACTTTCATCTCATTTCCAGGCAATTTCATGCTCAAATTGGATTCTGGTTTTCTAAAAAAAATCAATGAATGCAGTTGATATTTTAAATAGAAGTGAAATGTGTAATGTGAACTTAACAACGTTATTCCACGGTGGGCACTTCTTCATCATTTCTGTACATGTGCTTTCGCTGAAAATAACCTACCCAAAAGATCGATTATTGCAGGAAAAATGACAAAACAACATCAAATTAAAGTAGAATGTGTGTTAAGCTTACCCACTTCACCAATTTCATTTCATATACTAATCAATAGTATGGCTCATATGACTACATTATTTCCATAATATATTAGCGACCATGGTAATTGCATGTTGGATTTTGGGTGACATAATTGGGTGACATAAAAAATAAACACAAATATTTATTAAGAAGTGTAAAAAAACTTAAAAAAAAAAAAAAAAAAAAAAATCGAAAACTTCTGAATTTTTTCCTCGAGAGATGGAATATGTCGGTGCATAAAAAAATTGTAAAGAAAGTTTTTTTAATTTTGAGTTTTCACGTTTTCTATTGCACAAAAAAATGAAATTTTAGTGCACAAAATTTTCAAGTTGTTATATTTCAATGCACATTCAAATTTTGATACATCTACTAGAAAGAAGTTGGATGCAAAACAAATTTTTGATGCTCAAAATGTCGATTTACAAAATTTTAATGCACAAACGTTTTCTTCACATTTTTTTCATCAAAACTATAAATTTTAGAAAAAAGTCGTAAACAACTTTTTCGTCCTTCAATGTCCCTATCCTGTGGAATTTTTTGAGAAGTTTATATCAACTGTTTATTTAAAAAAAATTTACGCCTCTCACAAATATTATCTTTTTATTTTAATATGTAGCTAATTATTGGGGAAAAAAAGAAAAGAAAAAACAATTCGGACAGTAATTTGAATCGTTTATAAACACTTCGAGATTGTAATGTTTCGTCACTTTATGTCGTGGGAATCATAATATCAACAACCGCATAATTGATCCGTGACAATCTAACTCAGTCAAATAAAAAAGAGAGAAAAAGCATCGAAGTGGCATTGAGTATGAACTACTATGAAGTAAGTCAAAAAGTGGCATGAAACTTGGTCAAAACAGTTTCTCAACTCAACGTTCACAAAGAAAAAAGTATGTGACTACTCCCCTAATGCCATGCATGATTTCATATTTTCATGCATGAGAAAACACAACTATCCTATGATGATCATGGAGAGAATTCACTGCTATTTGTTTTATGTTATACTCCGTAATATAAATAGCACGAGAGGATAGAATGTTAGGGGGGCTCAAAGCCAATAAAAGAAATGATAGATGATTTGCACACTCTCATAATTGATTGACACACTCAAATTTTAAGTATGTTAACATTTATACTTTTACAAAGTGAAAATGAGTATGATGTGAAGATATTAATGTAAAAAACACTCAAAATTTTAATGTGTCAATCAATTATGGAAGTATGCAAACCACCTAAAAAAAAAAAAAAAAAAAAAAAAAAAAAAAAAAAAAAAAACTCATTGTAAATGTCAATGAAACTACACAAGTAGGGGTGGAGGCAAGTGTATGACGGAGAGGGAAGTGCCTACGATTGGTCAAATAGCTATTATCAAACATAATATGTTACTCTCTCCGTCTCAAAAATATAGCCTCTATTTTACTTTTAAAGTTTTACTTTTTTAACTTTGACATCAAAATATTTTTATTTGTGTAATATAATAATTGATAAAAATTATATTAATGAAAATACATTTAAAATCAAATTCATATATTTTTCATAAATTATTATATAACACAAACAAAATTATTTAAGGTTAAAGTTGAATAAAAAAAAAAACTAAAAGAATCAAACAGTGACTATTATTTTGAGACTGAAAAAGTAGCATTTTATGCCTCTTGTTCAAGTTGCCCTCAACTCAATTCAAACATTGCGCTCAGCAAAATCAAAATCGTTAGTCCATCAACAAAAGCCTTCTAAAACTATTAATAAAACCCAATAAATATTAAAAGAAATGAGAAAAGATGGTACTTAATTCTTATCCTTCGTGCTTCTATATTAATACTACTCCGTATGTTACATATATACTATAATTTTATCTATCATATATAAGTATCATCAAGTTGTCAGGTTCACAAACAGTTAATCCTTATACAAATTAGTTTCTAATTTGTGTGTTCTATGAAAGAAATTATAACGTCACATCAATTTGCTGTAAAGATATGCTAAGGACCATGTGGTGTATATCATTCATCGTCGTCATTTGTATTAGAGAATAAATAGGACCAAACCATTGAAAACCCGATAGGTATAATGTATTATTCAACATCATTATATAAAAGTTACATGAGACAAATGAAACCCTAAGGGACCCTAAGCCAAAACCGGGCTTCGGCCAACTAATTATTTCTAATACTTATTTGTTACAAAATTGATTTTTTTTTTTTTTTTTTTTTTTTTTTAATGAATAAGTACAACCAAAATCAGAGTAAGAAAACAACAAAATCATGTAATTTTGCCTAAACTTTTAAAAAACAAATATATTGCTTAAGTTTCAAAAACGACTACAATCTAAAAATTAATCACCATTAGAAACCATAACAACCAAACTCATTAAATTTTTGCATAAACTTTTTAGAAAACATATATTTGGCTACAGTTTTAAATTCGACTATAAATCAATAATATAACCACTATATGAAAAAACCAAGCAACGAAAGTTCAACGGTTGTGCAACGGCAAAGAAGATGATTGTTTGGAGGTGTTGATTGGTAAAGTTTAACACGATGTAGGGTTATTTAAAAGTAACGGATTTTTTTTATTTTTTTTATTTTTTTATTTTTTTTTTTCTTTTGAGCTAGGTAGTCACCTATATATCTGGTTTCTTTGATTGTTTTATCACGGATCTTGTCTATGTGGTTTTGGTTGTTACTAATCTAGTCTCTTTATTTTAACTCTATTTATTTTTGAGGTTACATGTCTGGAGCAGACTGCTAGTTTTTTTTTAAGAATGACAACTAATTATTTCACAATATACACACCACAGACTATTTCACATGTCCTAAGCATGACTTGAGCTTACAACCATTTGGTTGCGGAGTTTCTCACATAACAAGGGCAGAGACGGAGCTTGAACTATTTCTTCAGGGGGCCGAAGTATCAATAATTAATTTTAAGAGGGCCAAATGATAAAATAATTTATTTTTTCTATTGATTTATGAACAAAATACATTAAATACAAAAAAATTTGGGGGGGCCCCACCCCTGCCCTAGTAATCCTTCGTTCATTAAAAAGAGGTACCATTGGGACACAAACCCTTTAGTGCACATTGTTGATCTTGTGCTTTCGCCTAATTTCGCATACGATACCTTCACGCAGAAATGAGAATTTACATCACATCTCTGACTATCTAAGATGTCTCATCCTCAAATAACTAACAGCCATTGTAGGACGTCGTGGTGGTTGTTTTTCTCTAAGCATTTACACTTTCAACCACCATTTAATTTTTAACATCCAAATACTACCCCATTATCCAACCTCCCTACTCCAGTATTTTTACAAATTCGGTTGGCGCCTCCACAACCATTGAACAATTGGCAACACGCAATCCGTTTTTACGAACAATAGGTCAAGAGAGAATAACGTACGTAATCAACACAAGTTCGATCATGGTAGAAACAATAGACATGAATTATATGAGTTGTCCATGTATAATTATTTTGGGTTAAAACTATTAAATTGCAACGTACTTTAACATTTTACACGAACCAAAAAAAATACTCATAACAACTTGTGCATATTAATTAAATTCATTAACTATGTAAGTTTATACTAGATTGTGACATTAATGTAAATGATTATATGTCGGTTAGTCGTGTCTTCGTATGCATGCTATAACTTGTTGGTTATGTGGATAAGGACATTTGCAACTATCTCAAGTATGATTCTTAAAGGAATTTGATGTATCATAAATTTGGTAATTGAACTAACATCTTAGCGGTTCTAGATTAGCTTGATTTAACTTTGATATGATAAATTTATACTTGAATTGTTTATTGAAAAAAAAAAAAAAAAAAAAAAAACTTTGGTAGGGGGGTCAAGGGGTGATGAATGAGAAAAATAATGAAAAAAAGTGCTTGGTAGAGAATGCAATAACTCATTACCCAATAGCGGATAATGATCAATTACCCAATAAATTAGAGAAAGTGCTTTTCTTTCTTTTTTCCTTTCCTCACCATTATCATTGTCTTTCCATTTTCCTTTCCCGAGTTTGAACCAAGCACACCCTTAGACAACATAACGTTAGGCTAAATGTTTGATTCTTGTTTTGGTTTTATTACCTAGTTTTATGGCTTTCATCTAAAAGAGTCATGAAATACAAGTTATACTCACTCTCGTGAACTGTATGTGAGTTTCGCTTTTGTTTTAGACTTATGGATAGCAAGTTTTGGAATATTGAGGACTATTCATGGTAAGACAAGATTTATAAATTGAAAAAAATAAATTAAAAAATAAGAAAAGAAAAAAAAAAAAAAGGTTCGTCGTGTAATTTACTCAAATCATACTATCTGCAACCAACTTTTTACTCTTTCGTGGTAGTTTCCTAGTATCCATCATTTTCTTGGTACTTTCGATAGATATACAAAGTAAATGACAAATCTACCTCGACCTTTACTTCTAAGCACAAAGAGGAGATGTCATTATCTACGTTTACCTTTAATTTCTGTATTTCATCAACCATGTATGTTTCCTTGCTAAAAACTTTAGATACTATGGGGATTTTAGCATCCAAAGTTCGTGTCTCATTCCTGGTAATTTAGTACTCCTACTTTATTTTTATTTTTACCTACATAAAGCATTTTATTTTTACCTACATAAAGCAACTAAATTACTCTGCACTTTCATCATCTCATTTCCGGTAAATTTCGGTGGTATTATGGGTACACCCTAGTGGCCTAGTGCACTTTTACCCTTTCTACCTCTTTTTACCAAATGCATCGATAGAATATGACATTTTTTTGTAGTTTCTTTTTTGTTCTATATATTTTATTTTTTTACTGATTTTAACTTGTAAAATTTTATATTTACTTTTTTTTCAGCAGTTTTATCCACTTTATTAGTAGGACAAGACACTTTTAATGATTTTTTGTTTTGTATTTTTTGTGTTTTACTATGTTTGACTTATCAAACTTTATATTTTTTGTTTTCCAGTTTTATAATAAAAAAAAAATTATAAAAATTAAATAAAACAAATAAAATTTTGTGTAGAGTATTACAATCATTTTCGAAAGGTATGGATCACCAATCCCAAATAATGAATGCAATTATCTTTTACTACCTCCGTCCCATATTAAGTGTCCACTTTCATAATGCACAAAGTTTTAGAAGATTCCACTAACTAAACTCTTCACCAATCAAATATTACTTTTACCCACTAAACTCTCATCTTATTGGTTGAAAGGTACAAGTGGACACTTTATTTGAGACATCAAAAGATTCCATTGTGGACACTTAATATGGGACGGAGGGAGTACATAGGAATCGGTGTGAATGTGTGATTGCACACCCACCAACATTAATGCCCAAACTATACTCAATCAATTTAGATCACTCCTTGAGATTTTACTAGAAAAATGTTTAATATATATATATATATATATATATATATATATATATATATATATATATATATATATATATATATATATATATACATAAACATGAACTTAAGTAAGTCTAAGAATGTGACACCTGACAAGTTCAACGGAATGAGTCGATACACAAAATATACATATTATATGTAAAACGATGAAAGCACTAGGTTATTTTGATTTTTGGATGATAATTTACACTTTCATTATATTTTCACATTGCATCTTATCAATCTACTGCCCCTCGACCAACTTTCTTTTTCTATCTTAGATGATCTAAGCACAAGTATTCATTACATGAAATGAAATAAGGAGATAATGATCATATGAAATGAATTATGAAGTGTAGACACCAATGAAATAGGTTAATTTCTAGAGTTATCAACAACTAATGATCTTACAATATATTGTAGTATTAATTTTGATGTACGTACGTGTGGCAAACCGTGTTAAGAAAGTCTTGGTCGTTTTTTTTACTTTTTTTTGTCTTTTCATAAATTCATTATCCACCGACCCCGTCATCACTTTAGAAAAAGATTCTCCGAGTAAATGTGACCAACAGAGATGTCCAATTGCAAAGCAATACTCATAGTTATTTGAATGATTTTGCATAAATAACTCTACAAATAACTTTAATTTAAAGTACGGAGAGGAGATGTCGTATCTAACTTATACAGTAGTACATACCTCTGTCTTTAATTTGAAATTGAATTAGTTAACAATGATTTGTTTGTTTTTCTTTTCATCTCATCAAATATAAATTACAACAGTACAAATAATATTAGCTTTGTTTCTACGTAACCATAATACACACTTGATAATTAGAAGGAGAAAAAATTAATTTGTTTTCTAATGTGAGTAAAAGTCATCGATTAGAAGACAACATAAATGCTTTGCACTTGCTTTCCTTCATCATTTTCCTACATGCGCTTTCGGTGCAAATACTCTTTTCCCACAAGACCCTCGTAATCTACCCAAAATATTCTTGCAAGGGAAAATGACAAAAAGAAAAAAAAAATGTTATCACTTTACCCCTAAAAGCATGTTTACTCGCTCCATATATTTCAAATACTTAATATGACTGTTTTATTTCAATAGAATATTAGTAAACCCTTTTAAAAGGTGTTTAAACCACTTTTATTAAAATGGGACAACATACGAGAGATCAAGATAACAACACCATTTCAATATTAGTAACAAGTTATCGAAGGTAATTGATTCATTGATTTGCATAATCACAAAACAACCGAATATAAAGATTACAAGAGAGGTTTCTAGACTACTCATGTGGGCTAGGCTTATACAAATATAAATGGGCTCAATACAATATATGTACATATAATCATCTAATACACCCTTGCAGTTGGAGCGGGAGGAGGCTGGACGCTCAAACTAGAGCGAAACTCTTCAAAAAAGGCAGAGGGAATACCTTTGGTGAAGATGTCGGCATACTTATAGCGAGAAGGAACATGCAGAACGCGCACCTAACCAGCAGTGACTAAGTCACGGACAAAATATATGTCAATCTCTATGTATTTTGTCCGTTGATGTTGTACCGGGTTGGCTGACATATAAATATGCTCAATACAATACATGTACATATTAGATGATTATATGTACATGTATTGTAAAATGGATGACCACAACCACTGGTTTTAATACTATCAAGTGAATATGGATCAAAGCAGATCCCACAAGTGAGCTCTGTAGCTTCTAAAGATTTATTATTATTGAAGGTAATTGATTCCTTGATTTGCATAATCACAAAACAACCGAATGTAAAGATTACATGAGAGGATTCTAGATTACTCATGTGGGCTAGACCTATACAAATATAAATGGGCTCAATACAATACATGTACATATAATCATCTACTACAAGTATGTTTATTTATGGATCAAATTGGTTTTCATTCTTCTTACTATCGAGTACCAAATACGCGCATCCAATTATTTTGGATTCGAACACGCAAAGCAAGCATGTTAAATGATTTGATTTATAATTTCCTTCAAGTATACATTCAAATTAACAAATACACAAATGATACTTCATAAAATTCAAAAGTGTTTTTCTAACAACTCTATGAGTTGTAATTAAGTTTACTTTAATTGAAAAAAATCAACAATTAATTAACATCAAACATTTCATGTTTAACAACATATTTTATAATTGTAATCATTAAATATGTATAAATATGAAAATAATGAGTTTATTAAATATTATTTTTACACAAATGATAAGGCTTAATCACAACCATATTGGGTTATAGTTAGCAAAATGAGTTGAAAATCATGTTAGAGGCAACTACTGTACTAATCTTATGATTACTTATCGTTAAGAAATTTATGGACACATATGTCATCTATAAGATGTATAAACCGTGTTTTTATTCAGTCAAACCGTGTCAAAGAAAGATTTCATCATCATTGAATTATTGTTGTGTTTTTGTAGGATTAAGATCCTCTCAAGTTCAACTCCCTCATGTTTTTTTCATGATAGCATGTTGTGAGAGACTGAGAGGATATAGATTTGCAGGTCTTATATTTCATCTAAAAATGACCCCACAATTTTATTCACTTTTATGTTGTTGATTCAACATGGCATCACTTGAGACACAAATATTAGAGGATCTCAATCCCTTTTTGTACTCTACTTGTGTTTTATGTTGAATGCATTAGGGGGAGTTTTATTAAAGACTTTGGCATGTATAAATTACTCTGTATTATTACTTTTGCTTTAATATATTTACTCTTAAGTCTAAGTATTAGCATATCTATTGTATACTTTTAGAAAACTTAATACTATATTAAAACATTTCTGAAAAATTAATTTGCACCAGAGTAAAATTATATTAATTAGTAAAAGGTTAGGCAACTCGAAGATAGTGGAAAAGTTTTTTTTCTTCAATTTTGTTAATCTCATGTTAGCAAAAGAGTCATGATTTGTAAATAATTTTTTTGACGAATAAAACATATCAAAAAATCAAGTTGTCAAAAGTAAAAATGGGTTTGACAAATGATTGCCAAAAAAAAAAAAAAAAAAAAAAAAAAATTAATAATAAAAAATAAATAAATAAATAAATAATAATAAAAAAACATTATTATTTTTTTTAAAACGGTGAAAATATATTACTTTCTAAACACTCGGTACATTTCATGCATCTAAAGAAGTTTTGGACAAATACTTCTGCTAGAGCAAGTAACCAGCAAATTACATTTGAACATTCATGCTAACATATACAAGTACCATACAAAGAACAATTGCATCATACAGGCTGCATACTACTTTTTGAAAGATTCACCAAATCACCAAATACTAAGGATATACCAGTGCAGTTGGCTACATTTCCCATTTGTGAGATTGCTTTGGGTTCAACTGCAGCTACATCCTCACAGTTAACACCAAAGTCCTATCACAAACTGGCTTCACCAAAGGACAGTATCACTTAGTGTTAGTTCATTCCTACAATGGCTAAATTTCCATACTACGCTCAGAACAAACAATCTATACCACAACATTATCTGTCTTTTACTCAGCAGGCATCACCATTGTTGAACTATACCATTATGTCAATAATAGTTCTATGATATCCCACATCCTAGACTACATTTCCACTCTGCAAGATTATACTATGTATCAAATGCAGCTACATTCTCACACTTGAGCATAGCATACTATCACAGACTGGCATCATCTAAAGATATGGGATCACATAAAACTATATCTCCATCATAGATCAATTTTCAATTGGCAAATCAGGGTGGTTCCATCTTTCATGACTCACCCTATTTGCCACATTGAAACTGAATCCAAAATAGTTCCATGCTTGAACTATAACCCTCAGATCAGGAAACAATAAGCCATCTGATCTTCCAAAAATCCTCACCCATACATCCTCAAAAACTACCAAATCCAAACACTCCCATTCCATATCCCCTATTCATGTGATTAACTAGCTAAACTAAATCATCCATGTTTTTGCCACTTGTCTAACAACACTTGAGTCTTTCACTTTTAAATTCATCATTTTGAGCTTAGTTATATCACTTATTGCAGCATAAAGTTCATCCACATCCCTTTTCTCTCCTCTGAAAATCCTTTTATTTCCTAGCCTGCCATATACAGTACGTAGACCACAGCAGCAAAACTTAGCCTTCTAATGTTATTGCTATTCTTTTTCTTCTACAAGTCTTCTACAATTTCTACCCAGTCATAAACCACATCCTCTACATTCATTTTTTTAGCAGTCTTCTTCCACACCAGTTTAGAGTATTCACATAGGAAAAACAAAAGCCATTAGTTCCATGGTAAAGAGTAAAGAACATTTCCAATGGACTATTCGAGGAGTAAGAATCTTGTTTCAAAAAAACTAGTCTTACAAAGGATTCTCGAAGAAACTGTAACCAAAGAGACATGCAATTCAATTGCTTGATGATGAAATCCTAGTTTTCAGTTGATGCATCTATCTATTAAAACAAAACAGTTAACAAAATATTACTGGTGATTTTATGGAACCCATCCAACAAACTTTTCGTCATGACGTGTTCCTCAGTTTCAAGGGGGAGGATACTCAAGCCATTTCCACCGAGCTCTTATACGCCAAGTATTCCATGATACCTCCCTGCCAAGAGGTTGTAGTATCGGTCCCCAGCTGTTAGCAGCCAACAATGAATCTAAAATCTTTTTTGTTGTATTCTCCACAAACTACGCTGATTCCAAATGGTGCCTAAACGAACTGACACAGATGATGCATTGTATGCACAAGAACGAACCAATCTGATGTTGGTACCCAAGAAGGTTTGTATAAACAACCATTTACAACTCATGATATACAATTTGAAGAGGGGACGGTTAAGAAATTGACTGAGGCTCTAAAGAGGCAGGGCAACTGTCTGGCTTGCATCTTCAACATGATGCCAATGGGTAGAATTCTCCTTTTTGTTTGTTTTGTTTAGCTCTTGTTGCTTCTTATATTCAGATGCATTGAAAATACTTTTAATATACTAGAAAGGTGCCCGCGCGATGCGGGGGCGGATTGTTGGGGTGAAGAGGAGGGAGGTGGGGTGGTGGAAAGTGGTTGTTGGGGTGGTTGTTGAGGTGGTTATAAATTGTTGGGGGTGGTTGTTGAAGTGGTTATAAATTGTTGGGTGTGATTGTTAGGGGTGGTTGTTTCCATAATTAGTAAGTAAAAGTCTGAATTTTTAAGCCTTTCTAATTATAGAATAGTCTCAAATACATTATATAGTAGTATAGATAGGGACCGGGGGAGATTGGTGGACCTAATTGTGGAAAGTATTTGAATACATGGACAAGATCCAAATATAGAAGACAGCCTGCAACCTCTTGTTTAGTTATTTACAACTTTGCTGTAGCAAATAAACAAATAGTTATACTGAGTGCAATCGCAAGTTCAAAGATATATCATCACAATGATGAAAGTTATGTCCCAATTACTCAGTAGATAGTGATTTCTCAACCTGATAGAAAGACTCAGACCAATAACAAAGGAGCACTGATTCTTTTAACAAAGACACAGTATTCAAAGGAACATAAACAAATTGTTTTCATCTTCATATTTGCTCATGAGATGTGAGTGTAAATCGTTAGACTTTCATCAAACACTTGGTTGCCATTCTTTATCTTGCTTGACCTTTTTACCCAAAGACTTGAACAAATGCAATGACTTGTTAAAGTTTGCTAAGATTTACGTTCGGTGCCTACCCCCATTAACCAACTTCATCTACATACCCTTCAGACTCGTACACACCAAACTAGTAAAAATATAATCTTGGAGCGTGGCTCATAAGCAGAAACAAGAGCTCTTCTGCCTTCCTATCTGCTTAAGTTTTCAACTTTATCACTATAGCTAAACGGATAAAACCTTATACTATTTTGCTGTGCAATAGCAAGCTCAATGTAATGAATTATATGACCCAATTACCCACTCCACACAAGTCAGACCATTCAAATGTCATCAAACAATTGGCGGGCGATTCTCTAGAATGCTCCACAATCCTTGATCCTTGGAGTGTTGGTAAGGCAGTTATCATTGGATCATTTTGAGAATGAGAGTAGATGTATGATGCCTTTTTCAAATGACACATCATCATGTCCTGCAAAACGCTACATGAGGCAAAAGTCACCTCAAGGCTTGCATAAAAAGGTACCATTTTAGAAGTTGTGCTTGTTGTGTAGCTCTTTTCCTGATATTAAAGGTGGCAAGATGACAGGATCAAGTGGATCGGTCACGGATAAAAATGGGACTGGGTTGAAATAGACCAGTTCTTAGTACAGATTGAAACACGTCGGATTGGATTGGGTTGGCTTGACCCACAAATACTTTTTCATCAATTTAAAAAATATATATGGTCACTTTATTTGGTTAAATGTGTTACAAAAAGTCAAACAATATTATCACATTGATAGCTTAAATATCCTTGTATCAAATGAAATTAGGTTCTGGCCAACTTGCAACATGTTTGACATGTTCCCCTTTTTAGCTATTTTTTGGCCACGTTTCAGATAAAACACAACGCAAATTAACCCAAGCTTAAATAATGGGTCAAAAGAGGATTTCTGTATGCAAAGTATAGATTATCACGAGTCTTTCTTTCAGGTGGTTGCTACTTTGCTTAAGCCTCGGAACTGGATACCGCATGTTGACAGGAGGTTTTTTCTCGACGCCTATGAAGTGGGAGAGCTTTGTTATGCTGCTGAGCAGATATTTGTCAGTGAGACTACAGTCCTTCAATTAAAAGCTCCAATTTGAGTTTTTGGTGATCTACATGGACAGTTCACTGATCTCATGCGCTTATTTGGCGAATATGGATTCCTTTCTAGTGCTGGAGACATAACGTAAGCCCATACATTCATCTGCATAGCTTAAAATCTGTATTAATCAGTTTGATTCTTCATATACTAGATCTATCAACAAACATTCAGATTTGTAATTGTTATCTAGGCTTACAATGGGTCGGTATACTACATTGCTTACAATAACTATATTCGCTTTCTAGAAAAAAAGTTCATACAGAAATCCCGATTTCAAGCGATTTACACAGATAGAAGTTAAGAAATAAAAAAAGAGCAACATTCTTGAAAATTAAGGTTTTGACTTTTCTTAGTCCTATCTTTCGGGTTATTTACATATTTATAACCGTTATTTGAACACTTACTATTTAACCATTCTTTTTTACTTTCAGATATATCGACTACTTGTTCCTTGGAGATTATGTTGATAGAGGACAACATAGCTTAGAGACAATCACTTTGCTCCTAGCTCTAAAGGCAAGTTTCTAGCTTATATTCCCAGTCACTAATCTATTTCAAGACTGAGATTATTTTCTAATACTCTTTTTAGATTAACTATCCTGAAAATATTCACTTAATACGTGGGAATCATGAGGCTGCTGATGTAAATGCACTCTTTGGTTTTCGTCTTGAATGCATAGAGAGAATGGTACACATTGAAACTTTTGAACATTTGTTATGATTTTTAATTCTTTTTGGTATCTGATGATGGTTTTTTATGATGTATAGGGAGAGAATGATGGAATTTGGGCATGGCAACGGTTCAATCAGTTGTTTGACCATCTTCCACTCGCAGCACTTATCGAACAAAAGATAATAAGTATGCATGGTGGCATAGGAAGATCGATTCATTCAGTTGAACAGATAGAGAAAATAGAGAGACCCATAAACATGGATGCTGGATCTGTTGTCTTAATGGACTTGCTATGGTAAGTTTTTGCTTATATAAGTTTTTAATATATATATATATATATATATAGAGAGAGAGAGAGAAGGGATCCAGTAAGAAGAAAAACAAAAATGAGAAGAATAAGAAGAATTTCTAACCACACATTTCAAAAAAGGGAGAGATTTTTAAGGGGAGATGCATCTATTTTAATAGGTGCATCTAAAATGTGTGGTTGTAGTTTCTTCTTATCCTTTTCATTTTAATTTTTCTTCTTATTTGATCCTAACTATATATATATATATATATATATATATATATATATATATATATATATATATATATAGGGGGCTTTATTTTCAGAACCCTGTTAAGTGCGTGAACTGCGAGAACTCTAATTTTACATTAGAAAACATGCATGTTCATATAAAACATGTATGTTTTCTTACATACACATTAATACACATGCATGCGTATTAAGGTGTATGTAAGAAAACATACATGTTTTATATGAACATGCATGTTTTCTAATGCATAATTGGAGTTCTCGCAGTTCCCGCACATAACAAGGTTCTAAAAATAAAACCATTTTGCATTGATCTATTTTACTAAACAGGTTTTTATATGAACATGTATGTTATGCATGTATGTGTATTAAGGTGTATGTAAGAAAACATACATGTTTTATATGAACATGCATGTTTTCTAATGCAAAATTGGAGTTCTCGCAGTTCCCGCACTTAACAGGGTTCTGAAAATAAAGATACACTATATATATATATATATATATATATATATATATATATATATATATATATATATATATATATATATATATATATATATATTATTTTTGTAGCAAGAAAGAAGTACACTAAGTGAAAAACATAATTTATTTTAATCGAAAGATATGGTTATTTTCAAGTTTGTGTATGTTCTCACACGTTAGCCATGCTCTCACTCTTCTGTGAATGTAATTACTTAATATGGATTACATCACTTCTTGGTACATTTTTACTTGTAGGTCTGACCCCACAGAAAACGATAGCGTGGAAGGCTTGAGACCAAATGCAAGGGGACCTGGTCTTGTTACATTCGGGGTATGTATGCATCTTTTTGTATTAGGTGACTTATTCCTAATTTTACTTGCCAAAATATGTATTCATGTAAGCTTCATTCAATATAAAATGTTAAAACTTCATGAAGTCTATCTTTAAGGAATGAAGGAACCCTTGCAACAAAACCCAAAATGTATATAAGCAAGAACTATGGCTAATTGGCTATGGTAATTTTTTGCTTATATATGTTTTGGTCATTCACAAATACTAGTTAAAGCCCAGTAAAGTAAGAAATGACAACGTTGGTTGGTCAACCCGACCCATTTTAACATGCATTGAAAAATACCCATTTTGACTATCCTACTCGCCTATTCTGACTCACACTTTTGATACACCATAATGAATTGTAATTACATGCAGCCTGACAGAGTTACAGACTTCTGTAAAAGAAACAAACTTCAGCTGATTATAAGAGCACACGAATGCGTAATGGATGGATTTGAGAGATTTGCTCAAGGGAAGTTAATTACCCTTTTCTCAGTAACAAACTATTGTGGTAACTATTAGCTATTCTTGGCTTCTTAGAACTTCTTTGGTTGTTTGTGGCCAAATGACTTTTTAAATTGGGCTAATTATGTGCAGGAACTGCCAACAATGCCGGAGCTATACTAGTAATTGGAAGAGGATTAGTAGTTGTTCCAAAACTTATTCACCCGTTGCCCCCACCACGTGAACCAGAAACATCTCCAGAATATGTCGAAGAACGCCACTGGATGCAGGTAATCATAATTAGCACATTTAAATCTATAATAAAAGTATGAACATAAACAAAAAAAGAGCTGGTAGCAGAATCTGCTTGGCCCATTTTAACCTTTGCTAAAAATACTTAGTCGTCTGCTGTGATTGTAATATGATCATGATTGATGTATGTAGGAGCTAAATAATCAAAGACCACCTACTCCTACACGGGGCCGGCCCTAGCCTGATCACGATAGGAGCTCGCTTGCATATATCTAACAACAGAAGTCCATATTTTCGAATTCACTTTAATATATAACAGAGCTTTTTCTGCCAAAAGATCAGATTATCAGTCTAGTTTGCAGATATGCTACAATGACAAGCTGCAATATAGGCCGCTTGTTGTTCAAAAGCTGTCATTGTACACGAGAAGCAGTGTTTTTCTAACGACGAAAAAATGGTTGCATAGTTTTGTATCCATTTCAAGAAAAATGTAAGGAAGTGTTTGAGCTTTTTGTTGATCTTCCGAGAATATATATAATTTTTTTTTTCGTGACAGATGAACATTACTATCTTTGGTGGCAATTAATTTTTTGGAACTTTTTTTTAGACTATTCCGATGACAACTTGTATTAATTCAATTATATGTTGGTTTTAGTTGTTTTGATTTTGAACTAGATTGACAATCTGATTTAATTCAATTATCTGTTGGTTTTTAATATATATTAACGGGTTTAGTTGTTTTGATTTTGAACTAGATTGACAATCTGTTAGGCAACACCGCCTTTACTGACGTGTAGTGCATTAGCAAAGTTCAAATAATGATAGCAAACATATCAAAAACAGAGTGCTAAACAGTTGTGAAATATATGAACGAGTTACTTACTAAATAAGTGATACCCTATGTATCGATACAAAAACAGCAGACCAACTAGCCAGTCATCATCCCTAACTGAAATTATGGACTTTCTTGTTGATACTTGAAGGTAAAATTCTCTTCATGAGTTGCCAATAGAGGTTCCCTAACATCTTTTAAAACTAATCCCGAATCTGCCACATCATCCTCGTATACCAAACGCAACCCACAACTCGTCTCATAATCAAACCGAAGTTCCACAGTGTCACCTGCTTCCACCACAACTGTTTTATCATTAAGTGGATAAAACACGACCTCCAGGGTCCATTCATCATGATCATCCTTAATCTCCATACGATGACTTTTTTCTTTCGTTTTATTATGTATTGTTGAAGAATTCCAATAGTGGTTTGTGGTTGCACACAAGATGAGACCACATATCTTGTTATGATGAAAGTGCAATGGTGCCACAAAAGATAAAACATTTCCACTGTTTCGATAAGTACACCACTCAGGTAACTCCTCCTCAGACACATATAAGTACTCCTCCTCACATAGAAAGATGTATAATCCTTTATTACTCGTGAGGGATTCCTGTATAGCATTAAAGCATATTATTTAATAATACATGAAAGCAGCCTCTTCATTGCAAAATATGTATATGCTTCAAATGGAGAGGTTGCTTACCTTGAACACTTTGGAACGAAAAGTATATGCCTTTTTCCTTGAATCAAATGGCATCACATCTAATGACCTACAATCTCTTGCATCTATATCTGTCAATTCCGATGGAAGAGGTGGAAGCAACTGTAATTGAGAACACCAATTTATTTCAAGTTTCTCCAGTTGCGAAAGGTTGCTGAAGCTCTCCGGTAGACTAGAAAATGTGTTTTCTGAAAGATCGAGAAGGCGCAATGACACCAGATTCCCAATTCCACTGGACACTTGCGAAATATTGCAATTTCTCATGTCTAATTCTTGTAGGTTCCTCAGTCTTGTAACTTGTGTGAAACCTTCAGATCCAAGTTTACAGCAATCACTCAACCAAAGCCCCGTCAGAAATTGTAACTCAGAAATGTTTGAAGGAAGATTCACTAGGTTTTCACAATCAAACGCTTGTAACTCTTTAATGCTTGGAGGAAGATCTGGAATCGACTTTAAGTTGGTGCATTCAGATAATTCTATTTTGGTTAGTTGATGGAGTTGGCTGAGGCTATTAGGAAGGCTGTTGAATCTGTTGCCACTTAAATTCAATTCTTAAAGTGAAATTAGACTACCAACTTCATGTGAGATCTCTAGTATGTTGTAACAATAGCAAAGGTTAAGATATTGAAGAGAAGTTAGCTTGCCTATCATTTCCCATGGGAGACTCTTCAATCGTGTGCATTCACTTAGATGTAATTCAACAAGTTTTTGGAGGCAACCAATAGAGCTATCCAACTCTTCCAAATTAGAACATTCTCTTAATGAAAGCTGCTCAAGATTCTCGATCTTCGTGAAATTTCCTATCTTGGTTAATGAGCTTGAAGAACTCACGTTCAAACGCTTCAGCTTTTTACAACTCTAAAATCACAAATATAATAAGAGAAATGATATTTCTACTAAAAAGTTTATGACAAATGTCAAGAATGACGGTTTGAATGCAGAGAGATAATAAGTGGAGAAAAAACATTTAATATTATTGTGTGTGTAGGAAGATATGTAGTAATATAATGTTATAGGATATAGCAAAACTCATATACACCCTCCGTTTTTGACTTTTGTCTTTTTTATTTCAACTTTATCCTTAATTTTTTTTCGTGTTATATAATAGTTTATGCAAAATATATAAATGGCCTTATATTTTAAATGTATTTTCATTGATATAATTTTTGTCAAGTATTATATAAATGAAAAAATAAATAATTAAAGTAAAAGTGAAAAAGAAAGATTTTAAAAATTTAATAATAGACTTATATTTTAAAACGAAATGAGTAATAAACTATGATTAATAAGAGATGGGATGGTGGGACCCTCCACCATATTCATTAATTTATTATTTAAATTGATATACTCGGTCACATTGCTCAATTGTGCATAATAGTTTAACTACTATCGTTTCAAAATAATTGTGTTGTTTTGCTTTTTTAAAGTTTTACTTTTTAAACTTAGATTTTAACTATTTTTTTTTTTGTATTACATAATACGTGATGTAAAATATATGAATAAATTAGGTTTTAAATATATTTTTATTGGTAGAATTAAGGACAAAGAAAAAGAAAAATTTTAAAAGTCAAAACATGACAGTTATTTTGAAACAAAAATGGTATTATATTATGTAATTAATCATAAGCTTTTTTTTTTTATGATTACTTTTGTCTAGATCTCCTTTATAAGAAAACTAATCATTTCTTACCTAAGAATTGAAAATCAAAGTAATACTGTTGGTCAATCAGACGTGTTAATTTTACTTAAATGCGCTTAGTCGATGATTACTAGCTAGTGAAAGGGTTTCTGTTTCTATACGTCACTGTAAAACTAAGTATAAAGACCACCTATCTCATTCATAAACATACAAAAAGAAACGTATAAAAGACACTCAAATAAGTACGTTACTCTCAAAAAGCGTATAAGATAAACCACATGAGAAATGAAAAGACATGCTCACTCATACGTACCTTGACTCCTTCCCAAAGTCTTTCCAATTTGCTTCTCCACAATTTAATAACCACTACGTTGCCCATATCAATGTTGTCAAGACTCTTGCAAGGGAACAAACGCCATTCCAAGTATTTCAAATGTTTGAAAGAGAAGCAAGCTGACATGTCATCATTTGAAGAAGACGACCATTGCAGGTCAGAATGATCCAACTTAATGAATCTCAGATTACTCATCTTTTTAAATGCCTCTAATTGAACAGTTGTCTCCTCTTCCATATGGTCACTTTCGTCCAACTTAATGCTTCTAACTGAATCTGTTCCCTGGTTAACAACGGAGGAGGAGAGAGTTATAGTTAGTTTCAGTGAACTACTATGTATTAATTAAGTAACTAGTCATAAACTTGAAGATACTTTACCGAACAATCTCCCAGTACACTAACCACGTCCCTATAACCCACCAATCTAGTACGTTTTCCAGGCTCATACTCATCTTCTTGGCGGACCACCTCTTGTCCCATCTTCCTTATCACATCATGCAACAACAGCTCCTTGTATTTTCCATATTTAACCAAAAATTTATGAACGAGATTTTGAATTTGAATTTCAACATCTGGGAAGAAGTCTTCATCTTGTAATACTTTAACGATTGTGTCCTTGTTCATTCCGTCAAAGAAACATGTGATATCCAGAAATAAATTCTGGGCTCTTTTAGGAAGTGAATTGTAGCTTATTCGCAGCTTCTTTTGAGTATCTTCATGAGGAATTATTTTTAACGTCTCCAACATGCTTGGCCAGAGATTCCTATCATCATAACCTGTGAAATGGCGACTCCAGACCTCCATAACCAACGGAATGCCTCCAGCACACCGCACAATCTCATCTACGAATTTCTTGTCGATAGGGTTGCCTTTTCCAATGAGCCTAGTGAAAAGTTCAAAAGACTCACCTGTGTCCAACAATTCTATGTTGTACGAAGTGTGTTGTAGGTTACTAAGCGACTCCGTATTTCTTGTGGTCACAATTATTCTACTTCCATAATGGAATGAGGCCAAATGACTAATACCTAATGCTTGTAACTGTTTAAACTCATAAACATCATCAAGTATCAAAAGAACCTTTTGACCACTTAACAACTTAATTAACATTGCAAATCCATCACTACCTTTAAACTTATTTTTTCCTTGCGTTAGACGATAAATGGCATCCCTCTGCAGTTTAACCTCCCAATTTGGACCCGTGTATAAACCATGGATATTCTCGATAAAACAACTGACATCGAAATCTGCAGCAATATTGTCATGCACAGCTTTGACAATAGTGGTTTTACCTGTGTTACTAAGTGATAAAGATGACAAAGATAAAGGCTATTGATTTGGGAGGAAGGAGTTCTTTTATTCTGCTGAAACTTTCATGATAAAAACTAGAAAACAACTAGCTCTATTTATAGGTATAGAGCAACTACTAGAATACTTGAAAATAGGAAACGACTCCCTAACAACTTGCCACTACTTCAACTAACCATCATGGCATTAGACTCTCCTAAATAACTGGTCAAGCCAGTAAACATGGATGACTAAGTAAATAGTAAATAAAATATCAGTTTATTCAACAAATCCTCCCTTAAACTGATAGTCTGAATGACTCATAACCTTCAGATCTTGCAAACCCCAAGCATCCTTCTCAACTTCTGAAACACAGCAGGCTTGAGGGCTTTTGTAAAGATATCAGCAACTTGATCTTCACTTCTGCAATAAACCAACTCCAATTCTTGACTTCTTGTGCAGTCTCTTAAGAAATGATATCTCACACTAATGTGCTTGCTCCTCCCATGAAGAACTGGATTTCTTGATAGCTTTATTGAGGAATTATTATCACAAAAGATAATAGTGGGTTCTCCTTGACTGAAATTAAGTTCCTCAAGAATATACCGAAGCCAAATTGCTTGACAACCACAAGCGGTTGCTGCAACAAGTTCAGCTTCAGTAGTTGAAAGAGTGACGATAGGTTGTTTCCTTGATGACCACGAAATTGCTCCTGAACCTATCATAAAAGCATAACCAGAAGTACTTTTACCATCATCTAAATCTCCTGCATAATCGCTATCTGTGAACCCAATCAACTCTGAATCTTCTCCTCTTTTATACATTATACCATAACCAATAGTTCCTTGTAAGTATCTCATGATCCTTTTAGCTGCTTGAAGATGCACTTCTTTTGGGCTTTCCATGAACCTGCATACCAAATTAACAGCATACATAATATCCGGCCTTGTTGCAGTGAGATACATTAAGCTCCCCACAATTTGCTTGTACAAAGTACTATCAACATCTCTTCCATTTTCATCTTTCAAGAGCTTCACACCTGGCTCCACTGGTGTGCTAACCGGATTGCAATCCTTCATTCGAAACTTCTTTAATATCTCTTGTGTGTACTTTCTTTGAGAGATAAAAATTCCTGCATCAGACTGAACAACCTCTATACCAAGAAAATAAGTCAATCTCCCAAGATCAGACATATCAAATTCAGCCATCACCGACTTCTTAAACTTTTCAAACATGACGGTATCGTTCCCCGTAAATAACAAGTCATCCACATATAAACAAACCATTAGTATTTTCCCCCCATCTTCCATTTTTACGAACAGACTATACTCATAAGGACATTTACGAAAGCCTTGTTTAAGAAAATAAGCTTCAATACGACCATACCAAGCTCTCAGAGCTTGTTTAAGGCCATATAAAGCCTTATTCAACTTATAAACCTTATGTGTATCTTTAACATAACCAGGAGGTTGATTTACGAATACCTGCTCCTTTAGTTCTCCATGTAAGAATGCTGATTTCACATCGAGATGAAAAACAGGCCAAGAATTTTGAGCAGCCAAGGCAATTACCAGTCGAATCGTATCGTGCCTTGCAACAGGGGAAAATACTTCCTTGTAATCGATGCCGTACTCCTGCTCGTACCCTTTTGCGACCAAACGAGCCTTGTACTTATCAACTTCACCGTTGCTTTTTAGTTTCGTCTTGTAAACCCACTTAACATCAATAACTTTCTGCCCTTTGGGTAGATCAACTAATTCCCAAGTCTTGTTTCTTTCGATGGCCGCAATTTCTTCATCCATAGCTTTCTGCCATTTAGGTTCTTTAACAGCTTCTTCAAAGACTACGGGATCACAATCTGCAAAAAATGCAAAATGAACAAGTGGGTCTTCTGATTGCTCGACCCCTGTCACTTCATAGTCATTCATCCAGGCTGGTCTTCGTCTAACTCGAGATGATCTTGTCTCTCTTGTAGGTATCGTTGACTCTTCGGTTGCATTGGACTCAACAACTGGTGGCTGCAATATATCTTCATCATGATTATGTGAACTATCACCATCAAGATCTGTCGGAACTTGTTGTTGAGTGTGAGGCTTATCCCATTGCCAAACATTATCTTCGTCAAAGATGACATCGCGACTGATGATTATCTTTTTAGTGTTAGGATTATACAATTTGTAAGCTTTTGAACATTCACTAACACCAAGAAGAATACATTTTTCTCCTTTGTCATCTAGTTTCTTTCTCTTCTAATCGGGAACACGAGCATAAGAAATACAACCGAAGACTCTAAAGTTACTCACATCCGGTTTCTTCCCACTCCATGCCTCTTCTGGAGTCATATTCTGGACAGCAAAAGTCGGGCTTCTATTCAGAATATGAATGCTCCAATTGACAGCTTCTGGCCAAAAATTCTTAGGTACTTTGCTATGTTGCATAAGACTTCTCACCATGTTTAGGATTGTTCGGTTCTTTCTCTCACTCACACCATTTTGTTGCGGTGTGTAGGCTGCTGTGAGTTGTCGCTTGATACCTTGCTCTTCACAAAATTTTGTAAATTCGTGTGACTTATATTCTCCTCCACGATCAGTTCTCAATACCTGTACCTGGCAACCAACTTGTTTCTCTACCAAAGCTTTATAGTTTTTGAATGCTATAAAAGCTTCAGACTTTTCTTGTAAAAAATAAACCCAAGTCTTTCTACTGAAGTCATCAATAAACGTAATAAAATAACGTTTACCTCCATTAGAAGTTGGATCTATTGGCCCGCAAATATCTGAGTGAACTATCTCCAACAACTTTTTAGCCCTCTGAGTTTTTCCTTTCGGAAATGGTTCTCGATGTTGTTTGCTTAAAGTACATTCTTCACATACATATGAGGAACTTGAGAAGTGTGGGAGACCAGCAACCATAGCCTTTTGTTGAAGTGTCTTCAAACCTCCAAAACCCAGGTGCCCATATCGAACATGCCACAACCGAGCTTCGTCAGACACTTTTGCTCCAAAACACGTCTGACCAATATGGTTGAGATAAAGAGGAAACATTCTGTTCCTTGTCATGTTAGCTTGAGCGATTAACCCGAACTCATCATGTAGAATTTTGCAAACACCCTTTTTAATAGAGATCTCGTACCCTTTCTCTTGGAGTTGACCAATACTTAAAAGATTGGTCTTTAAATCAGAGACATAGAGGACACTAGACATGTTGTGAGTGACATTATGTTCTGTCACTACTGTCGCTTCTCCTTTTCCTAACACAGAAACCTTCGTGTTATTTCCAAACCGCACAAAATCTCTAAATGACTCGTCAAGAGCTGTAAATAACGTTTTGTCTCCACTCATATGATTACTACATCCAGTGTCTAGATACCACACGTTCTTGTTGGTTGTCTCCATTTCACAAGAAGCCATCAGTAACAATATTTCATCTTGTGGCACCTCATTTTCTGCATAGTTAACCTCTTCTCCCTGCGTACCGCCCAAATTCGTTCGACATTCGTTGCTATAATGCCCGAACTTATGACAACGATAACATTCAATGCTTGATTTGTCTGATGTCCTTGCATGATAATCACCTCGTCCTCGTCCATTATCATGGAATCTGTTTCCATGATGTTGAGGCTGAAAATAACCTCCTCGTCCTCTGCCTCGGCCTCTATTGCTTCTGCCTTGACCTCGACCACGTCCACCAAAATTATGATTACTCGAGCCTCGTCCTCCACCTCTTTTAGTTGTCATTGAATGATCAGTTGAGATCTTCAATGCTCGTTCTTCCGCGTCTGGTTGTTTGAACTTCTGTTCATGCACCATCAGTGAACTTTGCAGTTCATCAAGTGAGAGCTCGTCCACGTCTTTCGACTCTTCTATAGCACAAACAACAAAATTAAATTTTGTTGTCAGTGATCGAAGGATCTTTTCAACGACAGTAACATCTTCTGTTTTGTCTCCATGGATACGCATTTTGTTGACGATGGCCATCACTCGAGAGAAATAATCTGACACGGGTTCATCCGACTTCATTCTGATCGTCTCAAATTCAGAACGTAAAGCTTGAAGCTGCTGCCTCCTTGCTCTTGTAGAACCCTGGTACTTTTTCTTCATCGAGTCCAAGATATCTTTTGACGTTGCTTTGTTGAGAATTGTTTCAAGAATTGAACGATCAATGGCTTGAAACAAGTAATTTTTGGCTTTCAAATCTTTCAACTTCATCGCATTTAACTCTTGCTGCTGCGCATTAGTAAGGGCTGTTATGTTCTCTGGTGTTTCTACACCGTATTCGATGACTTGCCAATACTCTTTCGATCTTAAAAAGTTCTCCATGAGCATACTCCAGTGCTCATATTGACCATCGAATCGAGGAATCGATGGTTGAACAAATCTTTCTTCAGAAGCCATTGCACCACTTATCTGCTACTGCTGTAACGAATGCTTTTGATCACTCAACCTCACGTGTTTATCTCGGTTTGTGGGCTATAACTGGGCTCTGATACCACTGTTACTAAGTGATAAAGATGACAAAGATAAAGGCTATTGATTTGGGAGGAAGGAGTTCTTTTATTCTGCTGAAACTTTCATGATAAAAACTAGAAAACAACTAGCTCTATTTATAGGTATAGAGCAACTACTAGAATACTTGAAAATAGGAAACGACTCCCTAACAACTTGCCACTACTTCAACTAACCATCATGGCATTAGACTCTCCTAAATAACTGGTCAAGCCAGTAAACATGGATGACTAAGTAAATTGTAAATAAAATATCAGTTTATTCAACAAAATCAGCACATTAGTGTGAGATATCATTTCTTAAGAGACCGCACAAGAAGTCAAGAATTGGAGTTGGTTTATTGCAGAAGTGAAGATCAAGTTGCTGATATCTTTACAAAAGCCCTCAAGCCTGCTGTGTTTCAGAAGTTGAGAAGGATGCTTGGGGTTTGCAAGATCTAAAGGTTATGAGTCATTCAGACTATCAGTTTATGGGAGGATTTGTTGAATAAACTGATATTTTATTTACTATTTACTTAGTCATCCATGTTTACTGGCTTGACCAGTTATTTAGGAGAGTCTAATGCCATGATGGTTAGTTGAAGTAGTGGCAAGTTGTTAGGGAGTCGTTTCCTATTTTCAAGTATTCTAGTAGTTGCTCTATACCTATAAATAGAGCTAGTTGTTTTCTAGTTTTTATCATGAAAGTTTCAGCAGAATAAAAGAACTCCTTCCTCCCAAATCAATAGCCTTTATCTTTGTCATCTTTATCACTTAGTAACAACCTGACCCACTAATTCCAAAAACTGCAACAATGGAAGGAGCTTGGTCACTTAACCTTAATGCTGAAATTAAATCTAGTGCTCGTGAATCTATCCCAACAGGGTGCTCTACATAACATAATTGTTGCGGATTTTGCATTTCTCTGACATCTTTCATAATTTTCCGTATCAACGTCTCTTTGTCCTTCCTGCCAAATTCAAAAGAAAGATTCATTACCGACCGCATGTGTGTAATTAAGATGCTTAACACATCCTTTGCATGAAACCTCATTTGTTGAAATATATTATTACTAAGTTGTTGTTCTTCTTATCATCATATAATGGAATCAACATGATCATTACTATATTAATTTCAAAAAAATTAAAAGTTTACCAATCTTTCAAGTTTAGACCAGACTTATCACCAGCTTCTTTCAGGGCTTGCCTCCAAATCTGAACTCTTTCAGCATCGACATTCTTCTCGTGACCTTGGAAAGCTTCAAGGAAAGAGCCTTGTTGATTTCTTACATGAGATGGTTCGACATCAAAAAATACGGGAAAAACTTTTCTTTTTTTAAACTTAGGGTAGGATTCCATTATGAGGACAAACTCACTAAGACACTCTTTGGAAGAAGCATAACTGGGGGAGAATACAACAAGATAGATCTCGGAATCCTCGATAGCTTTCAACAGCTCAGAACTCTTGTCTTCACCTTTGGGGAGCATGGTATGGTCGCATATTGTAAATCCTTCGCGTCCAAGAGCTCCCTTGAGGTGACTTACGAAGCGTTTGCGAAGATCTTCAGACGCGTAATTTACAAACACGTCAAACTTGGGCCTTTTATAACGTGGTTCAGCATAACAATCCATATCCCTTTTTCTCTTATTGGATGAAGATGAAGAGGATGGATCCATTTTTTTGTTTTGAAAGTGAAATTTATGAGGTTACTGATTCAAGTACTCTTGCAACTGATGAAGGGAGGTTATATTTGTTACGTAGTATTTGTTACTCAGATTCTACTTAGGACTTTTAAAGATACAATATAATGAGGCCAATAATTTGTGCATGTATTTGATTTTGGCATCCAAATTTCGTGTCTCTTTCCTGGTAATTTAATACTCGTACTTTATTTACCTTTTTATCTGCAAAAAGTAATTACTTTTATCTTAGAGAAAATTACTGACATAACCCTGCACGGAGGGGTATGTCACAAAATACCCCAAATCTCAGCCGTTTTCAAAAATACCCCATCGTTCCCCTTAAATCCATACGCGACACTAGGGGAGTACACATGTCAAGATTCTAGCTCGGGCCAAAATATATATATATATATATATATATATATATATATATATATATATATATATATATATATATATATATATATATGGCATGTCGCGTATGGATGTACGCGACACCCTTAAATCCATACACGACATGCTTAAAGTTGTGCATGGGGAAGGAGCATTTGCATGGGGAATGATCATTTTGCATGGGGAATGATCGCTTGACCGGAAATATTTCATAGATGGGACGGATGCAAGAATTTGAAGGATATATGGTTGCATGTCGTGTATATTCATACACATAACCTAGAAAAAAAAACCAAGTTCCATCTCTTTGTGTATTGTCATTGTGATAGTTTTGGTGTTGTTTGGTTGTTACCGGTGGTGTATTGTTGGTGGTGCAGTGGTGGTTCAGTGGTGGTGCAGTATTGTTGGTGGTGTGGAGTTGTAGTGTAACATTTGTTGTTGGTGCAGTGGTGGTGTGGCGTTTTGGTAGTGGTCTGTGGTGGTGGTGTGGTTGTTGCTGGTGGTCTTGTGGTGTTGGTGGGGTGGTGCTGTAGTTGTTGCTGGTGGAGTTGTGTCGTTGTTGTGGTGGTCTTGTGTTAGTGGCTGTTGTAGTTGAGTAGTGTGTCATAATGGCGGAATATCCGGTAATACTGAAATATAATTTTTTTTGTCATTATAATTATTGTTTATTTGTTACGTATATGTTTTGTAAATATATATTTGTTATGTTTTTGGTTATTTTAGGATTATCCTGCGCAAGTTACATGTAGGAGTAGGTTGTCCTTAATTCAGGACATTAGAAAACTGATATTGAACACCCCTAAGGAAAAAATGTTTAGAGAAACATGTTTTGGTTGGATGTTAGACATTCCGAATATGCAAGAGAGCGGGGTGTTAGTACACTATTTTTTATGCCACCAAGTTGCTTGCCACGAGGGAGACACAAACACAGTTCCATTAAGATATCGTGTACGTACTCTTGATCGTTTAGGTGAGGTTGAAATTCAGTTTGGTATGGAGGAATTTTGTCTAGTCACGGGTTTAAGGTTTGGGGTTGATTTTAGGGAGGCATATATGGAAGGTGCTAACTTATTTAGGAGACGTGTGTTCCCTTCTACTATTGATTCCAAACCTATATACGTTAGAACCTTGTTAGCAATGATAAACAAAGACGTGTTTAAAAAGTTGAGCGACAAAGATGGGGTTCGACTTTGTTTGTTAGCTGTATTGATGTTGGTGTTGGAAGGTACTGAGCATGGGAATATAGTAGACGGATTTTTGTTTAGGCTAGTTGAGGATTTAGATATGTGGAATGTCTTTCCGTGGGGGTCGTATGTATGGCCAACTTTGTACAATCATCTCCGGGATGCAGTATTTAAGCGTAGGAATAAGCACTTTTCCGCCGACAGGGACCCTACTAAACCTCCTAAGTACACGTTGAATGGATTTCTATGGGCTTTTAAGGTATGCCATTAATCTATTTATACAGTTCATGTATACATATAATTGTGGTTATTTTAACGAATTAACTTTTTTATTTTTATTTTTTTTAATTTTTTTTTAAGATTTGGATATTGGAGATGTTCCCCACGGGTGCTAGCCCTTATTTTTTCCATCATCATCAAGTGTTGCATCCCCGGTCCGTTGCATGGAGTTATAATAAAGTGGTCGTTAGAGAAAGTATTGACAAGTTTTTGGACGACCAATTGAGGGTGAGTTTGAGATATTCAATTTTTTTCAACTATTATGAATTTAATATTGTTTTATTTTTTTAATGTCATGTGTATTTTCTATGTTTTATTAAAGGTAAGAACACCGTTGCCTAGGCTTACACCGGATGAGTACGAGGAATTATCCGAGTGGTGGCGTGACAGTAACGCGTATTTCCAAGGGCATCCGGTCGCACCCCCGGTTATACAGCCACAAGCAAACATGGATTATGAAATACCTCCGGCTGTTTTACAAAAGTTTGATTATTATGATCAGAAGATTAAAGAATATCAGCTAAAGATAGCCGATATAGAAAAAATGGTAAATAGTTTCACATCAATTTCTTTTGAGTTTATGTATAAATATTATTGAAAGGTTGTTAATTGTTTCATTAACATTTTTAATGCAGCAAAACCAACTTTGCAATAAACAAGGAGTACATAGAAGAGCAAGCTTTGTTGCAGATACAAATATTGGTTTTAGTGACTATAGTGTGATTCAAAACACACAGGTTTTTTTTTTTTTTTTTTTTTTTTTTTTTTTTTTTTTTTTTTTTAGTAATTTTTAATGACGAAATGGTTATATACTAACATTACGTTATGATTTAATATATAGGGATTCCCCCAATCCCACCGTCCATTTAGTGGTCCACCAGATGAGTCTTTCTTTGAAGACCTTCCTACACCGCCCGTTGTGTCTAGGTTTCCATCCCCGTTTCCATCAACCGGACATGCTGCTACCCGTACACCAATGGGTTTCGCCGCGTTTGCCACTCCTATTGATCACCAGGCTGGTCCATCTTCGCGCCCTAACGATGCTGCTGACATCCAGGTAACATATTATTTTACGATTATTATTTTTAGAATTCGTCATTATTTGTAATTGATTAATGATTGTTTTTTTTTTTGTTTTTTTTTTGTTAATCTTTTTTTAGCATCCAATCGACCGACCAAGGAGGGATTGTCGTCCAGGTAAATTTCAGCAATTTCCGTATACCCAACAGGGACCCACTACAATCCTCCCTAAGAAACGTGGAGCTAAGGCTAAACTAAAAAAGAGTACGGCGACCATTCCGCGATTTAACCTAGAAGAATTACCGGTAGATGATGCTGACAATTCACTGACAATGTCGTGTACGCTTAAAAGTTTACACGAAATATGACACTTTGAAATGACAATTCACTGACAATGTCCTGTACGATTAAAAGTTTACACGAAATATGACACTTTCAAATGACAATTCACTGAAAATGTCCTGTACGATTAAAATAACTGATTTTACTACACAATGACACATATACACTTTATGAGTAAGATTTTGCATTTGCTTCCAAAGTATTTTTCAGGTATTTCGCATTGAGACGACTATAAATTGAACACAAACATTCCACACATAAACCAAACAGGCTTCTCTAAAATTTAAAACGAAACAATGTCACACAACAATTCACCAGGTAACAAGGGGGATGATAAAAATCACGTGGTGCATCAGCAAAACTTTGTGGGGCAGCAAAATAACATTGTAGAGCCGCAACATAACCTTGTTCAGCAGCAACATAACTTTGTGGAGCAGCATGAAAACATGTCAGAGGAGCAGCGGAAAATATTTTTGGACAGCTTGGTGGAGGAGCGAGACTGCAAGCCTATCGAGCAGCAGGACTGGTTGGATTTCGCAAGTAGGATGAGGGCTCTTCAAATTTACTATGAACAATTGAATGAAACGAAGGATGAGACGAAAAGGGATGCAAGCAGGGAAGAAAGCTCTGGTTCAAGCCGGTTGGGGTGAAAGTTTAATGATTATGGTGTTTGTAATATTTTAGTATGTTGTAACATGGTTTTTAATTCTACCAGTTCTTTCTTTATGTAATGTGAAATTGTAGTCAATGCAAGTATATTAACCATAACATTTATATTACTTGAAACAACGACTACAACAATAACATACGATACGATAACTAAGAAACAGAAATTCAAACAACTAAAAAACAATACGATAAATAAACATAAAACTATGATTCAATTAAATGAATCATCCGACACATATCCCTCGTGACTCGAGTAGGAGGCACTTGAGTCGTCCTCACTCGATGGCACAGGTGGAAGACCCCGAGCCCAACGCCTTTCTGCTCTCCTGTTCCTCCGATCCTGTTTTCCTTTGAGGTACGCCTCACGCTCCCTATTCTGACGGGCTTGCTCAGCTTCATGCTCCCGTAGCACTTCTATATCCACCTCATACTGTTCGTCCTCAGTCAATTGACGGATCATGGGTTGGTTTATTTCTGGAAACATTACTTCTGGTGGAATGGTAGGTGGTGGGTTGTCATGCACTTGGAAGCTCGGAAACAAATCTTGGGGTGGAGTGGGAGGTGGTGGGTTGTCATGCACTTGGAAGTACTGCCACACTTCTTGTGGTGTAAACGCAGGTGGTAGGTTGTGTGGTGGGTTGTCATTCACGTGGGAAAACGGAAACATATACGGTGGTGGAGTGCCATGTGGTGTGTGAAACGAATCATTTTCAGGTGATGCATGGTTTGATATTGTGTTTCAAGAAGAAAACTCAGTTAGTATGTAAGTTGTGTGTGTATTCACCATACAACAATACCTATTTATAGACAAAAAAAAGTGAACCCTACCTATTAAACCCTAAAAACTAACCCTAAACCCTAATATACTTTTCCCATTCCCCATGTACCAATAAATGGATGTCGCGTATGGATTTGAGGGTGTCGCGTACATCCATACGCGACATGCCTTATATATATATATATATATATATATATATATATTTTTTTGACCCGAGCTAGAATCTTGACATGTGTACTCCCCATGAATGTCGCGTATGGAATATTGGGTCTCGCGTATGGTTGTACGCGACATGCCATATATATATATATATATATATATATATATATATATATATATATATATATATATATATATATATATATATATTTGCCCGAGCTAGAATCTTGACATGTGTACTCCCCGGGTGTCGCGTATGGATTTAAGGGGAACGATGGGGTATTTTTGAAAACGGCGGATACTTGGGGTATTTTGTGACATACCCCTCCGTGCAGGGGTATGTCAGTAATTTTCTCTTTATCTTATTTCCTGGAAATTTCGTGCTAATATTCGTTTTGCCAAAAAATGTGATTATAAACAATTTTTGCCGTATAACTAATCAAGCAATTTTAGTCACTCATTTTTTTTATCAAAAAAAATATATATATATATACTTTCACCCTCTTTTTAAAAATTAATTATTAAATATCTCGCAAACCGTAAATCGTTACTCGAAAAAAAAATACCATCGCGACGAGAATTAAATTATCTTTCTATAGACATGCATTGTTATATACTTTCGACGAACTATTTTTTTCGACGAATTTTTTTTTTCAAAATTTCCGCCCAGAAAAATCATATATGATTTGTAAAAATCATATGTGATTCGTTAAAATCAAATCATATGTGATTTTTACGAATCATATATTATTTTTACAAATCATATATGATTCGTAAGAATCATATGTGATTTGTAAAAATAAAATCATATGTGATTTTTACGAATCATATATGATTTTTCTGGGCGAAAAGAAAAAAAAAATCGTCGAAAAAAAAAGTTCGTCGAAAGTATATAACAATGCATATCTATAGAAAGATGATTTAATTCTCGTCGCGATGATATTTTTTTTGTAACTTGAAGATTTACCGTTTGCAAGATATGTTGTTTTAAAAAAAATGTAAAAAAATAAAAATGAATGATTATGATTGGTTTATTTGTTTTAAAGATACAATATAATGAGGACAATAATTTATGCATGTACGGAGTATTTGATTTTGGCATCCAAAGTTCGTGCCTCTTTCCTGGTAATTTAGTACTCCTACTTAATTTACTTTTATCAGCAAAAAGCAACTAGATTACTTTTATCTTATTTCCTGGAAATTTCGTGCTAATATTCGTTTATGCCAAAACTAAACTCAATCAGTTATAAACTTATAATCAACGGCTATAATTGAGCAAAAGGATATATGGAAATTTACAAGAAAAATGTTGAATATACCTAAATATGAACTCAACAACATAAATACCACGGCGTGCATTTCTTCATCATTTCTCTACATGTGCTTTCGCTGAAAATATTATTTTCTCTAAAAGCAAGACCTTCATGGTCTACCCAAAAAGATTATTGAAGGAAAATGACAAAAGAACATCCCATGAAAGTAAAAATCATGTTTACTCACTTCAATCAATTCAAATACTAATCAGCGTAATTGTTGGATTATGGGTGTGTAACTTGCAATGAATATAGTTTTTTTTTTTTTTTTTTTTGTCCATTTATGTTGTGGGTATCACAATATCCAGAACCGGATAATTCCCGAAAGCACTAGTGTTTAAAGGCACAAAAACAACACTGGGAAAATTAGAATTGATGTTAGTGTGTGTGCCTTCGTTGGAGCGTAGCTTTATAAACCACTTGGTCTCAATTAAATCACAAATAAATATATACAACGTTTTTTTATTACAATTTTAACATTAAAATATTGCTTTATTAGATAATGTCTTACGAGGCCTAATATAAGCTAATGTCTTTCTTTGTGGATATCCAATAAATATAGGAAGGTAAATATCAAATGGCTAGATTAGTCATGAAATTTGGGATCATGGGATATTCAGCTTCCCTCAGTGTATGTAATGTTTAATCAATCCTCTGTCTACTTACTAGACACATTTTTGTTGAAAATAGTGAGTAATGTAATGATCTTGTCTATCTTATTTATTAGAGTTGAAGAAAGAATGATCAGTATTTGGCAATGACGTCAAATACAGTAATTAGACTTTCTTTGTAGAGGTAGTGAGGCACTATATTTGGTTTTAGCTACGCAAAACATGAAATTTGTTTGGGTTTTGCTAATCTCTACCCATTAGACAAAGGATTAAGCGCAATAAATAAAGACAAAATTTCCTTTTAAATAAAAAAATGTATTTAATGAACGTTTATTTATCTTGTAAAATTACCGTAATTGATCATCATTTTAATATTAATTAACTCTGACATTCCTTATATATATAGCTAATCATTTGCCAGAGATTACCAAAACTCAAATTGTTTAAATGATTTTGAATATAGAAATCCACAAATAAATGATAATATAATCAAGATATTGATTTACTAATTATTAATGTTGGTCTTGCAACATATTGTCATATTAGATGTGTACCGTGTTTTCAACTAGTAAAAACCGTGTCAATTAAGTCTTTGGTCGGTGATATTTTAATAGGTTTTTCTAATGTGTGCCCTGGGGGCACACATTAAGAACATCAAAAGGACAATGGGACCCACAAAAAAGTACATCCGGACCCACAGAAAAGTACACTTTTCAGATAAAAGGTGTGGGTCCGGATGTACTTTTTCGTGGGTCCCATTGTTCTTTTGGTGTTCTTAACGTGTGCCCCCAGAGCACACATTAGAAAAACCCTATTTTAATTTATCATGCTTGTCTTTTTGTAAAATACACATTGTTTACTAGCCCCACCACCATCTAAAAAAATATTCTCAACAAAAATGTGACCAAAGACTCAAAGAGACATGAAATTGGTAAGCATACACACATACTTTATCACCTAAACATAAATAATCCAAAGACATGAAATTACTAAGCTTACACACATACTTTATCACTTAAAAATAAATAATTCAAATGCTTGATGAAGAAATACTTTTTCAAATTACTGAATTATTCTTGTGAGTTAATGGAACCAATCCAGCAAACTTTCGGTACTACCTGTTCCTGAGTTTCAAGGGTGAAGATACTCGCATTAACTTTGCCAGCCATCTTTGAGTATTTGCAATTTAGTTTTGATATTCTATTTTGTACTTGGCATCAACTGAAAAAGTGTTTATTAATGTACCACAGTTGTTGAAATCAAACCCGAATTTTTTTTTCCATCTTGGATATATTAATATATCACTGTAAACGAGTTAGCCACTATGCCTCAAACTTATAGTAGGACGCACACCAGCAACAGAGCAAGCAAAAAACCATGACCAACTTTTTTTCATTTGCATATATGCCGTTACCAACTCCAAACAATTCATAAAGTTAAATTGCAAATGTTGATCCATTACTTTTAGGGGTAATTGCATCTTTATGTATCTTAAGTGTCACGTTTTCTAACTTTGTATAGCTTTTTGAGCTTTTTTCTTTTTGGTATATCATACTTTTAAATTTCCTGGGGTATGGGCAGGATCTGTCTACATTTCTACCTCCCTCATACCCTGCCCCAGTGGGATTAGGTTTGTTGATGTTGTTGTTGTTGTATACTTTTAAATTTCGTCTTTTTGGTGTATCATAGACCAATTGTGTGTATTACTTGACCATTATAACCATACCATTTACACACTCAAATTAATCGGGATAGGGGTAAAATGTTAAAAGGGATACACACAATTGGTCTATGATACACCAAGATGATAAAATTTAATAGTATGATATACCAAAAAAAAAAAAATAATATGCAATACAAAATTAGAAAACGTGGCAAGTAACATACATAAAAACGCAATTCGCCCTTATTATTATCAATGGATTTTCATCAAACATATAGTGACCATTTGTTGGGATGCTCCATGATACAAATACACGCTTCTAACTAATTTAATACTAGTATATGATAGACAAACAGTGTCCTAGCTAGTTGTATATTTGATTGATACGAAAGTCCATTGTGTAAAATAGCTGACAGTTCAGACGCCACTCAGCTATTATACACAACTTACAAACGAAGCCTGGGTAGGTTGGAAGTCAACACTTTTATAAATAAAGCAAACTTAAAGTCAAGCGGTTATTATTATTATTATCTTATATTATATAAAGCTTAAGTAGCATTATAAATGTAAAGGGGTCATAATAAATGTTTCAAGAATTGATTCTATCATATGAAACCTTCAACATTGATTTCAAGCAACTCAAACATTTCAATTAGTATGTGTGCATTGATTTCAATCAACTCAAACGTCTCAATTAATAGTAGTTAGTCTTTTTACCTTCCCGTCAATGAGTTACAAATATTTTATCAACTATAAAATGTGTCCAAAATCACACACAACAAACCACAACTTCCTCCACACCGCGTGCACATTGGGCTACAACTTATTATGGTGGTAAAGTAAGCATCATATCGTCTTACTTATTTAGCATATTGATTTATATTGTTTTATGTAAATTTCACGTGTGTTTTGTGTGTGCAACAATGCATGACAAAAAGATGGTGCTTAGGAGGTATGGTAGTAACATCATCTTCTCTAATGGTTTAAGAGATCCTACACAGCGTTGTCTTATCAATTAAGTGGAACATGTACGAACATTTTCAATTTGATCGGAAATGCAATATATTGATTAATTGTATTTAAGTTACTTACGATCAACTATATCTAATTGTTTTTTGCACCGCGTCAAGAAGCATTAAAGAAAAAGATCGAGAAGTCACAAAAATTGTATCAAGAACAAAACATGCAAGCTCTAATGATATCAGGCGAATCGGAAATAGGAGTGGGGTTATCCCCTAAGGAGAGGCTCGCGGTTGGTATCTCTGCCCGATGATGCGACACTAACTCGAGTCAACAACTAACAACTAACCCGCCGTTCAAAAAAAAAAAAAAAAAAAGGAACAAAACATGCAAAAGGCCAATGAACAACAACGACAAAGACAACAACAACAACAACAACAACACGGCCACCAGTGGAATGAATACTTAGCATTCAAGCGGTTATTATTAATATTATTACTACCTCCGTCCCAAAATTATTGTCCCCTATTGACTTTTTCAGTATTTACCTTTCAACTTTGACCTTAAATATTTTTGTTTATACTACATAATACTTGATACAAAATATATGAACGAATTGAGTTTTAAATGTATTTTCGTTTGGTATATTTTTTTATCAAAAATTGCATAACACAAACAAAAATATTTATAGTCAAAGTTGAGAAAGAAAGACCGAAAAAGTCAATAAGAGACTATAATTTGGGACGGAGGGAGTATTATTTTTTTTTTTTTATACATAGTTGGAACAAATGTGAAACTTGGTTGTATTATATAGTGAAACTAATTAAATGAAATGTTGATTTGTAAATTCAGAATGACACCGGCTGGGGACCCCCCTTCACCTAGGGCTGCTCATGCAGCTGCTGCTGTTGGGACTATGGTCGTATTTCAGGTGATTAGATACTACATTTATGGTCCAACATAGAAGCACGAGAATAAAATACTCTTCATTCTTTGTGATTTGTGATGGGGATATCTTAACCGGACGGGGGTGGCCCACCCCTGTCCACCTCCTGTCCCCATTGTCCCCCATTTTCTTCCTGTACAGCACAGCTTTTTGTCAGTTTCTGTTTCGTATTTTTGACAGTTTTAAGCGTTTGACATATTAAACTTTATATTTTCTGTTCCGCACTTTCAGGTTTATAGCTTTTTGATATAAGCAAAATTATAAAAATAAAAAAAAAATAAAAAAAAAATAAAAAAATTAAAAAATTTGGGGGGGGGGGGGGGGGTGTGGCTAAAAATTTGGGGAGGGGGGGGGGGGGTGCGGTCAACATGATGCTGTAAGTGTTAGTTTATAATCCTTCAATTGAATACTTCCTTTTGAAGTAAAAAAACAAAAATCAAGATTTTAAAATTCTGATAATGTTATATTATTCAGTATTGTCGTTAATTTGAAACTATCTGGCTTATGATCAGGTATTTGTTGGTGCTAGATTGCATGCCACAGGAGGAGCTCTTAGGGGAGGGCGTGTGGTCGAGGGTGAAGCAGCTGTTGCAGGTTAATTGCATGCAGATATAATTTTTCAATTAATTCAGTGAAGAAAGTGTAATATTTGCTATTGCAATTACATATTATAGTGCTTGACACGGCTGCTGGAGTTTTGTTAGATAGACATGGTTTGGTGACTTCTTCACACAGTAGCAACGAGCAAACTGAAGATCCGTCTTTGGAGCTCATGTGTCGGTGTCGGCATGCCACGTCATCAGTTGATTCTTGTGTTTATGTATATGGTGGTCTTAGGGGAGGTAAGTCTTCCCTCTTATACATTATAACTTTGCAAAGCCAAAGATTTTGGTGCACCGGCCGACAATATTAAGTTTATTTGTTTCCTGTGCTGCAGATCTCTTGTTAGATGATTTTGTTGTAGCAGAAAATTCTCCCTTTCATTCGGATGCTAATAATACAAGTGAAAAGGGTTCAAACACGACAACTCCTAGGACACACAATTTATGCCTGTTTGATCCTATATCTAATGATGACGGATCTGAAAGTCCATTATCCACCGGCACAAGGTTATGCTCATTTTCCCTTTGGGTCCTATCATCATAAGCAGACCTACATGGACTCCAGGGTATCCGCGTGCATACATTAAAATATAGGGTACTAGTATTGTACTATTTAATAGCATTAGGAAAATATGCCAATTCTTTTGTTAAGGTATTGCATACCCTGGTTGAAAAAAACCTGGATCCGCCACACTTACAACCCTTTAGACGTTGTAAATTCAATAAAGAAACACGTATTTGTATTTGCAGTGTGGAAAAAGAAGTTGATGTTGCTCATTGTGTGTGGCAAGCTGCACAATCACAAATTGCAACTCCCAACGAAATAATGGGTCCAAATGTGAATTCACATGCTGCTGGGACTACTTCAGAGGGCACTGATACACCCCGAGATGTTCAACTTCACCCTAGAGCTGTAACTGCCATCTTCATTATTCTGTATGTTGTGGATTTTGTATTTTTGTTCTTATATAGAGTTAACGAACTTGATATTTATATGATGCAGGTCGTGATTGCTAGAGAAGCCGTAGGAAACCTTGGTGGGTTGGTAAGGCAGTTATCATTGGATCATTTTGAAAATGAGAGTAGACGTATGATGCCTTTTTCAAATGACATGTCATCATGTCCTGCAAAACGCTACATGAGGCAAAAGGCACCTCAAGGCTTGCATAAAAAGGTACCATTTTAGAAGTTATGCTTGTTTTGTAGCTTTTTTCCTGATATTAAAGGTGGCAAGATGACAGGGTCAAGTTGATCCGTCATGGATAAAAATGGGATTGGGTTGAAATAGACCAGTTCTTAGTACAGGTGGAAACACGACGATTGCATTGGGTTGGTTTGACCCACAAATACTTTTTCGTCAATTTAAAAAATATATATGGTCACTTTAATTGGTTAAATGTGTTACAGAAAGTCAAACAATATTGTCACATTGGTAGCTTAAATCGTTCAATCAAATGAAACACAACATAAATTAACGTGTTTGACATGTTCCCCTTTGAGCTATTTTTTCTTGCACGTTTGAGATAAAACACGACACAAATCAATTTAAGCATAAATTAACTGGTCAAAATAGGATAGTAGTATGCAAAGTAAAGATTATAATGAGTCTTTTTTTCAGGTGCTTGCTACTTTGCTTAAGCCTCGGAACTGGATACCGCCTGCCGACAGGAGGTTTTTTCTTGACGCCTATGAAGTGGGAGAGCTTTGTTATGCTGCTGAGCAGATATTTATTAGTGAGACTACAGTTCTTCAATTAAAAGCTCCAATTAAAGTGTTTGGTGATCTACATGGACAGTTCACTGATCTCATGCGCTTATTTGACGAATATGGATTCCCTTCTAGTGCTGGAGACATAACGTAAGCCTATACATTCATCTGTATGGCTTAAAATCTGTATTAATCAGTTTGATTCTTCATATACTTGATCTATCAACAAACATTCAGATTTGTAATAAATGTTATATAGCAAAATGGTTTCTAGGCTTACAATGGGTCCGTATACAACATTGCTTACAATAACTATATTCGCTTTCTAGAAAAAAGTTTAGCATACAAAAATCCCCTCTCAAGCGATTTACACTGAGAGAAATTAAGAAACAAAAAAAAAAGAGCAAAATTCTTGAAAATTAAGGTTTTGACTTTTCTTAGTCCTGTCTTTTGGGTTATTTACATTTATGACCGTTATTCCAACACTTACTTTATAACCATTCTTTTTTTATTTCAGATATATCGACTACTTGTTCCTTGGAGATTATGTTGATCGAGGACAACATAGCTTAGAGACAATCACTTTGCTCCTAGCTCTGAAGGCAAGTTTCTACCTTATATTCCCAGCATCTATTTCAAGACTGAGGGTTTCTTCTATTTTCTTTTTTGCTGTTTTTAGATTAATTATCCCGAGAATATTCACTTAATACGTGGGAATCATGAGGCTGCTGATGTAAATGCACTCTTTGGTTTTCGTCTTGAATGCATAGAGAGAATGGTACACATTGAAACTTTTGAACATTTGTTATGATTTTTATTTCTTTTTGGTATCTGATGATAGTTTTTTTATGATGTATAGGGAGAGAATGATGGAATTTGGGCATGGCAACGGTTCAATCAGCTATTCAACCATCTTCCACTCGCTGCACTTATTGAGCAGAAGATAATATGTATGCATGGTGGCATAGGAAGATCGATCCATTCAGTTGAACAAATAGAGAAAATAGAGAGACCCATAAACATGGATGCTGGATCTGTTGTATTGATGGACTTGCTATGGTAAGTTCTTGCTTATATAAGTTTTGAATTTTTTTGCTAGTTCTTTTGAGCAAGAAAGAAGTACATTAATTGAAAAACATAATTTATTTTAATCGAAAGTTATGGTCATTTTCAAGTTTTGGTACATTTTTACTTGTAGGTCTGACCCCACAGAAAACGATAGCGTGGAAGGTTTGAGACCAAATGCAAGGGGACCTGGTCTTGTTACTTTCGGGGTATGTATGCATCTTTTCGTATTAGGTGACTTATTCCTAATTTTACTTGCCCAATGAAAATATGTATTCATGTAAGCTTCATTCAATATAAAATGTTAAAACACTTCATGAAGTTATTTAAGGAATGAAGCAACCCTTGCAACAAAACCTAAAAGGCTAAAACGTATATAAGCAAGAACAATGGCTATGGTAATTCTTTGCTTATATACGTTTTGGTCATATACAAATACTAGTAAAAGCCCAATAAGTATATCAAAATCAAACAAACTATGGTTAGGTTACCTCATAAAGTAAGAAACGACAATGTTGGGGGGCAACCCGACCCACTTTAACTTGTATTAAAAAAAATACCCATTTTGACTATCCTACTCGCCTATTCTGACTCACACCTTTGATACACCATAATGAATTGTAGTTACATGCAGCCTGACAGGGTTACGGACTTCTGTAAAAGAAACAAACTTCAGCTGATTATAAGAGCACACGAATGCGTAATGGATGGATTTGAGAGATTTGCTCAAGGGCAGTTGATTACCCTTTTCTCAGCAACAAACTATTGTGGTAACTATTAGCTATTCTTTGCTTCTTTAGACTGCTTTGGTTGTTTGTGGCCAGATGACTTTTTAAATTGGGCTAATTGTGTACAGGAACTGCCAACAATGCCGGAGCTATACTAGTAATTGGAAGAGGATTAGTAGTTGTTCCAAAACTTATTCACCCATTGCCCCCACCGCTTGAACCAGAAACATCCCCAGAATATGTCGAAGAACGCCACTGGATGCAGGTAATCATAATTATCACATTTAAATCTATAATAAAAGTTTGAAAGTAAACAAAAAAAGAGCTGGTAGGAGAACCTGCGCTGCCCATTTCAACCTTTGCTAACAATATTTAGTCGTCTGCTATGATTGTAATATGATCATGATTGATGTATGTAGGAGCTAAATAATCAAAGACCACCTACTCCTACACGGGGCCGGCCCCAACCTGATCACGATAGGAGCTCGCTTGCATATATCTAACAACACAAGTTCATATTTTCGAATTCACTTTAATATATAACAGAGCTTTTTCTGCCGAAAGATCAGATTATCAGTCTAGTTTGCAGATATGCTACAACTACAAGCTGCATAGGTCGCTTGTTGTTCAAAAGCTGTCATTGTACACAAAAAGCAACGTTTTTTTAAGTTGCATAGTTTTGTATCCATTTCAAGAAAAATGTAAGGAAGTTTTTGTACTTTATGTTGATCTTCTGAGCATATAATATTTTTTTCGTGACAGATAAAAAGTATCTGTTGGTGTTTAATAAATATTAATGGGTTTAGTTTTTTTGATTTTGAACTACATTGACAATCTGTTTTAACGAGTGACCATGTTCTTGTGACTGTCTGTACTGCATATGTTAGGAAACAGCACCTTTACTGATGTGTAGTGCTTTAGCAAAGTTCAATAAATGATAGCAAACATATCAAAAAAGTGCTAAACAGTTATGAAATATATGACCCAGGTACTTAATAAGTGATACCTGATGTATTGATACAAAGAAAGCAGACCAACTAGCTGGTCATCATCCCTAACTGAAACTATGGACTTTCTTTATCTCCATGTCGCGGATTGTGCAGATTGCAGACTATGGTGCTCAACTGAGTAATAACGCAAAGTAAGACGACATTGTGTTAAATGCTACATTTATAAAACATTGCAGCAACAATACACACTGTAGCATCACAATATCTAAGGGTCAAGGATGTTAACTAGAAGGTGCTTTGTGACATCAAGTTTATTAAACTAAATCAAGTAGTTAACTCCAAAAGTAAAAATATATTTCCATCTTAAAGTGTTCCTAAAATTGGTCAAACCAGAGTATAAAATACATCATCTCAAAGCATCATTTGAACATGAGATTTTCTACATAATCTTTAACTAGATCGAACATATACAAGAATGTATAACACGAGCAACTAGCATTGGACTTTCATCAAACTCCTGGAAGGCAATCCAATACGACTGATAAACGCTTTCTAATATGATAGACTAACTTTTGTGGTACTGTATTGAAGATTCCTACCATCATATTAATGGCTTTATCATTTTAATACGACAGACTAACAACGAATAAATCGAAATCCAAAAGTTTAAGTAAACCATAACAAAAGTATGGGTCAAACTGACCGGGTTGGTTTGATTGCAAAATTTTTTTTCCTCAGATTTCTGTATGTATAAATAACAATTTGTACTGATACGCAGCACATTCACAGGTTCAAACAACGATATCAATGAACAGATTTCACCGCGATAGTAAAATATATAAACGAATTACCCAGTAAACAAGTGATGCCTCAAGGTGACAGGATGGCACAGACAAACAGCAACAGGGCATTGATTCTTTAAACAAAGACATTATAAGCGAAAGAACCATGAACATTCAAATATATTAATCTATTAGTACTGTTATTGGACATTCATCAAACACCTGGTGGGCATTCAGTTTGAACGCCCCCACAATAACATAACTTACTACAACCACAACTGTAAACCTTATAACATAAGATAACATCTGGAATTAAGATACCATGGGGAAAAAGTCATAATAGGTGTATTCTTCATTTTGGATGGGGAAGGAGCATACGTCTTCATCATTTAATTCAGTCATGATGTCTGGCTCTGATGATAATGGAAACAGAGAGAGTGTGGGCTTCCTAACTTCTTTTAAAACTAATCCCGAGTCTACCACATCATCCTCGTATACCAAACGTAACCCACAACTCATAAGTTCATCATCATCATCATCAAACCGAAGTTCGACAGTGTCACCTGCTTCCACCACAACTGTTTTATCATTAAGTGGATAAAACACGACCTCCAGGGTACCCTCATGATACATAGTCTCCACACGATGACTTTTTTCTTTCGTTTTATTATGTATTGTTAAAAAATCAAAATAGGAGTTTGTGGTTGCACAGAAGATCACTCCACATATTTTGTTATCAAAGTGCTTTAATGGTGCCACAAAAGATAAAACATTCCCACTGTTTCGATAAGTACACCACTCAGGTAACTCCTCCTCAGACTCAGATACGTACTCCTCCCCATAGAGAAAGATGTATAATCCTTTATTACTCGTGAGGGATTCCTGTATAGCATTAAAGCATATATTTAATAATACATGAAAAAGGCCTCTTCATTGCAAAATATGTATACGCTTCAAATGGAGAGGTTGCTTACCTTGAACACTTTGGAACGAAAAGTATATGCCTTTTGCATTGAATCAAATGGCATCACATCTAATGACCAACATTTGGTTGCATCTATATCTGTCAATTGCGATGGAAGAGGTGGAAGTAACTGTAATTGAGAACACCTATTTATATCAAGTCTCTCCAGTTGCGAAAGGTTGCTTAAGCCCTCCGGTAGACTAGAAAATGTGTTTCCGGAAAGGTTGAGAATCCTTAATGACACCAAATTCCCAATTCCACTGGACACTTGCGAAATATTGCAATTTCTCATGTATAAATTTTGTAGGTTCCTCAGTCTTGTAACTTGTGTGAAACCTTCAGATCCAAGTTTTGAGCAATTATCCAATTGAAGATTCCATAGAAATTGTAACTCAGAACAGTTTGAAGGAAGATTCACTAGGTTTCCACAATAATTCGCATCAACATATTCAATGTTGAGAGGAAGATCTGGAATCGACTTTAAGTTGGTGCAATGAGATAAATATATTACGATGAGTTGATGGAGTTGGCAGAGGCTATTAGGAAGTTTGTTGAATCTGTTTCCATCTAATTTCAAGCGTTGTAGTGAAATTAGACTACCAATTTCCCATGGGAGACTCTTCAACAGTGTGCAACCACTTAGATGTAATACAGAAAGTTTTTGGAGGCAACCAATAGAGCTATCCAACTCTTCCAAATTCAAACAATATTCTAAGTAAAGTTCCTCAAGATTCTCGAGACCAATGAAATTTCCTGTCTTGGTTAATGACCTTGAACCACCCACGTCCAGATGCTTCAGCTTTTTACAACTCTAAAAACAAAAATACAATAAGCTTTAATTAATTTTAGCAAAAGTAAGGGTGTGCTTGCTTAAAGGTTTTAGGGGTGAGGAATGACAAATATAATGAAAAATAATGCTTGGTATCATACAATGCATTTCTTCGTTACTCACCAAATTGGGTGTATTAAAAATTGATTACCCACTAAACCACTTTTAACCCCACGATCAAGCCCTCCTCCTAAAGGTGTGCTTGGTTCAAACTCGTTAATGGAAAAAAGGAAAGACAGTGGTAATGCTAAGGAAAGAGAAAGGGAAAGGAACGCCCAATAAATTGGGTAATGGCCCATTACTCACCAAGCCCCTTTTTTCATTAACATACCCATTCCGCATCCCCAAAACCTTCTACCAGGCACGCCCTAAATTCATGCTCTTTTTTGTCCATCTTTTATTTTCTTTTACAAGGTAGTGTATAATAATCAGATTTACACATAATAATTTTGAACAACCTCATAGAATTATTGACAAATTTGTTTCATCATGTTAATATTTTGAGTATCATTACATAAGTTTATATAATAAGTATTTGTACAAAATATTTCTCCTAGAGTTTTTACATATAAATTAAAAAAATTCGTACCATTGATGTTTACAAATTTTACGAGGGCTTCTATATAACAAGTACTTATACAAAACATATTTACAATATCACAGATTTAATACATGTGTTAAATTAAAAATGATTATAAATTCAAGGTAAATTTTTTTTTCTTGTTTTTTATCAAGAAATATTTAAAAATAAACAAGTATGTGTGTGTTTGTTGTAATGGTTCTTTTATTTATTAAAAGATTAAGTAATTTATTTTTTCTTTAAATGGTGATTTGAAGCAACCAAGAAGTTAGAAAATGACTTTGACTAACTAAATTGTTTGATTTATTTATTTATTTATTTATTTTGGGTGCAAAATTGTTTGATTTTACATACATCAAATTCAGTATTTCCAAATTGTCCAACTAATAAAGAACCCCAAACAATATTTCCAATTTAAACAGAAAATACCAAACTCTAAAAAACCAATTTGCCCCCAAATGGCAAATACTAACCAAACAACAAACCAATAAAATTCAAAGGCCTAATTACGCAATAAAAATGCAAACCGGATTCAATGAATTTGGGCCCAAATTCCAAACGTCAATTCCTTAATAGAAACAGTTGCTTCAATATCTATTTTGAAGACCAATTCACCAAATCCCATATTCGAACAAAAAACACAAATTGATATTCAAAGTTTCAAACGTGATTATACCACCTACAAATTGATCGATTCTTTAAAAACAAATTTAAAACCAAATGAACCTTTTTTTTTTTCTTTTTCTTTTCTTCTTCTTCATCTTCAACGTGGCTCATCGATACCACTTGTTGATAATAAAAAGACGAAACAAAAACAAAATCCACAAAGGAAGCGGAAACTTTTTTCAAATTGTATTAAACCAAGCCTTTCTAAAAAAAATTTGTATTAAACCAAATACAAAATCATATTCAAATGTACCAATACAAAGTTCTAATCTAAAAGTACAAAGAAAACTTAATGACTTAACTCCCAAATTTTAAACTGACTCAAATTAGAAAATTAACATGCCAAAACTAAAAACTAAATTTACCAAATGCCTCTTAAAGTTTAAGTCATTGTTCTAACATAAATGAATGATCCCTTTACTTTCAAATTTTACCAAAATTGATTAAAATATTGAATAATTAAAACTATAATTTTTATTTTAAGATTTTTTATGATCATAATTTCATAATTAACATGCCATGTGTGTTAAATCGGTGTATATTAACTAAACTTCATAATTAACGATGTCGCTATTTAAAAGTTTTTATCTCTCGTTAAATAATTTTCTTTTAGAGTAATTTCTTAATTTGATTTATTTTTTTTCTAACAACCAAGCTTTTATAAACTGCATCACAAAAGAGGGAAAAAAGAACACCAAAAAACAGCAGATCTCCAAAATAATAACCTAATTTTTATTTCATCAAAACAAGATTACAAGAAAAACTACAATTCATAGACGTTGATATGATGCTACAATTCATAAATTTTTTTCAAAAATAATGGACAGCATTGTAATTTTTTTTGAAATGCCGGTGGCGGTGTGACAATAAGTGTATAACACAAAATCATATAACGAAATGAGAAATGAAAATGAACATACCTTGACTCCTTCCCAAAGTTTTTCCAATTTGCTATTTTGCAATATAATAATCACCACGTTGCCCATATCAAAGTTGTCAAGACTTTTGCAAGGGAACCATTTCCATTCCAAGTATTTCAAATGTTTGAAAGAGAAGCAAGCTGACATGTCATCATCATTTGAAGAAGACGACCATTCAAGGTTGTTAGAACGATCCAATATTCCCAGATTAGCCATCTTAATGAATCTCAGATTACCCATCTTTCTAAAGGCCTCTAATTGAACAGTTACCCGTTCTTCCTTCTCAGAGCTGTACAACTGGATGCTTCTAACTGAATTTGTTCCCTGGTAAACAACAGAGGAAAGAGTTATAGTTAGTTTCAGTGAACTACTATGTATTAATTAAGTAATAACTAGTCATAAACTTGAAGATACTTTACCGAACAATCTCCCAGTACACGAATCACGTCCCTATAACCCTTCAATCTAGTACGTTTTCCAGGTTCATCCTCATTTTCTTGGCGGACCACCTCTTGTCCCATCTCCCTTATCACATCATGCAACAACACATCCTTCTGCCTATATTCTCCATATTTAACCAAAAATTTATGAACGAGATTTTGAATTTGAATTTCAACATCTCGGAAGTCTTCATCTTGTAATACTTTGACGATAAAATCTTTACTCTCACCATGAAAGAAACATGCGATATCCAGAAATAAATTCTGGGCTCTTTTAGGAAGTGAATCATAGCTTATTCGCAGCTTCTTTTGAGTATCTTCATGAGGAATTCTTTTTAACGTTTCCAACATGCTTGACCAGAGATTCCTATCATAACATGTGAAATGGCGACTCCAGACCTCAAGAACCAAGGGAATTCCTCCAGCACACTGCACTATTTCCTCTACAAACTTCATGTCGATAGGGTCGCCTTTTCCAATGAGTCTAGTGAAAAGTTCAAAAGACTCACTTGTGTCCAACAATTCTATGTTGTATGAAGTGTGTTGCAGGTTACTAAGTGACTGCGTATTTCTTGTGGTCACAATTATTCTACTTTCACAATGGAAGGAGGCAGAAGGAATACTTAATGCTTGTAACTGTTTAAACTCATAAACATCATCAAGTATCAAAAGAACCTTTTGACCACTTAACAGCTTAATTAACTTGGCAACTCCATCACTACCTTTAAACTTATTCTTTCCTGCCGTTAGACGATAAATTGCATCCCTCTGCAGTTTAACCTCCCAATTTTGACCCGTGTATAAACAATGGATATTCTCGATAAAACAACTGCCATCGAAATCTGCAGCAATTTTGTCATACACAGCTTTGGCAATAGTGGTTTTACCTGACCCACTAATTCCAAGCACTGCAACAATGGAACAAGCTTGGTCAGTTAACTTTAATGCTGAAATTACATCTTGTGCTCGTGAATCTATCCCAACAGGATGCTCTACATAACATAGTTGTTGCGGATTTTGCATTTTTCTGACATCTTTCATAATTTTCCGTATCAACTGCTCTTCGTCCCTCCTGCCAAATTCAAAAGAAAGATTCATTACCGACATCATGTGTGTTGCCAAACACATCCTTTGCATGAAATCAACATGATCATTACTATATTAATTTCAAAAAATAAAATTAAAAGTTAAGCCAACTAAAAGGTGATAAAAATTGTTCAACAAAAATCTAGTATAATGTTTGAAGTTTATTACCAATCTTTCAAGTTTAGACCAGACTTATCACCAGCTTCTTTTAGGGCTTGCCTCCAAATCTGTACTCTTTCGGGATCGACATTCTTCTCGTGGCCTTGGAAAGCTTCAAGGAAAGAGCCTTGTTGATTTCTTACATGAGATGGTTCGACATCAAAAAATACGGGAAAAACTTTTCTTTTTTTAAACTTAGGGTAGGATTCCATTACGAGGGCAAACTCACTAAGACACTCTTTGGAAGAAGCATAGTTGGGGGAGAATACAACAAGATAAATCTCGGAATCCTCGATAGCTTTCAACAGCTCAGAACTCTTGTCTTCACCTTTAGGGAGCTCGTTATGGTCGCATATTGTAAATCCTTCGCGTTTGATAGCTCTGGTGAGGTGGCTTGCGAAACGTTTGCCAATATCTTCAGGTGCGTAATTCACAAACACGTCATACTTGGGCCTTTTATAACGTGGTTCATCATAACAATCCATATCCCTTTTTCTCTTAGATGAAGATGATGAGGATGGATCCATTATTTTAATTTAAAAGTGAAATATGTGTGGTTACTTTAGAAAACTAGGATGAATCAATATAGTTGCTATGGAAAATTGAAGTGAAGGAGGATGGATCCAAATTTGCAGTTTTTAAAGTGAAATGTGTGGTTACAATGAAGCAACACTTCATGTTTTTGACTTTGGCATCGAAACTTCTTGTTTGTTTCTTGGTAATTTCGGAATCTGTACTTTATTCATTTTTAATTATATCTGCAATAAGCAACAATATATATTTTTAATTTGAATCGGTACTTTATTCAAATTGGTTTTTTAATTTCTAAAAAAATCAACGAATATTTTAAAAATAAGTAAAAATGTGTAATTTGAACTTAACAACATTAATTCCACGGCGGGCATTTCTTCAAGTTAAAGTAGGAAGCATGTTTACCCACTTCACCAATTTCATTTCAAATACTACGTACTAATTATGACTACATCATTTCCATAATATATTAGACTATTAGTGACCACAGTAATTGTTGGATTTTGGGTGTATATGGAGGAATATAGCTTATTATTATTTTTTATTCAAAAAAAAAAAAAAAAAAGAAAAAAAAAAAAAGAAGTAATTTGGACAATAATTTGAATCGTTTATAAACATTTCAAGATTGTAATATTTCGTCAATTTATGCCGTGGGTATCATAATGTCCACAACCGCATAATTCTCAAAAGCACTAACGTTTTAAGGCACCAAAAGAATAGGAACCTTAGAAATTGTTTGTGTGTGTTTCAGTTGGAGCTTTGCCTTATAAACCACTTGGTCTCGATTAAATCACAAATACATACAGCGTTTTTTGTTACAACTTTAACTTACAATATTCCTTAATTAAAGAAATGTCTAATGAGAGCCAACACGTTAGGAAACGATGTAAAAGCTAATGTTGTCTTTGTGGATTCCCAATACGCATACGAATGCATTTACCAAGGGTAACATTGGGAGTTGTTTCACTTGGAGGTCTCGAGTTTAACGTTTGCCAATGAGGTTTTCCTCCTAAGTGAAGCGGAAAAAAAAAGGAGTGGAGTTTATTCCTCAAAGGCAAAGGTTCGAGGAAGACATACTGCGATGTTCAAACCACTAACTATTATCTAACCGTTCAAAAAAAATATATAATAATAACCGCTCAAAAAAAAAAAAAAAATCTTATAGTTACTTATAGTTAAGAATTTTATGGACATAATATGTGTCATCTAATTGATGTACAAACCGTGTTTTCATTCAGTCAATCCGTGTTTTCATTCGATCAAACCGTGTCAAGAAAGATATACTGTATTGTTTTGTTGAATGCATTAGGGGGAAGTTTCATTAAAGACTTCGGCATATATAAATTGTTATTGTATTGTTTTGTTGAATGCATCAGGGGGAGACTTTGGCATATATAAATTATTATTGTATTGTTTTGTTGAATGCATCAGGGAAAGTTTCTGTTGGAAAATTTAGTGCTCTTGAGGGATCAATTCACACCTGGTAATGGGTTTGGAGGTATGAAGTATACACTCATTTGGTCACTGAATCCCCTGACTCAATAGTGGTTATGTATTGAATCAGCTGATAAGATTCTGCTGACAGCTGATCCTGCTGATAGGATTATGCTGACAGCATGATCCTGCTGATAGTGTGATTCTGCTGCTGGTATTCTACTGCTAGTGTTTCCACTGATGTGTTTATGTTACCACTGCAAGGGTTATTGTTTCCACTGATAGTGTTAACATTACCACTGCTAGTGATAATGTTTCCACTGATAACCACTGATCCCTATTATTATGGAAAGTATTATGATATAATTAATGGGCCGTTAATTATACATAATTCCATGGGCTAGGGTTTTGAGTATTCTCTATTATAAATAGAGGTCACATCATTCTGCATGTAGAGATGTTTTTACAATACGATTAACACAAAACCCTAAACACTTCTATACGCATCTGGTTCTTGGTTTGTGCCTAAAGCAAGAACATCACTTGGTCTTATCCCATAGAGATATTCGTGTAACCCAGACATAGGGTCGAATAGTTTCTATTGGAAAGTGATACCACGATTTCAAGTGAATATCCGGTACCTTTATTGATTATCTTAACCCTAATCTGGGAAACTGTTTACAAATAACAACCAACAATCAATAGAAACTATTAGTGATAATCAATGGCTGCTGCTATGAGACAAATGGCTGCTAATTTTTCCAAGTTGGAAAAGTTTGAAGGTGTTGATTTCAGAAGGTGGCAAAAGAAGATGCACTTCTTATTGTCAAGTATGAATGTGGTGTATGTTCTCACAACCGAGATTCCAGAAGATCATGGAGATGATGCTACTATGGATCAGATGAGGGCAAGGAGCAAGTGGGAGAATGATGACTACATATGCAGAGGTTTAATTCTCAATGGTATGTCTGATTCTCTATTTGATATTTATCAGAATGTTGAAACTTCTCAAGAACTATGGGATTCCTTGGAAGCCAAATATATGGCTGAGGATGCATCACGTAAGAAGTTCCTTGTAAGTAATTTTAACAATTACAAAATGGTTGATTCTAGACCTGTCATGGAACAATACAATGAACTTCTTAGTATACTTGGTCGATTCACACAACACAAGATGAACATGGATGAGGCTATTTCAGTCTCTTGTATCATCGATAAACTACCTCCTTCTTGGAAAGAGTTCAAGCATATGCTTAAGCATAAGAAGGAGGAGTTAACTCTTGTTGAGTTGGGCAGTCACTTGTGAATTGAGGATTCACTCAAAGCTCAAGACATTGACAAGCCAAAGAGTAGCACTGCTACTAGTCCATCAGTTGTCAATATGGTGGAGCATAACAACTCCACCAAGTATAATGACAACAAGGGCAAGCGTAAGCATCAAGATAACACCAAATCTGATCTTAACAAGAAACCTAAGGTGACTTGTTGGAAGTGTGGGAAACCTGGACACTTCAGGAAAGATTGCAAGGGTGGTAAAGTTGGAAACAAATCCAATGGATCAGGCACAAGTGGAGGGAATGGTAACACCAATTCTCTGAAAGGTCAGAATGTGTTTAATAAGTCTTTTAAGATTTATTATGTTACATATATATCTGACATTTACTTTGTGCAGGATGATGATGTTGCGTGGTAGGTTGAATCTGGAGCAACAATTCATGTGTGTAAATATAGAAGCTGGTTCAAGACCTACAAGTCAATGAATGATGGTTCTATTCTTCACATGGGAAACGAGTCAACTGCCCTGGTGCATGGAAAAGGATGTGTTGAGTTGAAGTTTAGTTCTGGAAAGATTGTTTCTTTATTTAATGTTTTACATGTTCCTGATATTAGAAAGAATTTGGTTTCTAGTAGTGTTTTGAATAATTGTGGTTACAAACAGGTTATTGAATCTGATAAGTTTGTTTTGTCTAAAAATGGTGTGTTTATTGGTTTTGGTTATTTATGTAATCAAATGTTCAGACTTAATATTGTTCATGATAATATTGATTCTGCTTTTATATCTACATCTAAACTTAATGATTCAAACCTTTGGCATGCAAGACTTGGCCATGTACATTTTAAAAGAATGCAAGATATGTCCAAGGATGGGTTAATACCAGCCTTTGATATGAACACTGAAAAGTGTAAAACTTGTATGTTGAACAAGATAACTAAGAAACCTTTTCAAGGAGTAAAACGTGAAACTAAAGTTTTGGAGTTAATTCACAGTGACCTTTGTGATTTACATGCTACTCCCTCTTTGGGGAATAAGAAATACTTTGTGACTTTTATTGATGATGCTTCTAGGTTTTGTCATGTTTATTTGTTACATTCTAAAGATGAAGCATTAGATAAATTTAAAGTATTTAAAACTGAAGTTGAATTGCAACAAGGGTCTCTAATCAAAAGATTAAGGACTGATAGGGGAGGTGAGTACATGGATACTATGTATTTTCAGTCTGTTGGTATAATCCATGAAACGACTGCCCCGTATACTCCTCAGCAAAATGGTATTTCTGAAAGGAAAAACAGGGTGCTGAAGGAGATGGTTAATTCCATGTTGTCCTATTCAGGGCTGAGTCAAGGGTTCTGGGGTGAAGCTATGTTAACAGCTTGCTATATTTTAAATAGGGTTCCCAACAAAAGGAACAAAGTTACCCCTTATGAACTTTGGACTAAAAAGAAACCTAACCTTAATTATCTTAGGATATGGGGTTGTAGGGCTGTTGTAAGACTCCCTGATCCAAAGCAGAAAACTTTGGGTGAAAGAGGCATTGAATGCATCTTTGTTGGATATGCTGAGCATTCCAAGGCATATAGGTTTTATGTTATAGAACCTAATGAGTCTGTTTCAATTAACTCAATAATTGAATCAATGGATGCACTATTTGATGAGAACAGATTCTCATCTATCCCTAGACCAAGTCAAAGGATTCCAAATGGAACCAATGACAATGGTGTTTCTGAGGTTCCTGCTGAGGTTGTGGAACAACAACCTGAACCTGAGCTCAGAAGGAGCAATAGGGTGAGGACTCCAAAGTCATTTGGACCTGAGTTTCAATTATACTTAATTGAAGGTACAAGGAGTGAGGTCTCTGACCAATACTCTTATTGCTTCATTGTGGAGGATGATCCCAAAACATTTGAAGAAGCAATGAAGTCCCAGGATGTTGCTTTCTGGAAAGAAGCAATTAATGATGAGATGGACTCTATCATGGGCAATAACACTTATGTGTTGACTGATCTACCACCTGGTTGCAAACCTTTAGGTAGCAAATGGATTTTCAAAAAGAAAATGAAGGTAGATGGAACTGTTGAAAAGTTCAAGGCTAGATTAGTTATTCAAGGCTTTAAACAAAAGTCAGGAATAGACTACTTTGATACTTATGTTCCAGTGGCACGTATCAGTACCATAAGATTGCTAATTGCTTTGGCATTAATTCACAATCTGATTATTCATCAGATGGATGTGAAGACAGCTTTCTTGAATGGTGATTTAGATGAGGAGGTTTACATGAACCAACCTCAGGGTTTCATCATGCCTGGCAATGAAAACAAGGTGTGTAAACTGATTAAGTCTCTTTATGGACTAAAACAGGCACCTAAGCAATGGCATCAAAAGTTTGATGAAGTGGTTTTGTCTAGTGGTTATTTACTTAATCAAGCTGACAAATGTGTATATAGCAAATTTGATGAATCTGGTAAAGAAGTCATCATTTGTCTATATGTTGATGATATGTTGATCTTTGGCACTGACCTAAATCAAGTTGATCTTACAAAAGAATTTTTGTCATCAAAGTTCTCCATGAAGGATATGGGGGAGGCAGATGTTATCCTTGGCATAAGGATTAAACATGAAAGTAACAAAATTTCTATATCTCAATCTCATTACATTGAGAAGGTGTTAAAGAAATTTAATTACTTTGATTGTACTCCAGTGAGTACTCCTATGGATACAAGTGAGAAGCTAATGCCTAATACTGGCAAAGCTGTATCTCAACTTGAGTATTCTAGGGTGATTGACTGCTTGATGTATGCCATGACTTGTACAAGACCTGATATTGCTTTTGCTGTGGGCAAACTGAGCAGGTATACTAGTAATCCTAGTGCTCATCATTGGCAAGCAATTCAGAGGGTCTTTAAGTATTTGAAGAGAACTATGGATTATAGTCTCTCATATACTGGTTATCCTTCAGTATTAGAAGGATATACTGATGCAAGTTGGATCAGTAACACTGAAGATAATTCGTCTACTAGTGGCTGGGTATTCCTACTTGGTGGAGGTGCAATTTCTTGGGCATCCAAGAAACAAACTTGCATTACCAGTTCAACCATGGAATTTGAATTTGTGGCTTTAGCTGCTGCTGGCAAAGAAGCTGAATGGTTGAAAAACTTGCTTCTTGAGATTCCATTATGGTCTAAACCTATAGCACCTATTTCTATCAGTTGTGATAGTGCTGCTACATTGGCAAAGGCTTATAGCCAGATGTACAATGGGAAGTCTAGACACTTAGGTGTTAGGCATAGCATGATTCGTGAGCTTATCATGAATGGGGTGGTATCTATAGTGTTTGTTAAATCTCAACAAAACTTAGCTGATCACTTGACGAAGGGTTTGGCTAGAGACTTGGTTTTGAAGTCTGCTAAAGGGATGGGTTTAAGTCCAACTTAGTCACTGAATGCAAGGATACCCAACTCCCTTCTAAGGAAACTTGGAAGCTGAGTTCAATGTGGAAAGCTGATCATTTAGTGGACTGAAACACATGTATAACAAACATCCCAAGGTTGTGCTTGTTACCTGCTGAAAGGAGGATGAAATCTTCACTTCTTAATGGTTAATTTTCTTTGAAAAAGTGCTAAGCAGGAGCATGAATTAAAGATGAACCACCTATGTGAATGTTGAAGTTTTGCCGCTTCAGGAAGCTTTGGACTTTTAGCTTTTACAACATTTATGAATTGGATATGGACACATGGCTTGTATAGTGTCAGGAGTATTTTAGTGTTTGAAAACTTGTGTGTATTTATCATCAGGTATTCAAATGGGTTGAAGGGTTCAATTCTTAGAACACCCTGATTCTCGAATATTTGAAAGTATATGTACTAATGTGGAAATTCAATCCTCAGGATATTTTCATTTATGCACTTGTTTTGTTTTTGTGTTTGATTTTTCATGCAAAGGAAGAGAACTAAATTTGGGGAGGATTGTTGGAAAATTTAGTGCTCTTGAGGGATCAATTCACACCTGGTAATGGGTTTGGAGGTATGGAGTATACACTCATTTGGTCACTGAATCCCCTGACTCAATAGTGGTTATATATTGAATCAGCTGATAAGATTCTGCTGACAGCTGATCCTGCTGATAGGATTCTGCTGACAGCATGATCCTGCTGATAGTGTGATTCTGCTGCTGGTATTCTACTGCTAGTGTTTCCACTGATGTGTTTATGTTACCACTGCAAGGGTTATTGTTTCCATTGATAGTGTTAACATTACCACTGCTAGTGATAATGTTTCCACTGATAACCACTGATCCCTATTATTATGGAAAATATTATGATATAATTAATGGGCCGTTAATTATACATAATTCCATGAGCTAGGGTTTTGAGTATTCTCTATTATAAATAGAGGTCACATCATTCTGCATGTAGAGATGTTTTTACAATACGATTAACACAAAACCCTAAACACTTCTATACGCATCTGGTTCTTGGTTTGTGCCTAAAGCAAGAACATCACTTGGTCTTATCCCATAGAGATATTCGTGTAACCCAGGCATAGGGTCGAATAGTTTCTATTGGAAAGTGATACCACGATTTCAAGTGAATATCCGGTACCTTTATTGATTATCTTAACCCTAATCTGGGAAACTGTTTACAAATAACAACCAACAGTTTCATTAAAGACTTTGGCATATATAAATTATTATTATATTGTATTGTTTTGTTGAATGCATCAGGGGGAGTTTCATTAGGCTGGTCACAGTGGGCCGGGGAAACTTCGGTCGACCTCAATATTTGACCGATATTGAATCGGTTATGCCCATTGTGGGTGTAGGGGCAAACATCGGTTGAGTGAAAAAAAAATAACTATCGGTCGAAATCTCGACCGACTTTACAAACACTTTCTTTCTTTCTTTCTTTCGGTCTAGTCCTTTGGTCACCCACTGTGGCAACTTGGTCGTGTCTGGTTATCGGAGAGAAAAAGCTCGTAGCAGAGATGACCTGGGTCACCGTTGTGCCCAGCCTTAAAGACGGGCATATATAAATTATTTGTTATGGATAAATATAGAATGGATGTCCATATCTTTTAATATTAGTAATTATCTTAATTAGAGTATTGTATCTTCTAGAATACTCCACGTTGTAATATACATACCTCCATTGTGAGATAAAGAATACAATTCTTTTGTGTTTCACTATTTGTTCTTGTTCATTTATTGTTCCATTCTTATCTTTTATATAATAAAAGAAAACCTTAAGTGGGGACTTTTGTATTTCGAAAAAAAGAATGTTTCCTTATTAGGGAACAAATAAATTTTTGTTATATCTTTGTACAGATTATTTATTTATTTATTATTATTATTATTATTATTATTATTATTATTATTATTATTATTATTATTATTATTATTATTATTATTATTATTATTATTATTACCTACAAGAAAAATGTTCTTTAGCGACTGTTTTAGCGACATATTTAGCGATGTTTTTTATGCTTGCGACATTGTTAGCGACATCAAGTGCTCGGTCGCTGTAAACGAGTTGCAGATTTTTGCGACTTGTGAAACTATGACGCTATACATAGCGACAAGTATAGCGACTTCTCATAGTATGTCACTATAAAATTGCGACATAGATAAATCATGTCGCCATTTATGTCGCTGTTTGATAGACATGTCGCTATTTAAGTCGCTATACACATCACTAAATTTAGAAAATGTCACTATTTCAGTAGCTACTAGAGTCGCTATTTTTCTGTAGATCTCTCTTTTGTCCCATTATATTTGAGCACCATTGCTACACCTGTCATTAAATCGAGAATTAAATGCAATACAAATATAATAAAAACTTGCAATAAAAATAATTTATAAATATTATTACACTGTTACAATAGTTACATGTAATGGCCCAATAAGTTCCAACTGGTTTCTACAAAAAATAATCAACAAACATTTGTCACCACAAGATACAAACCCTACGTGCCCATGCAGCATATTACTGTGTCTTGCGCAATTCATAATCTTTGACGCCCCCTGAAAATTAATATACTGCCAAAAGTTAACTAAGTAGTAATAAACTGTCTGCAATCCCATCTGCTGCGACTGTAACATATAATCGAGAAAAGAAACAATCTAACTCGGTAATAAATAACATGTCGACTGTATAGTTAGATATATCAACCTATACGATATGCCTCTAATCGACTCATTATCCTCATCATTCAGTTTTGAATATGAAACAACATAAAACTTCTTCATTAAAACTCGTTCTCAAATGAACATGAAATCATCGCCTCATTCACAAAACAGCAGAAACTCTAATGCAACAGATTTTTTATCAAATGGGTCCAACTACTCAATTGGGTTAAAAATAATCTTGAGTTAATGCATATAAGTTCCTAAATCATTAATATAAGTATTTATGAGTGGTATAACACGATTTTGTACATCTGACAAGCTAATAAATTTGAAATAAGCACTTTAGGTCAACCCAACCCAAATTATTATCAAAATCTACCCGTTTCGACCCATCTCACCTAATCTGTCCGATCTACACATTTTACCTATAACTTGTAGGTTCTATATTAATCAACACATAAGATCACCCATCTTGACCCAACACATTTGACCCATTACCAACCCACCCATTTTTTACATGTAGTTTCTACAGATCTATATTGAATATTGCAGTTATAAACACGGAAAATGGTCTGACCTGTAGACCGATGACACTATCCTCCACCACCAAGCATGCTTTCTCTGAAATGCCTAGTTTCTAGAAACGCAAATTTGATAAACATTACAACTGTAAATACAGGCACCAATCGTGAGGGTAAAGTTGCTTATTGATTACTACCTTAGAAGTTGTGATATACATAGAAATGTCAGGCTTCTTTTCCTTCACGTCATCACCTGCAAAACGTAACGTTATGAAAACAAAATTTATAAACATCAACTGATATGAACACACCAACAGTGGAATAAGTTAATAAACAAGGACCAAAAACAGTTTAAAAAAAAAGAAATAAGCACCAGACCTTTAAGGATAATCATAATGATCCGCTTCATTTCTTGTGTATTTGTTTTCATGATCAGCTCAGAAAGAGCAGTAGTCGTCTCTATTCTGTCATAACAATTAATTAATGAGAAACAAAAATAGCAAACAGAAGAGAAACGGAAATTAAAATGTATGAATCAGCCAAGTAGACTCATAAATAACAAGTCATAGGAAATTATTGAAGTAAACAAACAAGTATTTTCATGTTCGTTATGATTTTAATACACAAAGTGTTTTTGCAAAGAGACACCACCAGCATACCTATTTTCACTTGATGCCAAGCGATCTAGCAAGTCATTTAACTCTTTAATAGTTAGTCCACCAGAAAAATCATGCCCTGCCTCCTCTGTAACACCTGCTCAGACCCAGAGGTAAAACTTAACGTCAGCATCTTTGCCACAAGATAGGTGTTCACCAAACTGTGGCACATAGTAATTACCTGATCTTTCACACAGTAATAGTCCTAACCAAATTCTTTGCCCTGAGGTGAAATAAAATAAAAGTAACAAGTCATTTAACAAGGGATCATGCCTCTACAAGAATAAACGCAACAAAATGAGACATACCAACTAAGCTAGTGAAAAGAGATCAAAGAACATCAACATCGAGTTACAAGATACTGACTTTTACAAAATACATCGCAATAGAAAGAATTATGTTCAAGATGTTAAAGTATACAACACCATCACGTGGGCTTCTATTTTACCAAGTCAATTTAGTTTTATTTATATTTATGTCTTACTTTTCAAAAAGGCTAGAGGAGTTACCTGTTACCTAGTCTTATGGGTTGTCCTAGTTTCTAGCTTAGTAGAGTCATGGTAGTTAGTTGAGTAAGTCATGGAGTCATGCTTTCCTATTTGTTCTCTTTTGAAAGCCTATAAAAGGCACTAGTTTGCATTGAATAAAGATCACAGAAAAAGCTCACTTGAGCACAAATCGAGTCTTCACTTTTCCATTATTATTCCTTTGTCAAGTTTCTTATATCAGATAGTTGTAGTTTGTTCAACAATCTGGTACCAGAGCCAGAGATGGGTGATCTTCAAGTCGTTGGTGGAATCAAGAAACTTAACAACCAGAACTACAATACTTGGTCTACCTGTATGTCGTCTTACATGCAAGGCCAAGACTTGTGGGAGGTTGTGAACGGGAATGAAGTCAGACAACCAGAAGCAGAAGATGTTAATGGGGTGCTAAGGAAGTGGAGGATCAAAGCAGGCAAAACAATGTTTGCTTTGAAGATGACAGTCGAAGATGATGTGCTTGAGCACATCCGAGATGCGGCAACACCGAAAGAAGCTTGGGATACGTTCGCTAAGCTGTTCTCGAAGAAGAACGATACGAAACTCCAACTCCTGGAGGGTGAGTTGCTATAGGTGGCGCAACGCGATCTAACGATCGCACAATACTTTCACAAAGTGAAGACATTATGCCGAGAAATTTCTGAATTGGATCCGGATGCTCCAATTGGTGATACTAGGATGAAGCGAATCATCATCCATGGTTTAAAGCCTGAATTTAGGAGCTATGTTGCTGCGATACAAGGTTGTCAAACTCAACCATCACTTGTTGAATTCGAGAATTTGCTAGCAAGCCAGGAAGCTTTAGCTAAGCAAATGGGAGGAGTCTCGATTAAGAAGGATGAAGAGGCCCTCTATGCTAATAAAGGCAAAGGGAATTCTAAGCAACATTTCAGAAGCGGTTTCAAAAAGAATGATGACAAGGCGAAAGATCATGACGACGAAAGTAGTTCTCGTACAGGGGGAGGCCCAAAGAGTCATTCTAGTGGTAAGAAGTTTTCACTAAAATGCTATAATTGTCGTAAGAACGGGCATCTAGCAAGAGACTTTCGATCAAAGAAGGTTGTAGAAAGCAACAATGTTACTTAAAAAAGTGAAGATGAATGGGATTTCGAGGCATCATTTGCTGCTGATGAAGAGTTCGCTCTTGCAACAATAACATCAGATAAGACGATCGATTATGAAAATGATTGGATCGTTGACTCAGGATGTTCGAACCATATGACTGGTGATAAAGAAAAGCTGAAGAACGTCTCAAAATACACAGGAAGTCGAGTTGTTGTGACGGCAAACAATTCAAAGTTACCGATAGCACATGTTGGTAACACAATACTTTCTCCCTGTTGCAATGATACCGATGTCTCACTAAAAGATGTTTTCCATGTTCCTGGTATGAAGAAAAACCTTATGTCTGTTGCGCAATTAACATCTTCTGGACAATATGTTTTGTTTGGTCCGCAAGATGTGAAAGTTTATCGAGATTTGGAGGTTCACGGTGATCCGGTAATGATGGGACAAAGAATGGAGTCGGTTTATGTGATGTCGGCAGAAACCGCGTACGTAGACAAGGCGAGACGAAACAAGACGGCTGATCTTTGGCACATGCAGTTGAGTCATGTTAGCTATTTCAAGCTAGAAGAGATGATGAAGAAGTCAATGTTGAAGGGACTTCCAAATCTTGATGTGAGAACAGACACTATATGTGAAGGTTGCCAATATGGAAAAGCACATCGATTGCCGTATGAAGAGTCCAAGTTCAAAGCGAAGGAACCATTAGAGCTGATCCACTCTGACGTGTTTGGACCTGTCAAGCAACCTTCCATTGGAGAAAATAGATACATGGTGACCTTCATTGATGACTTTTCGAGGTATGTATGGGTTTATTTTATAAAGAATAAATCTGATACACTTGCGAAATTTAAAGAGTTCAAGAAGTCAGCTGAAGCGGAGATTGGTAAAGATGTTCGATGTTTGCGTACTGATAATGGAGGAGAATACACTTCAGATGAGTTTTCAAACTTTCTACTAGAGACTAAAGTACGTCATCAGTTCACATGTGCCAACACTCCACAACAAAATGGGGTTTCCGAGAGGAAGAATAGGCATCTCACGGAAATATGTCGAAGTATGCTCCATGCAAAAAATGTTCCTGGACAATATTGGGCAGAAGCAATGAAGACTGCAGCTTACGTGATCAATAGGCTTCCGCAACAAAGGTTAACTTTTCTATCTCCATTTGAAAAACTATGGAACGTTAAACCTGTTGTTGGTTATTTTCGAGTATTTGGATGTGTATGCTATGTATTTGTTCCAGTTCACTTACATAACAAAATGGAGAAAAAGGCCATTAGATGTATCTTTGTAGGATATGATGGTCAAAGAAAAGGATGGAGATGCATCGACCCAACAACCAGGAAATGCTACACATCTCAAGATGTTGTGTTCGATGAAGCCTCATCTTGGTGGTCCTCTAATAATGAAGTACTACCAGATTCTGGTGTGTTCAAAGAGGCATTAGAAGACTCTCATATTCAACTTACTTTGAATGAAAATGAAGCTTTGGATAGTGATCAAAGTGCAGAAGTAAGAGCTGGTCAAAACCTATGGCATATGGGTGTGTATCAAAGGAATGAAGAAGGTGAACCAAATCAGCCAGAAGTAGAAAATGGTCTCAGGAGATTGACAAGAACCCGCAAGCCAAATCCAAAGTATGCAAATGCTGCTATTGTCGAAACTGATCCCAAAGAACCAGAGACTTTTGAGGAAGCATTTCAGAATGCGGAGTGGAGGAAAGCTATGGAGGAAGAACTTGATGCACTTGAAAGAAACCAGACTTGGGAGCTTTCTCCAAAGCCCAAAGATGTGAAACCCATATCTTGCAAATGGGTGTACAAGATTAAACGTCGCACTGATGGATCAGTTGAGAGATATAAGGCTCGTTTGGTAGCTCGGGGGTTCTCTCAACAATATGGACTAGACTATGACGAAACGTTTAGTCCAATAGCAAAGCTTACAACGGTGCGTGTTCTATTAGCACTCGCGGCGAGCAAAAGCTGGAACTTGTGGCAGATGGATGTGAATAATGCGTTTCTACATGGAGAGCTAGATAGGGAGATCTACATGAATCAATCGACGGGGTTTCAGAGTCAAGATCATCCCGAATATGTGTGCAAGCTCCGTAAAGCACTATAAGGGCTCAAGCAAGCACCGAGGGCCAGGTACGGTAAAAATGCCGAATTTCTTACTTTTAGTGGTTATTCGGTTACATCTGCAGATTCTAGTTTGTTTGTTAAAGCTATCGAAGGGAAGCTCGCTGTTGTGCTAGTGTATGTCGAAGATTTAATTATCACAGGAGATTGTGAAGAAGAGGTACTGCAAACAAAGAAGAATTTGTCAATTCGTTTCCAAATGAAGGAGCTTGGACACTTGAAGCACTTTCTTGGTTTGGAGGTTGATCACAGTGAAGAGGGAATGGTTCTTCATCAACAAAAGTACTCTCAAGATCTTCTAAAGAAGTTTGGAATGACTAACAGTAAACCAATCTCGACACCCATGGAGCCGAAAGCAAAGATGTGTGCTCATGAAGGACATGATCTGGAAGATGCAATGATGTATTGACAATTAGTAGGTAGTCTTATCTACTTAACTATAACAAGGCCAGATATCTCCTTTGCGGTTGGAGTGATGAGTCGATATATGCAAAATCCGAAAAAGTCTCATTTGGAAGCGGTCCGATGAATTCTGAGATATGTGAAGAGTACACTTGGCTATGGTATTATGTTTAAAAAAGGTGGAGATTGCAGATTAGTTGGCTATTGTGATGCTGATTATGCAGGTGATCATGACACGCGGTGTTCAACTTCTGGATATGTGTGTTTGCTCGGGTCAGGAGCAATTTCATGGTGCAGCAAAAGACAACCAACTGTGTCTTTATCAACCACCGAGGCTGAGTACAGGGTGGCAGCTATGACAGCTCAAGAAATCACTTGGATTATGCAGTTGTTGAAGGAGTTGCATCAACCAATCAACTATAGTGTCCCGTTACATTGTGACAACTTGTCGGCAATAAGGTTGGCAGAAAACCCGGTCTTTCACGCGAGAACTAAACATGTGGAGGTGCATTATCATTTCATCAGAGAGAAGGTTTTGCAAGGAGAAATTAACTTGAAGCATGTTGGAACAGATGGTCAAGTTGCAGACGTGTTTACAAAATGCATGCATGCTAACAAGTTGGAGAATTTCAATCAGCAGCTTGGCATGGTGGAAGTAATAAAAGTTGGTGTTGAGAGGGAGTGTTAAAGTATACTGTTGAGGCAAGATGATCAAGATCTCTTTATATTTTAATGATGACAAATAAACCATCGAAACATATAAAATAACAAACATTAGCCAAAATTCCCCGAATCACACATCTGTTGCTGGCGCGCCACCCACGCGTCAACGCGTGGGTAACGCGCCAGGCGTCTGTGATTTTCGGGACGAATTTTGAAAGTCGGCTTTCCCCTTACCCGACAAATGTGGATCTTTCAATACAGGTATGAATATGTTATGTGCTTAATTGAGAACACTCGAAACGAGTTTTGAGATTAGAGAGATCCAACTTTTAAAGCACCCATTTACGGGAAAACGCCAACTCATGTTTTCTAGCTATCGCCTCTAGCCAAGGCTTTTATAAACTTAGGGAGCTTATTTATTTCATGTAACATCATGTGAAAGCATCTATATGCTCATATCCCGTACTTACGTCTTCTCTAATTACGTAACGGGTTTACTCCCTTATTGGTCAAACTAAGTCAAAGGTCACTTTGTGTAAACGCATCCTTTCCCACTTGGGTTATGCTTTACACTAAGGCAAAGCACTTAACTTGTTTGAACCAAGGTATTAGTTGAGAACGTCGAGTCGTGGAAAGTCACGAGATATGAAACTATGGATTCTCGACGTTGTGTTACTTGAACTAATAAGTAACTTATGATTTTCTCAACTTATAATCTTAATTGTCTAAACCTTTCCTCTTAATGACAATTAGATTATTTTCTCCTTAATTACTTTTCTTAATTATCTTCTTCAACAAAATACCACTTACCTCAAAACCATCAAACCCAATACCACCAAATCTCCCACAATCCTTCCCAAATATCCTTTCCAACATTCCCTTACACGTACTCTTGTCCCTTACACACTTTTGATCCTAGCCATTCAATTCAAATCCAATTCATCTCAACCATTCATTTCCTTACAACATCACATCTCTTACACATTCCTTACACATCTCTTATATTCCTTACACATCTTCAATCTCAACCATCCAATTCAAATTAAACACATCTCAACCATCCATCCAATCTCTTCTCTATTACAACACATGTGTTTAATCACAACCATCCATTTCAAACCCAACTCAATCCCAACCATTGGATCACCTTCCTCCCCAAGCAAAAAAGACACTTTGATCTCACCCATTGATTTCAAACCAAAACCATCTCAACCATCCAATCTCTTACAACACATCTTAACCATCTATTTCAAACCAAAACAATCTCAACCCTCCATTTACCCTTTCCCCCCAAGCAAAGGAATATACCTTTGGAATATTCTCTTACCTAACCCAACCATGGTTCACTCTTCCAACCATGGTTAACTCTCAACACACAACCCTAACCCAACCTGGGTTAACCTAACCAACATACAACCTAACCCAACTATGGTTACCTCTATACACTTAACCTTTCTATACCTAACCATGGTTAACCTCTAAACCTTGAACCTAACCATAGTTACATCTTAACCCTTCCTTTGAGGATTATCTCATGGCATATTCTCTTCTCTATTATGCCATGTGAGGAATACCATTTCTACCCCTACCAAACTACCCTTTCTACTCTTCTACCTGTGGTATTTGGTTTTCTTATAAACACTTCACAAATGATTTTCCAAATTGGCTATTTGAGTTGGTAAACCTTAGATTGATTAATGTTAAGGTTTAGTGTGAAGTACAATTGGGGGTTTAGCAAGGTAAGACATTTATAACGCCAAACACCCAAAGCCTCGGGAATATTTTCCATGGGTATCTGGCGCGTCACCCACGCGTCGCGTGGGTGACGCGCCGGCCTCGGTAAAATATTCCTAAGTTTGGGTTTTGCCTATAAAGACCATGCCTTGCCTCTTGTATTCCTCACCCCTTGCCATTATTCTTTCTCTCTACATTCTTTCTCTCTAATCCTCTAATTCTATCTTTTATGTTCTTGATTTTCATATAACATCATTTGAAAGAACACTTCTTCTTTGCAAGGGAAGAATCACAAGAACCTAATCCACTCTTGTGATTGTGTCGAGGGTCTTCTTATCTTTACCCTTTCTACTACAATCGAGTCTCTAGGTTAGGTTAGGACTTGGTTGAACAACCTTATATTCATTCAATTGTTTGTAAGGGAAGTCTTGTGTCTTGGTGACCAAGCCTAGATCATTGGGGATCTAGTTGGGGTTTGATACTTCCGTGGGAAGTCTTGGTAGTGGTCTTGGTGACCCATAGGTTAAGTCGAATCACGAGATTCTTTAGGGTGGTTTCCGAGGGCGGAATACCGTAGGAGTAACTCCTTCTTTGTGAGCATCAATATTGGTGAATATTAGTGGAGTGAATTGTAACGGTTTGTAGTCCACCAAAAGGATTATACTAGTTGAATAGTATCATGTCGTGGATTCGCAACTGGACGTACGGATGGTATAACCCCCCATCCCGAACTAGTATATATCGTGGTGTCTCTCTTTACTCGCTTTATATACTTTGATTGTGTTTGTGGTTGTTTGGATTGATTATACAACCACTTGGTTTTCTTTGAGGCTTAAAGTTTTTAAACGTCTAAAAAGCCGAAGAAACCGTATTCACCTCCCCCTCTACGGTTCTACAATTGGTATCAGAGCGGAATACTCAAGTTTTTGAGCGTTAAAGCCTTCCCGAGAAGTCGTTTTAAGTCAAAAACTTCTTTTCCAAAAATCTAAAATCCTAACTGTTGGGAATTAAATAAATCAGAAGAATCAGAACATAAAGGTTTTTACTGTTGAAGGTTTCCACTGATAGATTCTGCTGATGAAGATTCTGCTGAAGAAAGATTCTGCTGATGTGGATTCTGCTGAAGAACATTTTCCACTGATAGAGACTATGAGTCACGATGCTGCTGAGTCATACTACCACTGAGTAGATATGCATGGAAAATATCTTTTGTTGTGTCATTAGTTGAGTGTTCAAATTGTATACTCTTATAGAGTATGACACATTATAGATATATGACTTATCATAGTTAGTAGATTGACACATCCTTAGACTATAATTTGTAAAGATCTTCTTGGACTATAAAAGATGATCTTAGAATAGATATTGGAAACAACTCTCCAATATACATACGTGTGAAAAACTTGTATAACTGTTAGAACAATAGAACAAACACAAATATCACAAGTCACATAAGATTCAAGGTTCTTTGTAACCCTAGTGATAGAAAAAGATCACTCGTATTATCTTGAATAATATTGAATCGTTTGGTGTTAAATATTCCATTTCCATATCACAAATATAATCTTCTAAGTGTGGTTAAGTAGATTCCGCATACTTAAGCATATACACACAACATATCTCATACACAAAGAACGAAGGTTTAACCACCTTACCGTGTATCGGTCTAGCCCCCAACAAGTGGTATCAGAGCGTCAGGCTGATATTGTTGTTTTAGAAGAAGAAGTAGAAATGGATGTTGAATCTGTTCAAAGGAATGTTGCTGCAAAAGTACCAATGCTCAAACAGAATGAGTTTGAGATGTGGAGGTTAAGAATAGAACAATATTTTCAAGTGCAAGATTATACACTTTGGGAAATTATTGAAGATGGAGATTCTTTCAAGTCTACAACCACTACATCAACAGTTGATGGTAAGGAAGTTACAAAGCTGCAAACCAAGCCACAATCTGCAGAAGATAGAATTAGGAAGAAGAATGATGTAAAGGCCAGAAGCATGCTGATGATGACCATTTCAAATGATCAACTTATAAACTTCAACAAATTCAAAGATGCAAAGTCATTATTTGAGGCCATTATTGCAAGGTATGGTGGGAATGAAGCCACCAAGAAGACCCAGAAAACTCTTCTTAAGCAACAGTTTGAAAATTTCACATCAACCAACCATGAAACTTTAGATCACATGTTTAACAGGCTTCAGAATATTGTGAGTCAACTTGCTATACTTGGAGTTGAAATACCTCAAGAAGATTTAAACTCAAAGTTTCTGAGAAGCTTACCTGAAGAGTGGGCTATGCATGTTGTTGTCTGGAAGAACAAGTCAGACATTGACACCATGGATCTTATGGATCTGTATAGCAACTTTAAAATTGTTGAGCAAGATTTGAAGAAAACTAGAGGTTTTAGTTCAAGCACTGGGAACATGGCATTTATGTCATCTCCTAGTAATTCAGTTCCAGTTACAAATGAGAAAGTTCATGATGATGTAAGTGCTGCTAGTTCATCAAGTAGTACTTTTGGAATTTTGGATGAGAAAACATGTTGTGCTTTTTTCACAAGCAAACATAATGGATCCATGTTAACTCATGAAGACCTTCAAGAGATCAATGATGATGATCTGGAGGAAATGGATCTAAAATGGCAAATTTCTCTTCTTAGCATGAGAGCTAAGAAATTCTATCAAAGGACGGGGAAGAAGATCACAATCAGTAGCAATGATTCTACTGGTTATGACAAGTCAAAGATAGAATGCTACAACTGTCACAAGATGGGACACTTCTCAAGAGAGTGTAGAAGGCCAAGACAGCAAGATAGCAGAAATAGAGATGTTGGAAGCAAATCCAATACAGGGGAGATTTCTGAACCAAAAGCTATGGTAGCTATTGATGGGTTAGGTTTTGATTGGAGCTTCATGGATGATGAAGAAAAAGGTTCTTCACAGATGGCTCTTATGACATTTACTGCAACTGAGGTACAAGATCATAAAGCTTGTTCTAATACTTGTACTACTCTTAAAGAATTAAAACTCTTAATTAAACAGTATGATGACCAAAAGATACAGCTAGCCAAAACTGACCAAGACCTTTTCAATTATAAATGTGGTTTAGAATCTACAGAGAGGCAAATCCTATATTATAAAAAGAATGAACTTACCTTTACTGATGCTAAAACTTTACTTGAAAATGACATACTTTTTAAAGATCAAGTAATTACGGCTTTAAAAGAGGCATTAGAAAGGGTCAAGGCTGAAAAAGGAAATATTCAATTGACTGTAGAAAAGCTTGAACATGCTTCAAAAAATGTAATCAAAATAATAGACAGTCAAGTGAATAATAAAGTTAAGTCATGATTAGGATATAATACAGCCCCACCTCCTTATAGAGGTATCCCAAAACCCCCAGGGATAGACCTAGAGCATTCAGGATTACCTGAATTTCAGCTACCTGAGTTACAATATGGAGTTCAACCAAACTCTAACATAGTAGCTGATGATCCTAAGAAAGAAAGTAAATGTTCATGTAAAACATTACTTTTTCAGGACAAGGTGTCATTTGTTAAGAAAGCAGATGGTATAGTTGTTGAAAACTGTATATCTGACTGTGATAATAAACAAGTTATGTCTAAACCTGAAGTGGTTAAGAAAGCAAGAACAAGAGTTCCTAAGATAGTCAAACACAATACTGATAGGCCTAAGACCAATGTAAAACATGTTAGGCAACCAGTTAGATATTGTGAGCAATATAGAACCACAAACAAGCCTAGAGGAAACCAAAGAAATTGGAATAACCTTAAGTCTAACCAACTAGGTGATGACTTTGCTTTTTACAATAAAGCTTGTTTCATTTGTGGTAGTTTTGACCATCTTGCAGCTTTCTGCAACCAATGGGTATATGGATATGAAGGTAATAGAGTGAACTACAAAAGGCAAACATCTAAATCTCATTTTCACTCTAATTCTAAAAGATTAAAACCCAAAACAGTCACAAAAGCAGTTCCTGCTGATAGAGCAAAAACTGTTCCTGCTGAAAGGAAAATGATTTCTGCTAAAAAACCATATATGACTGTTTACCCAAAATCAACAATTCAGGGTGCAAAAACAACTTTCAAACATGCATCTAATATTGTTCAAAGGCCCATTCAAACAAAAGCAGTGGTCCAAAAACAAGTTTGGAGACCAAAAGTTACAACTACAAAGCTAGCAGTTTCTGCTAAGCATACTGCTGATAAAGGAAACAGGGCAAATGCTGTTAAGGCCTCAGCATGTTGGATTCTTAAATCCAATGTTGCATCAACAGTCCTCAAGAGATTACATTTCATTGATGCAAGAGGCAGATCCAAGTCAGTGTTGGCTTGGATCCCCAAAGAAAACTAATTCTTTTATTTGTGTGTAGGGACATTCATCAACAGATCATGAAGATCAAGGATATTCAGATAGTGGGTGTTCAAGGCACATGACAGGGAACATGTCTTATCTTTCCAACTTTCAAGCAATTGATGGTGGATATGTTACCTTTGGAGGAGGAATTGGTGGAAAGATTACTGGTAAAGGTACTATAAAAACCAGTAAATTAGATTTTGAAGATGTGTTTTATGTGCAAGAGCTTAAGTATAATCTCTTTAGTGTCTCACAAATGTGTGATAGAAAGAATAATGTTCTTTTTACTGAGACTGAATGTCTTGTACTTTCTCCTGATTTTAAGATGCCTGATGAAAGTCAAGTACTTCTTAAAATTCCTAGGAAGGGCAATATGTACAGTGTTGATATGAATAACATTGTTTCTAAAGATGCTTTAACTTGTCTTGTTGCAAAAGCCACATTAGATGAATCTATGTTATGGCATAGGAGACTTGGTCATATTAACTTCAAAACCATAAATAAGATTGTTAAGAATGGTTTGGTAAGAGGTTTACCTCACAAAAGATTTGAAAATGATCAAACATGCATTGCTTGTCTTAAAGGCAAACAACACAAAGTCGCTTGTAAGCCCAAGATTTTTAACTCTATCAATCAATCATTGTTTATGCTTCATATGGACCTATTTGGACCTGTTTCAGTAAGTAGTATAATGCATAAGAGATTTTGTCTAGTTATTACTGATGACTACAGTAGATTTACATGGGTATTCTTTTTAGCTTCTAAGGATGAGACATCAAACATCCTTAAGACTTTCATTACAGAGATAGAAAACCTAGTAAGCAAAAGAGTAAAAGTCATTAGATGTGATAATGGGACAGAATTCAAAAATAGAGTTATGGATGATTTCTGCAAAGAAAAAGGTATTAAGAGAGAATTTAGTGTTGCTAGAACTCCTCAACAGAATGGAGTAGCTGAAAGAAAGAATAGAACACTAATAGAAGCTGCTAGAACTATGTTAGCTGATTCAAAGTTGCCTATAACTTTTTGGGCTGAAGCAGTCAACACTGCTTGTTATGTTCAGAACAGAGTTTTAATAGTACAGCCTCACAATAAGACATCATATCAACTTTTTAGAGGTAGAACTCCTGCAATAGGATTTCTTAGACCTTTTGGATGTCATGTGACAATTCTGAATACCTTAGACCATTTAAGAAAATTTGATGGTAAAGCAGATGAAGGTTTCTTTGTTGGATATTCTCTCAATAGCAAAGCTTTTAGAGTATACAACATAAGAACTAAGAAAGTAGAAGAGAATCTACATGTAGAGTTCTTAGAGAACAAGTCTAATGTAGAAGGTCAAGGACCAAAATGGCTATTTGATCTTGAATCTCTAACTCATTCAATGAATTATGTGCCTGTTGTTGCAGAAATTAATGATTTTTCAGGTTCACAAGCAACAGATGAGGCAAGGTTAGACAAGAAGACAAATCAAGATTATGTGATGATGCCAATATGGTCAAATAAAAGTGTGGAATCAACTTCAACAAATGGTGAATCTTCTTCTGGCAAAGCTAAAGAAGATATTGAAGATGAAATCAGAGAAGGAAGAACAGAGGAACAACATAATGTTTCTGCTGATGAGCAAAATGTTCCTGCTGATGAGCAAAATGTTCCTGCTGATGAGCAAACAGTTCCTGCTGATAAGCAAATTGTTTCTGCTGATAGTTCTTCAGAAGAAACAAAATCAGTCTTTTCAGAAGATGAGGTGGATTTGAGCAATATTCCATCTGACTATCAAGTTCCTTCTACTCCACAATCAAGGATTCACAAAGTCCACTCCCTAGAAAATGTGATTGGAGATGTACAATCTGGTGTGAAGACAAGACAACAATTGATGTCTTCAGATCAACAAGGGCTTCTTGATGCCCTTTATGCTTCAAAGCAGCATGAGTTTTCAAACTCTTGTTTGTTTGTATGTTTTCTATCACAAGATGAACCAAAGAATATTCATAAAGCCCTAGAGAATTCAAGATGGTTAGAGGCTATGCAAGAGGAGCTTCTTCAATTCAAGATTCAAAAGGTATGGGTGCTAGTTGATTTACCCAGTGGTGTAAGGGTAATTGGCACTAGATGGGTTTTTAGAAATAAAAGGGATGAAAGAGGAATAGTGATTAAGAATAAGGCTAGATTAGTAGCACAAGGGTACACACAAGAAGAAGGGATAGACTATGATGAGGTTTATGCTCCAGTAGCTAGAATTGAGGCAATTAGGCTTTTCTTAGCTTATGCTTCATTTATGAACTTCACAGTTTACCAAATGGATGTCAAGAGTGCATTTTTATATGGTTCAATTGAAGAAGAGGTGTATGTTACACAACCTCCAGGCTTCACTGACCCTGACCATCCAGACAAAGTGTACAAGGTTGTTAAAGCTCTATATGGCTTACATCAAGCACCAAGAGCATGGTATGCAACACTAGCTTCCTATTTATTAGAAAATGGATTTCAAAGAGGAAAGATTGATCAGACACTTTTCATCAAACAGCACAAGAAAGATCTTCTGTTAGTACAGGTGTATGTGGATGACATTATCTTTGGATCTACAAGGAAGGAGATGTGTTTAGACTTTGAAAAACTTATGAAAGATAAGTTTCAGATGAGTTCTATGGGAGAACTTACATTCTTTTTGGGTCTGCAAGTTAAGCAATCATCTGAAGGCATATTTATTAGTCAAGATAAATATGTTGCTGAGATACTTAGAAAATTTCAATTTGCTGATTCAAAAATAGAAAGCACACCAATGGATCCTGATAAACCTCTTCTTAAAGATATAGATGGAGAAAATGTGGATGTACATACATACAGATCTATGATAGGTTCTTTGATGTATCTTACATCATCCAGGCCTGATATCATGTTCTCTGTTTGTGCATGTGCAAGATTTCAAGTAACTCCAAAGGTTTCTCATTTAACAGCAGTCAAGAGAATTTTTAGATATCTCAAAAGTCAACCAAAGTTGGGTTTATGGTATTCTAGAGAATCACCTTTTGATTTGGTAGCGTACTCAGACAGTGATTATGCTGGTGCTAGCTTGGACAGAAAGTCAACAACCGGAGGATGTCAATTCCTTGGATGCAGACTTATCTCATGGCAGTGTAAGAAGCAAACAATTGTGGCAATTTCAACAACTGAAGCTGAATATGTAGCTGCTGCAAGTTGCTGTGGTCAAGTTCTATGGCTTCAAAACCAACTTCTTGATTATGGGTACAATTTCTTACATACCATTATTCATATTGATAATAGTAGTACAATTTGCATTATTAAAAATCCAGTGCAACATTCTAAAACAAAACACATTGAAATAAGACATCATTTTATTAGAGATTGCAATGAGAAAAGATTAATTCAAGTAATGAAAATTGCTTCAGATCAAAACCTTGCAGATCTTCTTACCAAAGCTTTTGATGTTGGAAGATTTCAGTACTTAGTAGCAAGTATTGGAATGCTTAATCTTTAAATTTTTCAATATAATGTGTTTTTGTATATAGATTTTGTTAATGCATCTAACTTTGTTATCTAAGACTACTATTAACAATATTTAAAGTTATTCATACAGTTAGTTCTATGATTATTCTAATTCAAGAAAAGTACTTTGTACTTTGTTTATTTGGTTTTAGACTAACAGTTTTAGGTATGAATGTTTGAGCTGAAAGGCTATTTCAAGTGAAATCTGCTGATCAAAGATGCTGATCATTGCTGCTGAAAGCTGATTATTGCTGCTGATCATTTCTGCTGATATAATAGGTTCATGATAGAAAAGGTTTGGGACTTCAAAACTCCTTAAAACTTCTTTCTTGAAATCTAATTATGATGTTTCACTTTGAATTGATAAATTAGTTGATCAGACATTAACTGATACAACTCACTTTCTATCATTTTATACTCTCAAGCATAATGTGACTAATCTACGGATATCTGATAGAAAGAACAGCGAGCAAAAGTGAATCTAACACTTGTGTTAGAGGTAACAAATGCCACGAGCTGGAAACCCTGTAAAGAAAGCCTTTTGAATAGGTTTATCTGTTACACAGGCGATTATTTATAACTGAAAACATTGGTTCTCACACAACCAGAGGTTGCTTTAAACCGAAATTTTGACTAAGTGTCTGTTACACACTTAATCCCTTCAAAAATGGTTGTAAGCAGTATGATTTTTCATAATAAAATCATATACATAATGCTAAGGCAAAAGTTTCTTAAAAGGATTTTCAAAAGATGACTTTAAAAACCATCAACAGATGGACCATGAGTCAAAAATTTCCATTGAATCACCTCTCATAGGAGTTAACACACCTAGAAGTGATGAGGACAGAATCTTAAACTCTTAAGGAATTGATGGCTTCATGTACAAATTGTCTGAAAACATGGAAAAATACTAGATCAGATGATGATGATATGATTGTGAGAGATCTTCCAAACAAGGGGAGGATATGAATATAAGATGATATTTGAATCTCAGAGGAGGAAACAAACATCTCAGGGGAGGAAATTCAAGCCCAGTTAAAGGAAGATTAACCAGAAAGAAAAGACAAGATCATACAAGAGGATGACATAGAGGTTGAAAATGACAAGAACATTCTTTAATGTTGTATTCAGAAGAGATGAAGCATTTCAAAGGAGAAAGTTCTATCTAGGTCAAAAGTTATTCAATTTCAGTTCACTACGTTTGTTCATCACTTGCAAAGGTAAATTGATAGATGATATCTTGTTAAAATCAAAGGAACATTGCACCATCTTTTAGTCCAAGATTGGAGCAAAGTGTTAATATTGATAAGTCAAAGATCAGAAGACAGATGAGTCTTTCAAAATAGAAGAAGTTCAGTTCAAGGGTCTGACAATGAAGTGTTTGAAAGATCTTCACAAAAGTTCTCATTTAATTCAGAAAAACATGTTTTGAATGTGATTCACATGTTTAGGGGAGGATTGTTGGGAATTAAATAAATCAGAAGAATCAGAACATAAAGGTTTTTACTGCTGAAGGTTTCCACTGATAGATTCTGCTGAAGAAAGATTCCGCTGATGTGGATTCTGCTGAAGAACGTTTTCCACTGATAGAGACTATGAGTCACGATGCTGCTGAGTCATACTACCACTGAGTAGATATGCATGGAAAATATCTTTTGTTGTGTCATTAGTTGAGTGTTCAAATTGTATACTCTTATAGAGTATGACACATTATAGATATATGACTTATCATAGTTAGTAGATTGACACATCCTTAGACTAGAATTTGTAAAGATCTTCTTGGACTATAAAAGATGATCTTAGAATAGATATTGGAAACAACTCTCCAATATACATACGTGTGAAAAACTTGTATAACTGTTAGAACAATAGAACAAACACAAATATCACAAGTCACATAAGATTCAAGGTTCTTTGTAACCCTAGTGATAGAAAAAGATCACTCGTATTATCTTGAATAATATTGAATCGTTTGGTGTTAACTATTCCATTTCCACATCACAAATATAATCTTATAAGTGTGGTTAAGTAGATTCCGCATACTTAATCATATACACACAACATATCTCATACACAAAGAACGAAGGTTTAACCACCTTACCGTGTATCGGTCTAGCCCCCAACACTAACTAAGATTTTTGGTAAAGTAGAGTATAGATCCATGGCTCAAGAGAACTATGTTGAGGGGTGTTCTATGCAAAGACCACCTTTGCTCGAAACCGATGGGTTTTGTTTTTGGAAAACCCGTTTTGAGACCTATGCTAGGTCGAAAGATCTTGATCTATGGGAGATCATTCAAAATGGAGATTTTGTGTTCATGATGGAAGATCCGGAAACAAAGTTGATGGTGGAAAAGCCATTTTCGGATCTAAAAGATGATGAAAGGAGAAAATTTGGCAAGAATGATGAAGCCAAGATGATGATTTACAATGCTCTACCTCGAAGGGATTTTGAGAGAGTCCATGTGTGTAAAACCGCCAAGGAGATATGGCGTTCGCTCATCATCACCCACCAAGGAAACTCACAAGTCAAAGATTGCAAGATTGACTTACTCATACAACAATATGAGAAATTTTCAATCTCCGATGATGAAACCATTGACAATGGCTACACTCGATTTAATGCTATAATCACAAGTCTCACGGCTCTTGATTCTAGTTTTTATAACAAGAATCATGTGAGAAAGTTCCTTCGAGCCCTTCCGATCAAGTGGCGACCAAAGGTGACGGCCATAGAAGAAGCCAAGAATTTGGTGGAACTCTCTCTTGACGATCTCATTGGCAATCTCAAAGTTTATGAGATGATCCTCGAGAACGACAAAGTAAGTACCAAAGACAAGAAGGAGAATGTTAAGTCTTTGGCTCTTAAAGCTAAGGTCAAAGGAAGTCAAGCAAGTGATAGCCAAGATGATAGTGATGAAGAAGATGAGATGGACGACGAAGAATACAACCTCGTGGCCAAGAATTTTTGAAAGTTCTTTAGAAGAGGTGGAAACTTTAGGCAAAGTAATAGGTTTGGTAAACAAGGATATGGTGGAAGAAATAACGGTGGTGGAAACCGAGGTGTTTACAACAAGGTTAGTGAAAGCTCAAGGCGAACTCAAGGATGCTACAATTGCGGTGAGAAAGGCTACTTCATGAATGAGTGTCCTAAGCCCAAGGTAAACAAGGCATTCGTGGGTGGCGCGTGGAGTTATAGTGGAGATGATGATCAACCAACAAAGGAAGCCACTTGTCTCATGGCTCAAGAAAAACTTGAGGTTTGTCTCAAAAGTGATCTACAACCGGACGAGTGGATAGTGGATAGTAGGTGCACTAAACACATGACCGGGAATAGAAGATTGTTCACTTCTTACATGGAGTATAACGGCAATCAAGTCATTTTTGGAAGCAAACTTAACGGAAAAATTGTCGGCAAAGGTAATGTTCTCCATGACTCCAAAGAAATATCCAATGTTGAGCATGTTAGGGGTCTAAGTTTTAATTTGATTAGTGTGAGTCAATTATGTGATAATGATTGTGAAGTTAAATTTACTAAAGTAGATTGTACTATTAGTAAAAACGATGTCGTGTTAGCTAAAGGTGTTAGGAGAAACAACTTGTATACATGCAAGTTAGGAGATAATTCTAAGCAACATATTTGTCTCACGTCCATGGTGGACAACTCAACGCTTTGGCATAGGAGGTTAGGTCACGCCAATATGAGGTTAGTTCAAAACCTAGCTTCCAACGAGCTAGTACGGAATTTACCAAAGTTGAGCTTTGAAAGGCATTATCGTGAAACATGTCTAGGTAGTCAAGGGCAAGGTAATAATAGAAATAAAAATGAAGTGTCAACTAGTAGGGTTTTAGGGTTGGTACACTTGGATTTGTATGGTCCGTCTCCAATCCAAAGCTATGGAGGAAACTTCTACACTTTGATGATTGTAGACGATTATTCAAATTATACATGGGTCTTGTTCTTAGAAAATAAAGAAGGAGTCTTAAATAAATTTGATATTTTAAGAAAGAAGCTTGAAAACCTACTTGATTGTTCAATTGCTTCAATTAAAACAAATCATAGTAGTGAATTTGATAAAATGCAATTTGGAAGCTTTTGTGAACAACATGGAATATCTTACAACTTATCGGGGACGTTCACTTCTCAATCACTTGAGATTGTTGAAAGAACATATCGTAAGTTAAGAAAGATGAGTCGTGCAATGCTTGACGAGCAATCCATCCCACAAAAGTTTTGGTGTCATGCCCTAGATACCGCGTGCTATATCTTTAATAGAGCTTATATAAGAAATGTAATTAATAAGACACCTTATGAAATACTTAGGAATAGAAAACCATCCCTAGAGTATTTTAGAGTTTTTGGTTGCAAAGTATTCATACTTAACACCAAAGAGTACCTCACCAAATTCGACCCAAAGTCTTATGAAGGTGTTTTCTTAGGATACTCTCAAACGAGTAAAGCATACATAGTGCTTAATAAGGAAACAATGAGGATTGAGGAATCTCTCAATGTGACCTTTGATGAGAGCATGCCCGAGCCCAAACTATCTTCTTCGGTAGAAGATGACATGATTAACGAACATATAGTTCAAAATCATGAGGGGTCGCCAACATTACAAGTTAATGTTTCGGATGACGGTAATCCTAAGGATATGAGAGAAGCGAGGGGTCATCCTATACAACAAGTCATTGGTGACTTGAATAAAAGGACACTTAGGTCACAAAACAAACAAGTCTAAGTTTTTGGCATGACATTTTTCAAAAAGTCCAAATTGCTTTGGGATAAGTTTTGATGTTTATGTTATACATTCATATTAAGAGAACAATCTTTGTATTGAAATAAAATGTGTTAAAGGTTATTGTGATGCTACTAGAGCCTATATGTTTACGTGAATAGGTCTTATGTGAAGGCATGAAAGGAACTTACAAATTCCAAAGATGAAAAATATTCATCAATTCATTATTCAAACAATGAATGATAATATTAAAGAGTCTACATGTCTATATTATGTGTTTGAACGAGAAAAACTTGACACAAATTATCTTGATTCATCTCGAAAATTTTGACTATGTCAAAACACAATTCACACTTGTGTTGAAGATCTTGTATCTAATTATACTTGCTCTCCTTATGTGATAAAATACATGTTGCATGTCTAAACTAAATAGTTGTCACATGCATTGGTTTGATTCATGCATGATAAATTATGTGAACTATCATCTTATCTTTACATACTACAAATAAAACTCACCTCCTTCTTTTATTCCTTACACTATCACATGCTTAATGACATAATGGTACACGATTTAGATGTCTTGACCATCTCTTCAAGCATCTAAGTACTTGAGCTCATCATGAACATGAAGAACTAGCTTCTTAACTCATACCTACCACCCTTCTTCCATCCTATATAAATCACATGATCACTTGCATCTACACTCACTTCATCTTCTTCCTTCAATACTTAAATCACCTAGTAAAACCTCCTCACTAAAATGAGTAATGCTTCAAACAATGACTACAAGGGTAAGTCTATTGTGGTAGATGAAGAACCTAATGATGAATGGGAAAACCCATCATGCATGGATAATCAAGTACTTAGGAATTATGTGATGAAATGCTTGTGGAGTGATCCCATATGGTACAAAACGGGGTACCCTCTCCCTCCCAAGCTTGATGTTTTAACTCATGACCATGCACAAAGGTGTAAATGTTGTGAAAAGACAATCAAGATTGAGAATGATGTCAAGGATCTTCATGAGGAATTGAGGGAGTTGCACCTTGCCTACAAGAACAATTTCATGATGTTAACTAATGTTGTGAAGGGTCTTTCAAAAGTTGCGGCTCAAAAGCGCAAAAAATAAGTGCTCTCAGGGAACTTTTGGTGTAGGTCATGTGTGATATGGTTTATCACCATATAATGTTATGCTAGAATAATGTGTGTCTCTAGCTTGTATTAGGAATTGTCCTTGTTGTATGCCTTATGTTTCTCTATGTGAAATAAAGTGGATTATGGTTTTTATGAAAAATTCATGCTTAGTTCAACTCTATATTTATTATGCTCAACATCTGGATATTGGGGTCATCTTGGACCTATACATATATTGTTGTGTTGTGAACTAACCCATGTAGAAAGCTATCCAAATGGTAATCTAACCCATCTTGGACTTTCACATGTGAGGATTGTCTTGTTTGTTGCATGTTGTGTTTTTATGTAGTTAGGCCACCGCAAAGGTGAGGCTCTTGACCCATGGATCCCCGCCTTAAAACAAGGGGGAGCAACGATCTAGGAGGAGCTATGTTCAAGGGGGAGCACGTTCAAGTGCTATTGAATCAAGCTACTTTCCCATTTCAAATGGAAGTCCCACCTTTTTGATTCGACAAAAGGGGGAGAAAGAAAGCAAAGGAGCGTGAAGACCAAGAAAGATTAAAGGCTTCACCAAATTACAAGGCAAAGGTCAAGACGCAAGCTACACCAAAGGCGCGCTTTGTCTTCGCTAAGTTTTGTAATTTTATTTGCTTTCGGTTTTTATTTGTCATCATCAAAAAGGGGGAGATTGTTAAGGCAACATGATCAAGATCTCTTTATATTTTAATGATGACAAATAAACCATCGAAACATATAAAATAACAAACGTTAGCCAAAATTCCCCGAATCACACATCTGCTGCTGGCACGCCACCCATGCGTCAACGCGTGGGTAACGCGCCAGGCGTCTGTAATTTTCGGGTCGAATTTTGAAAGTCGGCTTTCCCCTTACCCGACAAATGTGGATCTTTCAATACAGGTATGAATATGTTATGTGCTTAATTGAGAACACTCGAAACGAGTTTTGGGATTAGAGAGATCCAACTTTTAAAGCACCCATTTACGGGAAAACGCCAACTCATGTTTTCTAGCTATCGCCTCTAGCCAAGGCTTTTATAAACTTAGGGAGCTTATTTATTTCACGTAACATTATGTGAAAGCATCTATATGCTCATATCCCGTACTTACGTCTTCTCTAATTACGTAACGGGTTTACTCCCTTATTGGTCAAACTAAGTCAAAGGTCACTTTGCGTAAACGCATCCTTTCCCACTTGGGTTATGCTTTACACTAAGGCAAAGCACTTAACTTGTTTGAACCAAGGTATTAGTTGAGAACGTCGAGTCGTGGAAAGTCACGAGATATGAAACTATGGATTCTTGACGTTGTGTTACTTGAACTAATAAGTAACTTATGATTTTCTCAACTTATAATCTTAATTGTATAAACCTTTCCTCTTAATGACAATTAGATTATTTTCTCCTTAATTACTTTTCTTAATTATCTTCTTCAACAAAATACCACTTACCTCAAAACCATCAAACCCAATACCACCAAATCTCCCACAATCCTTCCCAAATATTCTTTCCAACATTCCCTTACACGTACTCTTGTCCCTTACACACTTTTGATCCTAGCCATTCAATTCAAATCAAATTCATCTCAACCATTCATTTCCTTACAACATCACATCTCTTACACATCTCTTATATTCCTTACACATCTTCAATCTCAACCATCCAATTCAAATTAAACACATCTCAACCATCCATCCAATCTCTTCTCTATTACAACACATGTGTTTAATCACAACCATCCATTTCAAACCCAACTCAATCCCAACCATTGGATCACCTTCCTCCCCAAGCAAAAAGGACACTTTGATCTCACCCATTGATTTCAAACCAAAACCATCTCAACCATCCAATCTCTTACAACACATCTTAACCATCTATTTCAAACCAAAACAATCTCAACCCTCCATTTACCCTTTCCCCCCAAGCAAAGGAATATACCTTTGGAATATTCTCTTACCTAACCCAACCATGGTTCACTCTTCCAACCATGGTTAGCTCTCAACACACAACCCTAACCCAACCTGGGTTAACCTAACCAACATACAACCTAACCCAACTATGGTTACCTCTATACACTTAACCTTTCTATACCTCACCATGGTTAACCTCTAAACCTTGAACCTAACCATAGTTACATCTTAACCCTTCCTTTGAGGATTATCTCATGGCATATTCTCTTCTCTATTATGCCATGTGAGGAATATCATTTCTACCCCTACCAAACTACCCTTTCTACTCTTCTACCTGTGGTATTTGGTTTTCTTATAAACACTTCACAAATGATTTTCCAAATTGGCTATTTGAGTTGGTAAACCTTAGATTGATTAATGTTAAGGTTTAGTGTGAAGTACAATTGGGGGTTTAGCAAGGTAAGGCATTTATAACGCTAAACACCCAAAGCCTCGGGAATATTTTCCCTGGGTGTCTGGCGCTTCACCCACGCGTCAACGCGTGGGTGACGCGCCGACCTCGGTAAACTATTCTCAAGTTTGGGTTTTTGCCTATAAATACCATGCCTTGCCTCTTGTATTCCTCACCCCTTGCCATTATTCTTTCTCTCTACATTCTTTCTCTCTAATCCTCTAATTCTATCTCTTGTGTTCTTGATTTTCATATAACATCATTTGAAAGAACACTTCTTCTTTGCAAGGGAAGAATCACAAGAACCTAATCCACTCTTGTGATTGTGTCGAGGGTCTTCTTATCTTTACCCTTTCTACTACAATCGAGTCTCTAGGTTAGGTTAGGACTTGGTTGAACAAACTTATATTCATTCAATTATTTGTAAGGGAAGTCTTGTGTCTTGGTGACCAAGCCTAGATCATTGGGGATCTAGTTGGGGTTTGATACTTCTGTGGGAAGTCTTGGTAGTGGTCTTGGTGACCCATAGGTTAAGTCGAATCATGAGATTCTTTAGGGTGGTTTCCGAGGGCGGAATACCGTGGGAGTAACTCCTTCTTTGTGAGCAACGATATTGGTGAATATCGGTGGAGTGAATTGTAACAGTTTGTAGTCCACCAAAAGGATTATACTAGTTGAATAGTATCGTGTCGTGGATTCGCAACTGGACGTACGGATGGTATAACCCCCCATCCCGAACCAGTATATATCGTGGTGTCTCTCTTTACTCGCTTTATATACTTTGATTGTGTTTGTGGTTCTTTGGATTGATTATACAACCACTTGGTTTTCTTTGAGGCTTAAAGTTTTTAAACGTCTAAAAAGCCGAAGAAACCGTATTCACCTCCCCCTCTACGGTTCTACATATACAACACTATCACGTGGGACTTTCACATAATAATAGTCCTATAAGTCATCAAGTGCGCCTTTTCTATCCACGTCACAATCAAAAATTCAAAAGTAAATGAAACAATGTCAAAAACTCAAAATCATGATACGGAACCACATCAAAACTAAATCGCTCACACGCACAATATTTTATCAATCCCCTTCTTAACCCCATCCTTTCCACACTACTTAACTGGAATGTTCCGACACCAATTGCCCTAACTTATAAATCAGAAACTTTATCATGCAAGACGTCATGTACAACCAAATCCTCAATATCTAAATAGTCCTATCGACATTATATCAACAGTTCAGATGAATAAAAGTTATCTGTCAGGCATTATATCAAACAGGTAGTGTCCATGTCGAAAATTGAAACAAGTATTCTACATTTTGCATCAAAATTTCACATGTATAATCATCAACAGTAAGTTTCTAAACTATAACATATCGAAAACTAAAATGGATAGAACACTCAATAGTCAACACATTAGAGCAATGTACGCAATTGTACCAACTAGAAGATGAAATGGAATCCGATCGATGTATCTTTAACCCCTAAGCAGCACTTACCATACTTCATGACAGCCTAAACACATAACAGTTCAGTACTACATAACAGCCTAAATGCATAACAGTTCACTAAGCAACACTTATCATACTTCCGTTAAACATAAATTAAGATATACAATTAAGCTAATCTACCACACAACTTCTGCTAAACATAAATTAAGCTATACAATTAAGCTAATCTACGCATCAAATAAACTAACCGAATAAACATGCATAGAGAAAATTAACAGTTAAAAAGTGAGTAACCTTACAAATTGACCGGTGGTGCAGCGGTGGTGAATTGGTGGTGAAGCGGTGGCGTAGCGGTGGTTACCTAATAATCGATTGGAGATGTTGCGGTGGTGCAGCGGTGGTGAAGCGGTGGTGTTGTGGTGGTTATCCGATCCGTAGTGATGTTATTTCGAGATCCATTTTTAAAAGTTTGTGATGGTGTTATGCTCAAATGACACTTAACGGGAGTTTATATTAAGATATTTTGTACGACTATTTCTTTTTTTGAGTATTTCCTTTTTTTTAAAATATATTTTAAGACAAGTTACACAATATACCATTTCATATTTAACAATTGTTGAAATGCTTTGTTATGAGTTAAAAGAATACATGATTTTAAAATAAATTTATACTCATTAGTTACGTTATCGTACCTTTGTGAAAGGAAAAAAAAAATATCCAAAGACTCCTTTATTTATATAGGTTATGATATAATTAAAAAATTATACACATTAAGTTACGACATAAATAGCGACTTTCAAGTACGTCGCAAAAATTTTGCGTCACAATTAGCGACTTGCTTTTCTGAAGTCGCAAATTAACGACTCATTTAGCCGCATTTATTTGGATGTTGTGAAATTGGCGACTCCGTTTGCGATGTGTTCTTAAATGTCGCAAAAAAAGCGACATAATTTGTGACACAGTTTGCAATTACAAATGTTGCGACTTACTTTGCGGCACAGTTTACGACATTGACGAAGTTGGAGTCGCTAACGTGTCGCCAAATAGCGACTTGAGTGTATACGTCGCTAAAAAATGTCGCTAAATACTTCTTTATTATTATTATTATTATTATTATTATTATTATTATTATTATTATTATTATTATTATTTAAAACCCTAAATACTTCTTTATTTGGGCAAAAAAATAAAACAATAAATTCGTTTGGGCATATTACGTAGGGAGAGGACCATTTTATTAGCTTCTTTTAGATTATAAATAGGAAGGCAAATGAAAGGAAAGAAATTGGGGAGGTAGGCTCAACAAATACAAAATGTTTATAAGCCAAATGGCATTAAGTGATCAGTTATCATATCTTCTTTTATTTAATTCCCATTTATTTTTTATTAATCACTTTCTGTTAAGTATCTGTTTAATATTTTTGTAATCAAAAAGCATAACGCATCAGGTACCATTCTTTAGTCCTTGATATTACCAGAAAAATAAGCTATTGCTTGTATGATCCAACATTTAGTCCACTTTCTCGGTTCTCGATGGTGTTAAGTTTGGAAAATGTTTTCACAAAACCTCAAGTAATGGACTTTGTAGCTGGTTAAAATCGATACATCACAAATTGTTCTGATTGGAGGTATCACGCACTCAAATAATACAAAGTAACGAAACATATGCAGCATGTCTATTTTTCATCACAAAAAAGAGTACTATTACGAGATAAATATTACTCAGTATTAATCAATAAACTAGTTGAAGATTCAAAAAATTGACTCTAAAAAGTCAAATGGAAAGACCCATTGGTACTTCCTTATTAGAGTGTCTGATAAATCAACAAAACAGCTACTGCTGACAGTTTGAACAAGTATCCAAATTTCATCATCCAAGACCTGAATGTTGTAATTGATATGATAATTAACAAGGAGTTTTCTTAACAGAATTATAATCAGAGCACTAAATCATCACTTCATCAAATAAAGCCCACCCTTATGTTGTTGTTATGCTTTCATTAAACAAAACTACATTAGCACAAGAGAAAATATGACACGAGATAAAGAAGACAGTTTAGTAGCCTTTTGTTTACATTTCATAAAAGTTGGTCACTAAAAACTAAGCTGAACTTGAATAGAGCAACTAGAACTCAATGCTCCCTAATTTCGAAAAATTGAATTGAAGTGACGTTAACATAGAATAGGAATAAAACAAAAGGTTATTATATATTACTCACAAGAATATGTAAAACATCAATAAATCCACTCATAGGACATGCTCAAATAGCTGCTGCTGATAACACAGAAAACAAACAACTTATCATACCAACTAAATTCTGCATATAAGCCTACACATATGCCTATAGAATACATACTATTTAGACTTCCTAGAACAACACATTCATCAGATGCATTAGATGTATCATACAGATGAAGCAGTTCTCTTTCATGACTTACTAGTCAAAAACCTCATGATAACACAATGCCAATAAAACTTGCATTTGCGACACACTTGGATATCTACAACTACCCATGGATTACTCTGAAAATCAGCATGACATTCAACATATTCCTCATGAGCATCGTGCTGTGATCTAGGAAGCACGGACACACCTAAAACCTCGGAGTGTCAGTGTCGGACACGTGTCGGACACGGACACGCCTCGGACACGGCTCGGACACGCACGTACCGTGTCCCACGTGCTGTTTGGGCCGGACACTGATTTGGACACGGCTGGACACGGATTTGGACACGGTCAAAATCGGTCAACCATCCCTCTGCTTCATATATCTGTTGAGATGGGTGTTGGCCGGAAAGTGGAAGTAGCTTCGAGATCAGTTGATAAAATAAGAAGAATACCTCGATTTGATTAACGAGGTCATTCTTAAACCCAAGAGATTTGAAGAAATGGTCAATGGCGTCGTTTGACCACCGTTATTCGGAACTAAAGTACCGACCGTGACCACCGCCGGAGAAGCAATTGCCCATGGTCAGCGCTGTGGTTACTTTTATTGAGGTGGCGAGTTGTTATTGAAAGTGTGAAGTGTCTGTGTGTGAAAGCAGAGAGATGATAAGAGAGAGGATAAGGTTAGGTGTCTGTGTGTTCCTCAATTTACAATGTATTATTATTGCTTTTAATTATTTAGTCCCTCAATGTTTAGCTAACGTACTTTATAGTCCCTCAAGCTTCTTTTGTGGTAGTACCAGACTACTAGGTTTTGCAAATATCTTTTAAATAAATATATAATTTATGTTTTGTTTTGTGTTATGTATGTTGCATTTCAAAGAAAATAAATATTTAATTCCCGTGTCCATGCCGTGTCGTGTCCTATATTTTTAGATTTTGCCGTATCGCCGTGTCCGTATCCGTGTCGGACACCGTGTCCGTGTCCGTGCAACCTAGGCTGTGATAGAAGCATGTCAGTTGGACTTATAAACCAGCACCCAAACTTCCAGACACATACTAAAGAAGGATAGACAACTGTTATGATCCCTCATTCTGCAACTCGGTCATTTTTTAAGTCCACATTCCGTACTTGACTAGCCTGCATGACTGCAATTGGAGATTTTACCTTTTAACCTCATGAGCTTCAATCTCACATCATCATTGATCACATTACTTAACACTTCATAACCTCTTCTCTCATTTATAAACTGCGTGTTGATCCTTTCTCGTCATAGAAAATAGACAGCAGCTCCACAAAATTCTAATGATACTCCATATGTTATTAACACAAGGCATAGATATCAGAGCTGTGGTATAGTTTAAGTTACAGCGTTGAAAATAATCCACTAAAATCTGATGCTACGGTGATAAATCTAGCAGCAACAATACTCATTGTCACATTTCAATATCTACGAATCTTTATTAAACTGTGATGGTATGGTTGTCAGTCACATTTGATGACTCAATACACATGGGTCATACTTTGACTTTAATGCAAGAAAGTCAATAACATCAAACTATACCAGTTCATCCAAAATCCCTTACATGTCTGTACGATTCCTATTATCACGGTTTCTAAAAGCTTCATATAACTATAACTTATTTTATTGATCTTACATACATGGGAGTGAATGAGTGATTTAACACTCCTTTGAAATAACCACACCCTCCCCAATTTACACAAAAATATAAAGTATAAAGCCTTACTCTTAGTTAACCAGCGATTATGGATGATACCCTGATAAATTAGGTTCTAAGTACTTAATCCTTAATGTTCCCACACGAATATTTTCGATCAGTTATTTCTAAATCATCATAAATATGATCGATAGACAAATATCTCAGAATAAAGTAAGTAAAAAACTCGGCAATTATAACTATGGTTTTCATCATCTTCGATGGCGGAGGATTAATCCTCATACTCGTTAACTGACTAATAGTAGCAGTCATCTCCAATGGACAGGGAATGTGGGTCAATAACATTCCTCGGAACAGGGTCTTTATCATTAAACTGAAGTACCCACAGTGTCAACACTTGCTTCCACCGTAAGTGCTGTATCACCAACTGGATTAAACATAAACGAACATGGAACAAGTCTTGAAATGCAACATTTTGAAAAGATGACATTTTCTTACGTTTTATTAAGCATTGTTGACTGCAATTGAAGGTTTTACCTTTAATCTCATGAGCTTCAGTCTCACAGCATCAAGGATCACATTACGTAACACTTCATAACCTCTGCTCTCATTTATAAACTGCTTGTTGATCCTTTCTCGCCATCGAAAATAGACAGCAGCTCCAAAACACAACATCATACTCCATTTGCTCTGCTCACAAGACATACAGATCATAGCTGCAATATATTTAAGTTACAGTGTTGAAATAATCCATTAAAATCTGATGCGACGGTAATAAAATATTGCAGCAACAATATCCATTGTCACATTTTAATACCTACGAATCTGTATAAAACTGTGATGCTATGGTTGTCAGAAACATTTGACCCAATACACATGGGTCAAACTTTGACTTTAATGCAAGAAAGTCAATAACATCAAACTATACCAGCTCAACCAAAATCCCTTACATGTATGCGTATATCTAATCTTAGTTCTCAAAAGGTGAAGATCGGTGGGATCACCCTGGTCCCATGCATCCTAAGGATGCCAACCGGACCCTCCCCCAAGGACCCGGCCCCAGGCAATGAGCACCTGTCCCAGTGACTGTACTTATCAGGAGGTGGGCTATGAACCCTGGCTATTTTCTCAAAAGACCCCTCGCTGACCAGTCAATCTGAGCATTTGCGGTGGGGGGATGGTATCAACAGAGCATGTGGTCCTGCCCCACTTGAGGACTTCCCGGTAGGTCACCCAACCGGTACTACTCTCAGAGTGGCTCACTTAACTCTTTAAGAGTTACCCACTAGACCACATGCTAGTTCTATTATCATGATTCCTAGAAGCTTCATATAATGATAACTTAATTTACTCATCTTATAATAATGTGACTCATTGGCACAAACAAGAGCTTTACTATTTAGTTCATTTTCAACTATGTAGTATCTATAAAAATGACACCTTATACTGATATGCAGTGCAATTGCAAATTCAAAGAATGACAGCAATTATATCACAAACAGATTCCATCACAATGACGAAATATATGTTATCCAATCACTCACTAAACAAGTGATGCCTCTAACCTATGAAACATACTCATCAGATGTTACTGTTAAATGGTTATTATCATTGGACTTTCATCATTACTTTACGTCCATATGCTCCACAAATTACCGATAGTTTACCACAAAGATCTTTCTTCTTTATCTAACTTGATCTTTTTTTCCCAGGACTTGAACAAACAATGTTATAAATTGTTAATAGTTTGCTAAGAATTATCTTCAGTGGCTTATTAAAGAATCATAAGTTTTATCATGGGTCAAAACAGGTCGGATCAGGCTGATTGGCACACCTTTTTCTCAATTTTCAATAAAATAAACAAAAAACACCTTGAGCTGATATGCAGTGCATGAAAATATACGATCCAGTTACCCACTGAACAAGTGATGCGTCAAACTGATAGAAAGGCATGCGTCATACAAAGATAGAATATGCAAAGAACCATGAACATTCAAATATCATCGAACACTGGATAAGAAATTTGTTGGAACGCTCCACAATTACAACAAATAAACACCTATTATTACCAATCACATTAACACAAAGATCATTATTATATCTTGATTCCAATGTTTTCTGAAACACTTACAAATTACATAACAATAATTATTCATATCCCAAAACATTTGAAAATAAAATACCATGGGGAAAAAGAATCAGAATAGGTGTATTCTTCATCTTGGATGGGGAAGTAGCATACGTCTTCATCATATAACTGAGTGATTCATACTACCACTCATGATCTCCGATGAGATGTCAGGGAGTGCGGGTCATAAGCAGAAACAAGAGCTCTTCTGCCTTTATGCTGTGCTTAAGTTTTCAACTTTGTCACAATAGTTAAACGGATAACCTAATACTGTTTTGATGTGCAATAGCAAGCTCAACAATGATGTAAATCGTATAACAAACAGATTTGATGTTCAATGTGATGAATTATATGACCCATACCCACTCCGGTCCACACAAGTCAGACCCAAGAGCTCAGAGGTTCATATATCAAAGTTTCTCGCGACAAAAGTCAGCTGAGTGTGAGTACAGAAACAAGAGCTCGACGCAGCTACATGCTAGAAATCAAACAGAAGCAGCATAGACATGGGCAAAAACAAAACAATTGCTGATAAAATAGTATAAAGTGGCATCACATGCCAATACTACTGATAAATACTTTTTAATATGATAACTTTGGGTTACTACCACTCATGATCTCCGCTTAGATGACAGGCAGCGTGCCAACGTGGCTTAAGTAACATTCTTTAAACTGATAAATACTTTTTAATATGATAACAACTCGAAACTTCGTTATCCTCATATTTTAGTACAACAGTGTCACCCGCTTACATCACATGTGTTGTATCATCAAGTGGATAATTCATGACACATAGAAACTATCTACTATTAAACTCAACAATGAAATAAAGTTGGTTCTTTAAAACAACTTGTACTTGTACTGACGTGAATTCACGGGTGCAAACAACCATAGCAATGAACAGATTTCATCACGACAGTAAAATATATAACCAAATTACTCAGTAAACAAGTGATGCCTGACGGTATAGACAAACAACACAAACAACAACAGAGCATTGGTTCTTTAAAACAAAGACAGTACAAGCAAAGAGACATGAACATTCAAATATATTAATCAATTAGTACTGTCATTGGACATTCAGTTATAGTTATTGATCCATTATTCTTGTCATGGGATATTCATCAAACACCTGGTGGGCATTCCGTTTGAACACCCCAAAATAGCAACTCATGAGATTTTTTGAAATAACTCACTACTATTGTAAACCTTTACGATAAAGAAGAACATATGGAATTAAGATGCCATCTGGAAGAAGTCATAATAGGTGTATTCTTCATCAGTTTGGATGGGGAAGGAGCATACGTCTTCATCATTTAATTCAGTAATACTATTACCAGTCATGATCTCTGACTCTGATGATAATGGAAACAGAGAGAGTGTGGGCTTCCTAACATCTTTTAAAACTAATCCCGAATCTACCACTTCATCCTCGTATACCAAACGCAACCCAACAAAGTCTTCATCAGCAAATTCAACTTCCACAGTGTCACCTGCTTCCACCACAACTGTTTTATCATTAAGTGGATAAAACACGACCTTCAGGGTACACTTCCTATGATACTTAATCTCCATACGATGACTTTTTTCTTTCGTTTTATTTAAAATATCCAAATAGGAGTCTGCGGTTGCACAGAAGATCACTCCGCATATTTTGTTATCAAAGTGCTTTAATGGTGCCACAAAAGATAAAACATTCCCACTGTTTCGATAAGTACACCACTCAGGTAACTCCTCCTCAGACCCATAGAGAAAGATGTGTAATCCTTCATTACTCGTGAGGGATTCCTGTATAGCATTAAAGCATATTATTTAATAATACATGAAAAAGGCCTCTTCATTGCAAAATATATATATGCGCTTCAAATGGAGAGGTTGCTTACCTTGAACACTTTGGAACGGAAAGTATATGCCTTTTGCCTAAAATCAAATGGCATCACATCTAATGACCAACAATATGTTGCACCTATACTTCTCAATTTCGATGGAAGAGGTGGAAGTAACTGTAATTCAGAACAATTATCAATAAAAAGTTCCTCCAGTTTCGAAAGGTAGCTGAAGCTCTCTGGTATACTAGAAAATGTGTTTCCCGAAAGGTCGAGATACTCTAATGACACCAAATTCCCAATTCCACTGGACACTTGCGAAATATTGCAATTTGTCATGTATAATTCTTGTAGGTTCCTCAGTCTTGTAACTTGTGTGAAACCTTCAGATCCAAGTTTACAGCAACCATCCAAGTCAAGCTTCGTTAGAAATTGTAACTCAGAAAAGTTTGAAGGAAGATTCACTAGGTTTTTACAATCACTTGCATCTAACTCTTTAATGCTGGGAGGAAGATCTGGAATCGACTTTAAGTTGGTGCAATAAGATAAATCTAATTCGGTCAGTTGATGGAGGTTGGTACAATGGGAGAGGTTAAGTTTTTGAAGAGAAGTTAACTTGCCCATCGCTTCCCATGGGAGCCTCTTCAACCGTTTGCAATTAGTTAGATCTAATTCAACAAGTTTTTGGAGGCAACCAATAGAGCTATGCAACTCTTCCAAATTAGAACATTCTCCTAACCGAAGTTCCTCAAGATTTTCGAGCCCAGTGAAATTTCCGGTCTTGGTTAATGACGTTGACCAACTCACGCGCAGAATCTTCAGCTTTTTAAAATTCTAGAAACACAAATATAATGAAAAATAATGCTTTGCTATCATACGATGCATTTCTTCATTACTCACCACTTTTAACCCCACGATCAAGCCCTCCTAAATTCATGCTCTTTTTTTTCCATCTTTTATTTTCTTTTACAAGGTAGTGTATAATAATCATATTTACACATAATAATTTTGAACGTGAACTTCATAGAATTATTGACAAACTTGTTTCATCATGTTAATATTTTGAGTATCATTACATAAGTTTATATAATATGTATTTGTACAAAATATATCTCCTAGAGTTTTTACATATGCGTATAAATTAAAAAATTCGTACCATTGATGTTTACAAATTTTACGAGGGCTTCTATATAACAAGTACTTATACAAAATATATTTACAATATCACAGATTTAATACATGTGTTAAATTAAAAATGAATATAAATTCATGTTAAATTTCTTCTTTTTTTTATCAAGAAATATTAAAAAAAAAAAAAAAAAAAAAAAGTATGTAATTGGATTAAGTAATTTAATTTTTTTTAAACAGCGATTTGAAGCAACCAAGAAGTTAGAAAATGACTTTGACTAACTAAATTGTTTGATTTTACATACATCAAATTCAGTATTTCCAAATTCCAAATTCCAAATTGTCCAACTACTAAAGAACCCCAAACAATATTTCCAATTTAAACAGAAAATACCAAACTCTAAAAAACCAATTTGCCCAAATACCAATACCAAACAACAAACCCATAAAATTCAAAGGCCTAATTACCCAATAAAAATGCAAACCGGATTCAATGAATTTGGGCCCAAATTCCAAACGTCAATTCCTTAATAGAAACAGACAAACGGTTGCTTCAATATCTATTGTGAAGACCAATTCGCCAAATCCCATATTCGAACAAAAAACACAAATTGATATTGAAAGTTTCAAACGTGATATTTATACCACCTACAAATGGATCAATTCTTTAAAAACAAATTTAAAACCAAATGAACTTTTTTTTTTTTTTTTTTTTTTTTTTTTTTTTTTTTTTTTTAATGTTCAACGTGGCTCATTGATACCACTTATTGATAATAAAAAGATAAAACAAAAACAAAATTCATATAGGAAGCGGAAGCTTTATTCAAATTGTATTAAACCAAATACAAAATCATATTCAAAGGTACCAATACAAAGTTCTAATATAAAAGTTCAAAGAAAACTAATGACCTAATTAACTGCCAAAATTTAAACTAACTCAAATTAGAAAATTAACATGCCAAAACTAAAAACTAAATATACCAAATGTCTCTTAGAGTATAAGTCATTGTTCTAACATAAAGAATGATCCCTTTACTTTCAAATTTTACCAAAATTGATTAAAATATTGAATAATTAAAACTATAATTTTATTTTAAGATTTTTTATGATCATAATTCCATAATTAACATGCCATGTGTGTTAAATCGGTGTATATTAGCTAAACTTCATAATTAACAATGTCGCTTCTTAAAAGTTTATATCTCTCGTTAAATAATTTTCTTTTAGAGTAATTTCTTAATTTGATTTATTTTTTTTCTAACAACCAAGATTTTATAAACTGCATCACAAAAGAGGGAAAGAAGAACACCAAAAATAGTAGATCTCCAAAATAATAACCTAATTTTTATTTCATCAAAATAAGATTACAAGAAAAACTACAATTAATAGACGTTGATATGATGCTACAATTCATAAATTTTTTTCAAAAAGAATGGACAGCATTGTAATTTTTTTTTTAAATGCCGGTGGCGGTGTGACAATAAGTATATAACACTAAATCATATAATGAAATGAGAAATGAAAATGATCATACCTTGACTCCTTCCCAAAGTTTTTCCAATTTGCTTCCCCACAATTTAATAACCACCACGTTACCCATGTCAATGTTGTCAAGACTTTTGCAAGGGAAAAAACGCCATTCCAAGTATTTCAAATGTTTGAAAGAGAAGCAAGCTGACATGTCATCTTTTGAAGAAGACGACCATTTCAGGTTAAGATGATCCAGCTGAATGAATCTCAGATTACTCATCTTTTTGAAGGCCTGTAATTGAACAGTTACCCGTTCTTTCTTCTCGTAGCTGTACCACAACTTGATGCTTCTAACTGAATCTGTTCCCTGGTAAACAACAGATCGAGGAGAGAGTTATAGTTAGTTTCAGTGAACTACTATGTATACGTATTAAGTAATGAATCATTAACTTGAAGATAATTTACCGAACAATCTCCCAATACACGAACCACGTCCCTATAACCCACCAATCTAGTACGTTTTCCAGGCTCATCCTCATCTTCTTGGCGGACCACTTCTTGTCCCATCTTCCTAATAACATCATGCAAACTCACTTCCCACGTGGAATCATTTTTAACTAGAAATTTATGAACAAGATTTTGAATTTCAACATCTGGGAAGAAGTCTTCATCTTGTAATACTTTGACGATTAGATCTTTACTCTTTCCATGAAAGAAACATGCGATATCCAGAAATAAATTCTGGGCTCTTTTAGGAAGTGAATCATAGCTTATTCGCAGCTTCTTTTGAGTATCTTCATGAGGAATTCTTTTTAACGTCTCCAACATACTTGGCCAGAGTTTCATTTCATAATCAGTGAAATGGCGACTCCAGACCTCAAGAACCAAGGGAATTCCTCCAGCACACCACACTAATTCATATACAAATTCCTCTTCGATAGGGTAGCCTTTTCCAATGAGTCTAGTGAAAAGTTCAAAAGACTCTCTTGTGTCCAGCAATCTTATGTTGTACGAACTGTGTTGTAGGTTACTAACTGACTGCGTATTTCTTGTGGTCACAATTATTCTACTTTCACAATGGAAGGAGGCAGAATGAATACTTAATGCTTGCAACTGCTCAAATGTATAAACATCATCAAGTACCAAGAAAAGCTTTTGACCACTTATCAACTTCTTTATCTTTGCAGCTCCATCATTATGACTAGCTATAAACTTATCATTTCCGGTTAGACAGGAAATGACATCCTTCTGCAAATCAACTTTCCAATTTGGACCCCTGTATACGTAACTATTGATATCCTGGATAAAACAACTGACATCGAAATCTGCAGCAATTCTGTCATACACAGCTTTGACAATAGTCGTTTTACCTGACCCACTAATTCCAAGAACTGCAACCATGGTAAAAGCTGGGTCACTTAACCTTAATGCTGAAATTATATCCTGTGCCCGTGAATCTATCCCAACAAGGTTCTCTACATCACATAGCTGTTGCGGATTTTTCATCTTGCTGGCGTATTTTATGATTTCTCGTATCAGCTGATCTTCGTCCCTCCTGCCAAATTCCAAAGAAAGATTCATTACCGATCGACCTTTGCATGAAATTGATTTGTTTAAACCAACTAAATTGTGTTAAACTACTAGTACTTGTATTACAACAAGGATTAATTAACAATGGCACTGTTCATATAATACTACTATTACTTGCATGTTAGTACCTTATACATTAATACTTGTATGTTTTTTGTATCATCTTAATGCTTGATTTTATCGAAGTAAATATATACTATTAATAAGTGATATGATTATTTTGGGGTTAAATTTCCATAGTATTTGTTATCGTGTTTATAGCTTCGGGTCTAATTAACACATAATTTAAATATTTAATATTAAAAACATATAAAATACTCTAACTAAATTCAGGAAAATTAAGAATTAAGCCAACTAAAAGGTGCATGATAAATTTGTTCCACAAAATTTGGTATAATGTTAGAAGTTTACCAATCTTTCAAGTTTAGACCAGACTTATCACCAGCTTCTTTTAGGGCTTGCCTCCATATCTGAACTCTTTCGGCATCGACATTCTTCTCGTGACCTTGGAAAGCTTCAAGGAAAGAGCCTTGTTGATTTCTTACATGAGATGGTTCGACATCAAAAAATACGGGAAAAACTTTTCTTTTTTTAAACTTAATGTGGGATTCCATTATGAGGACAAACTCATCAAGACACTCTTTGGAAGAAGCATAACTGGGGGAGAATACAACAAGATAGATCTCGGAATCCTCGATAGCTTTCAACAGCTCAGAACTCTTGTCTTCACCTTTAGGGAGCTCGTTATGGTCGCATATTGTAAAACCTTCGCGTTTGAGAGCTCTGGTGAGGTGGCTTGCGAAGCGTTTGCCAATATCTTCAGGCGCATAATTTACAAACACGTCATACTTGGGCCTTTTATAACGTGGTTCATCATAACAATCCATATCCCTTTTTCTCTTAGATGAAGATAATGAGGATGGATCCTTTCTTTTTATTTAAAAGGTGAAATTTGTGTGGTTACTCTAGCAAACTAGGATGAATCAGTTTTTAGTTGCTATGGAAGAATTGAAGTGGAGGAGGATGGATCTAAATTTGTACTAGTAGTTTTTAAAGTGAAATGTGTGGTTACAAAGAAACCAACAATTCATATATTTGGTTTTGGCATCGAAACTTCTTGTTTGTTTCTTGGTAATTTCGGACTTTGGCACATTATTTATTTTTATTTATAATCTGCAAAAAAACAAATGTATATTACGACTAACTTTCATCTCATTTCCCGGCAATTTCGTGCTCAAATTGGATTTTGATTTTCCAAAAAAAATCAATGAATGCAGCTAATATTATAAATAGAAGTGAAATGAGTAATGTGAACTTAACAACATTAATTCGACGTACGGCGGGCATTTCTTCATCATTTCTCTACATGTGCTTTCGCTGAAAATAACCTACCCAAAAGATCGATTATTGCAGGAAAAATGAGAAAACAACATCAAATTAAAGTAGAATTTGTGTTAAGTTTACCCACTTCACCAATTTCATTTCAAATACTAATTAATCAATAGTATGGCTCATATGACTACATTATTTCCATAATATATTAGCGACCATGGTAATTGCATGTTGGATTTTAGGTGACATAAAAAATAAACACAAATATTTATAAGAAGTGTAAAAAAACTTATAAAAAAAAAAAAAAAAAAAAAAAAAAAAAATCGAAAACTTCTGAATTTTTTCCTCGAGAGATGGAAGATGTTGGTGCATAAAAAATTATAAAGAAAGTTTTTTTAATTGTGAGTTTTCACGCTTTCTAATGCACAAAAAAATGAAATTTTAGTGCACAAAATTTTCAATTTGTTATATTTCAATGCGCATTCAAATTTTGATACATCTACTAGAAAGAAGTTGGATGCAAAACGAATTTTTGATACACAAAATGTCAATTTACAAAATTTTAATGCACGAACGTTTTCTTCACATTTTTTGCATCAAAACTATAAATTTTAGAAAAAAAGTCGTAAACAACTTTTTCGTCCTTCAATGTCCCTATCTTGTGGAATTTTTGAGAAGCTTATATCAACTGTTTATTTAAAGAAATAAAATGGGTTTTTCTAACATGTGCCCTAGGGTACATGTTAAGCACAACAAAAAGTACATAAAGTACTCATGGACCTCACGCAAAAATACAGACAAGTGTACTTTTGTATGTCCTTTTTCGTGGATCCTATAGTACTTTTTGTGTACTTAACATGTGCCCTAGGGCACATGTTAGAAAAAGCCAAGAAAAGAGAAAACAATTCGGACAGTAATTTGAATCGTTTATAAACACTTCGAGATTGTAATGTTTCGTCACTTTATGTCGTGGGAATCATAATATAAACAACCGCATAATTGATCCGTGACAATCTTACTCGGTCAAATAAAAAAGAGAGGAAAAGCATCGAAGTGGCATTGAGTATGAACTACTATAAAGTAAGTAAAAAAGTGGCATGAAACTTGGTCAAAACAGTTTCTCAACTCAACGTTCACAAAGAAAAAAGTATGTGACTACTCCCCTAATGCCATGCATGATTTGCATGATTTCATATTTTCATGCATGAGAAAACACAACTATCCTATGATGATCATGGAGGGAATTCACTGCTATTTGTTTATGTTATACTCCGTATTATAAATAGCACGAGAGGATAGAATGTTAAGGGGCTCAAAGCCAATAAAAGAAATGGGAGATGATTTGCACACTCTCATAATTGATTGACACACTCAAATTTTAAGTGTCTTGACATTTATACTCTTACAAAGTGAAAATGAGTATGATGTGAAAATATAAATGTCAAAAACACTCAAAATTTTAATGTGTCGATCAATTATGAAAGTATGCAAATCACCTCCCAAAAGAAACACTCATTGCAAATGTCAATGAAACTACACAAGTAGGGGTGGAGGCAAGTGTATGAGGGAGGGGGATTGGTCAAATAGCTATTATCAAACGTGATATGTTACTCTCCCCGTCTCAAAATTATAATCTCTGTTTTACTTTTAAAGTCTTACTTTTTCAACTTTGATATCAAAATATTTTTGTTTGTGTTACTGTATATAACTAGTTATAATACCTGTGCACGCACAGGGTTTTTAAAATTTCGTTTTGATTATGTATTATTATCGATTAATAAATGAACTACTTAACATGTTTCAAATAGTTTTACTTACTGGACTAAAAATAAAAAATCATATGTATATATGTTATAATCTACCTATTATTTTAGGAGAATGGTTTTGGATTAAAAATTATATTTTATTATTCAAGCAAAATCACATGATAATACTTGACTTGTATGAGATGTTAGTGATATATGCTTTTAGTTTTGTAAACTCGTGCTATCAATTTACGATGTGATTTGTAATTCTAGTATTTCTTTTACTTATATTTTCGTTAATATATGTAGCATATTTAGATAGCTTTGAAGATTGATTCATTTCCTTGATTATGAATAACCATCATACCATGTTTATTAATGTACCTTTTTGTTTGAAAATTTGTATTTTCATAAGTTTGTGTTATTTACTTCTCATGTTTGATCATAAAATTACCAAATTAACATAGATGCTTACATTATAGTTTCTTTATTACATAAGGAGAAACAAAAAAAATATATATAATTGGTAGAACTCAAATTTAATCTTACGATTATTTATAATGTATAAGAATAATTTTTCTCTAAACCCGAACTATATAAGGAAATTATTTTTACTTGAATAAGTAAATTATAAATGCATAAAAAATGACAGAGTACATCCGCAAATCTTTTAGGATTGTTTGAATCTTTACCGACCTTTCACTTTAATGTAACTTTCTTCACAATTAGCCTAAATCATCAAGGTAAAACACACCCATATTTTAGACCATTGGTTGATACGCATAGTGTTATCAATGACGGCAAACACCTGCTAAGTTTTATTAATTTATTCAAAGACAAATTACACTCCGAAAAGAATTCCTACCATAAAATTCCCCATATAGGCACTAAAACACATCTTTGGTACATTAACCTTCCATGACAATCATGTGTTGATACTTAATCCTCCTCTAAATAGCGCACACAACAAAATGCATTACACTTTAGTGTGTGCGATAAGATCATAAAACTGCAAAAACCACTAACATGTTACATTATAGTGAGGATAACAACAAAGTTAGTCATAACATCAAATCAGAAATCTTCAGATTAGAACTAAAGGGTGTTTGGTTATACTTATTAAAGGTGCTTATTGGCTTATTCAATTACCATAACTCCCAACTAATTCTATCATATCTTAGTGTGTTTATAGTAAAAACACAAATATTAAGTGTAGAAAATTTCAATAAAACATAAAAAAAAAAAATTATTAAAAGTTGGTATGTATAACAAAAAAATTAAACTATAAAAAATTTTACTAAAAACTATCAGCTAGATAAGGCATAAGCCAAAGAATAAAGTTAATTTTTTTTGAAACATCAAATCAATGAATAAAGTTAGTGATGAGGCAAAAAATGATCCGTTTTTAGGGGGTCATTTAAGCCCGAATCCGAATTTATTTGATCAAATATTGCCCTAAATCGTTCCTTTTGTGATTTTAGGTACTTGGAGAGTGAATTCTGGAAAAGAAGCCATTTTGGACGTTTTTGGAGCATAAAAGTGAAGAAAACGGCAAAGTCTCAATTTTCCATGCTGGGAACAGGAGGTGATGACGTCAAGAGTAATTCCATGACGTCGTCAAACCTCAATAATAAAAATCCGTAGTTGATGACGGCGTCACACACAGGGCGTCAAGAGTAATTTGTGTGACGGCCTAGGCCTTGACGGCGTCAGAAGTAGATCAAGGTCGTCACGTGTTAACTTGTCAAAACTTGCGCGCAGAATAGCTGATATTGTTTTGGTCATAACTTTTGCATACGAACTCGGATTGAGGTGATTCAAAAGCCCAGGCGAAGAGGACGAAGAGATCTACAATTTGGTGAAAAAATGGTTGTGACGGCGTCAAGAGTACGAGCTGACGCCGTCAAGCCTTGCCGACAGAAAACATGCCTATAAATATAACTTCATAACTTCACTTTTTGTAAGCCCTAAACCCTAAAGTCGATTCCTGGGTTTAGGTGGGTGTTTTTCCAGCAACTTAGAGGGTTTCAATCACTCCATAAACATCATGTATTGGTTTGATGATTCTATCTCAACTACGTCTTTCATTATTCTTGTTGATTGTCTTTCTTTGATTATGTTTTGCTAATTCACCTTGTGTCTATTTATGATTATGTGAAACTTGTATATAATTGATTAGATCTCATTGATTTCTTGTTGATGTTGTGTCTATCTCCATCAATTAAGGCGTGACAACTTCAATAGATCTAGTTGGTTTAGTTTATAATCCTTGTTTCCTATTGATTCTTGTTTTGATTGAATGATTTATATGTTAGGCTTAAGAAAACTGGCAGATCTCCAAATGGTAACATGCTTGAACGTCTTAAGAAACATGAACCGAGGCGTACTAGGTCTTTATTAGTTGTATTTAATGCATGAGCCACTGTTTACAATCCCTATAGTTGTGCTGGGCATGGTGTAGGAGGAGATAAGAGCTCATAGAATTGGGGAGTTATGTATGTCACCCCATGAATGGTATTAAGGAATACAACCCGTCAATTAAAACAAGGTTACAATTCAATAGGTAGGATTGGATAGCTAGCAAGGAGTAACATATCATGGGTAGACATTCTTCACTTATCTTGTATATAATTAGTTTAAATAGTAGCTTTTGGGTTAGTTGATTAGCAACTAATTCCGCCCACTCTCCCAAAACCCGAGATTTTTACTTGCTTTTCAAAAAATATAAAAATACAAAAAGAATCATCCTTCACCTTTAGACCTAGTTAGATTAATTTCAATCCTAACGACACTATTCCTAGCTGAACGATCAATCCCCCGGTACTTGTCACTATACTATACTACAATGATCAGGTACACTGCCTGGTGGGGGTTGTAAGCTTCTCGAGATCCCTCGAGAGGTAAAGCCTGGTGCAATTCCCACGCATCAGTTAGGTTATCACCTACATAGTTTTTTTATTTTTTATTTTTTATTTTTTTATTATTATTATTTTTTATTTATGAGGTGATTCTTATCAAATAAGGATTGTGATGCGTGCATTTTTTTATAATTTAAGAAAAACATCTTCTATATTAAAGAATGACTATCTAGCCGATGTGTTTTTGTTTGTTTTTTTGTTTTGTTTTCTTAATAATTAGCTTTGTATAACATTTTTAACTGACATAGATGTTGAGTCTGAGGTTAATGTTGTTGTTTAACTTTAACTATTGATATCATGTTGTACAAAATATGCGAGTTTAGTGGCACATAATGAGCGTTGATAAAGTTAAAATATGTTCCGTAAAGTTTTTAAAATATTTTTATGGATATCCATATATAAATTTTAAATAACAATTTCATGAGTCGTTGTTATAAGTAGAATCACGTATATTTATTTTATATCACAGTAACTCATGCTTACCATTTGAAATTTATATTCCCGTTACTAATAATTTAACCGTATTTCAAACCCGTGTACAAATAAATTAAACTTTTAAATAGTAACATGAGTCCTTATTTTTTTTTTAAAAAAAATTCTAATGGATGAAAGTTTAAAACTAACATTAGTTTAAAAAATATTTAACGTATATTAAAAATAATTCGCATATTTACCAAATTTATTTTAATAGATGAAAGTCAAAAAAACTAATACTATTACTCATGTAATTTTTAACAACGTTAACATTATAAAGTATAGGGGTATGAAGTGTAAGGGGTTATTTGTTTATTATCTAAAGTTATTAAAAAACATGGAGACTTATAATTTTACACTTAACCACTAAGGTTTTATTAATTACCTCCCTTTTTCTTAAGTTTTTATTTTCATAAATTTGACACCTATATTTTTATGTGTTTTTTTATCAATCAAATTATTCACCAAATTTATTAAAGTTTGACCAAAATCAATTCAATTTTGACTTTTTATTGGCCAATCATATTGCCTGATTTTGCTTATGTGTCAAAATCGAGCTCTCCTATTGGTTCAATTTTTTTTTTTAATGAGAAGGGTTTTGCAAAAACACTCCGAAATGATGTAATTCTTGTATTATATAAATATAAAAGATAGTTGATGAAAATTATATTAATGAATATATATTTAAAATCAAATTCATTCATATATTTTTCATCAATTATTATATAACACAAACAAAATTATTTAATATTAAAGTTAAATAAAAAAAACTAAAAGAATCAAACAGTGACTATTATTTTGAGACTGAAAAATTAGCATTTTAGGCCTCTTGTTCAAGTTGCCCTCAACTCAATTCAAACGTTGCGCTCAGCAAAATCAAAATCGTTAGTCCATCAACAAAAGCCTTCTAAAACTATTAATATAGCCCAATAAATATTAAAAGAAATGAGAAAAGATGGTACTTAATTCTTATCCTTCGTGCTTCTATATTAATACTACTCCGTATGTTACATATATATAATTTTATCTATCATATATAATTATCATCAAGTTGTCAGGTTCACAAACAGTTAATCCTTAGAGGATGGATGGGGTACGGTTGAGCCATCGCTGGCGCTGTCACCACCAACCGAGTTTTTACGACGACGCACCATACTGGAGGTGGCGCCGTCGGTGCTCGCGCCGTGGTGATGACTCAGCGCCATCGCCTTTTTTTTTTTCTTTGAATTTTGAACATGGAATGTGGTTGAATTTAAAAAATAACGGATACTTTAGCCTTAAATGGGTGTGTTTAAAAAAAAATTAAATTTTAACCCTCTTTTAAAAACCTTATAAATACCCTTTTATTATTTCATATTTCAAACACACTTTCAATATACTTTTACAATCAAAATGAGTAGATTTAGGAGCCAAGAAGAGGAGTCACTTTTGAAGGAATGTTTCACTCAAATATCTCAGAATCCGGATCCGAGTGCGGATCAACAAATGAATACCTTTGGGATAAAGTGGCCTTCCCTTGCCCGAAAACATGTTGAGGGGAAAGTGGCCTTCCATTGCCCCGAAAAGTACGTGACAGGGCAAATAATCCAAACCAAAACTAGTTAAATTTATGTAACTTTTTTTTTATTGTATGTTTTGGTTTATGTAACTTTTTTCTTATTGTATGTTTTAGTTTATGTAACAACAAGTTAAGCCTTTTTATTCAATTTCAAAGTTAACAAATTACAAACGATACATGAAACAATTAAACACGATACGAAAAACAGAAAGAAAAGAAACGGAATACTTAACATAAAACACCATTACTCATCATATCTGTCCCATGCCCTTGTGTTTTTCAGAGTGAACCACACACATTGATATTTTAACCCTCCTCCATGGCGTTCATGATAAATTCGGTTTGCATTGCTGAGACGACAAGGGTCTTGACTTGTACACTGCAACTCTTTGTAAATAGCATTATATCTACGACATTCAACATTCATTCTATTCCATTTAGACGACAAGGTCTGTAGATTCTTGAATTAGAAGCCATACTTTAGCTAGCAAGCTTTCTTCTTCCATTAACCAACGATTATTCATTGTGAAATGCTTTAGAAGTGTGTGAAGAAAAGTATTAGATGGTGTGTTATTTATAGGGGATAATAGAATTCAAACTAAGAAGCTGGATTTTTTTAATTTTCAAAATTCAAATTCAAATGAAGAAGCAGGATTTTTTTTAAACGTTTAAAATTCAAAATCTGAAATGAATGGGCGGGATTTTTTTTTAAACGTTTAAAATTCAAAATTTGAAATGAATGGGCGGGATTTTTTGGCTTATTTAACACCATTTCAGTTCACACTTAATTCTCACACAATTCACACATAATTCTCACACAATTCTTTTAATATCTCGCAAAGATTTCTCCCAACAATTTCCAACTCACCGTGACTTCTCCCAACAATTTCCAACTCACCGTGATTTTTCCCAGCAATTCCCAATTCACCATGACTTTGGCCAGCAATTCCCAAGCTCCAGCATGATTCTGAATGCAACTGCACCCGTGAACACTCCACCAGAAGACATCTTTCCGATATTCACACCGGATAATGAACCGGTGCCTAATCCACATGTTGTCCAACAACAACCCGATCAACCGGTGAACAATCTACCGGTGGAAAACCAACCCATTTGGAGAGGGTTGACTGATGAAGAATTTTTTCAACAAAATATGCAAGAATTGTTACGTGTTGAAGCAGAGGAAGAAAGGGAAGCAAGAGCTCGTGAGCAGCGAGCAAAAGCCAAACAGGATCGGCGAAACCTTCTAGCAGAATGGCAATGGGCAAATGGAATAGACCGTGTGCCAACGAGTGAGGACGATTCGAGTGCCTCCTATTCGAGTCACGAGGGATACGTGTCGGATGATTCGTTTTATTGATTCGCATTTTAGTTTAATCGTAGTTTATATTTAAGTATATTAATTAGTTTGTATTTTTTTTATTGTGATGTGTGTTTTTTTATATGTAATGTTTGTTTTTAATTTTAATGAAGTTTATTTTAGTTTATATTGTGTATATTTTAAGTAAAAAAAAAGGCCGACATCATCAGAAATTCTAGTGCCAACGGATACCCCTGAAATATGGTGTCGTGGGTTTTCTGGTGCCATGGAGCTTTTTGCTTACGCGGCAGCAAAAAAATCCCACGGCACCAAGCCATGGCACCAACGGTACCCAGTGCTCTTATACAAATTAGTTTCTAATTTGTTTGTTCTATGAAAGAAATTATAACGTCACATCAATTTGCTGTAAAGATATGCTAAGGAGCATGTGGTGTATATCATTCATCGTCGTCATTTGTGTTAGAGAATAAATAGGATCAAGCCATTGAAAACCCGGTAGTATAATATATTATTCAACAACAATATATAAAAGTTACATGAGATAAATAAAACCCTAACGGACCCTAAGGCAAAACTGGGCTTGGGCCAACTAATTATTTTTAATACTTATTTGTTACAAAATTGATTTTTTTTTTAATAAATAAGTACAACCTAAACTTTTAAAAAGCAAATATATTGCTTAAGTTTTAAAAACGACTACAATCTAAAAATTAATCACCATTAGAAACCATAACAACCAAACTCATTAAATTTTTGCATAAACTTTTTAGAAAACATATATTTGGCTACAGTTTTAAATTCGACTATAAATCAATAATATAACCACTATATGAAAAAACCAAGCAATGAAAGTTCAATGGTTGTGCAACGGCAAAGAAGATGATTGTTTGGAGGTGCCGACTGGTAAAGTTTAACACGATGTAGGGTTATTTAAAAGTAACAGAACTTTTTTTTTTTTTTTTTTTTTTTTTTTTTTTTTTTTTTTTAAGCTAGGTTGTCACCTATATATATCTGGTTTCTTTGATTGATTTATCACGGATCTTGTCCATGTGGTTTTGGTTGTTACTAATCTAGTCTCTTTATTTTAACTCTATTTGTTTTTGAGGTTACATGCCTGGAGCATACTGTTAGTTTTTTTTAAGAACGACAATTAATTATCTCACAATATACACACCACAGATTATTTCACATGTCTTAAGCAGGACTTGAGCTTACAACCATTTGGTTGCGGAGTTTCTCACATAACAAGGGTAGAGACGGAGCTTGAACTGTTTCTTCAGGGGGCTGAAGTATCAATGATTAATTTTAAGAGGGCCAAATGATAAAATAATTTATTTTTTCACTTGATTTATGAATAAAATAAAATACATTAAATACAAAAAAATTTGGAGAGGCCAGGGCCCACCCCTGCCATACTAATCCTTCATTCATTAACAAGAGGTACCATTGGGACACAAACCCTTTAGGGGAGTGGCAACCATGCCTAATGATGCCTAGAAAATAATTGTAATTAGCCAATCATGTTAAGCCAACTAATTTCATGCCTTTGGATGCCTAAGTCCATATGTTTAGTGGCAATGTTATGCCGATCGATGCCTAAACAATTTTATCCAAGCAAAGTGTTCTAACGGTCCAAAATATTAAATGCAAAATCTCACACCGAATCGGTAATTGTTACCGAATGAATTGCCGAATTGCTCATGCCGAGGTTGTGGTTTTGTTTTGCCGATTGTTACCGAGCCTTGCCGAACCCTTAACCGACTACGATGCCACCCCCCTTAGTGCACATTGTTGGTCTTGTGCTTTCGCCTAATTTCGCATACGATACCTTCACGCAGAAATGAGAATTTACATCACATTTCTGACTATCTAAGATGTCTCATCCTCAAATAACTAACAGTCATTGTTGGACGTGGTGGTGCCCTTTAATTTTTAACATCCAAATACTACCCCATTATTCAACCTCCCTACTCCAGTATCTTTACAAATTCGGTTGGCGCCTCCACCACCATTGAACAATTGGCAACACGCAATCCGTTTTACGAACAATAGGTCAAGAGAGAATAACGTACATAATCAACACAAGTTCGATCATGGTAGAAACAATAGACATGAATTATATGAGTTGTCCATATATAATTATTTTGGGTTAAAACTATTAAATTGCAACGTACTTTCACATTTTACACGAACCAAAAAAAAAAAAAAAAAAACTTATTACAACTTGTGCATATTAATTAAGTTCATTAACTATGTAAGTTTATACTAGATTGTGACATTAATGTAAATGATTATATGTCGGTTAGTCGTGCCTTCGCATGCATGCTATAACTTGTTGGTTATGTGGATAAGGACGTTTGCAACTATCTCAAGTATGATTCTTAAAGGAATATAATTTATCATAAATTTGGTAATTGAACTAACATCTTAGCGGTTCTAGATGAGCTTGATTTAACTCCGATATTATAAATTTGTACTTGAATTGTTTATTGAAAAAACAAATACTTTGGTAAGGGGGTTGGGTGATAAATGAGAAAAAATAATGAAAAAAGTGCTTGATAGAATATAATGCAATAACTAATTATTCAATAGCGGATAATAAGTCATTACCCAATAAATTGGAGGAAATGATTTTTTTTTTCTTTTTTCCTTTGCTCACTATTATCATTGTCTTTCCCTTTTCTTTTCTCGAGTTTGAACCAAATACACCCTTAGACAACATAACGTTAGTCTAAATGTTTGATTCTTGTTTTGGTTTTATTACCTAGTTTTATGGCTTTCATCTAAAAGAGTCATGAAGTACAAGTTATACTCACTGTCGTGAACTGTATGTGAGTTTCGCTTTTGTTTTAGACTTATGGATAGCAAGTTTTGGAATATTGAGGACTATTCATGGTAAATTTAGAAGTTAAAGACAAGATTAATAAATTGATATATATAACTAAAAAAAAAAAAAAAAAAAGTTCGTCGTGTAATTTACTCAAATCATACTATCTGCAACCAACTTTTTACTCTCTCGTGGTAGTTTCCTAGTATCATTTTCTTGGTACTTTCGATAAATGACAAATGTACCTCGACCTTTTAGTTTTAAGCACAAAGAGGAGATGTCATTATCTACGTGTTACCTTTAATTTCTGTATTTCTTCAGCCATGTATGTGCTCTTGCTAAAAACTTTAAATACAATGGGGATTTTAGCATCTAAAGTTCGTGTCTCCTTCCTGGTAATTTAGAACTCCTACTTTATTTTTATTTTTACCTATTTAAAGCATTTTATTTTCACCTACGTAAGCAACTAAATTACTCCGTACTTTCATCATCTCATTTCATGTAAATTTCGTGCTAATAATATTTTGTTTGACTTTGAATCATAAAGAGCGGGGTTGTATTATGGGTACATCCTAGTGCATTTTTACCCTTTCTACCCCCTTTTACAAAATGCATTGATAGAATATGACATTTTTTTATAGTTTCTTTTTTGTTTTATATATTTTATTTTTTTACGACTTGTTAAATTTTATATCTATTTTTTTTAAACAGTTTTTTCCACTTTATTAGTAGGGCAAGACATTTTTAATGATTTTTTGTGTTTTACTACGATTGACTTATCAAACTTTATATTTTATGTTCCATATTTTTTATTTCCTAATTTTATAATAAAATAAAAATTATAAAAAAAAATTAAAATTAAATAAAACAAGTAAAAAATTTTGTAGAGTATTACAATCATTTTCGAAGGGTATGTATAAACAATCCCGAATAATGAATGCAATTATCTTTTACATAGGAATTGGTGTGATTGCACGCACAACTACCAATATTAATGCCCAAACTACACTCAATCAATTTAGATCACTCCTTGAGGTTTTACTAGAAAAATGTTTAATATATATACCTAAACATGAACTTAAAAAAGTCTAAGAATGTGGCACCTGACAAGTTCAATGGAATGAGTCGATACACAAAATATACATATTATATGTAAAACGATGAAGCACTAGGTTATTTTGATTTTTGGATGATAATTTACATTGTCATTACATTTTCACATTGCATCTTATCAATCTACTACCCCTCGACTAACTTTCTTTTTCTATCATAGATGATCTAAGCACAAGTATTCATTACATGAAATGAAATAAGGAGATAATGATCATATGAAATGAATTATGAAGTGTAGACACCAATGAAATAGGCCAATTTCTAGAGTTATCAACAACTAATGATCTTACAATATATTGTATTAATTTTGATGTACGTACGTGTGGCAAACCGTGTTAAGAAAGTCTTTGGTCGTTTTTTCTACTTTTTTTTTGTCTTTTCATAAAATTCATTATCCACCGACCCCGTCATCACTTTAGAAAAAGATTCTCCGAGTAAATGTGACCAACAGAGACGTCCAATTGCAAAGCAATACTCATAGTTATTTGAATGATTTTGCATAAATAACTCTACAAATAACTTTAATTTAAAGTACGGAGAGGAGATGTCGTATCTAACTTATACTACATACCTCTGCCTTTAATTTGAAATTGAATTAGTTAACATTGATTTGTTTGTTTTTCTTTTCATCTCATCAAAAATATATTACAACAGTACAAACAATATTAGCTTGGTTTCTACGTACACACTTGATAATTAGAAGGAGAAAAAATTAATTTGTTTTCTAATGTGAGTAAAAGTCATCGATTAGAAGACAACATAAATGCTTTGCACTTGCTTTCCTTCATCATTTTCCTACATGCGCTTTCGGTGCAAATACTCTTTTCCCACAAGACCCACATAATCTACCCAAAATATTCTTGCAAGGGAAAATGACCAAAAAAAAAAAAAAAAAAAAAAAAAAAAGGAAGAAGATGTGATTACTTTACCCTAAAAGCATGTTTACTCGCTCCATATATTTCAAATACTTAATATGACTGTTTTATTTCAATAGAATATTAGTAAACCCTTTTAAAAGGTGTTTAAACCACTTTTATTAAAATGAGACAACATACGAGAGATCAAGATTGTTAGAGTTTGACAATCAAATAGCACGTATTGCGGAAGCTAGGATCAAGTATAACACATAAATATTAACTAAAACATAAATAGTAAACGTACCCGATGCACTTCAATAAACCTTGATTTTTGGACAATTAGATCAATGATAAACCCCTTACCGTTTTGTTTATCGATCTCTTGATAATTACTAAAGTAAGTAATTACCTCGTTCTTGTACACACAAACTACCAACGAATAAAGGTTGTTGCAAGTAAACAAAACACTTATGTTTTTGACTTGGAAAAATCGAACCAAGAACCCTTTGAGGAGGGGGAATCCGATCGGCCAAGACACAAAGAAAGAAAACAAGATTTTTAGGGTTAGAGTGTGTGCACAAAAGATGTGTAGGTTTAACCCTTGGCCTTGTATATATACTAGAGGATTACTTGGTGATCAAGACAAACATGGGTTGGGCTTTTTCCCCCTTTGTTCGACCGGCCTAAGCTTCCCATAGGGGATTCTAGAACCTCCTTGACACCCAAGTTACACTCTAGTCCTTATCTTTCTTATTTGACGATAGTTAGTCCATACGTTTAATAACTAACGACCGTTTAGTCCATTAAGTGTTATAAATATATATATTTCATACATTTAATAAATATGTATATATTTATTTACATTATTCTTGTTTGTAAAGTGTGCAATCCCGAGGTCTCGTGTTCAATCCTAGACATTTACTTATTAATGTTTATACGTAACATTTAACAGCTCCCACTCGTATATTCATTAATAGTAAAATGACATTGGTTAGCGTCTTGCAACACTCCAATGCCCCTAGTTCAAACCGAGCTAGGTTTCCTGGAAAAACCTTTAATGATTCATCATTATAATTATCCTTTCATTACTAATACCGCATTAATAAAGATGTGAGTTCCTTTATTAAAATTCTGTTTCTCGTTTCTTTATGATTGAACAAAATTACCAAAACATCTGAATGTATTCCAGATAGACTTTGGGCATGGCCATGCAAACATTTTGTCAACCCTACGAGGGGCCCAGCAGTATTAAACTTCTAAACAAATCAGAAGGAATAAATTCTTTCTTGACTACAAGAATAACCCATGAACTTTGCAACACTTCTGAAAACAACCCTTATGACTCCCTATTACGGTGAGCGGTAGATTGCTTCACAAAAATGCACTATGTCCATGACACTTATCTGGTATCTCAAGTCTGAGGATAACTTTAAATATGATTCTCACATTAAACATTAAATCATATTATTGGGATAAGTCCAATATTCAATTCATCGAATATTATGTGAAATTGGTATGACTACGCATCAATATACTTTCAAGTATATCCTAAACCAATACTCAAATTTGTCTTAGTTTAATGATATTCCCATATCATTAATCGACAATGGACATTTAGAATAATAAATTATTCATGGATCTTAAACATGCAAATATAGGATATATTATTAAGACAATGATAAATAAACATAAAACTTATTTTATTCCATTAAAATAATAATTGTACATTACATCCTTTATCCAAACACTAATCACAAATGGGCATGAAACTTTCAGCTAATCTAAGTCCTACACCTTTAGCATGCTTGTAAAGCTTAGTGCCAGGTAGAGGCTTTGTTAATTGATCCGCCAAGTTATCATCTGTGTGAACTTTGAGCATTTCGATTTCACCTATTTCGACTTGTTCTCGAACATAGTGATGCTTAATCAGGAAATGTCTGGTGCCTTTCATGATTCCAGGCTCATTGGCAAATGTGATTGCAGCAGAATTGTCACAATACATTTTAATAGGTCTTTGAATCGAAGGCATGATTCCAAGCCCTGATACAAACTTCCTAATCCAAACAGCTTCCATTGCAGCTTCTGAAGCAGCTATATACTCACTTTCTGTAGCAGACATCGCTAGTACACTCTGCTTTCTGCTCCTCCAATCCACTGCTCCTCCATTAATGACAAAGACATAACCCGTCTGAGACTTCGTATCATCCTTATCACCTTTCCAAGAAGCATCGCAGTAACCTGTAACATCAAGTTCTGCCGATGGATTTCCCCCATAAACCAAAAACATATCCTTAGTTACCCTAAGGTACTTAAGAATATTCTTAACAGCAGTCCAGTGAGCTACACCTGGATTTTGCTGATACCGACTAGTTAAATTCTGAGCAAACGCTATATCAGGTCTTGTGCTTTTCACCGCATACATTATAGATCCCACAGCCGAAGCATAAGGGACTCTTTTCATGCGTTGCACCTCTGCAGGTGTTGAAGCACAAACCTTGTTGCTCAAGCCATGTTGCTCTTGCATCGGCAAATATCCTTTCTTGGAATTTTGCATATTGAATCTCTTCAATATTTTATCAATGTAAGCACTTTGGCTTAATCCAATTAATCGCTGAGATCTATCTCTATATATCTTGATTCCCAGAATAAATGCAGCTTCCCCTAAATCTTTCATAGAAAAACAACTTCCAAGATATTCCTTAACCTTTTGTAAACTTGGAATGTCGTTCCCCATGATCAATATGTCATCGACATATAATATAAGGAAAATTACGTTACTCCCACTAACTTTGTGATATACACATGGCTCATCAAGATTTTTAGTGAATCCGTACTTTTTAATCTCACCATCAAATCTCTTATTCCATTGTCGTGATGCTTGCTTTAATCCATAAATGGATCTTTTAAGCTTGCATACACGATTTGGAAATTCTGGATTTACATACCCCTCAGGCTGCGCCATATAGATGTCCTCATCTAGGCGACCATTTAAGAAGGCGGTTTTAACATCCATTTGCCAAATCTCATAGTCATAGTAAGCGGCTATGGCTATAAGAATCCTAATTGCCCTTATGTCAGCTACAGGAGAAAAGGTCTCCTCATAGTCAACACCAAAAGTTTGTGTATAGCCTTTAGCTACACAACGGGCCTTATAGGTGTGTACAACGCCATCCATGTCTGTCTTTTTCTTGTAGAGCCATTTACTCCCAACTAGTTTGGCACCCGGAGGTAGGTCTACTTCTTCCCAGACATCATTGTCTTCCATGGATTGCATTTCCCCATCCATAGCTTCTTTCCATTTGGCCTTTTCAGGACCATTCACGGCAGCTTTATAACTTGTAGGCTCATCAAGATCACCCAGTATATACTCATCACTCTCTACATTAAGACATAGACGAGTAGGAGCTTTTACTGGTCTTGTTGACCTACGAATGGGAATCACTTCAACTTCAGGTGGAGGACCTAAGCTTTCAGGTTCTACCGGAAGTTGGTTAGTGTTTTCAGAAGGTTCTACATCTTCTTGACCGTCTTCCAGGTCATATACTCTCCCACTGAATTCTTGAGATATGAGCTCTCTTTCAAGAAAGTCTCCATACCTTGCAACAAAAACTTTGTTTTCAGGTGGGTAATAAAAGTAGTATCCCATAGTTTCCTTAGGGTATCCTACGAAGATGCACTTCACAGATCTTTGTTGGAGTTTGTCTGCTGAGTCACGTTTAACATACGCCTCACAACCCCAGACCTTAAGATAAGACAGGTTAGGAGCTTTTCCAGTCCATACCTCATATGGTGTCTTATCAACCTTCTTTGTTGGAACCATATTTAGAATGCGAACCGCAAATTCTAAGGCATAATCCCAAAACGAGAAAGGAAGAGTTGTTAGATTAAACATAGATCGTATCATGTCTTGCAATGTACGATTCCTTCTTTCAGATACACCATTTTGTTGTGGAGTATATGGAGAAGTAAGGTGCTGGACAATTCCCTCCTTTGCTAGATAATCTATGAACTCCTGACTCAGGTATTCACCACCTCTATCGGATCGAAGAGCTTTAATCTTCTTTCCAAGTTGCAACTCTACTTCTGCTTTAAACACTTTGAATGTTTCAAATACCTCATGTTTATGTTTAAGTAAATAAACATAACCATAACGGCTGTAATCATCCGTAAATGTTAAGAAGTAGCTAGCACCCCTCCTTGACACATGTCTAAGTGGTCCACACACATCTGTGTGAATAAGACCAAGTAGATCATTAGCCCTTTCAATCCTATTTTTAAAGGGTTTCTTAGTCATCTTCCCAGCAATGCAAGATTCGCATTTATCAAATGATTCATCATTGATCTTATCTAAAAGCCCATCATGTTGCAGCTTTTTCATGCGATCTTTGCCAATGTGATCAAGTCGACAATGCCAAAGATAAGACGAATCCAGACCTTTCTTGATTCTCTTATTGTTGATGCTATACATTGAATTATTTGTAACAAAAGCATTATCATTATCATTCATATCAATTTCAAATACACCATTCACAGCAATAGCATTAAAATAAAAAACATTATTTAAAGAAACCGAAATTCCATTGCTTGAAATAGTATGATGAAAACCTTGGTTCAACAAACATGAAAATGAAATTACACCTCTAACAATTGACGGTGCATAATGACAATTATTTAAAGATAGTACTAGGCCCGAAGGCAACACTAAATTAAATACTCCTATAGCTTCAACTCCTGCATGCGCTCCGTTACCAACGTGCAAGAATTGTTGTCCATAGGCCAGCTTTCTCTCAACTCTAAACCCCTGCATGGTATTGCAGATATGAATGCCACATCCAGTATCATATACCCATGAATTCAATTTAGGAGTAAGAGTGAGTAATTCAATCATAAAGAACGCACCTGATGAGCTGGGGTTACCAGCATCATTCCCCTGCTTCTTGAGTCGCAAGTCATGAATGTAAAGAGGGAAATTGCGCTTCCAATGGCCCTTTTCATGACAATGGTGACAAGCCTGATCCTTCTTGTTTGGCGGATTCACCTTGTTCTGCTTAGGCTGATGTTGTTTCATCTTGGGTTGAGGTTGATAGGCCATGACCTGCTTGCCTTTATCACCTTTACCTTTGCCTTTGTTCACATGCGATTTCTTCTGGATTCTCCCCCCATGAATTGCCAACACTTGCGGGGTGGGATTCTTGACCTTGGCTGGTAGACTTTTCTCATAATCAACAAGCAATGCGAGTAATTCTGAGACTGTCTTCCCCGAGCAATGCATGTTGAAGTTCTGCACAAAACCAGCAAAATCCTTGTTAAGGGATCTGTTGATCAAGTGCACTTGCACATTCTCGGGGTAACCAAAACCAATTCTGTGAAGTTGATCAAAGGAGTCCTTCATCTCATCCACATAATCGGCTACTGGTTTACCATCACCATGCTTGCAGTTGTGTAGCTTGTCAAGTTCATCATACAATTCAACTGCAGGTGACTTCTCATAAGATTGCCTGAGGTTATCAAGCATATTCTTAGGAGACGCATACTCATACTTCTTTTGTAATTGAGCATTCATGCTAGTGAGCATTAGACAAGCAACCTCATTGTACTTAGCATTAGTCACCTTCCATTCTGCCTTTGCTTCAGGTGTTGCCGTAGCAGCAGGTTCAGCAGGGCATTCCTCGGTCACATAATCCATCTTACCAGACGCCCTCAAGACAATTCTGAGCGAACGGTACCAGTCATTGAAATTCTTTCCAGTGAGTTTCTCTCTCTCAAGATGACTCTTGAAAGCATTAATCACAGTTTGGTTATCGGGTTGAGCCATATCTACAGATAAAGTTCAAATATTAGTATTTTCGATAATCAATATCTTCAAGAAAATAAAATACCCAAGGCTATATTCATATAACCAACTAATTTTCTTGAAAACCTAGGATCTATCTTTACATAGTTTCACCACATCAGTTGATCTGCTAGTGGTAAAAGTACAAAAGATAGTAATCTGTCGAACAATAATTGGCAAACAAGATTTCCAATTCCTAGATCATTATGGGATTTACATCAAATTGATTCATCAATTTGTCTTTGTAAGCATGTTTTATCCCATCTCATGCCTTAAGTTCTAGGTCTCACGCACAACTTAATTAAGTCGTCTACCTTAGAAACTGTAAAATTACAATTATGGTCTCACGCGTTAAAAGAATTTTACCTTGTTATAGTAATTTAGCCTAGGTCTCACGTTTACTAAATTAAAATTCCAAGTGTTTCTTATAGGTAGATGGCACGTAACTTAAATTTTAAGGGTATTAATTTTTGATATGTCAATCAAAATTATGTACAAAGATGCATGCACTCATCTTTATAACATAAGTTTTCATAAAAACTTTTTATGTCCGATTCCTGAAATTAATACACAAAGTTTTACTTGAGGTTTATGCCAAAACCCTAAGATGACTTTCTACAACATATAATTTTAAAAGTAATTCGTTTAAGATATATTCAAGATTGTGATAACCAAGGCAGACTCTAAGGCTCTTTTCTAAGCCTTCAAATCACGGTTATGAATATCATCTTAAAAGACTTAATTTTAAAAGTATATTTGCACAAAACATCATTCAAGCAAAAGTTTATGGATTCAATCTCAAAATAGTAATAAAGTTTGAATTTTGCTAGTCTCGACTGGGAGCTGATTACCGTGCGAATCGGACCACGATTGTCATAAGACCTTTGCAAGATTCTTACTTTATCACTTTAGGGTTTCACAATTATTAGTCCGTTTTAATTTTCTTTATGAAAACACCCTTTTATTGCTTACATCAAGTCCAACTAAAAAACAATAAAACAAGTAGCAAAGAAAATCAAACAAACAATAATAAATAAGTGAAACAATTAGCCACATGCAAAACCGTATTAGAAAAGATCCTAATAAAATCAATTCTAGGTATAATAACGCATGTAATCAACTAAGGCCTTCCCCTCTTAATGGAGGTGAGTCACATACATTGACGAATCAATTGCGTAGGCCAAAGCTAAAAACATACCACATAGCATATAAAATTGATTTTAATTATGTATTGGAGTCTTCCCCAATTAAAGATCTATCTAAATATGTGACAACAAAACAAGATCCATGACAAACATGCATGTAAGTCACGGATTATAACCTAACAATTAGCAATTAGGTCACAAGATACGTTCAATTAACCGGTTAATGACCTAGGGTTTCTAGTGATTACACATAATCAAGAAAACCACAAAACCCTAATTAGGGTTTCATGGGAAAATCGACCCCCCCCCAAAATTAGGGTTAGGGTTTCGAAATTTTTTAGAAAAAATAAGGAAAAACCCTAGATCAAAAAAACATGTATCTAAAACAATTAAAGATCCGGTTTTTATTACGTTTTAGTAATCAATTACATGTTATACATGTCTCGTGATGCCACTGTTAGAGTTTGACAATCAAATAGCACGTATTGCGGAAGCTAGGATCAAGTATAACACATAAATATTAACTAAAACATAAATAGTAAACGTACCCGATGCACTTCAATAAACCTTGATTCTTGGACAATTAGATCAATGATAAACCCCTTACCGTTTTGTTTATCGATCTCTTGATAATTACTAAAGTAAGTAATTACCTCGTTCTTGTACACACAAACTACCAACGAATAAAGGTTGTTGCAAGTAAACAAAACACTTATGTTTTTGACTTGGAAAAATCGAACCAAGAACCCTTTGAGGAGGGGGAATCCGATCGGCCAAGACACAAAGAAAGAAAACAAGATTTTTAGGGTTAGAGTGTGTGCACAAAAGATGTGTAGGTTTAACCCTTGACCTTGTATATATACTAGAGGATTACTTGGTGATCAAGACAAACATGGGTTGGGCTTTTTCCCCCTTTGTTCGACCGGCCTAAGCTTCCCATAGGGGATTCTAGAACCTCCTTGACACCCAAGTTACACTCTAGTCCTTATCTTTCTTATTTGACGATAGTTAGTCCATACGTTTAATAACTAACGATCGTTTAGTCCATTAAGTGTTATAAATATATATATTTCATACATTTAATAAATATATATATTTATTTACATTATTCTTGTTTGTAAAGTGTGCAATCCCGAGGTCTCGTGTTCAATCCTAGACATTTACTTATTAATGTTTATACGTAACATTTAACAAAGATAACAACACCATTTCAATATTAGTAACAAGTTATCGAAGGTAATTGATTCCTTGATTTGCATAATCACAAAACAACCGAATATAAAGATTACAAGAGAGGATTCATCATCATTGAATTATTGTTGTGTTTTTTGTAGGATTATGATCCTCTCAAGTTCAACTCCCTCATGTTTTTTTCATGATAGCATGTTGTGAGAGGATATAGATTTGTAGGTCTTATATTTCATCTAAAAATGACCCCACAATTTTATTCACTTTTATGTTGTTGATTCAACATGGCATCACTTGAGACACAAATATTAGAGGATCTCAATCCCTTTTTGTACTCTGCTTGTGTTTTATGTTGAATGTATTAGGGGGAGTTTTATTAAAGACTTTGGCATGTATAAATTACTCTGTATTATTACTTTTGCTTTAATATCTTTACTCTTAAGTCTAAGTATTAGCATATCTATTGTATACTTTTAGAAAACTTAATACTATATTAAAACATTTCTGAAAATTTAATTTGCACTAGAGTAAAATTATATTAATTAGTAAAAGGTTAGGCAACTCGAAGATAGTGGAAAAGTTTTTTTTCTTCAATTTTGTCAATCTCATGTTAGCAGAAGAGTCATGATTTGTAAATAATTTTTTTGACGAATAAAACATATCAAAAAATTCAGTCGTCAAAAGTAAAAATGGATTTGACAATTGATTGCAAAAAAAAAAAAAAATTAAAAAAAAATAAAAGACATTATTTTTTTTGGTAAAACGGTGAAAATATATTACTTTCTAAACACTCGGCATATTTCACGCATCTAAAGAAGTTTTGGACAAACACTTCTGTTAGAGCAAGTAATTAACAAATTACATTTGAACATTCATGCTAACATATACAAGTACCATACAGAGAACAATTGCACCATACAGGCTGCATACTACTTTTTGAAAGATTCACCAAATCACCAAACAATAAGGATATATACCTGTGCAGTTGGCTACATTTCCCATTTGTGAGATTACTTTGGGTTCAACTGCAGCTACATCCTCACAGTAACACCAAATTCGTATCACAAATAGGCTTCACCAAAGGACAGTATCACTTAGTGTTAGTTCATTCCTACAATGGCTAAATTTCCATACTAAGCTCAGAACAGACAATCTATACCACAACATTATCTGTCTTTTACTCAGCAGGCATCACCATTGTTGAACTATACCATTATGTCAATAATAGTTCTATGATATCCCACATCCTAGACTACATTTCCACTCTGCAAGATTATACTAAGTATCAAATGCAGCTACATCTTTACACTTGAGCTTAGCATACTATCACAGACTGGCATCATCTAAAGATATGGGATCACATAAAACTATCTCCATCATAGATCAATTTTCAATTGGCAAATCAGGGTGGTCCTGTCTTTCATGACTCACCCTATTTGCCACATTGAAACTGAATCCTAAATAGTTCCATGCTTGAACTATAACCCTCAGATCAGGAAACAATAAGCCATTTGATCTATCCAAAAACTTCCAAATCCAAACACTTCCATTCCATATCCCCTATTCATGTGATTAACTAGTTAAACTGAATCATCCATGTTTTTGCCACTTGTCTAACAACACTTGAGTCTTTCACTTTTAAATTCATCATTTTGAGCTTAGTTATATCACTTATTGCAGCATAAAGTTCATCCACATCCCTTTTCTCTCCTCTGAAAATCCTTTTATTTCCTAGCCTGCCATATACAGTACGTAGACCACAGCAGCAAAACTTAGCCTTCTAACTACACTTCAAATGTTATTGCTATTCTTTTTCTTCTGCAAGTCTTCTACAATTTCTACCCAGTCATAAACCACATCCTCTATATTCATTTTTTTTAGCAGTCTTCTTCCACACCAGTTTAGAGTATTCATATAGGAAAAACAAAAGCCATTAGTTCCATGGTAAAGAGTAAAGAACGTTTCCGATGGACTATTCGAGTAGTAAGAATCTTGTTTCGAAAAACTAGTCTTACAAAGGATTCTCAAAGAAACTGTAACCAAAGAGACATGCAAATCAATTGCTTGATGATGAAATCCTAGTTTTCAGTTGATGCATCTATCTATTAAAACAAAATAGTTAACAAAAATATTACTCATGATTTTATGGAACCCATCCAACAAACTTTTCGTCATGACGTGTTCCTCAGTTTCAAGGGGAGGATGCTCGCTACAACTTCACAAGCCATTTCCACCGAGCTCTAATACGCCAAGTATTCCACAATACCTCCCTGCCAAGAGGTCGTAGATTGGTGGACCTAATTGTGGCAAGTATTTGAATACATGGACAAGATCCAAATATAGAAGACAGACTGCAACCTCTTGTTTAGTTATTTACAACTTTGTCGTAGCAAATAAACAAATAGTTATACTCAGTGCAATTGCAAGTTAAACATATATCACCACAATGATGAAAGTTATTTCCCAATTACTCAGTAGATAGTGATTTCTCAACCTGATAGAAAGACTCACACCAATAACAAAGGAGCACTGATTCTTTTAACAAAGACACAGTATTCAAAGGAACATAAAAAAAATTGTTTTCATCTTCATATTTGCTCATGAGATGTGAGTGTAAATCATTAGACTTTCATCAAACACTTTGTGGCCATTCTTTATCTTGCTTGATCATTTTACCCAAAGACTTGAACAAACAATGCTATGACTTGTTAAAGTTTGCTAAGAATTATGTTCGGTGCCTACCCCCACTCACCAACTTCATCTACATACCCCACTCACCAAACTAGTTAAAATATAATCTTGGAGTGTGGCTCATAAGCAGAAACAAGAGCTCTTCTGCCTTCCTATCTGCTTAAGTTTTCAACTTTATACTGTTTTGCTGTGCAAAACGCTATATAAAAAGGTAACATTATAAAGGTGTGTAGCTCTTTTCCTGATATTAAAGGTGGCAAGATGACAGGGTCAAGTGGATCTGTCATGGATAAAAATGGGACTGGGTTGAAATAGACCAGTTCTTAGTACGGGTTGAAACCCGACGGATTGCATTGGGTTGGTTTGACCCACAAATACTTTTTTGTCAATTTAAAAAATTTATATGGTCACTTTAATCAGTTAAATGTGTTACAAAAAGTCAAACAATGTTGTCACATTAGTAGCTTAAATCCTTCAATCAAATGAAACACAGCATAAATTAACCTGTTTGACATGTTCCCCTTTGAGCTATTTTTTCTTGCACGTTTGAGATAAAACACGACACAAATTAACCCAAGCATAAATTAATGAGTCTTTTTTTCAGGTGCTTGCTACTTTGCTTAAGCCTCGGAACTGGATACCGCCTGCTGACAGGAGGTTTTTTCTCGACGCCTATGAAGTGGGAGAGCTTTGTTATGCTGCTGAGCAGATATTTATTAATGAGACTGCAGTTCTTCAATTAAAAGCTCCAATAAAAGTGTTTGGTGATCTACATGGACAGTTCACTGATCTCATGCGCTTATTTGATGAATATGGATTCCCTTCTAGTGCTGGAGACATAACGTGAGCCCATACACTCGTCTGTATAGCTTAAAATCTGCATAATCAGTTTGAATCTTCACATACTTGATATATCTACAAACATTCAGATTTGTAAATGTTATATAGCAAAATGGTTTCTAGGCTTACAATGGGTCCGTATACAACATTGTTTACAATAACTATATTTGCTTTCTAGAAAAAAGTTTAGCATACAAAAATCCCCTCTCAAGCGATTTACACTGATAGAAATTAGGAAACTAAAAAAAAAAAAAAAAAAAAAGAAAAAAAAAAAGAGCAAAATTCTTGAAAATTAAGGTTTTGACTTTTCTTAGTCCTGTCTTTTGGGTTATTTACATTTATGACCGTTATTCCAACACTTACTTTATAACCATTCTTTTTTACTTTCAGATATATCGACTACTTGTTCCTTGGAGATTATGTTGATAGAGGACAACATAGCTTAGAGACAATCACTTTGCTCCTAGCTCTGAAGGCAAGTTTCTACCTTATATTCCCAGTCACTAATCTATTTCAAGACTGAGGGTTTCTTCTATTTTCTTTTTTTACTGTTTTTAGATTAATTATCCCGAGAATATTCATTTAATACGTGGGAATCATGAGGCTGCTGATGTAAATGCACTCTTTGGTTTTCGTCTTGAATGCATAGAGAGAATGGTACACATTGAAACTTTTGAACATTTGTTATGATTTTTATTTCTTTTTGGTATCTGATGATAGTTTTTTTATGATGTATAGGGAGAGAATGATGGAATTTGGGCATGGCAACGGTTCAATCAGCTGTTCAACCATCTTCCACTCGCTGCACTTATTGAGCAGAAGATAATATGTATGCATGGTGGCATAGGAAGATCGATTCATTCAGTTGAACAAATAGAGAAAATAGAGAGACCCATAAACATGGATGCTGGATCTGTTGTATTGATGGACTTGCTATGGTAAGTTCTTGCTTATATAAGTTTTGAATTTTGTTGCTAGTTCTTTTGAGCAAGAAAGAAGTACATTAAGTGAAAAACATAATTTATTTTAATCGAAAGTTATGGTCATTTTCAAGTTTTAGTACATTTTTACTTGTAGGTCTGACCCCACAGAAAACGATAGCGTGGAAGGTTTGAGACCAAATGCAAGGGGACCTGGTCTTGTTACTTTCGGGGTATGTATGCATCTTTTCGTATTAGGTGACTTATTCCTAATTTTACTTGCCCAATGAAAATATGTATTCATGTAAGCTTTATTCAATATAAAATGTTAAACACTTCATGAAGTTATTTAAGGAATGAAGCAACCCTTGCAACAAAACCCAAAACGTATATAAGCAAGAACTATGGCTATGGTAATTTTTTGCTTATATACATTTTGGTCATTCACAAATATTAGTAAAAGCCCAATAAGTGTATCAAAATCAAACAAACTATGGTTAGGTTTTCTCATAAAGTAAGAAATGACAACATTGGTGGGTCAGCCCGACCCATTTTAACATATATTAAAAAAATACCCATTTTGACTATCCTACTCGCCTATTGTGACTCATACAACCATAGTGAATTGTAATTACATGCAGCCTGACAGGGTTACAGACTTCTGTAAAAGAAACAAACTCCAGCTGATTATAAGAGCACACGAATGCGTAATGGATGGATTTGAGAGATTTGCTCAAGGGCAGTTGATTACCCTTTTCTCAGCAACAAACTATTGTGGTAACTATTAGCTATTCTTGGCTTCTTTAAACTGCTTTGGTTGTTTATGGCCAGACGACTTTTTGATTTGGGCTAATTGTGTACAGGAACTGCCAATAATGCCGGAGCTATACTAGTAATTGGAAGAGGATTAGTAGTAGTTCCAAAACTTATTCACCCATTGCCCCCATCTCTTGAACCAGAAACATCTCCAAAATATGTCGAAGAACGCCACTGGATGCAGGTAATCATAATTAGCACATTTAAATCTATAATAAAAGGTCGAAAATAAACAAAAAAAAGAGCTGGTAGGATAACCTGCACGGCCCATTTCAACCTTTGCTAACAATACTTAGTTGCCTGCTGTGTGGTTGTAATATGATCATGATTGATATATGTAGGAGCTAAATAATCAAAGACCACCTACTCCTACACGGGGCCGGCCCCAGCATGATCATGCTAGGAGCTCGCTTGCATATATCTAACAACACAAGTTCATATTTTCGAATTCACTTTAATATATAACAGAGCTTTTTCTGTCGAAAGATCAGATTGTCAGTCTAGTTTGCAGATATGCTACAACTACAAGCTGCATAGGGTCGCTTGTTGTTCAAAACGTATCTATTGTACATGAGAAGCAATGTTTTTTTAACGAAGACAAAGTGGTTACATAGTTTTGTATCCATTGCAAGAAAAATGTAAGGAAGTGTTTGACTTTTTGTTGATTATCTGAGAATATAATTTTATTTTCGTGATAGATAAACATTACTATCTTTCGCGGCAATTAATTTTTTGAGACGGTTCCAATGACAACTTGATTTAACTCAATTATCTATTGGGTTTGAATAAATATTAATGGGTTTTGTTGTTTTGATTTTGAACTAGATTGACAATCTGTTTTAACGAGTGACCATGTTCCGGTGACTATCTGTAATGCATATGTTAGGCAACAGCACCTTTACTGATGTGTAGTGCTTTTGCAAAGTTCAATAAATGATAGCAAACATATTATGTGCTAAAACATTTATGAAATATATGACCCAGTTAGTTACTAAATAAGTGATACCCGATGTATCGATACAAAGATATCAGACCAACTAGCTGGTCATCATCCCTAACTGAAACTATGGACTTTCTTGTTGATCTTTGAAGATTATAGCAAATGCGTAGGAGTGTGTAATCTTTTTATCTTAACATTGTGGATTGTGCTGATTGCAGACTATGGTGCACAACTGAATGATAACATACAGTAAGATAACATATGCAGCATGTCTATTTTTATTGTTTCCTAAGAAAAAGTAAGTAATATCAGATGGTAATTATTATATTAAGCAATAACTTATTGTCTTTAATGTAACTACGTACTTCGTTAGCTTCTTGAGACAGATAACTACAAATTGAGTTCGAAAACAACGATTTCAATTTTTTTATTGTAGAAAGTCAGATTGGAAAAATTAGCACAGTACTCAACTGCATGATAACTTACAAATTGAGTTCGACAACAACAGTTATTTTTTATTATAAGTAAATTCAACAATAAAGGTATCGCTGACAGTCAAATCTAACCTCGTCTAGGATCAGTATGATACTATAGCTTAATACTCTTGCTTTTAATCAAATCAACCCAGTTATGCTGTTGCTATGTTTTTATAACACATAATTGCATCAGCACTACAAAAGTGTAACAGAAGTAAATAGCTTTTTCGTCAAACCGAGTATTATTCACATGAGACGATACAAACTGTTTGAGTAGCCTTCTGTTTAGGCATCAGAGTATCAAAGTTTCTCACGACACAACTCAGCTGAATTTGAGTACATAAACGAGAGCTCGATGCACCTACATGCTAGAAATCAGGCGGAAGTAACATTGGGCAAAATCAAAACAATTGGTGATTAAATAGTATAAACTGTTGAAATATAGTAGTAATCTGTTAAATGCTAGTATGCTCCGTTTTTAAAACATTGCAACAGCAATACACATTGTGGCATCGCAATCCCAAATGAGAAAATTGGTGTAAATTACATCAATTAATCAAACTAGATCAAGCAGTTAATATGATAACTTTCGGGTACTACCACTCATGATGTCCTCTACTTCACCCTCATATTGTAGTACAACAGTGTCACCCGCTTCCAGCACATGTAAACTCAACAATGAACTAAAGCTGGGTCAAAATTAAACTGGCAGTGTCGGGTCGATTCGCAGGCAATTTTTTCCTTAGATTTCTTTAAATATAACACAACTTGTAAACAAGTGATGCCTCAAGCTGATAGGACGGCATGGACAAAGAACACAAACAACAACAGAGCATTGGTTCTTTAAAACAAAGAGACATCAACATTCAAATATATTAATCTATTAGTACTGTCGTTGGACATTGATCAAACACCTGGTGGGCATTCCGTTTGAACGCCCCACAATAACATAACTTACTACAACTACAACTGCAAACCTTATAATAAGAGAGAACATTTGGAACCTCTCCTCTGGAGGCCGAAGGCATGCTCTGCATCACGAATTTTTCCAAATCAAGATACCATGGGGAAAAATTATAAGAGAGGTATTCATCATCTTGGATGGGGAAGGAGCATACGTCCTCAGTAATACTATTTCCAGCCATGATCTCTGATGATAATGGGAACAGAGAGTGTGTGGGCTTCCTAACATCTTTTAAAACTAATCCCGAATCTACCACTTCATCCTCGTATACCAAACGCAACCCACAACTTTTAAAACTGCATTTTTTATCAATTACAACTTCTACAGTATTACCCGCTTCCACCACTAGTGTTGTATCGTTAAGTGGACAAAACATGAAACAGTCCTCATCTATATATGCAGCACTGAGCTTATGACTTGTTCCTTTCGTTTTATTATAAATTACTGAAGAATCCGTCACAAACTTCTTGACTCTAGTAGCACATATGATGAGACCGCATATTTTGCTATGATCAAATTGGATAGGTGCCACAAAAGATAAAACATTATTTCCACTGTTTCGATAAGTACACCACTCAGGTAACTCCTTCACCGGGAGAAGGATGAATAATCCTTTAGTGTTCATGAGTGATTCCTGTATATAAATCAAGCAAATTAATTAATAATACATGAAAAAGACCTCTTCATTGCAAAATATATATGTGCATCAAATGGAGGTTGCTTACCTTGAAAACTTTGGAAGGAAAAATATATGCATTTTGCATTGAATCAAATGGCATCACATTTAATGACGTACAATATCTTGCATCTACATATGTCAATTGTGATGGAAGCGGTGGAAGCAACTGTAATTCAGAACAATGATTTAGATAAAGTTGCTTCGGTTTTGAAAGGTTGCTGAAGCTCTCAGGTAGACTAGAAAATGTGTTATATGAAAGATAGAGATACTCTAATGACACCAAATTCCCAATTCTACCGGATACTTGTGAAACATTGCAATTTTCCATGTATAATTCTTGTAGGTTCCTCAGTGTTGTAACTTGTGTGAAACCTTCAGATCCAAGTTTTGAGCAATTATCCAATTGAAGCTCCGTCAAAAATTGTAACTCAGAAATGTTTGAAGGAAGATTCACTAGGTTTTTACAATCACTTGCTTCTAACTCTTTAATGCTGGGAGGAAGATCTGGAATCGACTTTAAGTTGGTGCAACCATATAGATTTAAATCAACAAGTTTTTGGAGGCAACCAATAGAGCTATCCAACTCTTCCAAATTAGAACATTCTCTTAACCAAAGTTCCTCAAGATTTTCGAGCCCAGTGAAATTTCCGGTCTTGGTTAATGACGTTGACCAACTCACATCCAGAATATTCAGCTTTTTAAAATTCTAGAAACACAAATATAATACAAGCTTTAATTAATTTTAGCAAAAGTAAGGGTATGCTATAAAGGTTTTAAGGGTGAGGAATGACAATTATAATGAAAAATGTGTCATACAATGCATTTTTCATTACTCACCAAATTGGGTGTATTGAAAATTGATTACCCGCTAAACACTTTTAACCCCACGATCAAGCCCTCCTAAATTCATGCTCTTTTTTTTTTCCATCTTTTATTTTCTTTTACAAGGTAGTGTATAATAATCAGATTTACACATAATTAAATTTTGAACGTGAACTTCATAGAATTATTGACAAATTTGTTTCATCATGTTAATATTTTGAGTATCATTACATAAGTTTATATAATATGTATTTGTACAAAATATATCTACTAGATTTTTTACATATGCGTATAAATTAAAAAATTCGTACCATTGATGTTTACAAATTTTACAAGGGCTTCTATATAACAAGTAGTCAAGTACTAATACAAAATATATTTACAATATCACAGATTTAATACATGTGTTAAATTAAAAATGATTATAAATTCATGTTAATTTTTTTTTATCAAGAAATATTAAAAAAAAAAAAAAAAAAAAAAAAAAAAAGTATGTAATGGTCCTTTTATTTATTAAAGGATTAAGTAATTTAAGTTTTGTTTAAACAGCGATTTGAAGCAACAAGAAGTTAGAAAATGACTTTGACTAACTAAATTGTTTGATTTTACATACATCAAATTCAGTATTTCCAAATTGTCCAACTACTAAAGAACCCCAAACAATATTTCCAATTTAAACAGAAAATACTAAATTCTAAAAAACCAATTTGCTCAAATAACAATACCAAACAACAAACCAATAAAATTCAAAGGCCTAATTACCCAATAAAAATAAAAACCGGATTCAATGAATTTGGGCCCAAATTCCAAACATCAATTCCTTAATAGAAATAGTTGCTTCAATATCTATTTTGAAGACCAATTCACAAAATCCAATATTCGAACAAAAAACACAAACTGATATTCAAAGTTTCAAACGTGATTTTTATACCACCTACAAATTGATCGATACTCTAAAAGCAAATTTAAAACCAAATGAACCTTTTTTTTTTTTTTCTTTTCTTTTCTTCTTCTTCATCTTCAGCGTGGCTCATTGATACCACTTGTTGATAATCCAAAAACAAAACAAAAACAAAATCCACAAAGAAAGCGAAAGCTTTATTCAAATTGTATTAAACCAAATACAAAAGGGTTTGTCTAATGAGTGCCTTTAGGACACGGTTTAAAATGCTTATAAAAGGAAATTTTGAGTTTATTAAATTACAAATCAAATTTAATTATAGTAATTTGTAAGTTTAATTAATATATATTAAATACAATTTGTAATATAAAAAGAGAATTCGTGTTTATTAATGTAGAGTAAATGTCATTTTTCGTCCCTCTGATTTGCCGGGTCAATCAATATTAGTCCCTACCGTTAAATTTCTTCGGATTTGGTCCCCGTGGTTTACAAACCCATACGGGTTTAACATGCCATGTGTGTTAAATCGGTGTATATGCTAAACTTCATAATTAACAATGTCGCTTCTTAAAAGTTTATATCTCTCGTTAAATAATTTTCTTTTAGAGTAATTTCTTAATTTGATTTTTTTTTTCTAACAACCAAAAACAGCATATCTCCAAAATAATAACCTAATTTTTATTTCATCAAAATAAGATTACAAGAAAAACTACAATTCATAGACGTTGATATGATGCTACAATTCATAAATTTTTTTCAAAAATAATGGACCGCATTGTAATTTTTTTTGAAATGCCGGTGGCGGTGTGACAATAAGTGTATAACACAAAATCATATGACGAAATGAGAAATGAAAATGAACATACCTTGACTCCTTCCCACAGTTTTTCCAATTTAATAATCACCACGTTGCCCATATCAATGTTGTCAAGACTTTTGCAAGGGAATTTACTCCATTCCAAGTATTTCAAATGTTTGAAAGAGAAGCAAGCTGACATGTCATCATTTGAAGAAGACGACCATTGTAGCTTATAAGGATCTTCCAACTGAATGTATCTCAGATTACTCATCTTTTTAAAGGCCTCTAATTGAACAGTTGCCTCCTCTTTCATCTGGTCACGTTCTTTCAACTGGATGCTTCTAACTGAATCTGTTCCCTGGTAAACAACGGAGGAGAGAGATAGTTAGTTTCAGAGAACTACTATGTATTAGTAGTAAGTTAACTAGCTAGTCATAAACTTGGAGATACTTTACCGAACAATTTTTCAACACATGAACCACGTCCCTGTAACCCATCAATCTAGTACGTTTTCCAGGCTCATCCTCATTTTCTTGGCGGACCACTTCTTTGCCCATCTCCTTGATAACATCATGCAAACTCACTTCCCACGTGGAATCATTTTTAACTAGAAATTTATGAACAAGATTTTGAATTTCAAAATTTGGAAAGAAGTCTTCATCTTGTAATACTTTGACGATTGTATTCTTGTCCATTCCGTGGAAGAAACATGCGATATCCAGAAATAAATTCTGGGTTCTTTTAGGAAGTGAATCATAGCTTATTCGCAGCTTCTTTTGAGTATCTTCATGAGGAATCCTTTTTAACGTCTCCAACATGCTTGGCCAAAGATTCCTATCATAATCAGTGAAATGGCGACTCCAGACCTCAAGAACCAAGGGAATGCCTCCAGCACACTGCACTATTTCCTCTACAAACTTCATGTCGATAGGGTCGCCTTTTCCAATGAGTCTAGTGAAAAGTTCAAAAGACTCTCTTGTGTGTCCAACAATTCTATGTTGTATGAAGTGTGTTGCAGGTTACTAAGCGACTGCGCATTTCTTGTGGTCACAATTATTCTACTTTCACAATGGAAGGAGGCAGAAGGAATACTTAATGCTTGCAGCTGCTCAAATTTATAAACATCATCAAGTACCAAGAAAAGCTTTTGACCACTTATCAACTTCTTTATCTTTGCAGCTCCATCATTATGACTAGCTACAAACTTATCATTTCCGGTTAGACAAGAAATGACATCCTTCTGCAAATCAACTTTCCAATTTGGACCCCTGTATACGTAACTATTGATATCCTGGATAAAACAGGTGACATCGAAATCTGCAGCAATTCTGTCATACACAGCTTTGACAATAGTCGTTTTACCTGACCCACTAATTCCAAGAACTGCAACCATGGTAAAAACTGGGTCACTTAACCTTAATGCTGAAATTATATCCTGTGCCCGTGAATCTATCCCAACAAGGTTCTCTACATCACACAGCTGTTGCGGATTTTTCATCTTGCTGGCGTATTTTATGATTTCTCGTATCAGCTGATCTTCGTCCCTCCTGCCAAATTCCAAAGAAACATTCATTACCGACCTTTGCATGAAATTGATTTGTTTAAACCAACTAAATTGTGTTAAACTACTAGTACTTGTATTACAACCAGGATTAATTCATGTTAATACGTACTTATACATTAATACTTGTATGTTTTTTGTATCATCTTAATGCTTGATTTTATCGAAGTAAATATATACTATTAATAAAGTGATATGATTATTTTGGGGTTAAATTTCCATAGTATTAAAAACATATAAAATGCTCTAACTAAATTCAGGAAAATTAAGAGTTAAGCCAACTAAAAGGTGATAAATTTGTACCACAAAATTTGGTATAATGTTTGAAGTTTACCAATCTTTCAAGTTTAGACCAGACTTATCACCAGCTTCTTTTAGGGCTTGCCTCCATATCTGAACTCTTTCGGGATCGACATTCTTCTCGTGACCTTGGAAAGCTTCAAGGAAAGAGCCTTGTTGATTTCTTACATGAGATGGTTCGACATCAAAAAATACGGGAAAAACTTTTCTTTTTTTAAACTTAGGGTAGGATTCCATTATGAGGACAAACTCATTAAGACACTCTTTGGAAGAAGCATAACTGGGGGAGAATACAACAAGATAGATCTCGGAATCCTCGATAGCTTTCAACAGCTCAGAACTCTTGTCTTGACCTAAAGGGAGCATGGTGTGGTCGCGTATTGTTAATCCTTCGCGTCCGAGAGCTCCCTTGAGGTGGCTTACGAAGCGTTTGCCAAGATCTTGAGATGCGTAATTTACAAACACGACATACTTGGGCCTTTTATAACGTGGTTCAGCATAACAATCCATATCCCTTTTTCTCTTATTGGATGAAGATGAAGAGGATGGATCCATTTTTTAGTTTTGAAAGTGAAATTTGTGAGGTTACTGATTCAAGTACTCTTGCAACTGATGAAGGGAGGTTATATTTGTTATTTGTTACTCAGATTCTACTTAGGACTTTTAAAGATACAATATAATGAGGCCAATAATTTGTGCATGTATTTGATTTTGGCATCCAAAGTTCGTGTCTCTTTCCAGGTAATTTAGTACTCCTACTTTATTTACTTTTATCAGCAAAAAGCAACTAGATTACTTTTATCTTATTTCCTGGAAATTTCGTGCTAATATTTGTTTATGCCAAAACTAAACTCAATCAGTTATAATCAACGGCTATAATTGAGCAAAAGGATATAGGGAATTTTTACAAGAAAAATGTTGAATATGCCTAAATGTGAACTTAACGACATAAATACCACGGCGTGCATTTCTTCATCATTTCTCTACATGTGCTTTCGCTGAAAATATTATTTTCTCTAAAAGCAAGACCTTCATGGTCTACCCAAAAAGATTATTGAAGGAAAATGACAAAAGAACATCCCATGAAAGTAAAAATCATGTTTACTCACTTCAATCAATTCAATTGTTGGATTATGGGTGTGTAACTTGCATGAATTATTATTATTATTATTATTATTATTATTATTATTATTATTATTATTATTATTATTATTATTATTATTATTATTATTATTAATGGTATACGCTTATAGCTAATCAAAAAAATATATTTGATAATAACTTTGAATAGTTTTTAAACACTTCCATATTGTAATTTCTTTATCCATTTATGTTGTGGGTATCACAATATCTAGAACACGATAATTCCCGGAAGCACTAGTGTTTAAAGGCACAATAACAACACTGGGAAAATTAGAATTGATGTTAGTGTGTGTGCCTTAGTTGGAGCATAGCTTTATAAACCACTTGGTCTCTATTAAATCACAAATAAATATATATAGCGTTTTTTATTACAACTTTAACATTGCAATATTGCTTTATTAGATAATGTCTTACGAGGGCCTAATATAAGCTAATGTCTATCTTTGTGGATTTCCAATAAATATAGGAAGGTAAATATCAAATGGCTAGATTAGTCATGAAATTCGGGATCATGGGATATTCAGCTTCCCTCAGTGTATGTAATGTTTAATCAATCCTCTGTCGGGTTTTGCTAATCTCTGCCCATTAGGCAAAGGATTAAGCGCAATAAATGAAGACAAAATTTCATTTTAAATCAAAAAATGTATTTAATAAACATTTATTTATCTCTAAAATTACCGTAATTGATCATCATAATTAATATTAATTAACTCCGACATTCCTTATATATATAGCTAATCATTTGCCCAGTGGGCATAGATTAGCAAAACTCAATTTAAATGATTTTGAATATAGAAATCCACAAATAAATGATAATATAATCAAGATCTTGATTTACTAATTATTAATGTTGGTCTTACAACATATTGTCATATTAGATGTTGTACCGTGTTTTCAACTAGTAAAAACCGTGTCAATGAAGTCTTTGGTCGTTGATATTTTAATTTATCATGCTTGTCTTTTTTTTGTAAAATACACATTCTTTACCAGCCCCACCACCAGCTAAAAAAAGATTCTCAACGAAAATGTGACCAAAGACTCAAAGAGACATGAAGTTAGTAAGCATACACATATACTTTATCACTTAAAAATAAATAATCCAAATACTTGATGATGAAATACTTTTTCAAACTACTGAATTATTCTTGTGAGTTAATGGAACCAATCCAGCAAACTTTCGGTACTACCTGTTCCTGAGTTTCAAGAGTGAAGATACTCGCATTAACTTTGCCAGCCATCTTTTTGGAGTATTTGCAATTTAGTTTTGATATTCTATTTTGTACTCGACATCAACTGAAAAAGAGTTTCAGTTGGCCACCAAGGGTAACCTTGGAGAAGTTACTTTGGAGAGGTCCCAGGTTCGAGTCTCACCATTGACCTTCATGGGCCCGAAATAAATAGAAGCAGGAGTGGGATTTATCCCTTAAGGAGAAAGGTTCGAGGCTTGCATACTGCCTAATTGGATGTCACTGTGTGCTCGGATCACTAACTACTAACTCGCTGTTCAAAAAAAAATGTACCACAGTTGTTGAAATCAAACCCGAAATTTTTTTCATCTTGGATATATTAATATATCACTGTAAACGAGTTAGCCACTATGCCTCAAACTTATAGTAGGACGCACACCAACTACAGAGCAAGCAAAAAACCATGAACAACTTTTTTCATTTTCATATATGCCGTTACCAACTCCAAACAATTCATAAAGTTAAATTGCAAATGTTGATCCATTACTTTTAGGGGTAATTGCATCTTTATGTATCTTGCGTGTCACGTTTTCTAACTTTGTATAGCTTTTTGAGCTTGTTTCTTTTTGGTATATCATACTTTTAAATTTCCCAGGGTAGGGTAGGATGAGTCTACATTTCTACCTCCCCCATACCCTGCCCCGGCGGGATTATGTTTGTTGTTGTTGCTCTTGTATACTTTTAAATTTCGTCTTTTTGGTGTATCGTAGACTAATTGTGTGTATTACCCGACCATTATAACAATACCATTTACACACTCAAATTAATCAGGATAGGGGAAAAATGTTAAAAGGGATACACCCAATTAGTCTAAGATACACCAAGATGATAAAATTTAAAAGTATGATATACAAAAAAGAAATTTTTTTAATACGCAACACAAAATTAGAAAATGTGGCAAGTAACATACATAAAAACGCAATTGGCCATTATTATTATCAATGGATTTTCATCAAACATGTAGTGAGCATTTGTTGGGATCCTCCATGATACAAATACACACTTCTAACTAATTAAATACTAGTATAGGATAGACAAACAGTGTCCTAGCTAGTTGTATATTTGATTGATACGAAAGTCCATTGTGTAAAATAGCTGACAGTTCAGATGCCACATCAGCTATTATACACAACCTACAAACGAAGCCTGGGTAGGTTGGAAGTCAATACTTTTATAAATAAAGCAAACTTAAAGTCAAGCGGTTATTATTATTATTATTATTATTATTATTATTATTATTAGGGGTAATTGTGTATTTGCCCCATGGAAATACCCATGCTTCAAGCCTAGCTCCATGCGACCTCGAGTAAAGGGTTTTGCCCCAATGCGACTTATGCGGTTTATGCGAACTTGTTCATATGGCCATTTTTGCCCCAAAATCAAGTACATGTGTGTAAGTGTGTGTAAGACCCAAGTACACTTGTGTAAGTGTCCTTTTTCTTACAACTAGTACTATGTGTAAGTGTCATTTTTTCTTGCAACTAAAGTATACATTATTTTTTTATGCAACTTGTACCCTTATAGCAAATAAATTACACATTATTTTTTTATGCAACTTGTACAATTTTATTCGATTTGATGTTTGCAATAGTATTTGTACCTTTTATGCGAATTGTACAATTTATTTTTCGATTTGACCTTTTATGCAACTTGTACCATTTTTTGCAAATAAAATATCGATTTTTTTTTGCAACTTGTAGAATTTTTGTTGGATTTGACATTTGTAATAGTAACTATACTTTTTATGCGAATTGTACAATTTTTTGCAACTTGTAGAACTTTTGTTGGATTTGACATTTGTAATAGTAATTATACTTTTTATGCGAATTGTAGAATTTTTTGCAACTTGTAGAACTTTTATTCGATTTGACATGCATGTATTGTAACTTGTACTATTGTGCGCTTTGTACTTTTTAAATAAAATTATATTAAGTAGTGTGTTGAGTACTCCTCACTAAATTATTATTAAGTTAAGTAATAAATTCTAACTATTTTAAAATCGATTTGACATATGTACTTTGTTATGCACTTCGTACTTTACAAATAATATAATATTAAGTAGTGTGTTGAGTACTCTTTCCATTAATATTAAATTAAAAACTAAATTCTACTATTAATTTATGTTTTGGTGGTAAATTTTCAAAAAAAAAAATTCAAAATTTTGAAATTTTGAATTACAATTTTTAGTCAAATTTGAAAATACTTATTTTTAGTAAATAGATATAAAAAATTTATGATATATAGTGTGTTGAGGACTAGTCCCCCTACTCCCCCTCACGTAATATTGTACATCTTCTTCTTAGATACGCTTCCCATTTGTAACCTTGCAACTCAAACGACAAAATTCATAATCGTTTTTTGTATTAGTTATTTATATAATCGTTAACATTTACAAGAATGAATGAAAAGATGTGGGTTCCCAAGGTAATTGATCGACGACCGTCACAGTTGTATGTTACTAGTTTGCATGCCTACGGTTTAATATGATCTATCATTTATCCTTTTGCTTAGTTAATTTTTTGTATATGGATTAGGCTGTTCTTAGGCTTATACAGTGTATTAGCAAGTTGTATGGTTGGAAGTGTGAAAGCGTATGTTGCATAATGGTATTGTCCTTTTTATCAGTTATATAATTAAACTTGGATTAGACATGGGAGTAGTAATTGGTATCGTCCTTTTTATGATCATTACTCTGCCGCGCTGTGAAAGTGTAAGTTGCATGATGTGGGTTTTTAATTACTTTAAATAGTTGCTCTGTTTTTTGTGGTTATTTAGTTAATGTTTATGTTGTACTCGTGTGTCTTGAGTGTGAATGTGTTTGTATATGTAAGGTGGTTTAGATTGGGCATGTAATATGTTGTATGAAAATATGTTTCATTTTAATTTTATAGTTTTATTGGTAGTGTGTGAAGTGGCCGAGTTGAAAATAAGCCCAGTTTGAAAGCAACTGTAGAGCCATCTGATTTAAGCAATTAAAATATGTTTAATTCATTGCAAATGGATATTGGTGAGTTAAATTGTGATTTGACATGGCTCTTACCCTCTCAAAGCCCAAACTGATGCACATTTAAGTTCCCTGTCATTATTAAGAACTTTGATATGACCCAACTGTAGAGTATGATTTATAGAAGGTTGTATAGCAGTAGTTTATGATTAGTTTCTTTCTATATATAAGGGTGCCAAAGAGTGTAAGTTGCATATCACAAAAGTAGAAATTTATGGATTTAATTGTGATTTAACATGGCTGTTAGCCTCTCAAAGACCAAAGTGATGCACATTTAAGTTCCATGTCATTATTAAGAACTTTGATATGACCCCACTATAAAGTATCATTAATATAATGGTGTATAGCATTAGTTTATGATTAGTTTTTTACTATAAATAGGGTGCCAAAGAGTCTAAGTTGCATATCACAAAAGTAGAAAACTTCACTAAGAAGAAATAAGTCTTTATCCAATCCAACACAATGGCTAATGACCCCCAACAAAACCAGCTTCAACCATTTGAAACAACATCCCTAACATCTGTGGCACAAGAAACTCCAATGCACCCACCTCAAGACCAACCTCAAGTGCTACGACCAGTTCCAATGCACCCACCTGCAACCCAACCTCAAGAGACCAGGCTAGCTGAGCTGGTCCGTGCTTCCAACTCCCATTGCCTTAGGGATATGATGATTACGCTCTTTGAGCGTGAAAATGCAAGGGACTTTGCTCTTGTGGGTAACCTGCACGCCTTGGCATCTGAGTTGTCTCTCCGTGTTCAGGAAAGGGCTGAATACATAGGGGAACTGAATCGCTTGACAGGATCAGTTATTGCATATGAGAGTGCCCAGGTTCTGAGACAACAACAGGATGCTGATCTTGCCCGGTGCAGGATGCTTATGAGTGCCATGAATGAGATCCAGATTAAGATAATGAGGAAGATTGCCTTTGTGGTGAAGATGCGCAACCAGAACATGTGAATGGTTCTGCAGCAGTGCTCTCTTGTGCATCTTCTGTCATTCATGGTCCTCTTTTGTGAAGCATTTGGTCCTTGTTTCTAGGTTGAAGTTTTAAGTTTGGTTTGTGTATGGTTGTATTAGCGTAGGTTTTCAAGTTAGGCTGTGTTATCAGCCCATTTTGTAACATGCTTACGCTATTTATTGTTAATTTAATCTTTACTACGATGATACATAACACCTTAGGTATGTTTGTAGGCCAAAAAAGTGACCAGTATCAAGCGCACCAACATTAATTGATTATATAGTGGGTATTGCTGTAGACATTCCGCACTCCTTCATCCTTTCTATTGTTAATCTTGCGTTACTATACTGGTATACATTTGAACTTTGAATTGTCCCTCACTAACTCATTCGCATGACAACGTTTGTGCATAGTGGTTGTTTTGTGCAGCCGTTATGCAAATAAAAAAGCCTTGCCATGTGAATGACGTAGTGAGTGATGGTTCAAAGTACACTTGTGTACTAATCACTTATAGGACTATTTGTAATCAATTATAGTTGTGTGGTAATTATGTTACGAATGTCCAATACTCTGAATCAATTGTATGTGATATATGGTGTTTGTTTTCCAGTTTTATTAGCTTTTATTAACACGTCATTTATATTTTTATCCGATAGGAATATGAATCAAATGTCCTAATCAGAAGCAAGTTGAAATACTTTTGTTTAGTTAAAGAAAAACTGAATAAACAGAGAAGGAAAATGTTTATGATGACGTGCTTTGGAAAATGGTCGGATCTCAAGTTTTTTGACCATGAACCGCGTATAATTGATTATATACTGCAAAAACAAGCACATGTAGATGATCATCATTATGATACGCCGCTTGTATACTCTGTTGAAGGTCACAGTCTACATTTTGGTCGACCCGAGTTCTCACTTATAACAGGATTCCATTTTGGAACTGTATCGTTTGGGTTATTTACTTCCGGGGAGGTTAAAATTCTAACAAGAGTATTTCCAAACAGGGCAGCTGTAAAAGTTTCCAACTTAGATCTTTTAAGTGTCATTGAGGATGAAGAGTTTTTTAGTAAGCTTTCTGATGATGACGCAGTTCGTGTATGTCTGCTATTGTTGTTAGAGGTGGTTTTTATGGGTCGTCTGTTGACGGATCATGTTGAAGACACATTGTTGAGGTTGGTTGAAAATCTGGAAGAGTGGAATGCTTTTCCATGGGGTGAGCATATCTGGCATCATTTGTATGACCAAATGCTAAATGCAGTACAAAAGCAAAAATGGTCTCACCTACGTGGCCTAACAGTTGTAGGAACTATATTCCCTCGTATACGCTATCTGGTTTTGTTTGGGCTTTTAAGGTTAGTGAATCAATATACATGTAATGAAGGTGAATGTTTGTAACTTTAGTTTACTAACTTTTATGGAACGTTATGTTATGCATAGATATGGATTTTGGAGTCTTTTGAAAACAGCAAAAATGGTGGAATAAGGTTCCAGATGTGACACCAAGGGGATTAGCGTGGTCCCGGAACCACGTTTTCAAACGATTAGATTATGGTTTCTTATTCGGAAAGGTATTCAGTTTGGTATTTTTTGCTTGTATTGTCATATATTTTCATATCTACAAATCTTACTAATGGCTTATATTGTCAAGGACTCGAAGGCTATTTATGATCTCAAACCTACTATATCCGAGCAACAATCTGATTGGTATATAAATTTTCGGGAATTTTCAATGGAATACGTACCTAGGGCTCCCCCAAATAGAGCGTCACATCCTTACGATGTGTATCTACAAAAGTGTGTTGCAGCACGCAAGCGTGGTCGTATCCGTTATAGTGACGTGCCAATTGTTGACAGGACTGAGACTAGTATTAACAACGAGATCAGGCTTAAGGATCATGTGATTAGCCAATTGAATGTCCGTGTCTTCAAACTTGAAGCTATTATTCAGGTAATCTCCGTAAGTAAATAGCATGAAACGAATATTAATCCTCTAGTTTGTGTTAACTATTTATAACCATTTTACTAATTAATTTGCAGGTTCTCGGACGTGAGAAAATTGGGGGTGTTTCGGTAACAATTAATATAGTTTTGCATACACTTTTAATTGCTACCACTACCATTCATTCACATATGGCTTAATTTTGAGTACACTTTAAGTATATTCACTTGCACAGGATACTTTGGAGTTTAATGACGTTTTCCGCAACCTAAGTGCTGAGTTATGTGATGAACTAAATCATGACTTCCTTGAATTGATTTCGTCTGCCAATGAAGTTGACCCTGATGACGCTGTTGTTCAGGCAATTTAGTCAACCAAACTCTAAACAATTAGCATTCGACTTTCCCATACTTATTATGCATATACCTACATTGTTGACAGGAATGTTTTCTACAAGATGAACTAAGGTTGATATTGGATGATGAAGAAAAATGGCGTCTAGAAGAAGAAAAGATATTGGAAGAGGAGAATAGATTACGCTTTGAGGAGGAAAAAAATTAGAGCCGAACAAGAAAGGAAGGCGACTCTTGAAGCTGAGAAGAAGAAGAATTCAAGGGAGTTTATGAATTCAGCTCATATGAGAAGGTACAGGCAGCGTTTAGGTCCTACAAAGTGGACGGACGGTTTACGGGACGTATCATCTTATTATTGGTCAGAGAAGTATATTAAGTCTCATAGAAAAAGACCATACGACATCGTAGATCCAGATATGACGGGTTTACTCAAGGATGTTGAAACTTGGGAAGAGGTATAAAACACTATTTTCATATATTTACATTTACATTTCAATTTATGTCCTTCAGACGACGCATGTTTTATAAGTTGATGTGTTGTACACTCACATAAACTTTTCTTTTATTCAGGACCTTACTCGATGTAACTCTACTATGAACACAGTTCATTTAAGTGAGGATTATGATTTATTTCTTGGACAGCCTGGACCGCTTTATTGTAAGTTTCCATGGTGTGAAGATGTTTGTGTTGACCGTAGGTTCTGGGAAAGTTTAGTTTGCTTAGATCCACCTAGAAGAGGTTGGATCACGGATGAGCTTATTAAACATACATAAACCCTTTATTTAACTTTACTGTAATGTATGTCTTGTAGGTCTCTTAACCCACATAATTGTGTTTGTTTTTTCAACAGCACGTAGAACTCTGGGTGAGGTACATGTGGCACATAAGACCTGCAAATGCTAACTGGGCAATGGTTAGCAGCTACTTTGTTCAACTACTCCTCCAAAAATCCATGCCAGTTTGGTATGCTAACGGGAAAACATACAGTATTCCATGGGCTGATGTTGAGCAGGTGAATGTCGTTTTGCCTACACCTACATACCATGTGTGATTGTTATAATTTTCATTATACTAACTGTACGATGCTAGTCTGTATATTAAAAAAATGATTCCACATATTAACGCATCCCATGGTACTATTTGGGTCTATGTAGGTTTTAATTCCTATTAACGAACCGTTCAGCCACTGGCTTGTCGCACAGTTTGATATTCGCACTGGTGTGGTTACATTTTATGACAGTGGGGAGACACACAAAACCGAATGGCGTTCATGGTATGTCAACATGCGGGATTGTTTAAAGGTAATACACTAATACTAACTGGCTTAACTAGTTATATTATGTGTTAGTAAATTAGTTATTATGTGAACAAATACTTATTTAATTAACTGAAAAGTTGGCATAAATAGAAGGGGTAACCTAGGGCTAACCTATGAAGGTGGGTGACTGAAATAAATGATCACCTATTTTAAAATATTCTTTTTATGCGACTCTTTAGCTTGCCTTTCACTCTTTGCTGTAATAAAACCTGATTCCAAACAATTTGTCTTTCCTTTCATAATAAAATCTGATTCCAAAACCCAACTCTCACATAACTAACTTAAACTCCAAAAATATCCGACTACATACCTTTTGAAATACAAGTTTCCATCATGAACAGACTTCCCGTAAAGGCTTTACTTCAGTTCCGAACCGTCTCTAAAAGCTGGAAGAATTCCATAGACAGTCAAAACTTTGTTATTGGCTATGGAGTTCGTCAAAGTCAAACCTATCGTTTCACTTTAACCTATGACCAAGGTCACTTTGGTTACTTGTATCTGGTTGATGACGATCTTTCCTTCCACCCACTCAATTTATTTGTTCCTTCTTTCCCACGATCTTTTGACTTTATGAACTTCCCTTACATTGACCTTACACCAGTCGGTACAAGCGAAGGAGTTTGGTGTTTTCATTCTTATTATAAGAGCATTGTCATTTGGAACCCATCATTAAGGAAATCTGTTGGGTTAATGGTCCCAAACTGGTTAAGAAATAAAAATGGTTGTAAATCTTTTATTGCCTTTGGTGTTTCTCCCGAAAATCTGGATCCTACCGTTCTACACATTTCTTTACCTAAAACCGGACACGGCGAATGGTTTGTTACCGTGTTTTCATTTGCCACAAAACATTGGAGGCCTATAGAAACGCAAAATACTCCCCGTGAATCGATACGGCTGAAAAGGTCCTCGCAAGCAGTAATCGGTAGATATATTTTCTGGGTCGCTAGCGAAAACATTGTTCAACATGAATCTGATCGTCCCTCCTACAAACGTTACATGTTGATGTCGTTTGATATGATTACTCAAACATTTCTAGAAGTCCAGATTCCTGAATGTATAAGAGTCCATCTACCAATCCCTTTCACAATACTTGGTCATAGAGGCGCTGTTGTTATTCATGGAAACATCCTCTCGGATGTGAACAACGTGTTTTGTGTTAGGATGTTAGAGTTGGAGGGTGCTTCTCTTACAGGAAGGATTTTATTAAACTTCACCAATGTGACCCATTGTTGCCTAAAGTTACTGGGGTTTACCATGTTCGACGAACCTATAATTGAGGTGGAGACGCCGTTCCAAGCTGAGCACACCCTAGAAGTCTACCAACATTGGTCACAACAGTTTCATAATGTTTGTGTTGAAGGAGATGCTGGTACTTTCTACATGGGGCCGTACAAGGAGTCGTTGATTCTGTTGACTGAACAAGATGGTTCTATATACTAGTTATTACGAGTAGTTATAATTAGAGTTGTATGGTAGTGACTGTGACAATATAGAAGTTGTCTTCACTGCCTAGTTAATGTGTTTTATGACCTTTGTTTTGTTAAAATATATCAGTTATTTTCATTAGTTTATGCTTTAGTGTTGATACATCAGTCATACTTGGTTGTTACATTTTTAAACAGGTTAAACTTCCATATGTGCTTGAAAGGACAAATGTATTCCATAAAAAGGGAATCGATCCCGCAAAATATACAATTTCATTTAAGAACGCCGAACGAGTTCCTAAGCAAGGTGGGGTTTTCGGAGATTGTGGAATATGGGCATGTATTTTTTTATACTGGCTGTCGCATTGCAAATCATTGGATGTGGAAGATCCTATTCAAGCTGCCCTTTCATATCGCGAACAACTGGCTAGGTTTTATCTGAAACATAAAGTCGTTACTTGGTAGCTTGTAACAAAAACTTCACAAGCAGTTCACAACCATGGTCAGCTGTCGGTATAGACAAGTAAGTGTTATGATCTTGACCAACTATCGCATGTTTTAAAACATTATATTCATTGATAACCATAACCGAATACATTTAGTATGCCAGCCCATAAAATGGTAGATATAATAGGTCTAGCATAACAATGGTAAACAATTAATATGATGTCTAGCTTAACATGAAATACATAGCAAATAACAACCAACTGATTAATAAAAGGTTCTTGAAGGTTCTGGCTCTTTTTTCATTTGTTGTTGCCATCTGTTGAGCCTGATTGATATTCCTCAGCAGTCCTGGAATAATCTGCACAGATCTTGGGCACATTGGTGGATCAAAAAACCCATTAAACCCGCAACTGTCTTGACCCTGTTAAAAGTAAACATATCTACATTATACTTTCATAAAATGCAACTATACATGTCTACACTGTCAATACTTACTGTTTTTGGACAACAATGAAATCTGCGGCCAGGGTTAGTTGCTGTCCAGGATGTTCGCAATACTGTAGGCAACCCACATTGACAGATCCTTGGTATGTACATACTTAGGGTGTGCAACTGTAGACGATTAACAACCAACTGATTAATAAAAGGTTCTTGAAGGTTCTGGCTCTTTTTTCATTTGTTGTTGCCATCTGTTGAGCCTGATTGATATTCCTCAGCAGTCCTGGAATAATCTGCACAGATCTTGGGCACATTGGTGGATCAAAAAACCCATTAAACCCGCAACTGTCTTGACCCTGTTAAAAGTAAACATATCTACATTATACTTTCATAAAATGCAACTATACATGTCTACACTGTCAATACTTACTGTTTTTGGACAACAATGAAATCTGCGGCCAGGGTTAGTTGCTGTCCAGGATGTTCGCAATACTGTAGGCAACCCACATTGACAGATCCTTGGTATGTACATACTTAGGGTGTGCAACTGTAGACGATTGGGGATCAAATAAGATGTAGATATTTTGTAATGGGGTTGGGGATGGTTGTGTTAGGTGTATTTATTTAATGGTGAAGTACAAAAAAAAATACACCTTACTTTAACAACACCACAATCAATTTAATGAGTTCACCAACTCTTAAATTGATTAAATCCTATTTGTTTAAATTGGTTTATTAAATTAAAAAATGTTAATACTTTTTATTTATTATTATTTTTTTTACTTCTTTTTTACCTTTTGGTCAAACTACTTAAGTATATGAAAGGATGGGCATTAATTGTTTTTGGATGTATGGGAAGTGTATGTAATCATGGGTTAGTGTTATAAAGTGGTGTCTCAAGGTCTTCCATTTAATCAATTCCCTATATTTGACAAAAAAATTACACACAGTTCTCTAAACTTAAAAAAAATAAAAAAAAATAAAAAAAAAATCCTAAAGAAACACAAAAAAATGACCACTCGAAAGCCTTTCATCGATGAGTTAGCTAGAGCTGCGGGGTCAAGGCTTGTGAAAGACATGATGATTGTTAAATTTAAGAGAGAAGTTGATGTTATCATACTTGAGGAAGCTGATCTGAGCAAGAAAGCCAATGAAATAAGGTCCAGGGTGACCGGTAGGGAGTCCGTTATTCAGGAACTAGAGCTATTGTTTGCTTTTGATTCCACCCTGCAAAGCCTTGATCATTTGAACCGGCTGCAAACAGAAGATCTAACAGAGATGTCAATGCTGCTTCAGAATGCCAGGAAGAAATGAAATTTGGCGGCTGATCTGTTGAAATTGATTGAAAAGCTACAGGCTATGGAGCTCTAAGCCTTTATTTTTATTTTGTGTTATGTCGTTTTGAATGGGTTTTTTTGGCTTTAGATGATCAACAAGTTTTTTTCATGTTTTAAAGTTGTCTGTTTATGTTCATTATCTGTAAAAAAAATATGCTTAATATCTATTAGATCAATATATATATATATATATATATATATATATATATATATATATATATATATATATATATATATATATATATATATATATTTTTCTGATTAAATATATAGTAGGCATACCTTGTGCTAGTTTAGTTTGTTAAAAACCTTTTTGTGTAAGGTTGCATTGTTTGGATGTCTTCTAACTAATTTGTAACCATATTCATTGCAGGATTGTTGCAATTTGTTCCGGTAAGAGGGTAGTTTGAACCAGGGTAATAGTCAATATGGGTGAAACCCAAATGACAGTCAAGGTGTTTATGCTTCACCCAATGCATAATGTAATGGATACCCGTAGTATTTTATTTCTTTAACCAACTTATGGAAAATGTAATAGACAACATATTTTCACTAATGTAAGGTAATATGTGTCAACTTAAATACTATGAGAGCAATAAATTTACAAACATAACATCTTCATAGTGGTAAACATAACATATATTATGTAATATAATATAGCGACCGATTAGTGATCATAACGTTAGATATATTAGTTGTAAGATACAGTCAGTTGATGGTTAACAAACCGTTGATATATATGAGTACCAACACCACGCACATTCTAAAGCCTTACAAACCCAACAACAGACCATACACAAACAAAGTAAATAACGAAATCAAACATTAACTATTCTTCAAATGAGTCATAACTGCCGATTTGCTCATCCTTCTCGTTCAACCCGTCACGTACTTCAGACATGATAGCAGTTAACGCCTCTAACCTTATTCGTTCCCTCATCTGAACCTTGCGCAAGTTTTCATATATAACCCAGCCAGCTATTTCATCTTCGTGGTCGATCGACCAGAGTTCTGCCATTCTAGCTGTTCTAATTTTGATCTTGGCATCCAGCTCATTGCGTCGTTCGCCTAGGTACCTAATAAAGGCTTCGTCTTCGAGTTTCTCATGAATAGTCAGAAGCTTGAAGCATTCGTGAAGTTTCTGTGTGCCAAACATCTGTTTCAGTTGATAGATCATAGGAGTTTCTGAAGCCATTGATTTTATTCTTATGAGACTTAGGGTTTTTTAGAGGGTGTAGATAAGTTAGAGCATATGGTTTACTATGGTCATGATGCAAGCGTATATAAAGAAGTATAATGGTAAGTGAACAGGTGAATATTCAATGCAGGGCTTTAATTGTAATTAATTCACACCTTATGTATACTTTCCCATGCAGATATATCATAGTTGTGTTTCATAAAATTGTTTTTAAAACGAACACATCAATTACTAGACCAACTGAGGTACCTAATGTGATTAAACGTGTTGTAGTCAAGTTTATGTATTTGTAAACGCAATATACTGGTGTAAATTTGACTCATTAACCCAAAAACAAGGGTTTCGTGTTTACATTCGTTAGTTATACTATGATAATTGAAGTTGACTGGACTATATTGGTCGTTAAAACTAGAATTAATAGAGAATTAATAGAAACATAAGCATAAATTGTTCAACATGCATTACATTGACCTTTTTGAAGTCCATCCTTCATTGTTTATAGTACATGGACACATAACCATTAAACATCAAACTGAGGATAGTAGTAACTATCATTCGACAAATGTTGTGATAACCCCCTGGCGTCACCCATTGACGACTCGTTGTGAGATGCAGGCGAATTATAGTGTTCAGATTCCATCGCATCTTCCACCGGCGCATCATCATCTTGATCATAATCCATCTCATCTTCCAACGGGGCATCATCAGCAAATTCTCGGTCGTCGTTTGTATTACGTGTACGCCGCAACTGTAAATGGACGAGTGTATATGGCACGTTATGAATATCAGGTAACACAGAAACTAGGTAGAGATAAATTAACTGAAAAACTTACATTCTCATTTGGCAATGGTTCACGAGAAGCGTCTCGATAGTGTCCCCCCGCACCACATCTCCCATAATGTACAATCCTAGGCTCCTCCCCTTGTGATCTTATACGGTGATTTGCCTTTGGACGTCCAGGTTGCCGCTTAACAAGAGCAGGCGGTAAAACAACTTGCAAGTCAACTGGAGTTTCCCACGTGTCTCGAAGAGGATGCACCAAATGTTCATATGTACGTTTCAGAGTTGTTTGGGAAAACCAACCCTTTGCCCAATGATTACAGTTACTCATGTGACAAAATCTAGCCACAGCACAAACGTGGCCGCAAGGTAACCCGGAAAGTTGCCACTTGCGGCAACTACAATCACCCTCTGTCAATTTAACTGTGTGCACGGCTTTGTGGTCCCTAACCTCATAAATTTGTGCATGCTGAATACCACGGACAACCCATGTGCTGCTTTTTATCATCCTGTCATTAACTTTACCAGTAGCCCAAGCTGTCAACGCGGTTGCAGGCGGTTCACCTATGAAATAGTATTCATATTATTCGTTGTTAAAACATCTAATGTGAAATAAACAATGATTAAAACAAGAATCTAATATGAAATTTCCAATGATTAAAATAAGAAATCCACATTCGTGCCTTTCACAGCATTACCTTCACCGTTGTATCTACGCTCAAATAACCACCGTTGAATAAGCTCTCGGTAATACTCTATTAACATTGTTATTGGAACATTGCGCACAAACTTGGTTAACGAATTTATTGACTCGGCGCTATTTGATGTCATGTAGTTGTATCTTTTTCCTGGACAGTATGCTCTTGACCACCTATCAAAACCAGCGTCTTCCAGTTTTCTGTACGCTTCAGGTCTTAAGCTTCTAATCTCAGAGATTGTGTTTTGAAAATCAGACTCCAAGTACGCTTTACATGTCTTCCAAAATAGGCCCTTGTACTTTTTAGTTTTCAATCTGCAATTCATCATCAAATACCGACAGCAGTACCCATGAAAGGCTTGGGGGAAAACAGTTTAACATGCAATGGTAATGACGTAATACCTATCAGATATAATAGCAAAACCATCACGTTCACCTATACATTCCTTCAGCTTCGACAGGAACCAGGACCATGATTCAACAGTCTCACCCTGAGCCACACCTATTGCAAGTGGTATTATCTGATTGTTAGCATCCATTCCGACAGCAAGCAGGTTGGTTCCAAGGTACTTTCCTTTTAGGTGGGCGGATCTATCTTTATAAGCGGCCGCATATACTTTAAGAAACTCCGGATCTATTCAGTTAAAAACATATAAGTCAGTTTAAAAAATAAATCTAATAAAAATATTATGATATATAAATTTGATATAATTTGTTAATTATGCTTACCGAAACACCAAATCCTACAAAACACATCTTGAATTGTCCTTCTGCATCTGTCTCAATGTGTGTCACAGTACCCGGATTTGCCAATTTAAGGTTGTAACAATATTTGGGTAAGATGGAAAACGAATCAGCATAGGATCCGTACAACAATTTTAGTGCATAATTTTTCCCAGTCCATGCCCGAAGGTAAGAAATGTCAATTTTCCATTCTATTTTAAAATCTGTCTTTATGTCCGTACATGTATACACTCGTCTGTTGTTCCTCAATTTTTCCATGATCATGTGACCAATTATAACCTTTGAAGCATTCCTATGGTTAGGGAGTAATTGTGTTTTTTCACATGTTTGTGACGGGTGAAGGCTGGTGACCCTAAAAATATTGCAATCTGCAAACTTGCGTGTGTAAATGTTCCAACTGCATTCTGGAACAGCACATCTAAGACTATACCTTTTCGAACAAGATTTAATAACGTAAAATTCAAACCCTTCTATTATAGCTTTCGTTGCTATTGCAATTATACAGTCTGCCTTATCAGTAAATCTATCACCTATTCTAATGGTACATGGAACTCTATTTTCCAAGTTACATCTGTAAGTATCTTTATATCAATTACAGGTGCAATTGGAGGGTCAGGCATATGTGTAAACATTTTGTTGGGATTATTTTCTGATGATGCATCAGGTATGTACGGCTTATTTAAATCAAAATCAGCAGACTTACAAGACGAATACGTTTTCACCTCGTGCAACTTGATAAACAGTTTCGGTATTTGGTCAGTAACATGTGAAGAATCACACACTAAGCTTTCAACGTCTTCATCATCATTAACATCAATTACTTCAGAGCATATTTCGTAGGACAGCGATATCTTAACATCTACACTGATGGAGAACTTTTGTCTGCAATAATTAACTAGATTCAAGTAGTTGATGTTGTGTGGGAGTAACACTTTTCGTGTTGATGTCTGACACACGAGAAAACATTTAAATTTGTTGGTGGAATTCTGAGAACTCATTGTGTTGAACCTGGTTTTAGTGTTTGTTAATTTTGAGTATGCTTATGCAGCATATACAGGACGAATAAGATAAGTACATAGCAATGAATATAGTAGTAAATTGCCTTAACAACCATATGAAGTTAAGTAAATGAAGTTGCATAAACATAGTACAATCTATTAACTTCCCTAACCACCAACCACCAACCACCAATCATACATTTAATTTTTTTTTGAACAGCAAAACCAATCATACATTTAATTGGTTCAACTACGCGATCCATAAAATCATAATTACAGCATAATAAGTACATTCGCATAATAATGTGAACAATACTTAAGACTGGCATCATAGGAATATTAAAGCTCATGTTTGTGAAATTGGCAAATACTTGAAATTTTTTGATTTGTTGTCTGCATGCGCAGTACGAAGCAGTTTGAAAAGATGAACCCAAATGAAGTTGAAGATTGGCAGCTATCGCTTGATGTAGACGATTCTGATCTATTCCTAACCTCCAACAAACGCACGATCAACAACCCAGAAGCACGTGTGGAGAATACAAGCAGTCAAAAAAATGTGTCAAATAAAAGCTTTGTTGTTCAAAAAAATGATTCTCAACCGGTTAGGATAATACCGGGCCCTGCGGGTATTGTTCAATCAGCAAAGCTGCTTAAAACACAGCTTATTGAGGACGGAGTCGAGGACTCCCAAACACCAACACAAGCCTTCATGCTGAAGGCAGATGAACAATTAGATCCGAATGAGTGTTTTACACGTGGACCGTGGGTTGTTGGAGCGGTTGATTATGTTCATAATAATGGGGGGATTGTCTACGGCTGTCTCGGAAACATCAAAAAATTTATGAAGAAAGGTAAACTTGAGCAAGTTATTGCAATAGTGATGTCTGTTTCTCCAAATGCAATTGGAGATCTAACAGTTACTTTGAAGGATCCTACTGGCTCAGTTAGTGGTGCAATACACCACAAAGTCATTAATGACGAGGGGGTTATGGAAGGAAACATTTTACCGAGGGGACAGCTTTGGTACTTGCTAATGTTTCAGTTTTTACTCCAAAAGTGTCTTTGCATTACCTTAACATTACCAAAAGAAACATAGTTAAGGTTTTCAATAAGGATACGCTTCCTGATAGTGGCAGTGGTACACAACTAACACAAGGTTGCAGTGGAGTTGCAGATTTTATGAGTCAGCAACGTAGGCGAAATGACTCAAATTTGTATTAGATTGACTGTCAATGTTTTATGTCTTATATGCTATGATCGTTAAGTATATATGCGCTGCTTAACTGACATGGCTACACTTAAATGTGTGTCTATGGGTTCCTTGAATTGGATTCCTTGAATATTTATGTGCTGCTAATTTTTCACTTGTTTAACCAAACAAAGTTAAAATATATAAGCTAGGATTACAATATATAGTTAATACCAGAAATAACATCAATAAAAAGAAAACATACATATAATTATATTTCTGCAATGTATTTCAACTGTGCCCGGTGTTCATTCGCCTTTGGTAGAACCACAACCTTCCAACCCATTGCTTTCTCTTAGGTATGCGAACACAGTTTCTAGCTTTGTTATTCTATTTTCTAAATCGTCACTCATTCCGTCAACAGGTGTTGGCTTCTCCTTTCCAACACCTTCCAGCTCATGATAGTAGTAATCGTTTTCCCTGAGCCATTTAAGGATATTTGATCTGAGATCGTTAGGTAAGTTCTTTAGCGCATCAAGTATTTTGTCAAACAAATGTAGGTTTGACAAAACTGTATCCCACTCCTCCTCGTCTGATCTAAAGGACAGTGACTTACCCTTTCTATTGTTTGACATTCTTATTGGATTGATTGTGACAGATTATTTTTGTGAATTTGTTCAATGAAAATTTTAGGGTTTATTGGAACAACAAATGAATTATGGAAAAAAAACCCCATTTGTTCGAAGTATTTCACTGTTCTACGACCCACACTTTTTGGACAATTAGGAAAGCCAAACCCGGCCCGGTTAACACAACTTCCATTACTACATAAACTTTAAACACACATTAAACTTAAAAGTTACTTAAAATGTTAACACACATTAAACCTACAATTAACATAAAACATAAAAGTACGCTTCAATTAAATGAATCATAAGACACATAGCCCGCGCGACTAGAATAGGAGGCACTTGAATCGTCCTAACTCGATGGCACAGGTGGAATACCCATTTTCCATCGCCGTTCCGCTATTTGGTTTCTCCTATTCATTATTTGGAATACGGGAAATAGATCTGGTGGAGTGTTTTTGGCGGAACTGTCTTCCGGTGGTGTGTTGTAAACCGATTCGTTAACAGGTGATGTGTTGTGCGACATTGTAAAGTATGAAGAAGAAAAATCAATTCTTGGTAATTTGTGTGTGTATTTCATTTTAAATTTACGAATATGTATTTATAGGATGATTGTTTACATTTATATTTAACATTTTATCCCGCTTTCATTTTGAATCCAATTTTGATAGTATCGAGCTTAATTTTTTAATTCAAATGTTGAAAGTGTCTAGCTTTGTGAAAGGGCACACCTTTATGAAAGGACACATGATTACGTTCAAACTACTGCAAAGGATGATTAAATATTAGAAACATGAAAAATCCTAAAGATACACTATTAATACAATTGTTGTTTACAACATCCATGGAAATACTCCCAGCAGTTACATATACTCCACATCATCTCCCTCATCAATTTCATGATGGACATAAAGCACCTTGTGTTTCCAGAAATAAGAAATCATACGTTCACGGAACGCAAGGGCAACTTCGCGGGGGTCACCAAACACTAGTGGCATGTTGTTCGTCAACCTGTGTAACAGTAGACAAACCCAAACACCACAATCTCCATACCCACCCGATTGACATGGAACACATTCTGAAAACTGAAATGTAATTTGGTACGACCCCAACTCTAATCCCTTACTTTCTAACACTCCACTCTCATTCAGGAACACCGGAAGTTGACGCGACAACTTTTCCCGCATACTTACCCACCACCTTCTGTTCTCCTGTATTGGCAAATTCTTTTGTCGCTTACGCGGGGTCGACGAATCATAAATTGTGATACTCCCTGTACTGATTTGCAGCTCCGCAAGCGCCCAATGGGTGCCCGGTTCATTAAGAGGGAAATATAACTGCAAACCAAGTAAAATAAGCAATGAATATTATGATTATATGAATACACAACCCCATATATAATTTGATATACATACCTTCTCTACACTCGTCAATGGCACATGGTATCTATTGGAAGTTGCATACGAGAGAGGCATGCCACCATCTAGTAGAGTTGAAGCAAAAAAAGAGCTAAAAAGGGACCAGTCTGCAGCAGGTTGCCTAAATCGCCATATTACGTCTACCAAACTTCCATATGCTGTTGTGACAAACAAAAATTGGTACTATAAGATATCCTATTTTATAACTTAAGGATATGAATATTTACAACCCATAAGAAGAAACATACACCAATTTGTATACCATTCTAGTCGTACTTAACAACCAATAAACAACGGCATTAAAAAAACCTAATGCGATTCAGACACAAGTTAATAAAAAGGGATTCAACAAAACATCAGTTGCAAGATTGCTGTAATTGAATATAAACTCGTTACTTACCATGTCTGTCAGCCAACCTCTTTTTACCTTGTCCAATCCCAATAATGCAATCCAGAATTCATCATCAACAACAATATGACATCCGCCCCACGAAAACTTGTACATTTTCAGGGACTCTTCACTGTGACCTTTTTTTAACAAGTATTTCAAATATCCAGGCACAGTCACTTTCCATGGGTTTGCTCTTTTGTGCCGCTTAGGATCCTGGAACAAAACAGGCCAGGCGTTACATATTTTGTGAATTAAAGATTAATAAAGTAGCACGCAATGTATTCGAATACTGTACCTCACTAAAAGGTTCGACATGTAGTTTTTGCCAATCAATGTCGTTTGTAGTTAACAGTCGGGGACCATCGCTGGTATCATTGATTGGGCATTCTACTGGCACCAAAGGCTTAGTCACCTTTCTGGCTATCTTAGCTCTTTTTCTTGGTTGTGGAGTGGTTTCGGGTTGCTTTTGGTAAGGTGTTACGCATGCAGGACCAGGTTTTCGGCGCCTCCGCGTACCTCCGTACACATCCTCTTTATAACCATTTGGGGGTGGGGATGCCATCAATTGCTTCATCATTTCATTGTTTGTTAATTCTCCAATGAACTTATCAAGATCATTCTTTTTTTGGTTAAAAACAATCAAGTCAATAGTATTCGCCTCCAACGATGTAGCACAATCCATAGTTTGGTTCACCCGTGTCTTATCTTCTGACCGAACGTCTGCACCAACCGCGTTTTGTTTTTTTTCTTCATTTGCCGTTACAGAGACATCGGTATTGGAGACATTATCGTCTTCAAAACCAGCCGACATATTATCCAAAGAATAATTTGGTAATTGTCTCTCCACATCCATGTAATCACTCAAGGGATCATTCCCCTGTAAAATTTTCATTACTGTAAACATATAACCAAACAAATTAAGAATAAAATAACAGTTAAAAATATATTACTTTGTCAGGCATCTCGCAATCACCAAAAGGCGCAGATGGTGGATCTGTAACAAGACAATGGTTTGGCTCTTGTCTCTCAACATCCAGCTTATCACCCGTCACATGCTTGGGCTATAAAAAATAACATTACTATAAATGCATAACCAAACAAATTTGATACAAAAAAACAAATTAAATTTAATTAACAAACAATATTATCTTACTGTATCGGGTACGGGCAATTAACACCAGTCAATGAAGGTGGATCGGTCACATAAGCCATTGCATCAATAAACCGAGTAATTGTGGATGGCTGTGTGTATGCCTCATAAGTAATATTATCTACTGCACCAGCCGTTCCAATACGTGGTTGTGAGTTTACATGATTCAGCTTTTCGGTAACTTCTTCATGATTTTTCTTAAAACACTCATTTTCTTCCTTTTCTTTGACTTTAATAGGCTCAACCGGTATTCGGACAGAAGCACCATACAGTTTCCTTAATTCATCAACCTTAGAAACAAGTTCCGGCTGCACATCCAGAACTTCTTTACACAGTGCTTCAAACGCGTCCATTAGCTGACGTGCTTCTGTAACAACATACTTTTCAACATACTGACCATCATCCCGAACAAAAGTTTCGTGAACAATGTCCTGTCGGACATTGTTCTCTGGTAGGGCCACATCATGTAAACCCTCTTTTCCATCAACAATTTCTTTGGGAGACGCATCCTTTGAAACTTTCTAGCTCCCTATCAAAGATGAACCCTCTTTATCCTTATCCAACCCAACAACAACTGGTCGAATGGCTTGGATAAAAGGAACATCCTCTCCTCTAAAAAAGCCAAGACTTCGAATGAACCATGGTTGCTGCAGTTCTCTCTCAGTTGGAACAAGGTCAATGATGGGTTTTGGATCCTATTAATTCATTCAAGATTAAACATTTACTATCTGTATAACAGCACATGTTATAACAAGAGGGACAAAAATGTGAGTATGATTACCTGCACAAACAACCGCTCATAATCTGTTTTTTCAAATCTCCTAAAGTTTGTCCAACCTAGTCCACGCGGAATTATATCCGTGTCTTTCGACCACCAGTTTTTGCTGTTAGGGTATGTTTCAAGAATCCATATCTAATTTTATCATGAAAAAAACAACAAAATTAGTTAATGAATGCAAAAAATGGAATGTTAATATTAAAAAAAAAAACATTATTAGACAGTAAAAAAAAAAGGTCCTCACATACTACTAACCTTTAACGCCCAAACAAAACCATTCAGATTATATGTCGCCTGTTTCTTCGATTCAAGCTTCTTTAACTCTAAATGCATATTGGCATGCTTAGGAACAACATTGACTGTTCTTTTGTAAAAATATGTCCACATGTATTCTCCCCATGGATATGCATTCCAAGCAAAGAAATCATCAGCTAGTGTCAATAGATGGTGAGGCACGTTTAAAAACTCTTCACGGCCCATAAATATAAGCTCACACACAACCAAAAGACATACCCTTACGGCATCTTCATCGTTCAATGCAACCCATCGTTGGTCATTCTGAACAACAGCCCATAGCTCGCTGGCCTTTACACTCTTTGTTTTTTTGGATTTCTTCACAGGAAACACACGGTAAGTAAAACAACTTTGCCTACTATCTTCAGGAGGAAGATTGCCACATCTAAAACCAGTAATTAAACAAAACTCACGCCGACCAAAATGAAGTTCCTGATCACCTATTTTGTAAATTAAATCTGGGGAAGAAATACTTACTTCTGGCACAAAAACTTGATGTTGAAGAACATAATTCAACAAATGATTATCATTGGGGCTATGGGGGATATCTAACCAACGCCCAAAGACACTATTCCTAAACATAATATCACGATTTGGGTGGGCTGCCAACTTAGCTTTAATCTTTACCAGGTAATGCAACTTAGACCGGACACTAACTTTTGCATCAAATACCTCGGTTTCAATTGACATATCCGCCACTGCTACAGTTAGGGTTTTTGGAAAATAAATTGAAATGCAATATGTGTTTGGGGAAGTTTGATCGGGTATATGTTCTTGTTTTTTGTGGTTCGCTCTTTTTTGCTTCTTTAGTTTGGGAAACTGCTACTAATTCTTCCAATAGTTACAAGGTTTATTCTGTGTTTGATTTAGATTGTCTTAGTTTGTATTTTGAATTTTTTGTTTTTTTAAACTATCAAGTCGCATATTGTATATTTTTTTACAACTTGCATATATTAAAAAATTAATTAAAAGTACAAATCGCATTAAATGTAGTAATAAATAAAAAAAATACATTAAAGTACAAAGCGCATAAAAAGTACACATATCTATCAAACACCATTTCTACAAAGCGCATAAAAAGTTCTTATACTATTTCAAATATCAAGTCACTTAAAAAAAAATTGTACATGTTGCATAAATAAAAAGTATAAAAAGTACAACTATCTAATCAAACAAAAATTGTACAAATCGTATAAAAAGTACAAATACTATTGCACATGTCAAATCGAAATAAAGTTTGTACAGTTCGCATAAAACACTACTACAAAAACAGACATAGAGCCCGGTTGAAAATGGCTATAGAGCCCGGTTTTGCTTGAGGGCACAAAGGGGGAGGGACTCTATGATGAATTGGCATAGAGCCCGGTTTTAGGAACGAGCTTTATAATTCGTAATAGAGCCCGGTTGGATTGTTGGAAACCTTGCTCTATGTGATTAAAAAATCTATTTTTAATTAGCATAGAGCCCTGTTTTTTGCATACAAAACATGGCTTAATGATTTTTTTCACTTTTTTTTTGTTAGACACCACCTGTGACATTGTATTTCCAGATTTATAAACCCACAGGACTACCAGAAACAAAATTTTAACAAAACGAATGGAATTAAGATCAGTTTCACAAATCACAATAGTTTAAGTTTAATACAGGTCCTAACATACTAAATACCACTAACTAATTAAGCATCACAACAGTGGTTTCGCAATCAATTGTTTTGTTGGGCTAAAGGAAAGGAGATACACAAAAAAGACATGACAACATGCCAAACTTTCCTAAACACTAACATGATTGTTGATTAGATGCCAAACACTGAAATGCACAAGCTCACAATGTCATTCCAAGGCATCTATAAAAAGTAACTCAATCAGTGATGATTTCGGAGCTTTCATGTTGGCTTGTTGATGCACACCTGAAATATACAGTTTAGCATAAGCATTTTCCTCATCCAAATACTTGAAAGTGCTTGTATACTTTTAGAAAACACAAAGAGCAAATAAGGCTTACCTATATTATTGTTTCTTTTAAAAAGTCATGTAAATCTATACACTCAGATGATGCTTCCTGCATTTGCTTAACACTCAAGTATGTGAACGGTCCACCACCAACAATATCAGGTCCAACAGCGGATGCATGTTTTCTTGAACGCATAAAACTTGTATGTGTGTACTTGTGTGGTCTGGCTTTTGATTTCAACGATTATTTAACCTTATCCAGAATATGATCAGGAGGACCATGAAGCAAAAGCCTTTGTACCGCATAATCATCAGGCATCATATTACCTACATAACTACCATATAATATGCAGCATTTATATCAATAGAAAATAAGAATTTGTTGTATTGTATATATATATGCTTTTTAAGTTGTCGTCTTTCATGACGTGCTACAAATTTGTTGTATTACATTAGATGATTCATGATTTGACACGTATTTTGGTATTTATGTATAAGACCGTGTGAGAGAGAGAACCTGTGATTGTATGTTGTCAACCAGTTCTTGCAACCGTGCAGCTTGTTGAGCATAAATCCCGCTTGAACTTCTACTGGATGCAGGTAACTTTTCCAGCATGATTTCAAGGTAACTCTAAATTTTTCAAAAACAAAAATAATGATAATAAAAAATTAGAAAACCGTGAAGACTTGAAACATAATCATAAAGTGGACTGCCCAGGTCCATGGATGCAAGTAACACAGGAACTTCATATGAAGGGTTAGTCACACATCACCTCAAACTTCATATGAACAGACGCAAGTAACACAGGAAGATGTCTATTATATACTACTCCATATATGCACAAACCAGAAAATTATGCAATCCAAAACATCATATTAAACATTTTTATGATTTTGGCCCATGTCAAAAATGGTCAAGTTCCACCATTGCTAATACGCCAGGTTTCATGTAACAACCCATTTGATACTCAAGATAACTAACTACTCTAAACAAAAGATTACTTATTGAAATTCAAAAAAATCAACTTATACCCATTAGACCGTTTATAACCATCATGTTTCAACTTAATACAACCCATGTGAATATATACTTGTATATTATTGTTAAAAGTTCTTTCAATGCAGCCAATTTTAATATCGTGTTTCAACTTAATAGAACCCAGTAAAACCCAATACTATATATAATAATAACTAGTATAAACGAACCTCAGTCATGGATGACAAACGCTGAGGATGAGACCTGCAAGCAGATGATGTTGAAGGCATACCTGTCACCACAAATACAAAGAACTAGTACAAAATGTTCTCCCTTTTACTTTCCCACGGCTACACTCACCCATAAAAAAATCTTTCTTATCTATGCCTCCCAAGCATCATGAACTTCTTTATCGATACATGCATCCCATTGATAAATAGTCTGAACACATAACATTTGTTAAGTTTATTATATAACTTACACTTTAAAAGTACTTTTAATTGGTTTATTCTTTAAAGTTGTAGTGTCCACAGTTAGTTACGAGAAGCTTCATCAACTTCCTTCAAAATAGCCAAGGCCCATGAGATGTATTCATAAAGATTTTGAAGATCTTACGAACAAGACCTCGATTGTTAACAAACCTGCAAAAAGAAACAAAAACATTTTAGTATGAATTTCATTCTTTTATTTGGTTTTAAGATGTGCAAGTGCGAACACATGCTCATTTTCAATAACCCAAGTCTCCTCTCATTGTTCACTATAGCATAAATGGAGCAAATAGTTAGCAATCCAAATAATAATAACATGAAAATCAGTAGCATAACCAAACATAATTCGCTATCAATCTTTGTCCTTTAATTTTAGATTGTTCAAAAGGTTCTTTTGTTAAACTTACCCCAAAACAACAAACAAGCTATCATAGTATTTGAAAGAAAAATACAACTAAAAGTCAAAGTATACAAAATAAAAAACGGCCAAGCTATCTTAGTCTTTAAAACAAATACACTTACATATAAACAACAAAAAGTCATGCTATTTGGGCTATTATTCTAAAAATGGCCAGAGTATACACAATTAAACACACACCCAAAGAAGCTAGCATAGTCTCATTTAACAAATAAAATTGACATTTAATACTAAGCATAAGTTAACATTCATTAAACATTATTAAGATGTAATGAACCTTAATAGCAGCAAAACTAATGTTCCCTCATTTATATAAATTTGGGGCCACATTAACCCTAATTTAAAAAATCATAAAATCACTAACTTAACACAAGAACACTTCAAATTGATTACCAAATTGAAGATATGATACAATAAATTACCTAATTTATGGATAACTGAACTTCAAAATTGGTGGATGGTGACTAGTGATGGCTTCCGGTTGACCACAGAGACGAGAGAGGATTTTTGAGAGATTAAGAAATTAGTGTGAGATAAGTTAGAGGATATGAGATCTGAGGTCAAAAGGATAAAAGATGTGTGGAGGGAGGATTTGATTTTGGGGAAAAATTTAGGCGGACTTTTGGGGAAAGTTTTGAGCGGGACTAATGGAAATTTTTAAGGTGGGTATTGGATTATAGCCCGGGTTTGAATAAGAAAACAGGGCTCTAATGGCTTAGCACATAAAGCCCGGTTCTATAATAGAGAACATGGCTCTATATTACTAATAGAGCCCGGTTTTTTGGAAGAAAACATGGCTCTATACTTTTCCAACATAAAGCCCGGTTTTCTGAAAGAAAACATGGCTCTATACCCTTTTCCTAAATGCAAGATCCGTTTAGAGCCCGTTTTTCACTAAAACCGGGCTCTATTAAGGGGGCTCTATTCACAAATCTGTAGTAGTGAAAGGTACAAATACTATTTCAAATGTCAAATCGAAATAAATTGTACAATTCGCATACAAATTTAATGTATATTTTATTTTCAAAAATTGTACAAGTTGCATAATAGTACACTTACACATAGTACAAGTTGCATAATTGTACACTTACACATAGTACTAGTTGTAAGAAAAAGGACACTTACACACATGTACTTGTGTCTTACACACACTTGTAAAAGTGTACTTGGTACTAGGACATGTGGCAACATTGTATTGGTTTGTACGATTCGCTTAGGTTACATAAGTCGCATAGAGGCAAAAGCGAAATGTAAAATAAAAAAAGGGCAAGGCTTGAAGCATGCTCCAATTCATGGGGCAAATACACAATTACCCCTTATTATTATTATTATTATTATTATTATTATTATTTATACATAGTTGGAACAAATGTGAAACTTGGTTGTATTATATGGTGAAACTTAAATGAAATATTGATTTGTAACTTTTAGAATGACACCGGCTGGGGACCCCCCTTCACCTAGGGCTGCTCATGCAGCTGCTGCCGTTGGGACTATGGTCGTATTTCAGGTGATTAGATACTACATGCATTTGTGGTCCAACATAGAAGCACGAGAATAAAATACACTTCATTGTTTGTGATTTGTGATAAAGTTGATGCTGCATTGCTAGGGTGGCATAGGTCCAGCTGGCCATTCGACTGATGATCTTTATGTGCTTGACTTAACTAACGACAAATACAAATGGCACCGGTAAGCGCCTCCCACTGATATGTTTGGGATGCTTTTTTTCATTGATAAGGTATTGATATGACATCTTATTTTACACGAGTGCAGAGTCGTTGTTCAAGGGCAGGGTCCTGGACCTCGTTATGGTCATGTCATGGACTTAGTCTCACATCGATATCTTGTTACTTTTAGTGGCAATGACGGTAAGTGATGGACTAGATGTCCTACAAATTGAACCTTAATTAGTAACTCAAGACTCCAAATAAAAACTCGATATTCTTGCAATAATGCTCTTTAATCTTTGTTTTGCTCAAAAATAACATGCACACCGTATTTTCCGTTTTCTTCATAAAAATAAAATAGCATCTTTTTTCTCTAGGAAAGAAAGTGCTTTCAGATGTCTGGGCATTGGATACTGCTCAAAAACCATATGTGTGGCTGAAGCTAGATACAGGGGGTGACAAACCTTCAGCTAGAATGTAAGTATGCATTTTCTTTGTGTGCACATTTTGAAATTCACAGGGGTATTTACAATATTACGATTCTGCAGATGTCACATTTTTATCTTAACCAGTTTGTAGAGTTATATTCATTTTATCATTTATTTGTATACAGGTATGCTACAGCTAGTGCACGCTCGGATGGTATGTTTTTGCTTTGTGGTGGAAGAGACACCTCAGGCGTGGTATGTTAATTTGGTTCTGCTGCATGTCATATCCAACACACACATACAACACACGTGTATATATGCATCTACAGCCTTACATTTTTTGCTGATGATTGATTGTATATGTGCATGATTTACAGCCTTTAGATGATGCTTACACACTACTTATGCATAAAAACGGACAATGGGAATGGACTCTTGCACATGGTGTTTCACCATCATCAAGATACCAACATGCTGCTGTAAGTATTAGTTTATAATCCTCAATTGAATACTTCCTTTTGCAGTAAAAAAACAAAAATCAAGATTTTAAAATTCTGATAATGTTATATTATTCAGTATTGTTGTTAATTTGAAACTATTTGGCTTGTGATCAGGTATTTGTTGGTGCTACATTGCATGTCACAGGAGGAGCTCTTAGGGGAGGGCGTGTGGTTGAGGGTGAAGCAGCTGTTGCAGGTTAATTGCATGCAGATATAAATTTTCAATTAATTCACTGAAGAAAGTGTAATATTTGCTATTGCGATTACATATTATAGTGCTTGACACGGCTGCTGGAGTTTGGTTAGATAGACATGGTTTGGTGACTTCGTCACACAGTAGCAACGAGTAAATTGAAGATCCGTCTTTGGAGCTCATGCGTCGGTGTCGGCATGCCACGTCATCAGTTGGTTCTTGTGTTTATGTATATGGTGGTCTTAGGGGAGGTAAGTCTTCCCTCTTTTACATTATAACTTTGCAAAGCCAAAGATTCTTGGTGCACCGGGCCGACAATAATAAGTTTATTTGTTTACTGTGCTGCAGATCTCTTGTTAGATGATTTTGTTGTAGCATAAAATTCTCCCTTTCATTCGGATGTCAATAATACAAGTGAAAAGGGTTCAAACATGACAACTTCTAGGACACACAATTTATGCCTGTTTGATCCTATATCTAATGATGACGGATCTGAAAGTCCATTATCCACCGGCACAAGGTTATGCTCATTTTCCCTTTGGTTCCTACCATCATGGGTGGACCTACAAGGAATCCAGGATATGCACGTGCATACCTTAAAATATAGGTTACTAGTAAATATATTGTACTATTTAATAGCATTAGGAAATATATCAATTCTTTTGTTAAGGTATTGCATACCATGGTTGAAAATCCTTGATCCGCAATGCTTACAACCCTTTACACGTTGGAAATTCAATAATGAAACACATAATTGTATTTGCAGTGTGGAAAAAGAAGTTGATGCTGCTCTTTGTATGTGGCAAGCTGCACAATCACATATTGCAACTCTCAACGAAATGATGGGTCCAAATGTGAATTCACATGCTGCTGGGACTACTTCAGAGGGCAGTGAAACACCCCGAGATGTTCAACTTCACCCTAGAGCTGTGTGTGTCATCTCTATTAATATGTATGTTAGGGATTTTTTCTTATTTTGGGGTAAACGAACTTGATAGTTATATGTTGCAGGTTGTGATTGCTAGAGAAGCAGTAGGAAACCTTGGTGGGTTGGTAAGGCAGTTATCATTGGATCATTTTGAAAATGAGAGTAGACGTATGATGCCCTTTTCAAATGACATGTCATCATGTCCTGCAAAACGGTACATGAGGCAAAAGTCACCTCAAGGCTTGCATAAAAAGGTAACATTTAAGAAGTTGTGCTTGTTGTGTAGCTCTTTTCCTGATATTAAAGGTGGCAAGATGACAAGGTCAAGTGGACCGGACCGGTCACGGATAAAAATGGGACTGGGTTGAAATAGACCAGTTCTTAGTACAGATTGAAACATGTCGGATTAGATTGGGTTGGCTTGACCCACAATTACTTTTTAGTCAGTTTTAAAAATATATATGGTCGCTTACTCGCTTTATTTGGTTAAATGTGTTACAAAAACTCAAACAATATTATCACATTGATGGCTTAAATATCCTTGTATCAAATGAAATTAGGTTCTGGCCAACTTGCAACCTGCTTGACATGTTCCCCTTTTTAGCTATTTTTTGGCCACGTTTGAGATAAAACACAACACAAATTAACCCAAGCTTAAATAATGGGTCAAAATAGGATTGCTGTATGCAAAGTAGAGATTGAACGAGTCTTTCTTTCAGGTGCTTGCTACTTTGCTTAAGCGTCGGAACTGGATACCGCCTGCTGACAGGAGGTTTTTTCTCGACGCCTATGAAGTGGGAGAGCTTTGTTATGCTGCTGAGCAGATATTTGTCAGTGAGACTACAGTCCTTCAATTAAAAGCTCCAATTAAAAGTGTTTGGTGATCTACATGGACAGTTCACTGATCTCATGCGCTTATTTGATGAATATGGATTCCCTTCTAGTGCTGGAGACATAACGTAAGCCCATACATTCATCTGTATGGCTTAAAATCTGTATTAATCAGTTTGATTCTTCATATACTTGATCTATCAACAAACATTGAGATTTATAAATGTTATATAGGCTTACAATGGGTCCGTATACTACATTGCTTATAATAACTATATTCACTTTCTAGAAAAAAGTTCAGCATACAGAAATCCCGATTTCAAGCGATTTACACAGATAGAAGTTAAGAAATAAAAAAAGAGCAAAATTCTAGAAAATTAAGGTTTTTGACTTTTCTTAGTCCTTTCTTTTGAGTTATTTTATTTCTAACCATTATTTGAACAATTACTATTCAACCATTCCTTTTTACTTTCAGATATATCGACTACTTGTTCCTTGGAGATTATGTTGATACAGGACAACATAGCTTAGAGACAATCACTTTGCTCCTAGCTCTAAAGGCAAGTTTACCTTATATTCCCAGTCACTAATCTATTTCAAGACCGAGTTTTATTTTTATTTATTTATTTATTTTTATTTATTTATTTTAGATTAACAATCCTGAAAATATTCACTTAATACGTGGGAATCATGAGGCTGCTGATGTAAATGCACTCTTTGGTTTTCGTCTTGAATGCATAGAGAGAATGGTACACATTGAAACTTTTGAACATTTGTTATCATATTTATTTCTTTTTGACATCTGATGATAGTAGTTTTTTGTTTTGTTTTTTTTTTTTGTTTTGTTTTGTTTTTTCTTTTTTTTTTGTTTTTTTTGTTTTTTGTTTTTTTTTTTTTTTTTGTTTTTTTTGTTTTTTTTTTTAATGATGTATAGGGAGAGAATGATGGAATTTGGGCATGGCAGCGGTTCAATCAGTTGTTTAACCATCTTCCACTCGCAGCACTTATTGAGCAGAAGATAATATGTATGCATGGTGGCATAGGAAGATCGATTCATTCAGTTGAACAAATAGAGAAAATAGAGAGACCAATAAACATGGATGCTGGATCTGTTGTATTGATGGACTTGCTATGGTAAGTTCTTGCTTATATAAGTTTTGAATTTTGTTGCTAGTTCTTTTGAGCAAGAAAGAAGTACATTAAGTGAAAAACATAATTTATTTTAATCGAAAGTTATGGTCATTTTCAAGTTTTGGTACATTTTTACTTGTAGGTCTGACCCCACAGAAAACGATAGCGTGGAAGGTTTGAGACCAAATGCAAGGGGACCTGGTCTTGTTACTTTCGGGGTATGTATGCATCTTTTCGTATTAGGTGACTTATTCCTAATTTTACTTGCCCAATGAAAATATGTATTCATGTAAGCTTCATTCAATATAAAATGTTAAACACTTCATGAAGTTATTTAAGGAATGAAGCAACCCTTGGAACAAAACCCAAAACATATATAAGCAAGAACAATGGCTATGGTAATTGTTTTTTGCTTATATACGTTTTGGTCATACACAAATACTAGTAAAAGCCCAATAAGTATATCAAAATCAAACAAACTATGGTTAGGTTACCTCATAAAGTAAGAAACGACAATGTTGGGGGGCAACCCGACCCATTTTAACTTGTATTAAAAAAAAATACCCATTTTGACTATCCTACTCGCCTATTCTGACTCACACCTTTGATACACCATAATGAATTGTAATTACATGCAGCCTGACAGGGTTACGGACTTCTGTAAAAGAAACAAACTTCAGCTGATTATAAGAGCACACGAATGCGTAATGGATGGATTTGAGAGATTTGCTCAAGGGCAGTTGATTACCCTTTTCTCAGCAACAAACTATTGTGGTAACTATTAGCTATTCTTTGCTTCTTTAGATTGCTTTGGTTGTTTGTGGCCAGATGACTTTAAATTGGGCTAATTGTGTACAGGAACTGCCAACAATGCCGGAGCTATACTAGTAATTGGAAGAGGATTAGTAGTTGTTCCAAAACTTATTCATCCGTTGCCCCCACCGCTTGAACTAGAAACATTCCCAGAATATGTCGAAGAACGCCACTGGATGCAGGTAATCATAATTATCACATTTAAATCTATAATAAAAGTTTGAAAGTAAACAAAAAAAGAGCTGGTAGGAGAACCTGCGCTGCCCATTTCAACCTTTGCTAACAATATTTAGTCGTCTGCTATGATTGTAATATGATCATGATTGATGTATGTAGGAGCTAAATAATCAAAGACCACCTACTCCTACACGGGGCCGGCCCCAACCTGATCACGATAGGAGCTCGCTTGCATATATCTAACAACACAAGTTCATATTTTCGAATTCACTTTAATATATAACAGAGCTTTTTCTGCCGAAAGATCAGATTATCAGTCTAGTTTGCAGATATGCTACAACTACAAGCTGCATAGGTCGCTTGTTGTTCAAAAGCTGTCATTGTACACAAGAAGCAATGTTTTTTTAAGTTGCACAGTTTTGTATCCATTTCAAGAAAAATGTAAGGAAGTGTTTGTACTTTATGTTGATCTTCTGAGCATATAATATTTTTTAGTGACAGATAAAAAGTATCTCTTGGTTTTTAATATATATTAATGGGTTTAGTTTTTTTGATTTTGAACTAAATCGACAATCTGTTTTAACGAGTGACCATGTTCTTGTGACTGTCTGTACTGCATATGCTAGGCAACAACACTTTTATTGATGTGTAGTGATTTAGCAAAGTTCAATAAATGATAGCAAACATATCAAAAAAGTGCTAAACAGTTATGAAATATATGACCCAGGTACTTAATAAGTGATACCTGATGTATTGACACAAAGAAAGCAGACCAACTAGCTGGTCATCATCCCTAACTGAAACTATGGACTTTCTTGTTGATCTTTGAAGATTATAGCAAATGCATAGCCGTGTGTAATCTTTTTATCTCCATGTCGCGGATTGTGCTGATTGCAGATTATGGTGCTCAACTGAGTAATAACACAAAGTAAGACGACACTGTGTTAAATGCAACATTTATAAAACATTGCAGCAACAATACACACTGTAGCATCACAATATCTAAGGGTCAAGGGTGTTAACTAGAAGTGCTTTTTGACATTAAGTTTATTAAACTAAATCAAGTAGTTAGCTCCAAATGTAAACATATATTTCCATCTTAAAAGTGTTCCTAAAATTGGTCAAATTAAACCAGAGTATAAAATACATCATCTCAAAGCATCATTTGAACACGAGATTTTCTACATAATCTTAAACTAGATCGAACACATACAAGAATGTAGAACACGAGCAACTAGCCTTGGACTTTCATCAAACTCCTGGAAGGTATTCCAATACGACTGATAAACGCTTTCTAATATGATAGACTAACTTTTGTGGTACTGAATTGAAGATTCCTACCATCATATTAACGACAAATAAATCGAAATCCAAAAGTTTAAGTAAACCAAAAGTATGGGTTAAAACTGGTCGGGTCAGTTTGATTGCAAGCAATTATTTCCTCAGATTTCTTTACATATAAATAACAACTTGCACAGATAAGCACAAGGGGGTCCTATGAAGGGGCAGGGGAGGGTCCTGGCCCCCCCAAAATTTGCGGCACCTAGTGTAAATATTATAGGTTTTAGGGGTAATTTAGTTGAGGTTACAAACAAATCTCGTATTCCCCCCCCCCCCCCTCCCCCCCTCCCCCCCCCCCCCCCCCCCCAAAAAAAAATAAAAAATAAAAAATAAAAAAAATTGTTCTAGTTCCGCCACTGGATACACAGTGCGTTCACAGGTTCAAACAACGATATCAATGAACAGATTTCAACGCGATAGTAAAATTTATAGCCAAATTACCCTGTCAACAAGTGATGCCTCAAGCTGACAGGATGGCACAGACAAACAACATCAGGGCATTGATTCTTTAACCAAAGACACAATAAGCAAAAGAACCATGAACATTAAAATATATTAATCTATTAGTACTGTCATTGGACATTCATCAAACACCTGGTGGGCATTCCGTTTGAACGCCCCACAATAACAACTGATCATAAATGCGTATTAATACCAAGCAAATTAACACGAGAGTTTTGTTGAAATAACTTACATTACTTTCTACAACTGTAAACCTTTATAATAAAAAAGAACATCTGGAATCAAGATACCATGGGGAAAAAGTCATAATAGGTAATACTATTACTTCACATGGTAACCGAAGGCATGCCCTGCATCACAAATTGTTCCAAATCAAGATACCATGGGGAAAAATCATCTGAGATGGGGAAGAAGCAATCATCGTTATCACTTGACCGAGTGACACTCACATAACCGATGGGAGTGGGAGTGTCGTTTCAGCATCAAATTTTAAAACTAATCCAAAATCCACCACATCTTCCTCGTATATCAAATGTAACCCACAACTCATAACATCTATATTAAACCGAAGTTCCACAATGTCACCTGCTTCCACCACAAGTGTTTTATCATTAAGTGGATAAAACATGACAATCAGGGTACATTTCTCATGATCCCTAATCTCAATAAGATGACTTTTTTCTTTCGTTTTATTATGTATTGTTGAAAAATTCCCATAGGAGTTTGTGGTTGCACAGAAGATGAGACCACATATCTTGTTATGATGAAAGTGCTTTAATGGTGCCACAAAAGATAAAACATTTCCACTGTTTCGATAAGTACACCACTCAGGTACCTCCTTCCCCGAGAGAGAGATGTGGAATCCTTCAGTGCTCGTGAGGGATTCCTGTATAGCATTCAAGCATATTATTTAATAATACATGAAAAAGGCCTCTTCATTGCAAAATATGTATACGCTTCAAATGGAGAGGTTTCTTACCTTGAACACTTTGGAAGGAAAAGTATATGCCTTTTGCCTTGAATCAAATGGCATCACATCTAATGACGTACAATATGTTGCTTCTATATCTGTCAATTGCGATGGAAGAGGTGGAAGCAACTGTAATTCAGAACACTCGTTTATATAAAGTTTCTCCAGTTGCGAAAGGTTGCTGAAGCTCTCCGGTAGACTCGAAAATGTGTTTTTTGAAAGATCGAGAAGGCGCAATGACACCAGCTCCCCAATTACACTGGACACTTGCGAAATATTGCAATTTCTCATGTATAATTTTTGTAGGTTCCTCAGTCTTGTAACTTATGTGAAACCTTCGGATCCAAGTTTACAGCAATCATTCAACCAAAGCTTCGTTAGAAATTGTAACTCAAAACAGTTTGAAGGAAGATTCACTAGGTTTCTACAATCATACGCTATTAACTCTTTAATGCTTGGAGGAAGATCTGGAATCGACTTTAAGTTGGTGCATTCAGATAAGTCTATATCGGTCAGTTGATGGAGTTGGCAGAGGCTATCAGGAAGGCTAGTGAAATTGGTATCTTTTAAATCCAATTCTTTAAGTGAAATTAGACTACCAATTTCATGTGAGATCTCCAGTATGTTGGAACAATGGGAGAGGTAAAGTTTTTGAAGAGATGTTAACTTGCCTATCCATGGGAGACTCTTCAACCGACTGCATCCTTTTAGATCTAATTCAATAAGTTTTTGGAGGCAACCAATAGAGCTATCCAACTCCTCCAAATTATAACTTCCTATTAATCGAAGCTCCTCAAGATTCTCGATCTCGGAGAAATTTCCGGTCTTGGTTAATGAGAATGACCCACTCACGTCGAGAATATTCAGCTTTTTAAAATTCTAGAAACACAAATATAATAAGCTTTAATTAATTTTAGCAAAAGTAAGGGTGTGCTTGCTTAAAGGTTTTAGGGGTGAGGAATGACAATTATAATGAAAAATAATGTTTGCTACTCCCTTCGTCTCAAAATTATTGTCATGAGAAAAAAAAAAAATGCAAAGTTTAAGAAAAATGGGGGCACTTTCATTTTCAACCACTAAAATGTAATATTCCTGATTCTCTAGTTTTTACTAAATAAAGAAAGTGAACAATTATTTTGAGACATCTAAAAAAGGAAATATGGACAATAATTTTGAGACGAAAGAAGTATTATACAATGCAATTCTTCGTTACTCACCAAATTGGGTGTATTGAAAATTGATTACCCACTAAACCACTTTTAACCCCACGATCAAGCATTCAAGCCCTCCTAAATTCATGCTCTTTTTTTTTCATCTTTTATTTTCTTTTACACATAATAATTTTGAACGTGAACTTCATAGAATTATTGACAAATTTGTTACATCATGTTAATATTTTGAGTATCATTACATAAGTTTATATAATATGTATTTGTACAAAATATATATATCTACTAGATTTTTTACATATGCATATAAATTTAAAAAATTCGTACCATATGTTTACAAATTTTTATGAGGGCTTCTATATAACAAGTACTTATACAAAATATATTTACAATATCACCAATTTAATACATGTGTTAAATTAAAAATGATTATAAATTCATGTTAAATTTCTTTTTTTTTATCAAGAAATATTATAAAAAAAAAAAAAAAAAAAAAAAAAAAAGTATGTAATGGTCCTTTTATTTATAAAAGATTAACTAATTTAATTTTTGTTTAAACAGCGATTTGAAGCAACCAAGAAGTTAGAAAATGACTTTGACTAACTAAATTGTTTGATTTTACATACATCAAATTCAGTATTTCCAATTTGTCCAACTACTAAAGAACCCCAAACAATATTTCCAATTTAAACAGAAAATACCAAATTCTAAAAAACCAATTTGCCCAAATAACAATACCAAACAACAAACCAATAAAATTCAAAGGCCTAATTACCCAATAAAAATGCAAACCGGATTCAATGAATTTGGGCCCAAATTCCAAACGTCACTTCCTTAATAGAAACAGTTGCTTCAATATCTATTTTGAAGACCAATTCACCAAATCCAATATTCGAACAAAAAACTCAAACTGATATTCAAAGTTTCAAACGTGATTTTTATACCACCTACAAATTGAGCGATTCTCTAAAAACAAATTTAAAACCAAATGAATTTTTTTTTTTCTTTTCTTTTCTTCTTCTTCATCTTCAACGTGGCTCATTGATACCACTTGTTGATAATCCAAAAACAAAACAAAAACAAAATCCACAAAGAAAGTGGAAGCTTTATTCAAATTGTATTAAACAAAATACAAAAGGGTTTGTCTAATGAGTGCCCTTAGGACACGGTTTAAAGTGCTTATAAAAATAAATTTTGAGTTTATTAAATTACAAATCAAATTTAATTATAGTAATTTGTAAGTTTAATTAATGTATATTAAATACAATTTGTAGTATAAAAAGAAAATTCGTGTTTAATAAATGTATCTTAACCAACAATGCCTTTGTGGGCATTGATTAGACAATCCCAAAACAAAATCATATTCAAAGGTACCAATACAAAGTTCTAATCTAAAAGTAGAAAGAAAACTAATTACCTAACTGCCAAATTTTAAACTGACTCAAATTATAAAATTAACATGCCAAAACTAAAAACTAAATTTACCAAATGCCTCTTAGAGTTTAATTCATTGTTCTAACATAAATGAATGATCCCTTTACTTTCAAATTTTACCAAAATTGATTAAAATATTGAATAATTAAAAGTTTAAAACTATAATTTTTATTTTAAGATTTTTTATAATCATAATTCCATAATTAACATGCCATGTGTGTTAAATCGGTGTATATTAGCTCTTCATAATTAACAATGTCGCTTCTTAAAAGTTTATAAGATCTCCAAAATAATAACCTAATTTTTATTTCATCAAAATAAGATTACAAGAAAAACTACAATTCATAGACTTTGATATGATGCTACAATTCATAATTTTTTTTCAAAAATAATGGACAACATTGGATTTTTTTATTTTTATTTTTAAATGCCGGTGGCGGTGTGACAATAAGTGTATAACACAAAATCATATAACGAATAGAGAAATGAAAATGATCATACCTTGACTCCTTCCCAAAGTTTTTCCAATTTGCTAAAATGCAATTTAATAACCACCACGTTGCCCATATCAATGTTGTCAAGACTTTTGCAAGGGAAGTTAATCCATTCCAAGTATTTCAAATGTTTGAAAGAGAAGCAAGCTGACATGTCATCATCATTTGAAGAAGACGACCATTGTAGCTTAGAATCTTCCAACTGAATGAATCTCAGATTATTCATCTTTTTAAACGCCTCTAATTGAACAGTTGCTTCCTCTTCCATCCGGTCACCTTCTTCCAACTTAATGCTTCTAACTGAATTTGTTCCCTGGTAAACAACGGATGAGAGAGTTATAGTTAGTTTCAGTGAACTACTATGTATTAAGTAATGAATCATAAACTTGAAGATAATTTACCAAACAATCTCCCAATACACGAACCACGTCCCTATAACCCATCAATCTAGTACGTTTTCCAGGCTCATACTCATCTTCTTGGCGGACCACCTCTGGTCCCATCTCCCTTATCACATCATGCAACGACAGTGTCTTACGCTCATATTCGTCGTCACTATCGTTTTTAACCAAACATTTATGAACGAGATTTTGAATTTGAATTTCAACATCTGGGAAGAAGTCTTCATCTTGTAATACTTTGACGATTAGATCTTTACTCATATATTGAAAGAAACATGCGATATCCAGAAATAAATTCTGGGCCCTTTTAGGAAGTGAATCATAGCTTATTCGCAGCTTCTTTTGAGTATCTTCATGAGGAATTCTTTTTAATGTCTCCAACATGCTTGGCCATAGTTTCCTATCATAATCAGTGAAATGGCGACTCCAGACCTCAAGAACCAAGGGAATGCCTCCAGCACACCACACTATTGCATCTACAAACTTCTTGTCCGTAGGGTCGCCTTTTCCAATGAGTCTAGTGAAGAATTCAAAAGACTCTATTGTGTCCAGCAATCTTATGTTGTAGGGAGTGTGTGGTAGGTTACTAAGAGACAGCTTATTCCTTGTCGTCACAATTATTCTACTTCCATCATGGAATGAGGCTGCCAAATGAATACTTAATGCTTGCAAATGTTTAAACTCATAAACATCATCAAGTATCAAAAGAACCTTTTGACCACTTAACAGCTTAATTAACTTTGCAACTCCATCACTACCTTTAAACTTATTCTTTCCTGCCGTTAGACGATAAATTGCATCCCTCTGCAGTTTAACCTCCCAATTTTGACCCGTGTATAAACAATGGATATTCTCGATAAAACAACTGACATCGAAATCTGCAGCAATTTTGTCATACACAGCTTTGACAATAGTGGTTTTACCTGACCCACTCATTCCAAGAACTGCAACGATGGAACAAGCTTGGTCAGTTAACCTTAATGCTGAAATTACATCCTGTGCCCGTGAATCTATCCCAACAGGGTGCTCTACATAACATAGTTGTTGCTGATTTTGCATTTCTCTGACATCTTTCATAATTTTCCGTATCAACGTCTCTTCGTCCTGACTGCCAAATTCAAAATAAAGATTCATTACCGACCGCATGTGTGTAATTAAGATGCCTAACACATCCTTTGCATGAAACCTCATTTGTTGAAATATATTATTACTAAGTTGCTGTTCTTCTTATCATCATATAATGGAATCAACATGATCATTACTATATTAATTTCAAAAAAATTAAAAGTTTACCAATCTTTCAAGTTTAGACCAGACTTATCACCAGCTTCTTTTAGGGCTTGCCTCCATATCTGAACTCTTTCGGCATCGACATTCTTCTCGTGACCTTGGAAAGCTTCAAAGAAAGAGCCTTGTTGATTTCTTACATGAGATGGTTCGACATCAAAAAATACGGGAAAAACTTTTCTTTTTTTAAACTTAGGGTAGGATTCCATTATGAGGACAAACTCATCAAGACACTCTTTGGAAGAAGCATAGCTGGGGGAGAATACAACAAGATAGATATCCGAATCCTCGATAGCTTTCAACAGCTCAGAACTCTTGTCTTCACCTTTAGGGAGCTCGTTATGGTCGCATATTGTAAAATCTTCGCGTTTGAGAGCTCTGGTGAGGTGGCTTGCGAAGCGTTTGCCAATATCTTCAGGCGCATAATTCACAAACACGTCAAACTTGGGCCTTTTATAACGTGGTTCATCATAGCAATCCATATCCCTTTTGTTGGATTACATAATTCCCCGTAGGTATTACTTTATTATTCACCATTATTTATAATGGTAAAACCCTAGATGGCCTAAACCCACAAACCGGGCTTAGGCCTATTTATTCCCTAATATAATAAACTAAAAAAGAAAAGAAAAAGAAAATATAAATGTGGGGACTGGTTATCACAGAACCAACGGCCAACCACGAAACAGGTGGTGACTGGTTATCACAGAACCAACGGCCAACCACAAAACGAAAATAGGTGGTGACTGGTTATCACAGAACCAACGGCCAACCACTAAACGAAAATATGTGGTGACTGGTTATCACAGAACCAACGGCCAACCACTTAAAAAGAAAATAAACCAAAGTATCCCTACAACGAAAACAAAATAAAATGCTAACTAAGACTCATGCACTAAAAAGATAAGAAACGAAAGTTGGTTCTAAAACTTCAACCCCCAAAGAAACTTCTGAACAAACGGGGCTTGGGCCTAATTATCCACTAACACCTTTTTCTCTTATTGAATGAAGAAGAAGAGGATGGATCCATTCTTTTTGTTTAAAAAGTGAAATTTGTGTGGTTACTCTAGCAAACTAGGATGAATCAGTTTTTAGTTGTTATGGAAGAAATTGAAGTGGAGGAGGATGGATCTAAATTTGTACTACGTACTAGTTTTTAAAGTGAAATGTGTGGTTACAAAGAAACCAAATATCAAAATAAAAAATTTAGTGCCGACTTTTTTTTTGTCACTATTTAGGCAAAATAGTGACCATATTACACATGGACACTAATATTTGGTCATCTATAAACAATTAGTCACCAAGCTCAAAAGTGGTCATTAATTTCGTCACTATACATTTTGGATATTTTTCGTTATAAAAAAGTGACACCATTATTGGTCATTAAATTTTTAAAAGTTAATGGCGAAAAATATTGATTACTATGTGACATGTATAGCTAATGCTGTGTATATAATACAATTTTCATAAACATATAAAAAGTAAATGCAAATATTAAGTGGTACATATATATCTCATTTCCACTAAATATAAAAATTATAATAATGCCATTAATTTAAAATGATAAACTAACATGATATATTAACTTTATAAGACAAATATTTTAACAATTTGTTTCTCACAAGAAACTTACCCCCCACAAATACTTATACCAAATATCAAAATAAAATAAACATATCAATTAAAAGTACGGGATCTTTTGACCCGACCCGATTCATCTCACACTCCTGCTTCACTCTTCAATTTTAAATCGATATCACACACTCCTATCACTCTCTTCAATTTCAGTTTCAATTTCAACCAAATCGATGTCACACTCCTACTTCACTCTTCTCAATTTCATCTGATCGGATCGGTTTAATCGGTGGTTAGGGTTTGATCAGTAGTTAGGGTTTAATCGGTAATACGGTTTGTGGTAGTTATTCTATTTGATCGGTACAAACTTATTCTTTGTGATTATTATTTAATTATTCAAGTTATTGTTTTGCTCAAGTGATTACAAGGTGCTCGATGAAATGCTCATGTGAAAAAATGAATTTACTAGTGGCTAGTGTAATAGGTTATGCGTTTATTGTTAATTAAGCTTAAATTTAGGCAGTTGATAGTGAATATGATGTCTTAGTTTTGATTTGAATAACTGATATTATATAACTCGGTTGTCAAATAGATGTTTCAGTAGGTTTCAGGTAGTTATATATATGTAATCACGTTATGTAATGCGTTTGAGTTTCGAGTTAGATGCAATGAGAAAATGATGACTATTTAAGAGTATTTGATGACTTATAATGTTGTTCTGTTCGATTATGTAATGTGTAATTTTCGAGTTGTTAGAGAGCTTACTGTTGCGTTAGTTAAGTGATGCTATTAGATGTGATGTTGAATCAGGTATCGAATGTGTGGCAATAGTTTGGTAGCGTAACTCTTTTAAATATGAAGTATGTTTAATGGCTTAGCATAACTGGAAAACTAGTGGTGAATCTAAACGTAGGCTTGAAAAAGATTTTGAAGCTCTTCATAGATTATTGGATCAGTTTCTAGTTTAATTGATGAATAAATTCAGTTGGTGTGTAGTTTCAGTCAATGTGTGACTCATTTGTTAAACAAAACTCCTTGTTTTCTCTGCGTGTGCTCATAAATAAACACTTCATGATATAGTGTTTGTCATTTGTGAAACGGATACTGATTAATGTGATATTGGTCGTTTATATTGTAACTTCATTTTTTGTATGTTTCTTATAGACTTTGGTTATGTAAGCATATTGGATATTGATACGTTTAGAGTTATTAGTCTTATAGAATTTGAATTTTGAAGCTAGTCAATAAAGTTATTAGTCTATATAGGTATATGGCTTATATAAGTGATAGTAGTTCCGTAGGGATGAGGCTTTACTTTTCTATAATCAACCTCTATCACACTAGTGACTAAGAATATAGGACATTTGTTTGAAGATTATCTCTTTAAGCAGTTGGACTCATACGTAGTTTTGGAATTTTTGCAGTGATGATGTTGAAAGTTTGAAGAAGCTTTATCTACACAATCCCTATATTCTTACTTTACCAGAAGTTGGTGATGCAGGGGATGAGATCGTCCCCAAAAATGTGTAGCAATATTGAGTATGAACTATAGTTTATCTAGTTATTTGTACAACTCATTTATACCGTTCTAGTTTTTGTTGCACACTAAACTTCTTATTATTGTATTCTATCTTATGTGATCTCTTATGTACTGTTGTGATTAGATACAATGCAGTGATCAAGATAAGCTTCTTCACATCCTTGCACTATTAAAGTTGGTTATCGTACAAAAGAAAGGCTTGATATTTACAAATACAATCGTCACAAGTTTTAGGCCGAAACTGTTTCTTGAGCAGGTATATTCACTCATTCCTTGCATCTGAGAATTCATGGCCTCTATTCTTTTTTAATTTATACTTAGCGTGCATGTTACTGCCTGCGATCAAGACTATTGTTGTTGGGTTGAGATTTGGGATTTAGGATTTAGGATTTGGGATTTGGTTGGATCAAACTATACAGTATGTATGTACAAGTTTGTAAGTTTCTAGCACAAGTTTGTTAACTTTATGTAACCACATAGGTATGGAGCGTTCCTGAAGTCTTGCGCCCATTGTATGAATCACCAACTGTCCTCGCCTAAAAAACAACCATGATGGTAATTAACCAAAAGGTGACTTTCTGATATTACATAGAACTTCTCTCATGTGGCGTCACTAAGTATCTAATGGCCGCTGATGTTTTGTTGCAGTAATGAGAACTTGGTCAGAGATACATACTTGCGCCGAAACATGGATGAACAAGGCTGGGTCTCTTTAGCTTAATAGCAGGCTTCAAAAAGGTTAGCACTTACGAATAATTCTTTTGATGTATTTTTTTATTAGTGTATGCTTCTTTTTATTATTGGTGTCCATATACATGTATTCTAACTGAAAGAGACATTTTATGCATCTCAAACAATTTGACTTCTTATAAGGTTAAGATTGTACAAGCCTGGTGTTTGAGCAGAATTGGTTTTTATTTTGTTGACAGAATTAGGTATTAAAGCATATCAGTTTTTACATTTTAGTGCATGTAATCTTATCTAACTTTCTGATAAGCTTGTCTTATTTACCATTTATCAGTTTCATAGACGTACTTTTATAAGCAATATTGAACATGGATTAGCACACTCTTCATTATTTTGATGTCTGCAATTGTCTTTCTTCATTATTTTGATATGTGATCACTCAGTTGGTCTCTTATTTTGTTGGATTTGTATCATTGTGCAGAAAATCTTGTACTTTATAGTATCCTAAGAATCTATTGTCTCTTATGTTTGAAAATTTAAACACCAAGTAGTGATTAGATGCACCATTCATCATATGTAAATGCATTTTATGCTTATATGTGAGAGCAATATAAGCATGACACCATGAACTCTTATTATGTGGACAAAGCCAATAAACTTGATTTTTACCAGTACGAATAGGTTTACTAGACAAGAGTCAGGCTTTTAAAAAGAGTTTTGTGCATTTATTCTTTATAAACTGGAATTTTGGCTCAATAAAATTTGACACACTATGTATTTTGAGGCCTAAAATACTAACCAATCACTTCTACATACATGATACAAATGAAGTATAAACTACCAAAGCTTATACATGACAAAGCTAACAAGACTTGCAACTTTAGAGTTGAAGCTTGTAACTTCTTGAATGATCTTGTGAAGTTCCTTGCTACATAAGAGAATCACACAAGTCAAATATTACTGAGTTAGTTGAGAGAGTATATGAATATATGTCCTAAAGTCATCACTCAAAACTGACAAATGGTTTGGTATTTATAGCAAACCATTCTGCAGGTTTGGCGGATACGGCGGAACCCTCAGATGGGTTCCGCCCGTGTACCCCCAGGGTTCCGTCAGGGCTGCAGTTGGTTTTGCAATAAATATTCCAAACCAAACAAGGTCACATCTCATTACACCTAGTCAAACACAAGACTTTCAAGCAAACATATGGTTAGTCAAACACACTTTCTTACCATAAATGTATATTGACAAAGCTTGCCTTAAATGTGATGTGACATTTCTATTTTAAGAAATAAATGTGATGTGACAAGACACTTTCTAATTTAAGAAATAAAAACAATGTTTTGTTTAAAAGAAAATGTAAACCTTAGTTTAAACAAGACTTAAACACTTAAAGTGATGATTTACTCTTAGCTAAAGTTCATACTTTGTCATTTACAAAACTTAGCAAAGATCGTAAAATATAAATAACGTTTTTAGGCGATATTTGTATTAACAATCTCCCCCTTTTTGTTGATGACAAAACATAAACTTTATTTATAAGTAAGTCACTAGTTTTAGTGTTAAGTCTTATAAAATTAGTATAAAACTTGTTTTTGCTAAGATGATGTGATATGCAAAAAAAAAAAAAAAAAAAAAAAAAAAAAAAAAAAAAAAAAAAAAGAAACAAGTTTATATAAATTCTCCCCCTTTTTGTCGAAACAAAAAGAAGAGTAGCGAAGCGGAAGTATGCACTTGCTCCCCCTTGGATAATACTCCCCCTAAATGGAGTCCCAAGAGAGGAGACATGGATTTTGACCCTACAAAACAAAATGTTAGTTGCCACACAAGACAAGTCATGAAAGCATTTCATGTCTAGAACACAACTAAGAGTTGTGAAGTGGAATAATGCAACTCTCATGCTCCCCCTTGAATGTTACTTCCCTAGATGGAGTATCAAGGAAGGAAAACATGGATAATGATCCTACAAAAAGAAAGGTTAGTTTCTAAAATACAAGATATATGTATGCTACCATATCAAGGAATAGTTCACTCATCATACCTAAATGGTAAACAAACAATGCAAACCTTGTAGTAGAATGTCATTCATTTCATGTAAAAATTTTTACTCTTAGAAAGTCAAATACAAGAAATTAGGATGACATCATCCTACTTCTTAAAAATAAAGAAAAACTAAAAATAAACTAAGAACATAAAAAGCTACAAGGAAATCATCATTTTCCTTAATGAGAAACATTTTCCAAAAACAAGGCTAAGGTTGTTTAAGGATGAAAATGTGTGTTGGAGGTTGTAGCGGGCTTTATTTTGAAGGTTGAAAGGATGACACGGTTTTGGTTTGTTGGTTTAAATAGGAAACATTTTCCAAAAGAAATGGTTTTGTTTCACATTGGAGACTCTAAGGTTGAGGTGTGTGAGACAAGGATTGTAGACGATCCAAAATGTGGTTTAGTATAAACCTCATTTCTTCGGATAGCTCACGAATTTCCCTTCGACACCCTTAACTAATGTGAGCAGTTCATTCGCAATGATTTCAATCATGGCGGGGAAAGTTTGGTGGAAGAGTGGTTTGATTTGTTGGTGGTGGATGGTTTGAACTTGAAGGAGCAAAGGTGGATGGTTGAGTGGTGTTTTTGCTTCCTTCATTAGTTGAGTGTAGTGTTGTTTGTAAAACCATAATATGGTTGATTTGAGAGTCAACCATACGTTTGAAGGCATGAAGGTGGTTTAAATGAGTGTCAATATCATTATTAAGGTTTGGAGGTTTTTCACATATGGATGCTTCTATTTTCTTATAAGAAGAAAGTAGAGATTCAAATTGTTGGGAAGGTTCTTGTAGTAATGGTTGTTGTTGTTGATTTTGAAGAAAATGGCGGAAGCTTGGTTCGCCGGAAGGATTGCCATGAAGGTCTTTGTAAATTGGGTGAAACACAAATGATTGTGAGTGTGTGTGACCTTGATCATTTGGGAAAATTGATGGTCTAGCATAACGGTAAGCCAACCGTTCTACTAATGATGGTTGATGGGGTTCATCATCTAGTTGCTCACTAGGTTGTTGTTCGGTTTCCATTTGAGCAATGATGTCAAAGAGTGATAAGGATGATGGACTTGATGATTTGGGTGATAGGTCTTCTAATGTTTCCAAATAGGGTAGTGGTGATGTTGGAGGTGTATGGAAAAGTTCCATTGGTGTAAGTGTTGGTGATTGAGGTGATGAAGTTTTTGATGGTTGAGCTTGTTGAGAAGGTGATGTTGAATCACTTGAAGGTCTAGTTGGTGGAGGAATGGTGGCTATGTTGTTGTTGCAATGTGTTGGAGAGGGTGTTGGAGTAGCAAGATTAAGCAAATTTTGAATGGTGATTACATTGGTATTGCAATGTGTTGAGGATGGTGTTGAGCTAGTGAGGTTGAGGAAATCTTGGATAGGTGATGAGATTGAGTGAAGCATCACTTGAAGATGATGAGCTTGACTTGACGGTTTTGTTGAAGCAACAAGGTTTAACACTAATCCTAGTGGTTTTTGAAAATGATTTTGATGACTCGGATGATGTGTTGGATTTAGTCATTTCAAAGGTGTGGTTTTGATGTTTTGAGAGAAGAAATTTTGATGGTGATGGTGTGATTTGAATTGTTGAAAAACTTTCAAATTTATAGGATGGAAAGGATGTTGAAATGGGTGTTTGGATTTGATGTTTTACCATTCAAAGATTGAGGTTTCAAATGATTTTCATGACCATGTCACATCATTTGATGTTGATGAGGCGAAAAATGATCCGTTTTTAGGGGGTCATTTAAGCCCGAATCCGACTTTATTTGATCAAATATTGCCCTAAATCGTTCCTTTTGTGATTTTAGGTGTTTGGAGAGTGAATTCTGGAAAAGAAGCTATTTTGGACGTTTTTGGAGCATAAAAGTGAAGAAAACGGCAAAGTACCAAAAATCCATGCTGAAGATACAAGGTGACGGCGTCAAGACTTCCTTCTTGACGGTGTCAGACATGAAGAATTAAACACCGTAGCTGGTGACGGCGTCAGATGGCTAGATGACGGCGTCAAAGTGGCAAAGAATAAAATACCGTAGGTGGTGACGGCGTCACATAGGCCGTCACAAGTGGATCAAGGGCGTCCGAGGAAGTATATGGCGGCGAGGTGACGGCGTCAAAATTAACTCTTGACGCCGTCAGAGTGTTTTTCCTATATATAGTTTTCTAGTTTTTTTCATTAAAAAAGAGAAGTTTTGGTGAAACCCTAAAGACAATTTTGGTGCCTCTTTTACAGGTTTTTCAAGGGTTCCAAACCCTTGAGACCTTGCATTGTAATTGAGATAAGTATACTCTTAATTCAATCAATATGTCTATGTGTTGGTTGTTTATCTTTTGTTCTTATCTTAATTCTACTATGCTAGGCTAGATTTCCTTTGTGTTTGCTTAGATCTAATGAAACCTAGATGTTGATTATGTGTTGATTACTTGTCTATTCTTGTTTTGGATGAATGATATTATATGTTAGGCTTAAGAAAACTGGCAGATCTCCAAATGGTAACATGCTTGAACGTCTTAAGAAACATGAACCGAGGCGTACTAGGTCTTTATTGGTTGTATTTAATGCATGAGCCACTGTTTACAATACCTATAGTTGTGCTGGGTCATGGTGTAGGAGGAGATAAGAGCTCATAGAGTTGGGGAGTTATGTATGCCACCCCACGAATGGTATTAAGGAATACAATCCGTCATCCATACAAGTGTAACAAGTAATTGACATGTAAAAGATATCTAGGGAGTAATGAAGTCTAAGTAAACACAATTTCTCCAACCACTGCTCACAACCTTAGTTTAATATTAGTATAATTTCATTTTCATTAGTTTAAATTAATTATATAATAGTTTTGGGTTAGTTGAATAGCAACTAATTCCGCCCACTCTTCCAAAACCCGAGATTTTAATTGCTTTTATAAAAATATAAAAACACAAAAATAATCATCTTTCATCTCTAGAACTATTAATTAGGCTTTCTAATCCTAGCGACACTATTCCTAAGCTGAACGATCAATCCCCCGGTACTTGTCACTATACTATACTACAACGATCAGGTACACTGCCTGGTGGGGGTTGTAAGCCTCGCGAGATCCCTCGAGAGGTAAAGCAAGGTGCGATTCCCACGCATCAAGTTTTTGGCGCCGCAGCCCGGGGAATCGTTATTGTCTAGGTTAGGATTTCTTTTTATTAGGTCTACTTGCTAGATTCCTTTCTAGTAAGATTTTTATTTTTATTTTTAGGTCTTCTTTAGTCTATCTTATTTCTTCGTGCCTTTGTTCGTAACTCTTTACCATCCGACATCATGGAAGGTGGTAACATCTTTGAACCCATCATCCCACCACAACAAAACCCACCATTAGAACCCCTTAGGCCCCGAACCTTAGGAGAGTATTCCCGACCTAGCCACCAAGGCTACCGAAACACCATTGAGCTCGCCGGAGCCAATGTGACCCCCTTGCGATCCGACACCATCCGGTTGGTGCAAAGCGGATGTGCATTCCATGGACTTCGTTCCGAAGATCCAAACCAACACCTTAAGGACTTCCTCAAAATCGTAGATTCCATAGACCTAGGTGTTGAAACTAGAGAGACTACCCGTTTACGCCTATTCCAATTCTCTCTACGGGATCAAGCTAGTCAATGGCTTGAGCGTTTACCCGCGGGATCCATCACCACATGGGATGATCTCTGATTCGTGGTAAACACAATATCAATATTATAGTATAGATAGTAAGCTCAAAGAAATCCGCAAAGAAATACGGATAATCCGAGGTCGTATTCCGTGTGAAGGGTGAATGGAATTCCGAATTTCCGATTCGGAAAACGTGTCGTGAAAAGTGGTAAAAAGTGATATAAATGAGATTTAAACTACTGAAAAAGTAAATGAAGCACAAATAATCAATTAAGCACGTAATTCAACTAAACAAACCAAAAACGTAACGTAGAATCGAAAACCGTAAATTAAAACGTAAAATAAACGTGAATGAACGAAATAAAACGCGACTTTTAAGCTACGCGACTCCTACGGACTTGAAAATAATTTCTAAAAATCAAAAATGATAAAAGAAAATTTTGAGAAAAAGAAAAATATTTTTTTGACTTTTTATGAATTTTTTATGAATTAAAAACTATTTTAACTAATTAAAAATTGAAAGAAAATACAAATAAGGTGAGAAAAATGAAAATTAAATTTTGAAAATTATAAAATAACTAAAAAGAAATTTTAAAACTAAAAACTAATTTTTTTTGGCTTTTTATGTAATTTCTAGGAATTAAAAATTATTAAATCTAATTAAAAATTCAAAATAAATTCAAATTAATTGGGAAAAATGCAAAATAAATTTCTAAAAATCTAAAATAACTAAAAATAATTTTCTAATATTTTTTGGATTTTTCTGGACTTTTTCTGATTTTTTTGGAATTTTTGGTAATTAAAAAGTATTTAAAAATGATTAAAAAGGAAAATTAAATAAGAAAAATAGCAAATAAGCTTGGAAAAATCTGAAAATTTTAGGAAAATGCTAAAATAATATTTAAAAGCTAGGAAAAATAAAAATTTTGAAAAATCAACTGTGGAACTGCTGAATGGCTTAAAAACTGCTTTTTAAGAGTGCTTATTAGTAAGCACTTTGACCAAATTTGACCCAAAACTTTGACCAATGTTTTATTAGATTCAAATATGCTTAATGGAATAGTTAAGAATCAAAATGAACTCAGAAGCACAAGGAAATGAGCAAACAGTTGGGAAAAGCACTTGGATATGAGCTTATTTTTACACAAACTTAAACTAATGTTCACCAAAGGTACACAGTGGTCCACACAGGTTATATGAAGTTAGAACAACTTAATACAATCAATTAAGCACTTAAGAAAAGCTGATAAGCAGTGGTACAACTTTGCGAAACAATACAGATGAGACAGCTCAAACACCCTTACTAGCAGCTTAGAAATAAGCAACCTGATAAGCTATGTAGAGAGTCCTAAGAGCAGATTTAGAAACCTTGTACTATAGGCTACCTAGAAAACCCAAAAACTTTAACTCTAAGCACCAATTAAACCATCAAGCATGCACAAGATCAGATCAGTTAATACTTAGTTAACTGCAGGGTTGACTTTTAGCTTGCACACTAGAATTGACTAAAGTGAATTTCAAATGCTCTAATCTGATCCTAAATGAAATGTTAAGCTATATTGAGATTAGATTACCTTAAATGAACTCCATTCCTAACAAAATTCAAAAGCTCAAGTTCAAAAAAATCACTCTACTGAACACTAATTTGAGTGAGAACTGATTGTTGTCTTTTGCTATAATACCTATGAGTTTTATGTTACTCCAAACTTATATATGCCTAATATAATCTATTTGTACCAAATGAGCAATGAGAAAACTAAAAGAACACAGACAACAAGCCTGATCCAAACACCCCTGCTGAGAACCTATTTCATAATTCACTACTCAACTCTAGTCCAAATCAGTCCAAACCTCTAAAATAGTGTTATTTATGCTAATATGAAACAGAATTTCAAAATTCAAACACAATTCATAACCAGGAACACAGATCTAAAACAGATAAATAAAACGGATAGATGAAACAGTTGTAATAGAAATGAATTCCAAACTAAAACTCAACCAATAACCAAACAAATAAAGTAAACCACTAATACTCAGAAAATATCAGAATCAAACAAATAAGCTCAGATTTAGACTACTAATTATACTACTAATGAAAATTTTCGACGAAAAAATTAAAATAAGAACTTACTATCCCCTCAGCCAAACAGAGGGGTCTCCCTCACAGCCTGTCTTTAGACAGGCCAATAAGCATCCAATTGGCTGTCTTCAAACTCCAAATAAGCTAAGCTCTTTGAAATAAGCACTCACAGTTGAAACTACTTTTGCTATTGCTTATATGTTTTGAAATTTCTTTTGAATTTGATGAAACAGTAAGCTTATAACAACAATAATAAACTATTTGAAGCTGAATTCAGATGTGTCAAAACTGATTTGAAATAATTTTTTTTTTTTTTTTTTTTTTTTTTATTTTTTTTTTTTTTAAAAGATGAACAGAAATAAATGGTACTAATAAGCAAATTAACACTAAAATAAAAGCAATAAAATAGAATTGAAATAAGGAGACAATTAACTGAAAGTAATTTTATTAAACTAAAAATGCTGAGTACAATAAGCTGGAAAGAAATAATAGAAAATTACAATGCTTAATTCCAAAAACCTACACACACTAACACTGATTTGAGGGGGGTTTTATAGCCACTGAGGTGAGGTGAGGGCTTGGTCCAGGCTGGCAATCCGCGTCATTTGTGCTTTCTCTGAGCTCATTTCAGCCGTGTGATTGCATCCAGATCATTCCATTCAATTTGGACCATTGATTTGATTGATGTGATTTAAGCTAATCCTCCGTGTGTGATGCTATTGGTCCACGCGTCCCTATCTGACATGTGCTGACATTCCCCTGACACGTGACTATCCTTCTAGAAGACCAATCATGGGGTAATTATTACCCAATCGGGGTAATTTTGGTGGGAGGGTAATTAGGGTTCTTAGGGGAACAGTGAAATCTGGGTAGAATTGGGGGTAATATTTGAGCGGGGTGTGTGTTTGTTTGGGGTGTTAGTTTATTTATGTTTGACCGGGTTAAAAAAGTGGGTTGACCAAGGTATAGCAGGCCGGGTAGAGTGGAAAGGGATAGTGGGCTGAGTAAATGTGGGTTTGGGCTTGGTGTATTGGGTGGGCTGTGGTGTTAAGGTTTTAAATTTATATTAGATCCGAATGTGTAGTTTGTAGGCTTAGGATTAGTAGTAAATTTTTCCAAGGACTATTGTTGTAAATTAGCAAACATCAAGGGCCAAACTGTAATTCTTTGAAACATTTTCCCAAGGGTATATCTTGTCATTCTCACATAGTTGAGGGTTGACTTTGACCAATCTTTGAATCTTATTCCCAGGGACCATTTGTGTAATTCTCTGAAACTGCAGGGACTAAATTCGCCAATTCCTCAAACTTTGACCATGGACCAAATATGAAACTTTGATGAATCTCTGAGGTTGATTTTATCATTTTGAGCTTGGACTTTGACCATTTGACTTCCCCGGCTCCGGCTTTTGACACTTTCCATTCTCGTGCTCGTTTTTGTCGGTTTTGGTGTTGATTTCGTTCATTTTTCTCATATCCGTACCTGCACATACACAAATACAAAAACATGCATTCTTTTGGCATTTTTGGTTAGTATTTGGTATTTTTGGTCTGAAATAAGGCCTAAAAAGGATGAGTGAATAAGCACTCATCAAAATCCCCCAGACTAAGGTATTGCCGTGCCCTCACGCAATGTCATCACCTCACGCTTAAAAGATAAATAATTTTTAAAACCTCTCTTTACTGACGTTGTAAAGTAGCAATGATGTTCAAGAGAGATAGTAAAATCATTTATTCTCAAAAACGCTCCGTTTTCCGATTTTCATGAATAACAACTACAGCTACTATTTTTGTACTTTTCATTTTTATATAAGTGACGGTTTGCTTTGACTTTCATTATCAATTCTTATCTGTTGATAATTTTCAGGGTCTACGAGTAGAAACACTTCTCACAGAGAAGAGACCATATGGATAAAAATCGTCATCCTTGATTTTTCACAAGCTCCCAAACTAAGCGTAAAATCGAGATCATTGTTTATCAGAAGTTAGATGCTAACACTGCCCACGAAAGTTACTTGTGTATTACCTCTTGTCCCCAGATCCTTAGTTGTATCTAAAGATTTTAATTGTTGAGAAATGAATTGCTTCATATTTTCTCGTTTCGATATTTGTTAGTCCGATAAGAGCACAAAATTTGAACGCTAAGTAGTTTCCAAACTTTCCCTCGAAAACCCCTGCATACAGAAATCGGGTCCACATGAAGGTCTCTGATTTAACACGATTTGTGGAGGCTCCCTTTTTATTTACGACCGAGACATACCATGTTTGATACCCGAAACGGAAGCTTTTTATTAGGGAAACCCCCGGAGTCGAAGCTTGGCATTTTTGCATAATCATAAGCACTTTAATAATACTTTTGTCCTTAGTCCTTTATTCTTTTACAGTCAACGGTTTATGAGCCGCCAAGATGTAAGAGTTTTATTATGACTTTGGATTTCTATCCGCTGCTTTTTTATAGCTTTGGATTCCTCTGCCTTTTTATTTTGGCTTTGGACTATTATTATCGATATTCATAACTATATGCCAAACCCCGAGTCCTACGGCCTTTACTAAGATCACAACATCGGCTGCGAACCGGCAAGATGCAATAGTCTATTTCACCGTAACACTGGCAGTACCCCTATGTGTACCAAACCCCTGTATGCAGAAATTTTGTTGGGAACGAGAAAAAACTAAGTATTGCCCAAACCGTATACCCTTAATTAATCCTAGACATCTATTATATATTGGTGACGTTGCTGATGGGAACAAGGAGGCCACAAGTACCTCTCGTGGGTTTTTAAATCCCAGTAATGCGATCCGTGTATAGCACGAAACTTCTAAATAAACTCTATCATTCCTCGATCTCCGCAAATTTAAAATCCCAAATAATGAGATCCGCGGATGCTTAGCCATAATCTTTTGATTATTTTGGTTAAGGGAAACAAGCTAGGGCTCAACACGCCCGGTCAAGTCAGAACATTTATTTCTACTCTCGCCGGTAGGAAAGTCAAAACAAGGTGTCAAAACTTATTATTCATATCATTTTTTTTTTTTTTTTTTTTTTTTTTTTTTTTTTTTTTTTTTTTTTGCATAATAAAGCGGTGACAAAAAGTAACATTTTTGGTGGAAAACGGAGTTGCGTAAGTTAACAGCTCAGACGATGGTGCAGGTCAAATCGAATCGAAGATTCACCCCCCCAGACTAAAGTGAAACATTGTCCTCAATGTTTTAAGGGTACAGGTAATCCTACGCAAAATCTAAGGCCGTTTATTAAGTATGCCAAGAGATAAACGTTAGTCGATAAGATTTTGGATATGGTGAATTTCCGAAAAAGCAGCGAAGGATGAGACTCGAGTGGAGAGAACGACAAACTACGAGCACGAGAGTCCTCAAACTTCGGGGAAATTCCTGAACATTCATAAACAACAACCACGAAAAACACGAGTTTGGAAAGGGTCGCCCCCCTCACGTCACGTTATTAGAAAATAGAAAATAAAGAAAATGAAAATGGATAAGCATGGGGTGCCTCCCACGAAGCGCTTGTTTTTGTTCACCGAGTCACATGAGCTTGACTCGATCCCCGAATTTAATTCGTCCTTGGGGAGAGCAAATGGAAAAATTAATCTCTCTCGGGCTTTCATTAAAAATTTAAAAACATTTGAGTTAGTTGAAAGTTCCATCCCGAAGAGATAACCACTGGTATTTTAATTTAGAAAACTTGGAAAAACGATACCAGGGTCAAAAACAACATCCTCACTCCCCACGGAGTGAAGGATAAGAGAAACCACACCAAACATTACAAATGGCAAGAAAGTCATGATAGCAATCTTGTAAAACTCATCTTTATCAAAATAAAATTTCATAATTATGGAATTATGACTTTTATTATTTAAGCTCCTTTTAAAATCTTGTCCGGGTGGGAGGGTTGGGATAAAATTTTCTTTAAAATTCTCATTCTTAAGAACTCCACCCGGATCATGATCAACTTCAAGATCAAAACTGAAACTTTCATATTCAGGTTTAGAAAACTTTTCCATTTCAAATTTATCAAAACGAAATGATTCAAACTCCGGACGAGAGATAAAAGCATGAGAAGTGGTACTGCCACGACTCGTCTCTTCCGTATGATTGATATCAAAATGAAAAGCTTCATAAGTCGGACGAAAAGTGGGATTGCCACTAATCTCTTCAGTCATGTCGAACGAAAAACTCTCAAAGTCGGGTAAAAATTCCTCGAGCTCGGGCTCGAGAGGATCGTCAATTATAAACTCAATCTTCGTCTTAACTTTATCTGGAAGGATTGATGGTTCATCGTTCAACAAATTGTTAAGAAAAATAGTATCTCCTTCCGAATCAAAGTAAGAATCGTCAATCTCAGAAAATGGAATCGTATCAATAGCAAGAAATTCATCGACCTCTTCCCAAAAAGAATCATGTTCCTTAGTCGGAGGAAATGATGGGGAAGAGTCGGAGACGAACGTTTTCACAAAATCATCAAATGAATAATCGCAAACATCAACACGTTTGACGGAGAACTTCTTTGATTTCGAATCATCGGCTTTAAAAATCATAATGTCATCATCATGTCGTAAAGTTAGAGTATCCTCAAAATGGTCTACTAGGGCTTTAGCTGTTCGTAAAAACGGTCGCCCTAGTATAAGAGGAACTCTCGGATCAGCTTCAAAATTGACAACAACAAAATCTGCCGAAAAAGTACACGAATTCACACGAACAAAAACGTCCTCAGCAATTCCCACTGGATGAGTGATCGATCGATTAGCAAGCTCCAAAGTCATTATTGTCGGTTTAAGAGCCCCCATTCCAAGTTGTTCGTAGATCGATAATGGCATGAGGTTAATACTCGCACCCGAATCGGCCAGGGCGTTACAAACTTCTTGATCTTTCAAAGAACATGGAATAAGAAACTTTCCTGAATCTCCAAGCTTCTCGGGAAGCTTCTTGAGAAGAATCGCGGAATATTGAGCATTTATCGGTGTTTCGGCTAATTCGAGCAATTTCTCTTTATTACTTATGAGGTTTTTAAACGTTGAGGCAAATTTCGGCATGTAAACAAGAGCATCCATGAAACTGATATCAAAGTGCAATTTTTGAAAAATATCGAGAAACTTTTCCATTTGTTTTTTAGATTTTGCACGGAGCTCTTCATCATTAAATCGTGACGGATATGGCAATTTAGACTTGTATTTCACATTATTTTCAAAAACAACCTTTTCTTTATCTTTCGACTTTTGGACAACCGGAGGTTGGACGTTTTCGGAACCTCCGTTATTAATAGGAGGAACCGGGTCCTTTGTCGCCTGGGTCTCACAGTCCACTACCTTAGGCGGAGACGAAGAAGAAGAGGTAGTCGGCACTGTGGGTTCATATAAAGCACCACTGCGAGTCGTGATCGCCTTGATCTCGCCCCTCGGGTTAGCGATCGTGTTGCTTGGAAGAGTACCCGAACCCGAGGGTCGATCATTTAAAGACTTCTTTAATTCGGCCATTTGATTGATTAACATTTTATTCATTACCTCTTGACTTTTCATAAATTGCTTGAGTAATTCATCCGAAGAAGACTGATTCACAACTGGATTTTGAAAATTTTGAGCACGATTGTTGTTATTGAAACCTTGATTCTGAAAATTCTGATTTCCTTGATTAAAATTCCCATGATTAGAATTTCCTTGAAAATTCCCTTGATTCGGGCCTTGATTATAATTTCCCCGATTTTGATTTTGAAAATCATGATTTTGATTCTGAAAACCATTGTTCATCCGATTTTGATTAGCATTGTGATTAAATTGATGATTTCGGTTTTGCACATTTTGATTAACTTGATTGACTTGATTAACTTGAGACGGTTGATTAAAACCGGGTGGTCCAACATAATGATTCGAACGGTAGCTAAGAAGATTTCGGTCAACCTATGGTTGGTATCCGTTACCGCCCATATTGTAGGTTCCTGAAGTAGCATACACATTCTCGTGAGTGTAGCCACCGGTGGCTGGGCACTCAAAATACGAATGAGGACCACCACAAGTCTCACAAACATTGTTCACCATATTGACTTGATGGTTCTTGACTTGATTTTGATTCTGAGACGTTTGGTGCATTCTTAAAACAGCAGTCGACAAATCATCGAGTTTCTTAGTAATTGCGGCTATTTCAGAATTAGACGTAGAAGAATTGTGAGCAACGGTTGTTCTTGATTCATTCCTCTCGGCAGAGGAATCCCAGTAATTGTAATGAGCCGTCATATTCTCAATAAGTTCGTAGCAATCTTCAGGACGTCGTTTCATAAAAGTTCCACCCACAGCTGCATTGATCGTGTCCCGATGTCGCAAAGTCAAACCATTGTAAAACGTATCAATTATCGTAACAAGAAGCATGTTATGGTTTGGACACCGATCAATAGCAAGCTTATAACGTTCCCAAGCTTCGAATAAAGATTCGTCGGGAAGCTGACGGAAATTGCTAATATCGTTTCGAAGTTTCGTCACCATCGATGGTGGAAAATATTTTGCCAAGAACTTCGATACCATCTCTTCGAAGGTATGAATCGAATTCTTGGGAAGACGATCAAACCACGCGGTGGCATGATGTGTAAGAGAATAGGGGAAGAGAGAAAGACGAAGGGCGTCATCGGAGACCCCATGTTGTTTCATACTTTGGGTGACGGTTAAAAATTTGTCGAGATGCTTGTTAGCATCGTCACCCGGTAAACCGTGAAATTGGCACGAATTCTGGACTTGTTGAATCATGTGGTGCTTAAGTCCAAAATCCGTAGCCTCAATATTGAGAGGGGCAATCGGACCGCCTCTACCGTGCATTGTCGGTTGACACAGCTCCTCCATCGTTCGGAGATCGGGAGCTGGTGCATTTTGAACAACACCCACCGGAGGGTGTTGATTGTTGTGGTTGTTTTGTTCCATTTCCGTGATGTTGGGGAAACGAACTTTGTGTGTGTGACGTATCAAACTCTCGGGGTTCGATAATGGAGAAATAAGACGTTTAGAAGATGACCGGGTGTTCATACACCACAAAAACTCAAATTTTGAAAAATAAAAGGAAAATCAAATTTGAAAAGAAAAATCTTTTTGTATTTTTGTTTTTATAAAGTAAAACTTAAACTTAAACTTTTGTTTTTCTTTTTCAAACGTTACGTTAATCGTAAACCGTTTCCTTTAATCTACTCGCGACGGAACGGGAGAGAAGAATGGATCTCTCTTCAGCTTGCAATTTAATGTCAAAGCTATCCGTATTTTCCGCTTATTCGGTTGTAGAATTAAAGTAATCCGACTCGCAACTAATTTCACGCGTAGTTATATTGAGAAACTTTTTTGGTTTACAACGCCCTTTCTTTCGATCGGAACGAGGCTGTAACTTTATTATTATTTTTTTTTTGGTATTTTTGTGAAAACACTTTTAGGAAAAGTGTTTTTGATTTTTCGATATATAATATATACAAAATAGAGGAAGGCTTATCAAAACACAATTTTTCAAAAACGAATATTCAAAAATTCACTTCAACCTTCCCCGGCAGCGGCGCCAAAATTGATTCGTGGTAAACACAATATCAATATTATAGTATAGATAGTAAGCTCAAAGAAATCCGCAAAGAAATACGGATAATCCGAGGTTGTATTCCGTGTGAAGGGTGAATGGAATTCCGAATTTCCGATTCGGAAAACGTGTCGTGAAAAGTGGTAAAAAGTGATATAAATGAGATTTAAACTACTGAAAAAGTAAATGAAGCACAAATAATCAATTAAGCACGTAATTCAACTAAACAAACCAAAAACGTAACGTAGAATCGAAAACCGTAAATTAAAACGTAAAATAAACGTGAATGAACGAAATAAAACGCGACTTTTAAGCTACGCGACTCCTACGGACTTGAAAATAATTTCTAAAAATCAAAAATGATAAAAGAAAATTTTGAGAAAAAGAAAAATATTTTTTTGACTTTTTATGAATTTTTTATGAATTAAAAACTATTTTAACTAATTAAAAATTGAAAGAAAATACAAATAAGGTGAGAAAAATGAAAATTAAATTTTGAAAATTATAAAATAACTAAAAAGAAATTTTAAAACTAAAAACTAATTTTTTTTGGCTTTTTATGTAATTTCTAGGAATTAAAAATTATTAAATCTAATTAAAAATTCAAAATAAATTCAAATTAATTGGGAAAAATGCAAAATAAATTTCTAAAAATCTAAAATAACTAAAAATAATTTTCTAATATTTTTTGGATTTTTCTGGACTTTTTCTGATTTTTTTGGAATTTTTGGTAATTAAAAAGTATTTAAAAATGATTAAAAAGGAAAATTAAATAAGAAAAATAGCAAATAAGCTTGGAAAAATCTGAAAATTTTAGGAAAATGCTAAAATAATATTTAAAAGCTAGGAAAAATAAAAATTTTGAAAAATCAACTGTGGAACTGCTGAATGGCTTAAAAACTGCTTTTTAAGAGTGCTTATTAGTAAGCACTTTGACCAAATTTGACCCAAAACTTTGACCAATGTTTTATTAGATTCAAATATGCTTAATGGAATAGTTAAGAATCAAAATGAACTCAGAAGCACAAGGAAATGAGCAAACAGTTGGGAAAAGCACTTGGATATGAGCTTATTTTTATACAAACTTAAACTAATGTTCACCAAAGGTACACAGTGGTCCACACAGGTTATATGAAGTTAGAACAACTTAATACAATCAATTAAGCACTTAAGAAAAGCTGATAAGCAGTGGTACAACTTTGCGAAACAATACAGATGAGACAGCTCAAACACCCTTACTAGCAGCTTAGAAATAAGCAACCTGATAAGCTATGTAGAGAGTCCTAAGAGCAGATTTAGAAACCTTGTACTATAGGCTACCTAGAAAACCCAAAAACTTTAACTCTAAGCACCAATTAAACCATCAAACATGCACAAGATCAGATCAGTTAATACTTAGTTAACTGCAGGGTTGACTTTTAGCTTGCACACTAGAATTGACTAAAGTGAATTTCAAATGCTCTAATCTGATCCTAAATGAAATGTTAAGCTATATTGAGATTAGATTACCTTAAATGAACTCCATTCCTAACAAAATTCAAAAGCTCAAGTTCAAAAAAATCACTCTACTGAACACTAATTTGAGTGAGAACTGATTGTTGTCTTTTGCTATAATACCTATGAGTTTTATGTTACTCCAAACTTATATATGCCTAATATAATCTATTTGTACCAAATGAGCAATGAGAAAACTAAAAGAACACAGACAACAAGCCTGATCCAAACACCCCTGCTGAGAACCTATTTCATAATTCACTACTCAACTCTAGTCCAAATCAGTCCAAACCTCTAAAATAGTGTTATTTATGCTAATATGAAACAGAATTTCAAAATTCAAACACAATTCATAACCAGGAACACAGATCTAAAACAGATAAATAAAACGGATAGATGAAACAGTTGTAATAGAAATGAATTCCAAACTAAAACTCAACCAATAACCAAACAAATAAAGTAAACCACTAATACTCAGAAAATATCAGAATCAAACAAATAAGCTCAGATTTAGACTACTAATTATACTACTAATGAAAATTTTCGACGAAAAAATTAAAATAAGAACTTACTATCCCCTCAGCCAAACAGAGGGGTCTCCCTCACAGCCTGTCTTTAGACAGGCCAATAAGCATCCAATTGGCTGTCTTCAAACTCCAAATAAGCTAAGCTCTTTGAAATAAGCACTCACAGTTGAAACTACTTTTGCTATTGCTTATATGTTTTGAAATTTCTTTTGAATTTGATGAAACAGTAAGCTTATAACAACAATAATAAACTATTTGAAGCTGAATTCAGATGTGTCAAAACTGATTTGAAATAATTTTTTTTTTTTTTTTTTTTAAAAGATGAACAGAAATAAATGGTACTAATAAGCAAATTAACACTAAAATAAAAGCAATAAAATAGAATTGAAATAAGGAGACAATTAACTGAAAGTAATTTTATTAAACTAAAAATGCTGAGTACAATAAGCTGGAAAGAAATAATAGAAAATTACAATGCTTAATTCCAAAAACCTACACACACTAACACTGATTTGAGGGGGGTTTTATAGCCACTGAGGTGAGGTGAGGGCTTGGTCCAGGCTGGCAATCCGCGTCATTTGTGCTTTCTCTGAGCTCATTTCAGCCGTGTGATTGCATCCAGATCATTCCATTCAATTTGGACCATTGATTTGATTGATGTGATTTAAGCTAATCCTCCGTGTGTGATGCTATTGGTCCACGCGTCCCTATCTGACATGTGCTGACATTCCCCTGACACGTGACTATCCTTCTAGAAGACCAATCATGGGGTAATTATTACCCAATCGGGGTAATTTTGGTGGGAGGGTAATTAGGGTTCTTAGGGGAACAGTGAAATCTGGGTAGAATTGGGGGTAATATTTGAGCGGGGTGTGTGTTTGTTTGGGGTGTTAGTTTATTTATGTTTGACCGGGTTAAAAAAGTGGGTTGACCAAGGTATAGCAGGCCGGGTAGAGTGGAAAGGGATAGTGGGCTGAGTAAATGTGGGTTTGGGCTTGGTGTATTGGGTGGGCTGTGGTGTTAAGGTTTTAAATTTATATTAGATCCGAATGTGTAGTTTGTAGGCTTAGGATTAGTAGTAAATTTTTCCAAGGACTATTGTTGTAAATTAGCAAACATCAAGGGCCAAACTGTAATTCTTTGAAACATTTTCCCAAGGGTATATCTTGTCATTCTCACATAGTTGAGGGTTGACTTTGACCAATCTTTGAATCTTATTCCCAGGGACCATTTGTGTAATTCTCTGAAACTGCAGGGACTAAATTCGCCAATTCCTCAAACTTTGACCATGGACCAAATATGAAACTTTGATGAATCTCTGAGGTTGATTTTATCATTTTGAGCTTGGACTTTGACCATTTGACTTCCCCGGCTCCGGCTTTTGACACTTTCCATTCTCGTGCTCGTTTTTGTCGGTTTTGGTGTTGATTTCGTTCATTTTTCTCATATCCGTACCTGCACATACACAAATACAAAAACATGCATTCTTTTGGCATTTTTGGTTAGTATTTGGTATTTTTGGTCTGAAATAAGGCCTAAAAAGGATGAGTGAATAAGCACTCATCAATCTCACCACTCGTTTCCTTGCTCAATTTTTCCCACCGGGGGAGAACTACTAAGCTTAGGAATGACATCTTGATGTTCCAACAACGTCAAAATGAATCTCTTTATGAAGCATGGACTCGTTTCAAGGACTTACTCCAAAAAGTCCCTCATCATGGCATAGATCTTTGGCTCCAAGTCCAAATTTTCTATGACCATATCGATATCTCCACGAGGCGAACCATTGACCAATCGGCCGGTGGTAAGCTACGTGATCTTAGTGCAGAACAATCATGGGAACTCATAGAAGATCTTGCTCTCTATGACAATGAAAGTTGGAATGATCCCCGTGATTTGAACAAGACGGTCAAGGCAATATCTTTGCCTTCGAACAATTCAAGCACTCCCGACCGTAGGATCATGGAACTTGAGGACCAAGTCAAGTTTCTCATGAAATCTTACGAAGCTCCGAAGCATTCAAGCCAAGTGAACAAAATCACTTCTTCATGCGAATTATGTAGTGGTCCCCATGACACTCGTGATTGTATGGAACTCCCCGGAACAGCTTTTGCGGACTACGCATCCACGCGTACCAACGAAGAGGGAGATAAGTGGTACACTTTCAAGCCCGAGCCAAACACATACGGTGATTCATACAACCCATCATGGAAAAATCACCCAAACCTTAGGTGGAAACAAAATCAACCCAATTCTTCCAATCCACCTAATCGTTACCAATCAAACGGTCCACCATCCAACCGTACCTTCAACAACATTCCTTCTAACAACTATGGTAGTACCAACAATCTTGAAGGATTGATGTCAAAGTTCATGGCATCTCAGGAAGCCCGCATAGTTAGGTTTGAAACCGAATTCAACCAACAACAAACGGAGATGACCAACAAGATCGACAACTTGTTGAAAGCCCTCAACAACCAAACATTAGCCACACCTAGGAAGGACACTAGGGACACCAATAATGGAATCCAAGTTAAGGACCCCTCATCATCCAAACATGTCCACTTTGTCAATGTTGTCACCATTAAGCCGATAGATAGGGAGATAGAGGAGAGTGACAAGGATGAAGTTAGAGTAGAAGCCCATAGTGAGGATGAGAGTAGGGAAGTTGAGGTTAATAAGGATGAGGAATTGGAGGAGATAGAACCTATAGAAAAATACTTTGATAAGTTGCCAACCGAAGAGGAACGGGAATACCATAAGGATTTATTCGATGGTCCCGAGAAAACATATATCTTTGGCGACCCCCTGATCAAAATGGGAGATCCCTCCAACATTAACATCCCATGTAATATCGGGCACATGCATATATGGAAAGCTTACATCGACCTTAGATCCCCCGTGAATATCATGACTAGGACTTATTACAATTGGGTGATGAAGGAGCAACTCAATTTTAGGTTGATGCCCGGTATGAATAGGATAAGTAATTTTGCAGGAAGAGTGAAGGGATTGCATGTCATTATAGGGAATCTCACCTATAAGATCGATTTTTTGATAGTTGAAGACATTCGTCCGGTGATAGATGCTTGCCTAAGTCAAGTAGTATTCGGGAAGCCATTTGTTGAAGCCACTAAGATGAGTTATGATCCGACTTTAGGGATAGTTAGGTTCAAGAAAGATAATGATGAGGTTGCTTATCAAATGCCTTACAAGATCGAACAATACCGCCTTCTCTCTAATTTCGAAAAGGAACATAAGCAAGCGGCTTATTATAGGAATGAGGAGGATAGACGTAGAGGAGTAGAGTATGTTAGAAATAGGATGCTTGGTTTCTACAAAGAATGCTTGCAACTAGGTCCGGAATACAAAACTGGTTTAGAAGATGACCTAGAGAGTGGAACCAATGATGAAATCACGTAGTAACCCACGACTTTGAGTCTAGCTACAAGGCTCGTAAATAAAGAAAAGCGCTTCTTGGGAGGCAACCCATGTTTTGTGTGATTTTAAGTGTTTGATTGTTATTTGCTTCCGTATGCATGTTTTATTTTTATTGTTGGTTGATCATGTTTCTCAATTAAAATGTGGAAATACTTTATTATGTTGTTTGGCCTAGTCTTAACTTCAACCTAAAGGTATTTTTGCAAAAGATAAGTGTAAGGGGAAACCCCAAATATGTTTTTAAGAAACAAACCGATCACGATTCTCCACAATATTTAATGAACATGTATATTCGTAATTGTTAGAGTCAAATGCTTGTATTGAGTCATAATGAAGTTTTGCAGGATTTTCCAGGAAGTAGGACAAAGTTTTTCCAGAAATTTTCCGGAAACTTAACATAAAGATTTCTGCAGGTCCATTCTGACGGCGTCAGGCTATTGCTCTTGACGGCGTCAGGAGTCAAAAATCTGGAAATTTTACCGGTTTTGTTTTTCTAACGGAGTCTTATGGTTTTTTGTGAATTATTAAGTTTTATAATCTCCAGGAAATCTGCAAACTTCATTCCACAAGCATTATATCTTACTTTGTTTTCTAGGATTTAGTAACTTATATAGGATGCCGCCGATTTTACGCGAGGTTGCCTTGTCTACTTTTGTCAGGATTTACAGGTTATTTAAGACAAGAAGATGATTTATATTCTGGAAGGGAAGCTTTGATTGTTCATTTTCTTTGAGGAAGATTTAACCTGGCCAACCTATAATCCATACCGAGCGAATCAGGGGAGTATTTGATTTCATTCTCTTTACTTTTAACTTTTACATTCTTTACTTGAACATTGGGGACAATGTTCATCCTAAGTGTAAGGGGAGGGTAAAAAGATGATACCTTACATATGCACTTTCGCTTGAGCTTGTTTTGTTTAAAGGTAGATGTGTAATAAAACTATGAGAAATACTTGTTAGTGTAATTTTAGCACCAAATTTAAATTTTTTTACAACATTTAGGAGTGAAACTTTAGCCATAGCAAGCGTCTCATGGATAGGAGGTTGTATGACTAGCACATAACCGTATATTCAGAAAAATTTTCCACCCAAAAATGTGAGGTTCGCCTTTAGTTTTGATAGGAAAAGCATTTATTATTGGTGCTTATGAGTGTACCGGTAGCATTTAGATTCTAGAACTTGCGTTAGTGATGCATCCCGAGACTGCTAGTGAGACTACATTCGTGTGGTAGGATTTACTACATGATAAGAGGCATTAGGATTACCCTTGTGTTAAACCCGTATTATAATTACTTGACCATTTAAGTCATATTACTTGGCTAGTTAAGTCAACTAATTTTTCCCACACCCTTAGCGTTGTACTCATTTTTAGTACACGATACCCTAGTACACCCCTCCGAGCCTATCTTTTCGTTTCTAACTTTAAGCATCTTACTTAAAGGAAGAATTTGTTACACCCCACTTAAATGTACACCCAAATCGCCTTAGCCTTCCGTGTATGCGCTCATTTTTTGTGCATTATTGTTATTTGTTAAACCCTAAGTTAACTTTCTAATTGATTACATGGTTGCTAAGTCGAGTCATATCCTTGTACATATTGTTTTGGGACGATTGGGACTCATGGGTAAGTACTTGTTTTATGGAGTAATGGGGAAGAACATCATATATTACCCCCATATGTACGTTAATCTTAAAAGTGCTCCAAGTGTTTTGATTTTCTTAATTCGAGTCATTAGATTAGTTAATGTAAAGTATGTAAAGATTCAAGTGTAAGGGGAATGCTCAAACCCCTATGATGTATTATTTTGGATGGTAGGGTAAGAGTGTATGCAAAAAAAAAAAAAAAAAAAAAAAAAAAAAAAAAATCGAAAAAATTAAGAAAAAGAAAAAAAAAATAGAAAAAAAAAAAAAAAAAACATACGGACTACCATCCCGTTTTCATTCTATGTTCATTTTATGTTTTTGTTATTTTTCATTTATTAGCTTAAGTCGAGTCTAGTCTTGGCTTAGCAACGCCACATTGTACATGTAATTAACCAATATTGTTAACTCGCCACCAGTAAAATTCCCTTTATCCAACAAAACCGTGTAATTCATATCCCTACACCTAACGTTATAACCCTTTAAAAAGACCTCTTTGATAGTTTATCCTAGGTGCTTATGCCATGTGGTGGAGGTTTGATCCTTTCCCAAGCCTATGGTAATCTATTTTGCTATGACAGGTAGTGAGAGATATCTTCCATTTCCATAATGTTATATTACTTTATTACACCCGAGAGATGTGAGTATCTAAACACTATTTGTGAGGTGCTTGTGTATGACCTCCGTGCTTGTCTATTGGTCTTTAGTGGAACGATTATTTGTTGTAATTACTTTTATATTAGTGTTAAATGACCCCTAACTTGTCTTTTGAGTAGAATAAAAGCTCATTTGCTTGAGGACAAGCAAATCTCAAGTGTAAGGGTATATGATGAGGCGAAAAATGATCCGTTTTTAGGGGGTCATTTAAGCCCGAATCCGACTTTATTTGATCAAATATTGCCCTAAATCGTTCCTTTTGTGATTTTAGGTGTTTGGAGAGTGAATTCTGGAAAAGAAGCTATTTTGGACGTTTTTGGAGCATAAAAGTGAAGAAAACGGCAAAGTACCAAAAATCCATGCTGAAGATACAAGGTGACGGCGTCAAGACTTCCTTCTTGACGGCGTCAGACATGAAGAATTAAACACCGTAGCTGGTGACGGCGTCAGATGGCTAGATGACGGCGTCAAAGTGGCAAAGAATAAAATACCGTAGGTGGTGACGGCGTCACATAGGCCGTCACAAGTGGATCAAGGGCGTCCGAGGAAGTATATGGCGGCGAGGTGACGGCGTCAGAATTAACTCTTGACGCCGTCAGAGTGTTTTTCCTATATATAGTTTTCTAGTTTTTTTCATTAAAAAAGAGAAGTTTTGGTGAAACCCTAAAGACAATTTTGGTGCCTCTTTTACAAGTTTTTCAAGGGTTCCAAACCCTTGAGACCTTGCATTGTAATTGAGATAAGTATACTCTTAATTCAATCAATATGTCTATGTGTTAGTTGTTTATCTTTTGTTCTTATCTTAATTCTACTATGCTAGGCTAGATTTCCTTTGTGTTTGCTTAGATCTAATGAAACCTAGATGTTGATTATGTGTTAATTACTTGTCTATTCTTGTTTTGGATGAATGATATTATATGTTAGGCTTAAGAAAACTGGCAGATCTCCAAATGGTAACATGCTTGAACGTCTTAAGAAACATGAACCGAGGCGTACTAGGTCTTTATTGGTTGTATTTAATGCATGAGCCACTATTTACAATCCCTATAGTTGTGCTGGGTCATGGTGTAGGAGGAGATAAGAGCTCATAGAGTTGGGGAGTTATGTATGCCACCCCACGAATGGTATTAAGGAATACAATCCGTCATCCATACAAGTGTAACAAGTAATTGACATGTAAAAGATATCTAGGGAGTAATGAAGTCTAAGTAAACACAATTTCTCCAACCACTGCTCACAACCTTAGTTTAATATTAGTATAATTTCATTTTCATTAGTTTAAATTAATTATATAATAGTTTTGGGTTAGTTGAATAGCAACTAATTCCGCCCACTCTTCCAAAACCCGAGATTTTAATTGCTTTTATAAAAATATAAAAACACAAAAATAATCATCTTTCATCTCTAGAACTATTAATTAGGCTTTCTAATCCTAGCGACACTATTCCTAAGCTGAACGATCAATCCCCCGGTACTTGTCACTATACTATACTACAACGATCAGGTACACTGCCTGGTGGGGGTTGTAAGCCTCGCGAGATCCCTCGAGAGGTAAAGCAAGGTGCGATTCCCACGCATCAGATGTCAATCCAATGAAATAGGGTGGAGTGAAAGACCAACATATGCACTCAATGCTTTGTGATCATGGGATGTGATTTGGTTGAAAATGTTCCAATGGTTTGAAGGATCCTTTAAAAGGGTTCCTTGGGTTAGTTATGTTTGAATTTGAATTTTTGGAGGGAAGTGGCTTGCTAATTGTTTTAGTGAGTGAGAGTTGTTCTAATATGGTTGTTGGAGTTAATGGAAGATGTTTCTCACTTAGGATAATGGTTTGAAACTTTACAAGTTTTGAATTTTAAGAAAAATGACAAAAATTTTCTGCAGGTGACTGGCGGAACCTTTAGAATACACAGGCGGAACCCGTGTGAGGGTTCTGTCCGGTCCGTTGGGCCATTTCTGGGTTGCCCAGAAAATACACAGGCGGAACCCATTCTAGGGTGCCGCCAGATCCGCCAGGCCTGAAGAAGTTGGCAGTCCGCGATTTTAACCCGCGAGACGATTTTCAAATTTTTCGAAAACTCCTAAAATCAAAAAGATAATGCATATCTGATTAGGCAATGCAAAAATTGGACATGTAAACACACATATCATAGGACTTTGACCTTGGGGTCGAGAATTTCACTATACTTAGTGAAAATTGCCATAAGCATAAAAATTTGACAAACACCTCAAACATTGTCATTATGCATAAAAGCTCATACAAACATAATCCGACAAACATAATAAAGCATGAGCGTGAAAAGCAATACAAATCACATAGTTTAACACATAAAAGGTTCTAAAACCTTCATAAGCCAAACACTCATTAATCACGCTTCTCACAACCGGTCTATCTTCTTATTGAGCTTGCTTAGGTACCTTCCAAAGCATTTGAAAATTCCTTTGGTTTGCTTGAACTTTTCGGATGCATTGTCAATGATGGGAGTTCTTGAAGGTATTCTAAAGGAGGTAACTTAGAGTTAGGAAGTCTATCGTCCTCGCTCAAGTCGGATGATGATGATGATGGTGAAGGTGAGCGAGTACGTTTGCCCTTACCTTTGAAAATACGTTTATCACTTAGAGGGACGAAGATGTGAGGAACGAGAGAATAGTCAAGACGCATTCCATTATCGTTAGGAGGAATGGGTGAGATTGCTCTAAAGAGGCGAGTAAGGATCATTCCATTTGGAAGAGCGGTTGTTCCAACTAAGGGTATGTCGGCCATTCTTTTGGCTAGGTAGTAGGCTAAGTTAAAAGGTTGACCGGTGGAAATACTATAGAGCATGTAGCAAAGACATGTGTTGACATGATCTCTATTTCCTATGGTACTTATGACGTTAGCTCTAAGAATTTCTTCCCACTTCTTAAATTGTGGTTTAAGCTCATTGAGCTTCATACCAAAAGGATCCTTATCCACAACATTCCCCGAACGATTCTTCCTAGTGGTAGAGGTTCTAACGAAGAGATGTTCTTTAATTGTTTCCTTACTAGCAAGAGGGTTGTTGTATGGATAAAAACGCTCAATAGAATCAAGACTTGAAATGGGCCACTTATCCGTGTAGAGACAAGTACCCTCATTTGGGACACCAAGAATGATAGCTAAGTCTTTTAAATCTATGAAATTTGGTATTTGATTGGTTGTGAAGTTTAATGATATCTTACCGACAACATTTGTGGAAAGGTTTACGGTTGCATAGAATTCTAAGATGAACCTAGGACAAATTGGCTCATCGATATCAAGGAGACAATCAAAGTTGATTGCGGCAAAGCTTTGGCGAATGTATGTTCCTTCTAGAAAGGATGGATCAATGGTTCTACCTTCGTGAACATAGCGTTTTTCTAGTGCCTTAAAGGTTTCTACTTGAACATTGTTGAGACCTTTGGTCCTATGGTGTTTGGGCAAGTACTTAAGGGTTTCCTTGTGATTGGAGTAATTTGCGGGAGGCATGTTGATTCCTAGAAAACACAAAATTATATGTTAATGACTTTTAACAATGTGGATGTTATAATGTGTTCCTATATGCAAACAATGTGGAGACTTGGTTATCTTGACTCATTTTGATTCCCAAAGTGTTTTGTTATGCAAGTTTTGTTATAAAGACAAAAGATAACCAAAACTCTCCTAATTGAATGTGTCTTCGATTGAATGTACCCGAAAATACATATTAGTTATGTATCCCCTTTAGCATTCAAGAGACAATATGCAAGTGATGTTTCAATGATGTTTTTCATTTGTTTTAACAATGTGGTGAAGAGTTATGTTCTAGTCTTGGATTGCAATTTTTGAAAGACAATGCATTTGGTGTGTTTGGCAAATCAAAGTAACAACAAAAAGGACACAACACTTAACTAATGGAAGGCATGATTGGTTAGCAACCAAGTTTTTCATGAAAAGAGTTCTATGCATAAACCCTAAGATTCTAGTTAATGAATGTAAATGAAAATGCTATACTTGAATAAAAAATGCAATTATGATTAGAACACTTACAAAGTTGATTGGATTTGAAGAGGTTAGATTGAAAGCCCTTAATTTTGTATGGTTATGTGTTTTTGAGAGGGTGATGGCTGTTTGAAAAGTGAATGATTTAGTTAAGAGGGTGTTTGGTTTTGAAATTAAAATAAAACATCCTGCAGCTTTGGCGGACCAGGCGGAACCAAAGGGAGGGTTCTGCCCGTATGGTCTGAGGGTACCGTGGGAACTGCAGGGAAAAATTCAAATGGGATTGTCTTGATTTTTGTGGTTTTATCCTAATGTTCAAACTAAGGTTTTAGGTCTTATGAGTCTTTGACTAAGTCTAGGGATTATGAATGCTTCACATTCAAGAGGTTTTGTGAAAACGTTGATAGATTAGTTAACGTAGAAGACTTTCTTATTTAAGATGTTCCTCAATGAACATTCTTACCAAGGCGATGATGATGGATCACAATATGTCAATTAAGAACATAATGGATTGAATTGTCGCTGAGGTCGATGCTTCCTTTGTTGAAGGGATAACAATGTTGATAAAATGAATTCCGTTGTTGACACGTATTTGCTTGTTCAAGCGGAGCTTGTTGATGTGCTTCTCCATCCGATACTAATTTGAGAACCTCACGCGTTTTGGAGAATCATTGGGTAAGTAGGTATAAAAGAGCAAGTACCACTTGTGCTTTTCTTATCAACTTATTACCAACATAATTTCATTTGGCATACACTATGGTTTCTATTCCCGTTCTTTTGGGATACCATAATCCTAGTTGTGTAGTACCTTACGATGTATCCAAACAAGCTCAACTAAAGAGTTGTTTTAGTATCTTCTTTAAAACGAGCACATAGACAAATGCTAAACATAATGTTGGATCTAATTGTTATGAGAACAAGTAGTCTTCCGAACATTTCTCTATGTTTAGTTTTACCTACGGATTTACTAATCTCATTCTTGATAAGTCATCAATAACTTAACCATTGAGAACAAAAGAGTAACTAAGAATGTCTTTAAGTTAAAATCCCTTGCTTTTGGAGCTTGCTTTTATTATCAAAAGGACTTTCAAATTTTGACACTATAATCACTTGATTACTTCGAAAAATCTATTTTGCTTCACTAGTTGTTTTACTCTAAATTCAAAAAATTGTTTTTGTTAAATTTGTTTAGACACAACTATGACCTATAAATCAAGTTTTATAACTTATGTCAATTTTGCTTGATTCAATGTTTGACTCAAGGTGATAACATGTTATTTTGTACTTTTATTCTTAATGTTTTACACAAAGTACTTGTCTTGCCATCATTGGACTTTCGACTAAGTCATCATCTACCAAATATGATATCTTAGAAGGAGGAGATCACTCGTTAAATGTTATATTCAACGACTCCTCGACTCTTTGGGTTTTTCTTACTTAAGACACTATGAACTCTATTTGTTTTGAAAAAGTCCAAGAGATACAACATCATGAGACTAAGTGTCACATTTGATGTGTAAATCCTAGATGTTGAAAACTCATTTTCTTCCATACATCCTAATGTATGCTAATGTGATTTATTTCACCTTGTGTGTTTTATGTGAGATTATCATAAAGGAGTGATTGAAGTAAAACACAATTTAAGACCCAAAGTATGGTGTTTAAGAATGTTGTTTTACAAAGGTTTGTTTTGCAAGCATCACAAAAGTGTTAGACATTTTAACACTTAGGAAATTCTTAGTTAGCTCACTTGTAAGCAAGAATTGAGTGAGACTCACTCAAGAGTTTCTCGTGTTTGTCTCTTGACGGTTAAAGAACCAAAACACCTTATATCTCCTACTAGTACTAATGCCGAAATTCCTTGTTGCATAGAATCTAAGCTTTGTTATTACTAATAGCAGGTAAACACTTTAGAGTATTACTAATAACACATATTCCAACACATAATGCTAGAAACAAGAGACAATCAAAGTCAAGTTGAAGTGATGCGTACCTTTTAAATTCCATAGAGATGCTATCAAGAGGATAAACACTACGCGTAAAATCTTGGTTTGACGACACGCTTTGAAACTCAATTACTCATGTATCCAAGAAGGTTAGATATTCATATAAAAGCATAGAGCATGATAATCTTAATCCTTTTATCATGAGTTTCTATTAGAGATTGAATTATCTCTAAATCTCTCTTCTAGGTTTGACAAATTTTACTTGCTTTGTTTTACTAGTTGATGGTACTTTTGAGTTAAATCCTAATTCGGTTTTATCTTTAAACAACCTTTGACTCCTCAACAATCTTTCAAGAGATTTTGAGCTTTCATCAAATTTAACTAATATTTTTCCTTTCTCATTTTGCTTTTTAATCTCATGTTAGTAATCTAGACATAATTTACATTTTAGATCAATTTCAACATTACTCTCAAGTCTAGACATTTTATCTTCTAACAAGATTTCCTTTTCAAAGATATTCTCAAAAGATTTTGAAGACTCATTGTTAAAGATAGTTTTTAGGTCCATGTTGCATAAACGTTTAGACTCATTTTCTAGTTTAGAAAACTCTAGGATAAATTTGTCAAAGGAAAAATGTTTGGTTTCAAAATGTACCTTGCTTGATGTTTTATCTAGTTGAGAATCACAAACCGGATGGTTGGCTTCATCTTCATCCGTGTTATTCTATGAATCGTAAGCAAGTCCACTAAGAGCTCGACAAGAGTAATCATCTTCACTTACACCTTCATTTAAAACATTTAAACTAGTAGCACATGTATTTATCTCAACTAAATGTCTATCTATTAATATTTCTAAGACTTCTAATTCATATGTGAGATCAACTTGATCATCTTTGACTTGACATATTCCTTGATGAAAGTTTAACATATTTTTCCAAATATCATTAGCCGTTTGACAAAAATACATTCTTTCATATTTGGTACTAAAAGCTTTATAAAACATTGTTTTAGCTTTAGTATTTTTATCAAGTTTAAGATAGTTATCTTGGTTTTCAAAACTTGTTTTCTTTGGTTTGAAATCACCAAAAGAAATAGTATGCCAAAGATCTTGATCAATTGATTTCACATAGTTTTCAAAATTACTTTTCCATTCAAGTAAATTTTCTTTTTCAAATAGCGGTGGGTTTTGAATAGGTTGCCCTTCTTTGAGATTTTCAAAATCCATGGATCGATCCAAGTTTTAAAATACATTCTATTTTAAAGATCTTGAGTAACGTAGCTCTTGATGCCAATTGTGGAAAACTAGAAGGGGGGTTGAATAGTTTACCGCTTTTTAAATTCTTTTTAGCTTAAATATCCTTTAAAACTTTACGTTTGCTTAAAGATATAAACACAACGTTATATGTTCAATTCCTTGAAAAGCTTTACATGTGAATAACGATTCTTACTTTACTTGTTTGATTCTTTGAAAAGCTTTACGTATGATTAACAATCCTAACTTTGCTTGTTTAGTTCTTTGAAAAACTTTACGTTTGTTTAAAGATATAAACACAACTTTCCTAGTTTAATTCTTTGAAAAACTTTACGTGTGATTAGCAATTCTAACTAAAGACAATATGTAATAAGTAAAGACAAAGAAAGAAACGATCAAACCACAACACGATTGTTTATCGTGGTTCGGCTACAAGGACTCTTTTTCCTTGCCCTACATCCACGCCCTGAGTTTCCAACTCGAGAGTTATAAGCACTAATCAACAAGCTCCTTTCCCGGTGGATAAACCTTTACAACGTCGCTTACACTTTTACCGACACTAAGCTAGATGTCGAGTTCTTTTACACGGGTACAACCACTCCCTTCGTCGCTTACACTTTTACCGACACTAAGTTAGATGTCGAGTTCTTTACCAAGGGTACAACCACTCCCGTTAGTTCTTTTACAAGGGTACAACAACTCCCGACACACTATGTATTTTGAGGCATAAAATACTAACCAATCACTTCTACATACATGATACAAATGAAGTATAAACTACCAAAGCTTAAACATGACAAAGCTAACAAGACTTGCAAATTTAGAGTTGAAGCTTGTAACTTCTTGAATGATCTTGTGAAGTCCCTTGCTACATAAGAGAATCACACAAGTCAAATGTTACTGAGTTAGTTGAGAGAGTATATGAATATACGTCCTAAAGTCATCACTCAAAACACAAGACTTTCAAGCAAACATATGGTTAGTCAAACACACTTTCTTACCATAAATGTATATTGACAAAGCTTGCCTTAAATGTGATGTGACATTTCTATTTTAAGAAATAAATGTGATGTGACTTAAAAGGAAATGTAAACCTTAGTTTAAACAAGACTTAAACAATGTTTTGTTTAAAAGGAAATGTAAACCTTAGTTTAAACAAGACTTAAACACTTAAAGTGATGATTTACTCTTAGCTAAAGTTCATACTTTGTCATTAACAAAACTTAGCAAAGATCGTAAAATATAAATAACGTTTTTAGGCGATATTTGTATTAACAAGTTGGGTTGCATTTTCCTTCATATAAACTTTTCAAGGGCTTTAGTCTCAATCCTCTTCACGACTTGCTAACTCTCTTGTTAAACTTCCATAAGCGGATCCATAATGTTATTCTATAACTTCATATTGTTGATAGTGATAAATCAAGTTGAGAGTAGTAATTGTATTGACATAATATTTCTATGCAAATTTGAGTTTCGTACAACTCATCAAACTCCAAGTAATTTTCGAGTATTCCAACTCGAAAAAATGTTGCATTCTTCGATAAAATCTTAAAGACAACAAATACGGATGATGCTGATTGTTGTAACGCCAAAGTTTTACAACCTTATTAGGCAGAATACCTAACCATTGTAGTGTAGTATAAGCAAGACTCAGGGGATTGATCGTTCTCTAGGGGGATAGTGAGATAGGTTCGAAGTGTATTATGAATTAAGTCTAAAGGTTGAGAGAATAATATTTATGGTATTTTTATGTTTTATTGAAAGCAAGTAAAATCCTGGGTATTTGGAAGAGGTTAGTTTTTGTTGAGTCAATTTAGTACCCAATGGTCTTAATCTAGGATTTGAATAGAAATTACCCTAGGTGTTATATAACCGTAAATATCATTCAAGTCACTGAGTGAACAATCACTCAGTAAGTTACGTTCATGACTTAATTTGTCTTGATGCCGTCATGGTAAACCGTCGCCAACTACTGAATGGTCAGCACCCTCAAGTGGCGACATCACTTGGTATGTTGTGACGCCGTCACAAGCCCTTCTTGTTACATCTTTGTTCTTTTATTCGTTTTTCCATCAAATCAAGCCGAAAGTGCATCCTTTTTCAGCAAACGCTTCCCAAGCACCTAAAATTCAAAAAGAAATTATTTAGGGTAGTAAATAATCAAATATGTACGAGTTTATAGGCTAAATGACCCCTTAAAAACGTATGAAATTACACCTCTTCAATGGGCACAAAATCAGAATGAGTAAGGTAATGTTCTAACCATTAAAACACATTTGTTCTACTACACTTTCTATGTTTATAAAGCTTAAAGTCAACCATAGAAAAACAAGTTTGCAAATTTCCAAAGATGTAGGATTTCGATGGATTTTAAATTTGAATAATATTACAAAGATTATAATGACTTTATAGTAAGATCTTAGGATTCCGATGGATCTTACGATTTCAATATTACAAAACAAAAACGAAAACGATTGTGAGTATGATTCTGATCTTGAAAACCTTGTCACCATTTTCAATAATTTTTGTACTCGTAGTCGGTAATTCCCTAAGTAAAAAATCAGTGTTGTTAGTCAATTTTTATTTTATACGGTTCATAAATAAATATTAGTTTTATTTATAAAAAAAAAATTAAAAATATTTGGTACGGTTCTCAAATAAACCGTACCAAATAAGGTTTATTATTTGGTACGGTTTTTAAAAACCGTACCAAATAATGTTTATTTGGAACGGTTTTGTAAAAAACTGTAGCAAAACCCAAAATCCACAACCCAACTGTACCAAATGAAGCCTTTCTAGCACGGTTCTTTTAAAAACGAAGCCTTTCTAGCACGGTTCTTTTAAAAACCGTATCAAATGGCTTTTTTTTTCATGTTTTAGTACGGTTTTTCCTATAACCGTATTAAAGGACCGTTCCAAATAATACTTTATGTAGTAGTGTTTATCCCTGTTTCTATAGGGGAAGAAAGATAGTTGATTCATTCCTACCAAATTAGCTATTATGCTTACTTGCTTTAAGATTTTTATGGAGCAAAATGTGTAATCAAGATGGGTCTTTTAAATATTTTCTGAACCAGAAGAAAATACAGGGACAATTGATAACCAAACAAGAAGCACTTCTCGGCTATAAACCGAGTCCAAAGAATCAACAAGTGCAAAAAAAGGGGTAGAATCTAAATGTGTGGTGCGGGTCCAACAAGTAATAGAAGACTATCATTGGGGTGGTGCAGCAGCCCATGCAACTCCTGTTGCAAATATTCGTTCCATTAGAGGTGCTAAATGTGTTCTCAAAGGTTGTACTTAACCTTAAAGTTGGTAATGGTTTAGGTGAAGGTGTGACTCAGGTAAACAGTTTACACATTGTTTGTACTTCAATGCACAAGTGTTTTTTTTTTTTTTTTTTTTTTTTTTTTTTTTTTTTTTTTTGGTGTTCTTAAAGAATTTTGAACGGTTATCAATATTATTTCACATGGACCGCTTATGAACGATGCTGCTGTACAAAAGGTTGATCTTTACTCGAGTCATTTGAAGTTTACTTTAAATAGTCCTATTGTCTTGCTCTTATGTTTCTAGATCTTTAAATAGATCAGTTGAACTCTTTCAGTCTTACCTTTCAGGTTGATTCATTTGTGCAAGATGCTATCTCTAATGTTTGCCTCTAATAACTAAAAAGGGTGTTTGGCATAGTGTTTTTTTTAATCGCACTTGCATTTAATTTTAATAAGTTTCTGTTATTTAAAAACTTTTTAACATATTCTTGGTCTAAACTGTAATTCCAGACTTCTTAATACAAAACCAATTTAAATTGTATTACAATTGTAATTCTAATAGGGGCTTAACTTAAACCAACCTGAAGCATTATATAAACTCAATTGATTGGCCAAGTTTTTTTATTCCAACGAATTTTTTATCAAAGTTATCTGCAGATCATTCAACAAAACTCAACAAATCACCAGGTTATTTTTTTTTCATCTTTGGAAAAACATATAAAAGATTTATATCTAATAAAGATCTTATTCACTAGGATTTCTTTTTCATCTTTGTTAAAACATATTTAAATTTATTCAGAATCTTAAGGTAAAGTGAATATAAAAGTTAAGATTCTCTCACTTATCTGTTTTTTTTAATCTCTTAAGTAATTAAATTGTTTAATATGATAACAAGAAAGATAGTGCAACATTAATGTAACTTTCTTATAAAATCATAACAACTTTGTTTTTTACCTTTTCCTTTTTGAATCTGGATCCACTTCAAGTCTTTTTCGACCTGTTTCGTTTTCATTTAAAGCTTATAGCTATTTAGATTGTGTAATTGCTATGGTCTTAGAATAGTATTTTACTGTTTTACTCTTTTTATTATCTGTGGAAGATTATTTACGGGTCTAATAGACGCCTTAAAAACGAGCACTATTACTACTTGGTCATATAAGCATTGAAAGCTTTTATTTTCTTAAAATAATAAATATCATACTCCTTTTAATCATGTTGATTTTATAGTTAGTGATTTGGCAGAGTTTCTTGCCGTATAGACTAATTATTTCCATTCATGTGTTTTAGTTTCTTCTCGAATAAGTACCGTGCAAAATCTTAGATTTCAAGCAGTACGCTATGTTGCCACTTTTCACGTGTGGTTAAATTTGCTTTTCCAAATGACTTACACATATAATGAAGTTTTGTAACAGCGAAACGCTGTTCGTAGTCTTTGACTTTGTAGCTCAAATTTGCTTTTCCATATGACTTACACATTATAATGAAGTTTTGTTCTAAAAATTATTTTTTACATGTTTATTTACTTGCCACTTTACCAACTACAGAATGGATGCTTTTCAAAGTGGATAATTTATCTAAGCAGTGGAGCATTATACTAATGCTATAATGCGGAATATAGAATCAAGGCCTTTCACAGCTATATGTTTATGCAATCATGCTACTGACACCAATCTGTGGGCAACGTTATTGATGCCATTGCAGATTGCAATCTTGCCATAGCTCTTGATGGGGACTACATTAAGGTATCTTCTGTTTTTCAGAATTTTGTAGAATAGAAGCATCTATGGCTATTGGATACTATTATTGTGCTTAATAACTGATATTGTCATGTTTGTAGGCAATATCTAGGAGGGCTAGTTTATATGAGAAGATGGTTCAGAAATCAAGAAAGCATACCATAAAGCTGCACTCAGGGAAAACAAGTTCATGCTAGTCACAAAGCTAGGTTTGGCGATTTCCGGCCGCCGCCACCTATAATTTCCGGCCAAAAACATTCCCTAAATCGTATCTCTACCTATTAACGATCCTTGTTAACTGGTATGCAATCGATCTAGGAGGTGTTATACATGTGGTGGCGGTCGGTGGCTTTATTTTCTTGATCTTTTTAATCGCTAGTCTTCTGGTTAGCGATCTATGAAAACCCATCGTTAGGGTTGGTTATTATATTATATCCTCTTGATCGTTAACGTTTATGTGATGAGCTTTAACTGCGAAACCTTTTTTAAGGTTTCTTATTTTCATGTTTGATTCGTGATTGATGATTCGGGGCTGAACGATTTAATGGAACCCTATTTTTTAGGGTTTCGTTATTATGTTATTAACTGGTATGTCGTCTTCATGTGCTGTTGCTGATTCAATTTTGTAAGTGGGTTATGAGAGATTGTATGTCAAGTTTTCTGGGTAATCTTGTTTTCAAAACCCTTATACTACCCATCACAAGATCTGTGCCGATTATCCTTTGTTCTGGTTTTTTGATCGGTGTGTTGGATGTTAGGGTTTGGGTAACCCTATGTCGGTGCAATTATGGTCCTTACGCTGATTTGCGTTTAGAATCTGCTGCTGAATGTGGTAGGTTGGTTAGGGTTGTGCTTAACCCTAGTTCATGTCTATGGATGATTCTTCATGCTGAATATTTTGCATCTAGCAATTTATGGTTTACAGATCGTGTCATAGTGGAAGTGCTTGGAAGATCTACGATGACTTCGACTGCATCGTGATACTGTAAGTGTCCTTTGGGATTGAGGTGAGGGATATCACCCTCATCCTATGTACTTCAACGGTTCGTGCTGCTGGGTGGATGTGGGATGTTCGCATCTCATGTTTTGTCTTGTTTTTATACCTAGTTTGATTCTTTGTAATTAGCTAGGTTTGGTTTGTGTTTATGGCCTGTCATAAACACTTGTTTATCAAGCACCTGTGCTTGAGGTTAATCTAGTACTTCAACCACATTCCATTTGTACTTAACTGTTTTTTTGGTTATATATTTACCGGGGTTTTCCCCTTTACCCAAAAAAAGCTGCACTCAGACACCATTCAGACAAGGTTCCGTATTTGTTTACATTTGGCCTAAATATACTGTTTTTATTTGTTTGCATTTGGCATGGATATACTGTTTTTGCTTATTTACATATAGCCTAGATATAGTACCATTAACTAATTATCTTAAAATGCAGGTAAGTTTTTAGCAAGAAGTGAGAGTGGAGCAGATGGTCATATTTGAAACAGTTTATGAAAAGTATCCACTTGGATGCCAACAGGCTTTTTTAAGAAAATTGGAGAGCCATATGTTGTACTATCCGACTCCAACAAGATTTGTTCATTCAACCATGAGTTTAAAGTCTTATTTGGTTATATTGTGCCCCTTATCCCGTACCGTATTATATAAGTTGGAACTTGATCTTACCAACTACAAGTTAACAGTCAATTTTTTTTTTCTTCTGTAAATTTGCTTGAAACAACTGTCTAATATTGGCTTTCTTTTAACAGATGCATGCATACAATCTTGCAGACGTGATGAAAGATGGATTTGTGTGGTAACTTGAAACTATAGTTATTTTGGAACTTTAACGGAGGATATTTGGTGTCAAACCACGCTTGATGGGAAGAAGGGACACTCTTGGCGGCTGAAGAATGCAAAAGTCATAACATTTTCCTTGGATATAATTGGGGCTCTTATTTATATCTCATTTTCTTTCATCCCCATCCTTTTTTTGGCTAAATGTTTGTTACTTATTTCTAAATGCCAAGCATCATGCGATTATCCTGGCAGACAATATAGTTAAACAAGATTAATAATACGTCCAAACGTTAGACAAAATCATATATCTTACAAAAAATATTTCTTATTTGTTATATTATGTTAAAACCTCGTGCGTGCACGGGCTTTATAACTAGTGTTACATATATATAATTTTATCTATCATATATAATTATCATCAAGTTGTCAGGTTCACAAACAATTAATCCTTATACAAATTAGTTTCTAATTTGTTTGTTCTATGAAAGAAATTATAACGTCACATCAATTTGCTGTAAAGATATGCTAAGGAGCATGTGGTGTATATCATTCATCGTCGTCATTTGTATTAGAGAATAAATAGGACAAATCCATTGAAAACCTGATAAGTATAATGTATTATTCAACAACAATATATAAAAGTTACATGAGACAAATGAAACCTTAACGGACCCTAAGCCAACAAACCAGGTTTGGGCTAACTAATTATTTCTAATACTTATTTGTTACAAAATCGATTTTTTTTAAATGAATAAGTACAACCAAAATCAGAGTAAGAAAACAGCAAAATCGTGTAATTTTGCATAAACTTTTAAAAAACAAATATGTTGCTTAAGTTTTAAAAACGACTACAATCTAAAAATTAATCACCAATAGAAACCATAACAACCAAACTCATTAAATTTTTGCATAAACTTTTTAGAAAACATATATTTGGCTACAGTTTTAAATTCGACTATAAATCAATAATATAACTACTATATGAAAAAACCAAGCAACGAAAGTTCAACGGTTGTGCAACGGCAAAGAAGATGATTGTTTGGAGGTGTCGACCGGTAAAGTTTAACACGATGTAGGGTTATTTAAAAGTAACGGAACTATATATATATATATATATATATATATATATATATATATATAGTTTCTTCGATTGTTTTATCACGGATCTTGTCCATGTGGTTTTGGTTGTTACTAATCTAGTCTCTTTATTTTAACTCTATTTGTTTTTGAGGTTACATGCCTGGAGCAGACTGTTAGTTTTTTTTTAAGAACGCCAACCAATTATTTCACAATATACACACCACAGACTATTTCACATGTCCTAAGCAGGACTTGAACTTACAACCATTTGGTTGCGGAGTTTTTCACATAACAAGGGCAGAGACAGAGCTTGAACTATTTCTTCAGGGGGCCGAAGTATCAATGATTAATTTTAAGAGGGCCAAATGATAAAATAATTTATTTTTTCATTTGATTTATGAACAAAATACATTAAATATAAAAAAAATTGGAGGGGCCAGGGCCCACCTCTGCCCTAGTAATCCTTCGTTCATTAACAAGAGGTACCATTGAGACACAAACCCTTTAGTGCACATTGTTGGTCTTGTGATTTCGCCTAATTTCGCATACGATACCTTCACACAGAAATGAGAATTTACATCACATCTCTGACTATCTAAGATGTCTCATCCTCAAATAACTAACAACCATTGTTGGACGTGGTGGTGGTTGTTTTTCTCTAAGCATTTATACTTTCAACCACCATTTAATTTTTAACATCCAAATACTACCCCATTATTCAACCTCGCTACTCCAGTATCTTCACAAATTCGGTTGGCACCTCCACCACCATTGAACAATTGGCAAAACGTAATCCGTTTTACGAACAATAGGTCAAGAGAGAATAACGTACGTAATCAACACAAGTTCGATCATGGTAGAAACAATAGACATGAATTATATGAGTTGTCCATGTATAATTATTTTGGGTTAAAACTATTAAATTGCAACGTACTTCACATTTTATTCGAACAAAAATAAAATAAAATAAAAAATACTTAGGGGGTGACAACCATGCCACACCATAATTCATCATCATGCAAAATTAACCAATAAAATATTGCCAACACATTTCATAATTTACCATACATCACCTTCATTTTTTTGTGGCAACCATGATTCACCATGCCTCTCATAATTTTATTATTTTACCCCACCTTCAATTAATGTTACAACGTTCGAATGTTGAAAAGCAACAAGCATGCCGATTCGGTAATGTGTACCGATTTCCTTGCCTTGACTTTGGTGCCGATCGGCATTGGCCAAACCGCATGCCAACAGGGGCGTAGCTAGGAATGTGGTAATTTTTTTTTCACCATTATCATTGTCTTTCATTTTCCTTTTATAGAGTTTGAAACAAGGACACCTATAGACAACATAACGTTAGGTTAAATGTTTGATTCTTGTTTTAGTTTTATTACCTAGTCTTGTGGCTTTCATCTAAAAGAGTCATGAAGTACAAGTTATACTCACTCAGTCACTCTTGTGAACTTTATGTCTGATGACGTATAGCCTATAGTTGGGCCACGAGCCCAAATTATAGACATTACTAAGCCCAAACCCACCACGAGTGGGTTATCATGACAAATGACTTGGGCCTTTAATACCAACGGCATGGGCTTACGAAGCCCAAAGCCCAACCGGTACGCATAATTAAGGGATAAGGATCCTCTATTCACGGATAGATATCCTTACCTAAGATAAGCACCACGAGTGCGAAGAGTAAGGAGCAAGAAACCTACACGGTTTCTGCGCCCTATATATAGAATGATATATTCTCATTAAAAGGTACGATTTACAAAACCCTAACTCTTCTACAAACCCTAAAACCGATTACTTACTCTCACGCCGGAGTCTAATCGTGGGAGACAATCCCACGATAAGCCTAACGGTGTCGTTTGTTTTCTTAGTGCGCAGGTTTCATAAGCACTAAAGTTCTAATTGGTACGAGAGCAGGAGTCCAAACAAGGTAAGCCCAACTTTTGTATCAACAAGTGGCGCCATCCGTGGGACCCTACACTAAGAACTCAAGACCAGAATGCCAAAAAACAAGAACTCAGGTCAGCGGACTCTGCAGATGGAGAAAACACGTGATGATTCACATAGGAAGAAACATCAAGATTCGACTTCTAAACCAACCTCTGGAACAACCAGTACGGCCGGTCATCGGTAGTCGAATGTAACTCCAATCCTAGCTGCGGTAGAATTGCCTTTGGGAACAACCCGAACTACGACCGTAGTCTCAAGCGCTGAGGACATTCAGCGCACCCTCTTTACCACTCCCCACCAGGTGGCACCCATAGTGGACAACACTGTGCCACCGGGAGCACCTAATAGAGAGAGGGAACCCCATGCGGAGACAAACATCCTCGCAGTAGAAGAGGATGCACCTGGAGTGACATTAAACGATTTCGTATCCCAACACTATGAGACTCTAACTCGTCTCATGCAAGAGGAGACAATGAAAAGGTCAGGCCGCAACCTGCAAAATCGGCTAAACTTTAACCAAGAAAAATCTCAACCGCGCCAACATGAGCGCAGAAACAGTGAGAGGCGTACCAACGTCTATGATAGACTTGGTACAGCATCTAACTCTCAATACTCGGAGGATTACGAAGACAACGCGAGGCGCACCAGTGTCCATGCTAGGCTTGGTAGCCGCAGGATACAAGATAGGCTTGGACGACAACATTCACCAAGTGTAAGCACCTCAAGGTCAGGAAGCAGAAAAATCCAAGATAGGTTGGGAAAACACTACTCCCCAAGTACAAGTCCTTCAAATTCAGACTCCGAGGACAAACGGCGCAAGCGCCATAGGAGAAACAACTCCCCCTCAAGCAGCTCCTCGGACAACGAGGACAGAGAGACGGGACATTGGAAATCTAAGAACCGACGCCGGTACGACGAGGATGAGGATATTTCCCTTCCTTGGCGTCGCCAAAAGGTTGATGCGTTTACGCAACGCATAAGTGACTTCTCAGATGACAAAAGGAGGCGCATGCCCACCAATATTAAAACATACGATGACACAGGCGATCCTGATGATCATCTAAAAATTTTCGAGTCAGCAGCCGCTATCAAAAATTGGCCAAAACCTGTGTGGTGCCATATGTTCAACTCTACCTTGGTAGGGAATGCGCGAACGTGGTTCAGCAAGCTTCCACGACGAAGCATAAATGGGTTTGAAGAGCTGCGGAAGGCATTCCGCCTAAATTTCACGCAACGAAAGAAGTGCGCAAAGAACCCTGTGGAACTAGCCAGAGTGAAACAGCGCCAAGGGGAATCCACGAGTGCTTACATGGAGCACTTCAAAGATGAATGCATGCAAGTCAAGGCATGTCCCGAGGTACTAAAAATCTCAGAGTTCATGAACGGGATCAATAATCCAGAGCTTATACGAAAGCTAAACGACAAAGTACCCCAAAGCTTTGATGAGCTAACAAAGTGCACCAGATCCTTCGTTCAAGGGGAAGCGGCAGCGGCAGACAATGAAAAAGGTTACTCAACTTTAAACCACAAGAACAGTCAAGGAGACAATCCAATGACCAAAGTGGCAACCGCAACAGGAATTACCGCAACCAAAACAGTGGAAGGGATAACGACAAGTACGTCCCACTTACAAAACCCCCCAAGGAAATATTCGCGATGGAGGGAGCAAACTTTCCAAAGCCTCCACCCATGCTAACCCCAGAAGAAAAGCGCATCAGAGGAGGTTACTGCGAGTATCATGGACAGAAGGGTCATACTACTAACGAGTGCGTCCAACTACGCCAGCTAATTGATAAATTAGTGAGAGAAGGAAAGATGGACCACCTCGTTAAAAACATCAAAGAAGGAAAAGATACACAAAGGAATGGGGCCAAAAAGGAGATACCAAAAAATAAAGCTGATACAATATACATGATACAATCATGGCAGCGAAATACGAAGCAAAAAGTCAGCCAAAGGTTTTCCAAGGGAAACCATATCTCTTTCCCCACCCTCACTGCGGACAACGCAGTAATCGAACCACTCACCATCGAGATACAAGCGGGAGGTCACGAGATCCACCGCATGTATGTCGATGGAGGATCATCTGCGGACATCATGTATGAGCACTGCTTCAGAAGGCTAAAACCCGATATACAAAACCAGTTAATCCCGGCCACGACGTCGCTGACTGGATTCACAGGTGAAAAATTTTAGCCCATGGGGCAGTTACGCATACTTGTAGCCATTGGTAATGAATACCATTCTACAACGGCTTGGATGAACTTCATGATGATCAGGTCTCCCTCATCATACAATGGCATTATTGGGAGACCAGGGATATCCACTATGCGCGCGGTCCCATCCACCACACATGGGATGCTCAAATTCCCAGTTGAAGGAGGGATCGTCACCCTCTACAACACTACCACATATCCAAAAGAATGCAACATAGTGGCAGATGAAGTTTCGCACGCTCCAGAACAGCACACGAACAAGGTGACAAACCTGAAAGTTGCAATTAACCCAGATTATCCTGACCAAGAGATATCGATTGGGGGATCATTGTCTGACAAGGGCAAAGCAGCTGTGTGTGCACTATTGCAAAGGAACCTAAACATCTTTGCATGGGAACCCAAACACATGACTGGAGTGCCAAGAGCCATTACTGAACACAAGCTCGAAATCCGACAAGGATATCCTCCAATACGCTAGAAGAAACGTGGCCAAGCCCCAGACCGTGCAAAAGCTATCCTAGAGGAAGTACACAAGCTCGTAGACACATGGATTATGCGAGAAGTTTATTACCACGATTGGCTTTCCAACCCAGTAATGGTAAAGAAAAGCGATGGTAGCTGGAGAATGTGTGTGGACTTCACTGATCTGAACAAAGCATGTCCACAAGACTGCTACCCACTACCAGAAATCGATTGGGAAGTAGAATCCCTGTGAGGGGGTATCCCTTTAAATGCTTCTTAGACACGTACAAAGGATACCACCAAATTCAAATGGCCAAGGAAGATGAAGAAAAAACAGCTTTTCACACGAGTCAAGGGGTGTATTGCTACACAAAGATGCCCTTTGGTTTAAAAAATGCAGGGGCCACATACCAACGGTTAGTGAACAACGCATTTGAGAAGCAAGTAGGCCGCAATTTGGAGGTCTATGTTGACGACCTAGTCATAAAAAGCCATACCGAAGAGGAATTGGTGCGTGACATAGAGGAGACGTTTAAAACATTGGGAAGAATAAACATGAAGTTGAACCCTAAGAAGTGCACTTTTGGAGCAACAGAAGGCATGTTTCTTGGTTACCTAATAGAACCTGATGGTATTAAACCTTGTCCAGAAAAAACAAGAGCGGTCATCGAACTACCTTCACCACGCACACTAAAAGAAGTCCAGTCACTAAACGGCAAACTGGCCGGGTTGAACCGATTCTTGTCCAAATCAGCTGACAAATCACTTCCTCTCTTTAAAACACTCACGAAGTGCACAAAGAAGGGAGATTTTCGGTGGACTCCAGAAGCGGAAGACGCCTTACAACAGTTAAAACAACACCTGGCAGAATTACCAAAGCTAGTTGCACCCCGACAAGGGGAAGAATTGATCATGTATCTATCCGTAACCTATGGAGCAGTCAGCGCAGTGCTATTGACAGATAGAAATTCTGTTCAAACACCTATATACTTCGTAAGCAAAGCCCTCAAGAAGACAGAGATTAACTACACCGCTATGGAGAAACTGGTCCTAGCTCTAGTATTCGCAGCTAAAAGGCTGCGCAGGTACTTCCAAGCGCATCCGATAGCTGTAATCACGGACCAACCCATCAAGCAGGTTATCTCTAAACCTGACGCATCAGGGCGGCTTCAAAAGTGGAGTGTGCTATTGAGCGAACATAATATCTCCTATAGGCCGCGCACCGCGATAAAAGGACAGATACTGGCTGATTTCATTATCGAGAAGCCAGATGATGATACTCCATCACCAGAGATTGAAGTACCATTACAAGAACCATGGGTTCTATTTACAGATGGATCCTCATGCTCAGAAGGATCAGGCGCAGGTCTTAACCTTACCAGCCCAGATGGAACAGAGCATACTTACGCCCTATGCTTTGAATTCATAGCCACAAACAATGAGGCAGAGTATGAAGCATTACTGGCTGGACTACGCATAGCAAATCAAATGGGTGTACGCAACCTAGAAGCTAATGTGGATTCACGACTAGTAGCAAACCACATGCTTGGCGAGTATGTGGCTCAAGAAGAACACATGATCCAATACCTCGATAAAGCCAAATCCTTGATCAAGAATTTTGACAAGTTTTCCATCAAACAAATCCCACGAGGAGAAAACAAAAAAGCAGATACGCTTAGTAAAATCGCATCCACAAGGTTTGCACACCTGTCAAAACAGGTATTGGTGGAAACATTGAAAAACAAATCCATCTCTGAGATGGAAGTATCCACAGTGATAGAGGAAGAAAATCCCACATGGATGACACCCATCATGGATTTTATCAGTAAGGGAACACTCCCCCAGGAACAAAAGGACGCTCGACGGATACGGCGCACAGCGCAGAGGTTCGAACTTCGAGATGGTATCCTATATCGGCGTTCATTCCTACAACCATGGCTCAGGTGCGTCGGACCTCTTCAGGCAGATTACGTACTCCGGGAAATCCACGCTGGATCTTGCAGCATGCACTCAGGACCACGGTCTGTTGTAGCGTGCGCCTTGCGATCCGGATACTATTGGCCTACCATGCACCGCGACGCGCGAGACATGATTAGAAGATGCAACGACTGCCAAGTCCATAGACCCATTCCGCGTCGGCCACAACATGAGCTAACACCCATCACCTCACCATGGCCATTCCATAAGTGGGGAATTGACATTGCTGGACCTTTTCCAGTCGCGGCAGGAGGCCTCAAGTTTCTCATTGTCGCCATCGACTACTTCACCAAATGGATCGAGGCAAAAGCAGTGGCAAGTATCACAGGTAACCAGGTCAACAACATTGTATGCCGCTTTGGCCTACCTGGAGAAATTATTTCGGACAACGGAAAACAATTCTGTGATAACCCATTCAAAGATTGGTGCGCGCAGTTAAACATCACACAGCACTTCGCGTCAGTCAAACATCCACAAACAAATGGATTAGTAGAACGCGCGAATCGTAGCCTGGGTGAAGGAATTAAGGCGCGCTTGGACAGACATAAAGGAAGATGGGTAGACAAATTATCCCATGTTTTGTGGGCTCACCGCAAAGAAATCAAAGTCAGCAATGGTGATACACCTTTTTCTCTTGTCTACGGGACGGAAGCTGTTATACCAGCAGAGATCGGAATGCCAACAATCCGTACATCGGAAGTTAACATGGCAACAAACGATGATGAACGGCGTATTGACTTAGATCTGTTGGAAGAACGACGCGAAAGGGCTGCTATTCGCGAAGCAAAAGCCAAATCCAAGATGAAAAAGTATTATGATGCAAGAGTCAGAAACACTTCTTTCAAACCAGGGGACTTTGTATACCGCGCCAATGATGCCAGCCACGCAGAAGACACGGGCAAGCTCGGACCCAAGTGGGAAGGGTCTTACGAGGTCACAGAGGCATTAGGCGACGGTGCGTACAGAGTGCGCGACATGAAAGGCCACGAGCTACCGCGCACCTGGAACATTTGCAATCTCAAAAGATGCTACCTTTAGGCCACGAGCCACACACTGACACATCCGCACTTTAGTAAGAGCTCAATAAATGTTGGTGTATTTATTTTTACTTTATTTTTCTTAGGAAACTGTCATTTTTGCACTTGCAACAATCAATAAAACGTTGTGGTTTCTAGCTAACTCCATAACACAGTTTAACATTATTGTTTACATTCTTCATTTATGTTTCAATTTTGTTTATATTATTGCCTACATGGCGTGCATGCACATATTAAGACCACACGAGGGCAGACATGATGAGTAAACCTACTAAAGTACTCGTTGAGTAAGAGGGTTGCAAACCCATCAACATCGGATCACGTATCCTTGTTAAACACCTTACTATCAAGACGTTGGAGTAAGTTCATAAGTACATCCCACGATGGATGTACTTTACTGCACACGATGCGCGTTTAACAACACATGGACTCAAGACAATTGACTCCTACATAGTGGAAGTCGCAGTACGCTGCACTCCCCCACACGGATTCAAAACAATTGACTCCTAAATTCGTACACTAACTTCATACAAGCATATGAATTTAGTACGCATCTCATAATAAATGCGTAACAACAAGTTGAAAACGAACTAATAAACCAAGACACTTGGTTACCAAAATGACAAACGTAGTACGCTACACACTTACTTGCACGTTTGCTAAGGTTATGGACCGCAAACGTTTCATACGTCACAGACTTAATGCACAAATTCTGGGCTCAAATACAAGCTATTATTTGCACATTTGCTACTTTAGATAAGTTTTTCATGACAAGGAAAAAATCTAAGTACAAAAAGCAACACATGTGCACAAAAGAGCTCAATAAATTTATTTACTAAAAACTACAAGTTTTTACAAAAGCTATAACTATGAGTTATATACATCTATACACTATGGACACGCTCCGGGGAAGGCTCTGGCACAGCTGAGCTTCCCGACTCCTGCATCTTCCTCAATAATAACGCTTCTCTCTGCGACACGGTCGCCACACTGACGGCAACACCATCCGACCTAGGAAGGTGTGCAGCACCCACACCGCAGAGGGTGGCCTTCCCTTTAAGACCTCTCTTCTTGGCCGCCCTCTCTTCGTGGCGCTCTAACACTTCCTTCAGTGGCACCTCCGTCTCAAGTGCGAAGGGGTTCAGGATATCACGCGGGCGCACGAACACCAGAACCTGCAGTTGGGACTCATCAGGCTTTAAGAAGAAATCAGCCTCGGCCTCCGCATTCTCGGCTATATGCCTTCCAAGTGTTAATCCCTGCATGATCACTCGGATGGGATAATCTTGGTCGCGCTCCAGCTGCGCAATGTGGGGAAGCTCAAAGAGCCTCATCTTTTCCATCGCCTGCACAAGCTCATCGTAGGCATCAGCATTATACTCAGGAACCTCAGAAGGAGATACCTTGAGCAGCTGCGCCTCAGCCAACTCTTCAATGGCCTGCGTCTTGCCACGAGCAACGGCGCACTCCACCACCCTCCCAAAGGCGTTCACAACCTCTGAGGACTCCAAAGTCCCCACGGCAGCCAAGCGCAAGCCATGGCTGATCAACCACCTGCGAAAACAACGACAAAGGCATTAGAAAAGAAACACAAAATATATAAAGAAATTAAGGTACAACAAGTACCTGCGCTCTGCAATAGTCAAAATCAGATGGGGATACAACTCCTCATCATACTCTATGCTGAGACAGCGCAGCTTCTCTTCCTGCGCCTCCACAGAGTCCTCAACCTTCTTGCCAAACTTAGCAAGCTCACCCTAAAACTCATTCTTCCTCTCCTCTAAGTATTTTACCCCACAGGCAAGGTCAGCTTTATATTGCTGCAACTCCCCACGTTCGCGCTGTAGCTCAGCCAAAACTACGAGCTTCTCCTCAGTCGCCTTCTTGGCGCGCTCATCGGCAGCTAACACTTCTGCCTGAGCCTCCGCCAATTGCGCTTTTAGCTGCGCAATCTGTTCATCCCTCAGAGCAAGGCTACCTCCCTCAACGACGGCCCGCGCCTTTAGCTGAGTGACCAACTCAGCCTGGCGGGTAGCAACACCAGCAAGCTCCTCAACCAACTCCTGCGCAGACATCTGCGCTGTAGCCTTCAAAGGCTCCTCTACATCAGCAACCTTGGGCGACGCGGCACGATCAACGAACACCGCATCAGCCTCTGCAGCATGATCCCTATGAGGTAAAAAGAATGAGCTTAGTACGCGGATATATATATACAACAAGAGAAAATAGTTACATTCGAAAATGCTTACACAAGTGGTGGAGAGTCAGCCCGATTCTTCTGAGCGCTAGTAGCAGACATCTCGTCTGGCGCGTCCAACTCATCCTCACCGATCAAACGACGTCTCCTATTGGAGGTACCAACTACATAACCACCAGAAGACGCTTCCTTGCGCTTCTTCTTGCAGACCTCCGTGGACTCCAAAATCTCCACGCTGTTAGACGCCTCAACATACGTCTCTTCCTCCACAGGAGACCTCTCCTCAGTAGGAGGAACAACCTGCACTGGCGCGACAAGCACAACTGCAGGAGGAGAGTCTTGCTGCGCAACGGCCGCAAAAGTAGTCAGGTGCCCCGCCGTGGCCTGTAATATGGGTTGCTCACCCTCCCTCAGGGGGCGCACCCCTATCGTTACACGCTTCGGTTCCTTCAGCTTTACAACAGAGAACAAATCCATCTCTGCGAAACACAAAAGACAAGCAACAAAAGAACAAAGTTAGTTATTCAAAGGATTGACAACAAAACACTTACGTTATAGATGCAGTAAAAGGATGAGCACCCACCCTGGCTGTCCTCATCAAGAAAGGTTGGAACCTCGTTCGCACCATCAAAATAATTTTGGCTCAGCCCCATATGCACCAAGAACTCCTCAGGATAGGAGTTAATGGGAATGCGGTTAGCATCAATTATGTCCGCATCCGCAGCACTGTAAGAACCAGGGATAGGACGCTCATCCCTCGGTAGCGACCTTTGAGTATAGAACTCAAAGTGCGACGGAAATACCACATCATCTACCCAAAAGAAGTACTCTCTCCAATGTCCTAGAGAATCTACCTTCTCCTCATAACATTGGAGGCGCCCTGCGCGCTTGGCAAACGAAACCCATCCGTGCGACCACGTTGTGTGGTAAAACGCACGAAAAAGGTCAACCGTCAGATTAATAGCTAATAACCGACAATTAATCTCAAAGTTTGATACCTTAGCCGCACCTATACAGTGCAGCTGTGATATATGGAGTTGGTAATGATTGAGCACGTTGCTCAAAAAGACAGAAATGGGCACACGATGATTTGCGTAATTAAAAAAGCGTGTATACAAGCCAATTTTCCCATCGGGGAAATCAGCAATGCACGCATCCACGTCTGGTGCTTCAGGGTGGATGTCGAGAGGAATGAAGAAGTCAGAGGAAAACTGACGTACATCATCCTCATCCATCCTAGAGCGAAAGTCGTGTAATTGAGCAACCATTTTATAAATAAGGTTTGGTAAATTATTGCGCACGCGCAGTTACCTAAAGAATACAGAGGATCAAGGAGAAACAAAGCTTTCGAAAAATTTGCAAATGGTGAAAAAACGTTTTAACTGTGTGAAACACAGTAAAATGGGGGCGGTGCTTTATATACGAGACTAAGAAACCCTAAATGGGATGCCACGTGGAATCCACTCACGAACGTGTGGCTGGGAGGTGAAGAGTACAAGCACTTTTCCCCCTTTTCCCGAGATACACGTGGATAGCTCCCCCATTTCTCGAGGCACACTTTGTGATATTTGGGACTAGATTCATTGTTCCTATCATTTGGGCGGGAAATATCTAATTTCTTCTCGCCACGCTTACCGCTCGTTCCTTTAGTCTAGTATCCGCGCCTACGTGCCGCACACACTAGACTGGGGGGACATGATGACGTATAGCCTATAGTTGGGCCACGAGCCCAAATTATAGACATTACTAAGCCCAAACCCACCACGAGTGGGTTATCATGACAAATGACTTGGGCCTTTAATACCAACGGCATGGGCTTACGAAGCCCAAAGCCCAACCGGTACGCATAATTAAGGGATAAGGATCCTCTATTCACGGATAGATATCCTTACCTAAGATAAGCACCACGAGTGCGAAGAGTAAGGAGCAAGAAACCTACACGGTTTCTGCGCCCTATATATAGAATGATATATTCTCATTAAAAGGTACGATTTACAAAACCCTAACTCTTCTACAAACCCTAAAACCGATTACTTACTCTCACGCCGGAGTCTAATCGTGGGAGACAATCCCACGATAAGCCTAACGGTGTTGTTTGTTTTCTTAGTACGCAGGTTTCATAAGCACTAAAGTTCTAATTGGTACGAGAGCAGGAGTCCAAACAAGGTAAGCCCAACTTTTGTATCAACAATGTCAGTTTCGCTTTTGTTTTAGACTTTTCGCATATCAATAAATGATTATGGATAGCAAGTTTTGGAATATTAAGGACTATTCATGGTAAATTTAGAAGTTAAAGACAAGATTTATAATTTAAGATTATTTGAGGATCAAATTTTTTTTACAGTACTAATCTCCACATTACATCTTTATTTAATCTAATGGATGATATTAATCCAACCAATTTAAAAAACTCACTTTCATCAAAAAAAAATTTAAATATTAATATCTTTCAAACCGTTAATCGTTAAGCGAAAAAAAAATATACTGTTACGACGAGCATTTAATTATCTTTCTATAGATAGACACTTGGATATATTTTTGACAATTTTTTTTCACGTTTTTTTTTTCGTGGCCGAAAAAATCACATGTGATATTAAACTAATATCACATGTGATTCTTTCAGCCACGAAAAAAAACGTGTAAAAAACTCTCCTCCAAGATTTATAAATTGATAAATGATCAGTGCTGAACCGTCAGATTATTATTAACCAAGGTTAATAAGTCAAAAACAGCTTAGACTAATGCTCCGTGGAGTACAATGTATCCTCGGGTCGTATTTCCCAACGAGGCGTGAAATCTGTAATAAAACGAAATTTGGGATCGGGTGATTATGAATGGGCAAAGGTGAGTTTGATTTATACTACTGATTTGCACAATTTAAACAAATAAGAAAATAACTTTAAACAGTTACGGGAACTTAAAAACGTATACAACTTTAAAACTTACGTCTACGTACAGGGAAAAAGGTGAGTTTTAATGCAAATTTAAACTACAGGGGGTAAATTTGAAAATTATACAAACTTAAACTTAAAAGAAAATTTAATTTAAAAAGAAAATTATTACTTAGATTATTTTATTATTTTATATTAAAAATTTATTTAACTATTTATTTAAAACTAACTTAATTAAAACTAAAAAAAAATAATAAACACTACAAATTAAACTAAAAATTTATAAAAATAATTTCTAAACTTAAAAATGAACTTGAAGAAAGTATAAAAAATTAAAATAAGTATTTTTGTCTTTTTATAGTTTTTCTTTTAATTAATTACTAATCATTTTAACTAAACTATTTAGACTATTCTAAATTAATAATAATACTAAAATGACTTAGAAAATTATGGAAAAAATTATAAATCTAATTAACCATCACGGGAATCCTAAAAAATTATAAAAACTTTATTTTATGTATTTTTAATTTAATCTACTAATTATTATGCTATTTATTAATTAATATCTAATTAAACTAATTAAATTATGAAAACTAGTAAATGAACAGTATAAATCACAAGAAAATTTCTAAAATTATTTTACGACTTATAAAATCTAGGAAAAATATAAAATATAGGTGTTACCTTATAAAAATTAATTATGCTATTTAATTCTTATTTATTAACTAGTTATTAATTAAACTAATTTAAATTATAATTAATACTAAATGGAAAGTTAAAATTATGAAACTTTTTATACAACTATATTAAAGTAACAGAAACTTTATAAAAATATAAATTTCCTAAATACTAATTAAAAAGCTATTTCTATAATTAATTACTTATTTATTATTTAAAATCTAATTAACTAAATTTAATTAAAGAAAATAGGAAATGAACAGTAACAATTATGAATTTATTTTTTTACAAATACCCTATGGTCTATAAGACTTTAAAAAAAATTAAAAAGATGTTGTTATTAACTAAAATTTATTAAAACTATTTAATTATTTAATATTACCTAATTACTAATTAAATACGGATTAATTAAAATAATTAATATTTGAAAAGTAAAAATTATGAAAAAATTACAGCTAATATATTAAGTGATGACAAGCCTAGGAAAAATAAGCTTGGGTAAACAGCTTATTCAAATAAGCAGTTATAAGTCAAACGGCTTATTTAAGCTTATTTGGCCAAAAAGTGAGTTAAGTATATTGTTTATGCAAAGGATGACGGAACTGGTGCCTCAGAGCTAATGGAAGGGGTGTGGGGGTTATGCATGTATACTAGCCTGAGGTCCTGAGTTCGAATCCCACACCCAACATTTTTGCCAAATTATTTTTTTTTTAATTTTTCTTTTACACAGATACTAAATAAGCAAAAATGAGAAACTTTAAAAAAAAACAACTTTTTATAACAACCAAATAAGCTCTGTATGAGCTTATTTGCTTATCAGTTGGCTTAAAAGGCCAAACTTGGATTTTTAAAAGCAAAGAGCTATAGATAAGCTACAAAATGAAAACCTAGAGTATTTTAAGCTACAAGTAATTGAGATAGACCTAAAATAAGCTAAAACATTTAAATAAGTACAAGGAATAAGTCAAGAAGCTCAAATAAGCACTCTTTAAGCAAAACTGAATTCCAAACACTCCACAAGGCCAACTGCAGGCCTGAGTGGGACCCACAAATAAGCTTAGGGGTCCAAAATGCAAGGTGAACCTAAAAGCTGGGTAGGAGGGCTTATAAATAAGCCAAGGTTCAAGCAGTGGGATCCACTAATAAGCTCTCCATGAGCTTATGAACATGGGTGTTTGGGCTGACCACTCAGTGAACTGAGTTTGGTCAGGCCACAAGTTGGGTACAAAACAAGCTATCCCCAATAAGCTAAGGGTCCAAATAAGACTAGGGGTGAAATTAGAGCTGATAAGCTCTCAGTAGGCCAAATGGTTAGGGATTGGGGTTGACTGATGAGCTTGGTATAAGCTTATGAAAAACCTTTTAAACACTGAGTGATCAGTGTGCTTTTGTGAAATGGACAAACAAAAAGCTAATAGCAGCCCTAGTGAAAAAGCTAGAAATGGGCAAATAAGCCCTGATCCTACAAGCTGGACTAAAAGGCTTCTTAAAAAGCTAGAAATCTTGTAATGGGACCCACTGGAGCACTCACAACAAGCCAAAGAAAATTGCTCAACACCTGTGGTGCAGGGGAGCTTTTTGCTCAAGGGTCAATTTCAAGTCTGCTTATTTATAAGCAAATGACCACTAAATTTAAATTTTCTTTTTGATTCTAACTCACAGGCTACCAATGATCATAAAACAACTCTTTTTATCTATTTCCAATCTCTAATGAACCCTACAGGTTATAAAAAAAATGTGCTTTTCAACTGCATATGCAATTTTGACTTTTTGTAAAACTAACCTAAGTTGACTTTTATGAGATTTAAAGCTAATTATTTGATTTATTATGTTAACCTAAGCTATAACTTAATGATAGAAGGTTATATTAACTACTTTTATGCTAAATTACAAGATTACACCTACTAAATTATTCTCAGTCAACTAATTTGAGGATTTAAATCAAAGTTTGACTATTTCTCAAATAGGTACTGATTTTTTTTGTTTCTAAGGTCTAAGTGAGACCAAAGAAGTATGTTTGAACCAGAAATAAAAGCTTATACAGTCTTTATCTCAGCAACACAGTTACATCCAAACACTCATTAAAACTTGTAATGATGTAATTTTCAAAGAAAAACCAAAACCTATGCTATCATATTGGTTTGCAGACTTATAATAGAGTATAATAATACTAAATGAGCACAAAACAACAAGTATTAACCACTGATTACTAATATTATCACCTAAGCTAATTTTGACAGTTAAAAATAAAATACTAAGAAATAATCAATTCTAAACAACAAGCTACTAATTTTAGGTAAGATAACTATTAACTAATACCAAATAAGCTTAAAGAAACAAAGATAAATAATATTAAGTAGTTGAACAGTACAAAGCTGAAATGAGAATTAAGCTTACAATTTTGCAATCCAGCTATACTGAGAACAAGGAACAAAGAATCAACCTAGAGGTTCCCCATGAAACCACTAAACCATAGCCATCTAGAACTTGCTATGCTCCAACTTGAATCATTCAAACCTGCAAATTTTTATTTTAACACTATTTTTCTTTATTTTTTTTTATTTTTTTCTTTTTCAAGTTATACTGATGCTTAATGTTTCTAATAGATTTAATAAGCTATATCAATAGCTTATTTGAGCTTAATGATCAATAACAGCCACAGATTATAACTAGAAAGCTTAAGGAAATTTTGGAATTTAGAGTAAGGTTGCATAAACTGAATTTGAACATAAGATTATAATTGAAGCTTAATATGAGTTTATATTAATACTAAAAACACTAGTACAATACTTTGAAACTGAAAATTGAGATGAGATTGTAAACTATTACTTAAACGACATACATGAATTTTAAACTAAAAACTATATCTAACTTCCTCAGCCTCTTGCTCCTTTTATAGCCTCCACATGATACAGGTGTCTTCTCAGGCAAATCCCACCACTCTTCAACCTTGACACGTATCTAATTGATGTACACCTGTTTAAAAGATATTTTGGTGCCAAAACCCACATAGGTTGCTTGCAGCCATTTTTCAAGCATTTAATGCTTCTGATGTGACAATGGGGGGTTAAGGGAACCAAATGAGGTGTCATGGGTGATGGTGGTGTAGTATGGTGTGTAGGGGTGATGCAGTGGTACGTGTCCAATTGTGGAGCAAAGCTGAGCTTTGAGGACTCTTGGAGAGGGTTACACGTGGACTAGAGGTGAAAAGGTGATGGCAAGTGGGGGTGGTGTATGGTGGATGGTGATGCAGCAGGTGAGGAGGGGGGAGAGGTTGAAGAAGGTGGAGGTGTAGTCAACGCGGGTCAATGCCCGTGTTAACAAAAAGGGTGAAGTGGGCTCAGGTTGATGGGCTTGTGGGTTATATGGACTGGACCAAGGTGTTTTTTATATGTATTGGATTTGGAAATTTATTTTTGATCCGTTTGGTTTGTAAGGTTTTTAAGCCCAAGGACCATATTTGTACATTTTGAATTTCCAGGTACTAATCTTGTCATTTTTCCAAAATATATCACAAAGGACCTTCTTTGCCATTTAAAAATATTATAAGGTCTTTTTAATATTTTTCCAATTTAAAAACACTCGGGGACCATTTTTGCCAAATTTATAAAGTTTGAGGGTAAAAAGTGTAATTTTCCAAAAGTTAATCAAAAATGACTTGATTTGTTAATTATGAATAGTACAAGGGTATATTTTGATAATTTTCCATTTTTAAATACCCAGGGACTATTTTTGCCATTTTTGAAACTTCAGGGACCAATTTTGTAATTTCCTCAAACTTTTTATCCAGGGATTAATTTTGATACTTTGTGAATTCCCAAGGACTAAAATTGACTTTTCTTTCCAAAATAAACTACCAGGGACTAAAACTGACAAGTTTTGAAACTTGGGGGACCTGTTTTGCCATTTGTGCAACTTTGAACTTTCAAGGGTAAAATTTGTTATTTCATGATTCCTGGGGGACTTTTGTTGACATTTCTTCAAAATAACTTTCCCAGGGACCATTTCTGACATTTCTTTGAAAGTTCAGGGACTGATTTTGCCAATTGTGCAAACTTTGCACGTTTTTCATCTGTTTTCAATCCTTTTGCACCTGAAACATATAAAAACACATTTCAAAGATATTTGTAGTATTATGTGGTGTTTCTGTGTGTTTTTAACTGTTTTTGTATTTTAAACAGGACAAAAATGATGAGTTTTTATGAACTCATCAATCCCCTACACTTAACTATTGCTAGTCCCTAGCAATCTGGCATCCACTAAAAACCCATTTTCAAAATTTAATGGTTTTAATGTCTCTTTACCAAAAGCCATTACTTCTGGAGTAGCCAGGTATAACACCCCTTAAAATTTTCCTACGATTAATACATAAAAAGTAACCATTTTTACCCATGACAATTTTTTTTTATATATACACTTTCGACGAGCCCAACATTTTCACCATTTACCTTGAAAAGAATATTCATTCGTGTTTTAAAAACCTAAGTATCATAACACGTTCTCACATACTTTGTGTCACACTCATTATACGTACCTTCATAGTCTCAACTCGCGAATAACATGAAACTAGTAAACATACTCATTGTAATCTTTTACCATGCTCATTTGACTTCCCCTCATACCTCACATGTATGTCAATCATATTTACCACTTGATATATTGCAATATAAACCAAATCCTATCACCACCCAGCTCTTAGTAAACTACTAGTCTCATCTCTGTGACTATCACATTTCATATGACCATTAGTGTCAAAATATTACATAGGCTCCTAATATCCCACGTACGTACCACGTCTTCAGCATACTACAAAATAAACTAATTCCTTGTTGGTGTTATACGAGCAGACTAGCAAAACCAAATGGACTCCTTATTTTCTTGGCTCACTTTCTTCCAGATTCAACTAACAATATAACCATGTTACTCACTTACAAATACAATGACATACTCAAATTTGCCATACATAGTACTTTCTCTCTTAAACACTCAAGCTAGTACAAGTAAGCTTTTCTTTTTCTCATGTATACGTACATGCACATACACATGCAACAAATAAAAATTACAAACCAACTGGTCCCCCACCTTTGTCTTAATCGACTAGCCAAAGAGAAACCAGGGACCATGTTATACTCTTACACCTTGGACCACACCCTTAGTACCATACTCTTACACAACTCCATCAGTCCTTTTCTTTTTATTTTCGACTAAGATAAGAAGCAAGCAAAGAACAACCAATATTACGGTACCACATGTGTACTCAACTTACCTTGTATAGACTCTCCTTCCTTGCCATTCATATGTACACCACAGAACCTGTAAAAGTCTTTTGCTTCTTTGGAGTTGAACAAGAATAAACCAAGTTCTATTTGATTTGTTTCTTTTGATCGACTGGTAATAGCAAGAACAAGAACCATGTCACTTTCTTTACTTACACATACAAGCTATGACACACTCAAACTCACTGACACACTCCACCTTAAGTCACATGGAACTTTTGTGATAAGCTAACCAAACCGTGTGAATCCAAACCACCTCCCTTACTTGTTCACTGCTCCAGTAACGACCCAAACAAACCAGGTGCAAACTCTCACCCCACCTCCATTTTGGCCAATAAACGGACATGCAAACACTCTATCCCTACTCTATTCTGCCACTTATCACATTCCAGCTTGTGTATATAAACACCTCATGCAGTTGGTTCACTGGGTACACACAAACTTCCCACATCTGAGTGTTTTTCATGCTACTAAGTCAAGTATAATGGACTAGAATGCAAGGGGTTTGAGTCATGCATTGGAGTGTTAAACACTTGCTCATGATTTCTAGTCAGGTCTTGGTTTAGCTCGCAACACTCGCATGCGTAATCTTCTTGAACCTACAGTGAGCATCACTTCAATTTACACAACATGAAATCACAAACGGACCTCTCTTACGTACTTACCTACTGTCTCATCATAAATCTAAAACATCATTAGCCCTAGTACAAGACGTGTTGGAAAGCTTAGAAGCCATGAAGTTGTCTTAGTTCTCACTCATCTCTCCTTGGTGTTCATCAGTTGGTGTTGTAAGTCATTTCTTCATTATCATACTTTACTACACATGCTATTGCCACATGTTCATATATACGAACCCAGCTAGCTTTTCATCTTACTAATTAGTACTCTCGTTACTTGTTTTCTAAACAAAGTGGCATTCTCAAATCTTGTCGTGGCAATTCTTGGGGAAATACGAAAATAAATAACTATGGTTAACACATAACAAGTTTTCAGGACACGTTTTGAAATCACATGGAAATTTACTTATCACTCTTGGAACTAAAAACAGTAAATAAATTCACCTAGCTAGGAGCAGGCTCAACACTCTGATTCTAGACTTGTAACCTGTCGAGACTTATTCAAATTTATATTGGCCTCCTTCTCGTAAGCCTTGATACGTAATAAAGAACTTGAAATAGACTAGCTTGAATATGATCTTACGAATCAACATTAAAGATGGAAATGAGAAACTCAAATTGCATGCATATATACTCAGTATACTAAGTAGAAAATTAACAAAATATAAAGCAGCTTAAGGCACTTTAAGTGTACAAGGTTTGTAAAAATAAACATGTAGCAGCCTCAGCACAGCTAGCTATGTCTCTTGGTTTCAAACGAGAGGTCAGGGGTTCGAACCCTGCACCTCACTTTTTATTTTTAGTTATTTTACAACTATGGCAGTTTGGCTAACTCAGCCCTCCAAATTCCAACAACCTGCACTTTTCTTAAAATAAATATAAGTTTGAAATTCATATTAATGTGTACACATTCAGTCCCTGACCTCTAACAACTTGTCACCTTCCTAAAAGACTTTTATTTATTTATTTATTTTTTTTTAAAACTATTGTTAATCTTTTACACCTTCAACCCTTCCAAGATGAACTTTGACACTTTACATCCTAAAACTTTTTACAAACCCTTATAGTTATTAGACAATAACTATACATATATCGACCAATAAAGAAGCCATTTCAAATATATAAATAGGATTTCTAAAATGGATTACAACTAGAATATTTCACAATTACTATAATTTATCGTCAATTAAACTCTTGATATTATAATTGTTCCATAAACGAAGAAATATAAATAAATAAACAATACATAAAGACAAGTTATATGGTATATAACTTGCTCTTGAACTATTAAGCGTTTTGCCACGCAAGCCACCTCTGCCACAAATCATTTTGTCATCAAACACTATTCAAATCACGATTCTCGATAAGTCGAACTTATCTCGGACTTCCATATCATTCAGGTTATCCCTTTGAAGTCATTTCCATTCTACCTCTGACATTACGTTATCTATACCTATCATAACTCTCAGGTGAGTCATAGCCCCTACTCTTACTTGTTTTATAATGATTTATAAACATTTTTGGGGGAGATACATGCTTAACTATTGTTTTATACTTTTACAAGTACTCCTTAACTATTTACATATTACTGTGATTTCATAGCCCACTCTTTAACTATTTTCCCGTGGGGGAGATACATGCTTAAAACTCGAACACAAGTCTTTTATACCGGGTATTGAAATACCGTCAGGCCAATGTTATTTGCTTAAGTTACTATTGCCAAAAGTCCCTCGATCATGAACCTTAATCACTTGAAGGGTGAACGTAAATAAATGTGGATAGTACTATTAGTGATTGACAATCCTCGTCTGGTTGTTAGAGAAAACACCAGGCGCACTTTATTGTTCTTATTATAGGTTATTGGCAAATACCTATCTTGAGGGCCTACTACTTACCGTCATAACTTGAGTTTATGATTGGCTGTTAATCGTTGAGTATCATGAGCTTAAGGCAATAACAGGAACGTTGATTTAAACTTATTGATTGCAGGTGATCACCATACATTCCTAACTTGTGATTCAAACCTCGTGTTGAATGGATTTATAAACAAACTACTATTTTGGTGTTGGCCCTGTGAAGGGCAACCCAACGAACTATTTTTGAGTGATAAGGAAATCACTCATTTTCTAATTAACAATTTAAACTATAAACTCTATGAACTCACCAACCTTTGTGTTGACACTTTTTAGCATGTGTTTATCTCAGGTAACTATACAAGAAGGAACTTGAAGGCACGGAGTGGGCTTGTAACCCGGCATGGGCTTAAATAAACATTTTGACATATTTCAAATAAACTTGTTGTTTAAATTATGAAACATCATGATGTCTCGAATATTTGGTATTTTGAAAGAATTAAACTTTAAAACGTCACTTTTGTGTCGTTTTCTATGATTGTGACAAAGATCCTCGAAGTAACACCCAAAAAGTCTTCCGCTGACATTTTAAGTCTTCCGCTGACGTGATGATTTTGGGGGTGTTACAGATTGGTATTCAGAGCCACGGTTATAGAGAACAAGATGTTTTTAAACATTGGACTATAACCACACTTTAACTGGACCATTTTTACAAAATACCACTTCATGCCCTCCGTGCCTACATTCCAACATCTGGTAGAAAAGTTACTTCTCATTATTTCGTACTTATATAACTTGATATATGCTTACATGTTATAATTATGCTAATAACCATGTTTACTAATCGGGATTATTACAAATACCGTATCTTCATATTACCATCCGCTAGACTATTATGTGACTTTTAGATAGTTTATGCTACAACTACACTCTAGTATATTAATATATATATATATGCTCCCCCAACTATTTTGAGTACTATATCAATCCTCCTTTATTATCTCGCTCTCATCTTTATAGTTGCGTATGACATACTCTTTTCGTACTCTCGGAAAAATCTGCGCATTACCTTGTCGATCAGTATAGGTGTTGAGTCAGAAATTCTTAAGTAGGATGATTTACAATGTCTTTATTTGAATGGATTGGGACGCCTTTTTATTGAAATAAAGAAATTGTAAACCGCCGAACCATAAGTTTATACTTCGTTATTTACATTGTTTGGGACGCTTCTCTATGTAAATAACGAATTATAAATAAGTGGGCTTAATTTTGTCTGAAATGACATGCGTATGAAATCAAGGATCACTAAAGTTCCTAAAAACACTAAAACTTCAGCCAAAGACTCACAATTTTCTCTTGCGTATGCCTAATCCTAAGGCATTACGGCACAACCATATTTCTTCAATCATGTACTTACTTTTACATTCTGGCGTTTTATGAAACCTTTTCACGACATTGTATGTGATTACAATGGTCTCCCTTACTTTTCCGGCACTATGAGTGATATAGTGATCTCCGAACCTTTCACAACCTTACGTTGTTTCACCTAAAATCCATCAAAATCTATAAATTTCTCTAATAGAAATGCAAGATATAAAATTGCTAAGGAACAAACAGATTCATCATATACAGAAACTTGAAACCAAATACCGTGTTGTCACTTAAAACTATACAAAAGCTGAAGTTCAGCAACTTTCTCTTCATTCAACAAGTTTTCACTTGAAAAATCTTATTATTATTAAAAATCTGTTAACAAGTAACTAGTTTAACGGGTAGGTTACCCTACAGATTTTAACTTTCACGAAACAAGATATTGTAAACCATGTTTATCTTCAAAACATGTTAAAATAAAAATCTTCATTCAAAATGGAATTCTTTCTTAAGTCAAGATTAATCAAAAGAAATTGAACATAAGAAAATGTAAGTAGTTAGAACTACTCAACAATTATAACTATGAGAACTGCTATCATCAAAGAAGAAGCTAATGTAGTAGTAGATACGTTAAGCTCGAAAGGAAAATTTAAAAACCGCTCAGGGATTAGATCGTTAGAAATAACTATTTGTTCACCCTTTCCACTCACCTTTACAGCTACCTTATCTTAGAATCCCGGGACGGGATTCCGTTTAACGGGTAGGTAATATAACACCCCTTAAAATTTTCCTACGATTAATACATAAAAAGTAACCATTTTTACCCATGACAATTTTTTTTTATATATACACTTTCGACGAGCCCAACATTTTCACCATTTACCTTGAAAAGAATATTCATTCGTGTTTTAAAAACCTAAGTATCATAACACGTTCTCACATACTTTGTGTCACACTCATTATACGTACCTTCATAGTCTCAACTCGCGAATAACATGAAACTAGTAAACATACTCATTGTAATCTTTTACCATGCTCATTTGACTTCCCCTCATACCTCACATGTATGTCAATCATATTTACCACTTGATATATTGCAATATAAACCAAATCCTATCACCACCCAGCTCTTAGTAAACTACTAGTCTCATCTCTGTGACTATCACATTTCATATGACCATTAGTGTCAAAATATTACATAGGCTCCTAATATCCCACGTACGTACCACGTCTTCAGCATACTACAAAATAAACTAATTCCTTGTTGGTGTTATACGAGCAGACTAGCAAAACCAAATGGACTCCTTATTTTCTTGGCTCACTTTCTTCCAGATTCAACTAACAATATAACCATGTTACTCACTTACAAATACAATGACATACTCAAATTTGCCATACATAGTACTTTCTCTCTTAAACACTCAAGCTAGTACAAGTAAGCTTTTCTTTTTCTCATGTATACGTACATGCACATACACATGCAACAAATAAAAATTACAAACCAACTGGTCCCCCACCTTTGTCTTAATCGACTAGCCAAAGAGAAACCAGGGACCATGTTATACTCTTACACCTTGGACCACACCCTTAGTACCATACTCTTACACAACTCCATCAGTCCTTTTCTTTTTATTTTCGACTAAGATAAGAAGCAAGCAAAGAACAACCAATATTACGGTACCACATGTTTACTCAACTTACCTTGTATAGACTCTCCTTCCTTGCCATTCATATGTACACCACAGAACCTGTAAAAGTCTTTTGCTTCTTTGGAGTTGAACAAGAATAAACCAAGTTCTATTTGATTTGTTTCTTTTGATCGACTGGTAATAGCAAGAACAAGAACCATGTCACTTTCTTTACTTACACATACAAGCTATGACACACTCAAACTCACTGACACACTCCACCTTAAGTCACATGGAACTTTTGTGATAAGCTAACCAAACCGTGTGAATCCAAACCACCTCCCTCACTTGTTCACTGCTCCAGTAACGACCCAAACAAACCAGGTGCAAACTCTCACCCCACCTCCATTTTGGCCAATAAACGGACATGCAAACACTCTATCCCTACTCTATTCTGCCACTTATCACGTTCCAGCTTGTGTATATAAACACCTCATGCAGTTGGTTCACTGGGTACACACAAACTTCCCACATCTGAGTGTTTTTCATGCTACTAAGTCAAGTATAATGGACTAGAATGCAAGGGGTTTGAGTCATGCATTGGAGTGTTAAACACTTGCTCATGATTTCTAGTCAGGTCTTGGTTTAGCTCGCAACACTCGCATGCGTAATCTTCTTGAACCTACAGTGAGCATCACTTCAATTTACACAACATGAAATCACAAACGGACCTCTCTTATGTACTTACCTACTGTCTCATCATAAATCTAAAACATCATTAGCCCTAGTACGAGACGTGTTGGAAAGCTTAGAAGCCATGAAGTTGTCTTAGTTCTCACTCATCTCTCCTTGGTGTTCATCAGTTGATGTTGTAAGTCATTTCTTCATTATCATACTTTACTACACATGCTATTGCCACATGTTCATATATACGAACCCAGCTAGCTTTTCATCTTACTAATTAGTACTCTCGTTACTTGTTTTCTAAACAAAGTGGCATTCTCAAATCTTGTCGTGGCAATTCTTGGGGAAATACGAAAATAAATAACTATGGTTAACACATAACAAGTTTTCAGGACACGTTTTGAAATCACATGGAAATTTACTTATCACTCTTGGAACTAAAAACAGTAAATAAAGTCACCTAGCTAGGAGCAGGCTCAACACTCTGATTCTAGACTTGTAACCTGTCGAGACTTATTCAAATTTATATTGGCCTCCTTCTCGTAAGCCTTGATATGTAATAAAGAACTTGAAATAGACTAGCTTGAATATGATCTTACGAATCAACATTAAAGATGGAAATGAGAAACTCAAATTGCATGCATATATACTCAGTATACTAAGTAGAAAATTAACAAAATATAAAGCAGCTTAAGGCACTTTAAGTGTACAAGGTTTGTAAAAATAAACATGTAGCAGCCTCAGCACAGCTAGCTATGTCTCTTGGTTTCAAACGAGAGGTCAGGGGTTCGAACCCTGCACCTCACTTTTTATTTTTAGTTATTTTACAACTATGGCAGTTTGGCTAACTCAGCCCTCCAAATTCCAACAACCTGCACTTTTCTTAAAATAAATATAAGTTTGAAATTCATATTAATGTGTACACATTCAGTCCCTGACCTCTAACAACTTGTCACCTTCCTAAAAGACTTTTATTTATTTATTTATTTATTTTTTTAAAACTATTGTTAATCTTTTACACCTTCAACCCTTCCAAGATGAACTTTGACACTTTACATCCTAAAACTTTTTACAAACCCTTATAGTTATTAGACAATAACTATACATATATCGACCAATAAAGAAGCCATTTCAAATATATAAATAGGATTTCTAAAATGGATTACAACTAGAATTTTTCACAATTACTATAATTTATCGTCAATTAAACTCTTGATATTATAATTGTTCCATAAACGAAGAAATATAAATAAATAAACAATACATAAAGACAAGTTATATGGTATATAACTTGCTCTTGAACTATTAAGCGTTTTGCCACGCAAACCACCTCTATCACAAATCATTTTGTCATCAAACACTATTCAAATCACGATTCTCGATAAGTCGAACTTATCTCGGACTTCCATATCATTCAGGTTATCCCTTTGAAGTCATTTCCATTCTACCTCTGACATTACGTTATCTATACCTATCATAACTCTCAGGTGAGTCATAGCCCCTACTCTTACTTGTTTTATAATGATTTATAAACATTTTTGGGGGAGATACATGCTTAACTATTGTTTTATACTTTTACAAGTACTCCTTAACTATTTACATATTACTGTGATTTCATAGCCCACTCTTTAACTATTTTCCCGTGGGGGAGATACATGCTTAAAACTCGAACACAAGTCTTTTATACCGGGTATTGAAATACCGTCAGGCCAATGTTATTTGCTTAAGTTACTATTGCCAAAAGTCCCTCGATCATGAACCTTAATCACTTGAAGGGTGAACGTAAATAAATGTGGATAGTACTATTAGTGATTGACAATCCTCGTCTGGTTGTTAGAGAAAACACCAGGCGCACTTTATTGTTCTTATTATAGGTTATTGGCAAATACCTATCTTGAGGGCCTACTACTTACCGTCATAACTTGAGTTTATGATTGGCTGTTAATCGTTGAGTATCATGAGCTTAAGGCAATAACAGGAACGTTGATTTAAACTTATTGATTGCAGGTGATCACCATACATTCCTAACTTGTGATTCAAACCTCGTGTTGAATGGATTTATAAACAAACTACTATTTTGGTGTTGGCCCTGTGAAGGGCAACCCAACGAACTATTTTTGAGTGATAAGGAAATCACTCATTTTCTAATTAACAATTTAAACTATAAACTCTATGAACTCACCAACCTTTGTGTTGACACTTTTTAGCATGTGTTTATCTCAGGTAACTATACAAGAAGGAACTTGAAGGCACGGAGTGGGCTTGTACCCCGGCATGGGCTTAAATAAACATTTTGACATATTTCAAATAAACTTGTTGTTTAAATTATGAAACATCATGATGTCTCGAATATTTGGTATTTTGAACGAATTAAACTTTAAAACGTCACTTTTGTGTCGTTTTCTATGATTGTGACAAAGATCCTCGAAGTAACACCCAAAAAGTCTTCCGCTGACATTTTAAGTCTTCCGCTGACGTGATGATTTTGGGGGTGTTACACCAGGTGTGAAAACTGTGGTACACCTGATAACCGTGTGATTTTGGGCAAACCACCAGCTGTCAACGGATTTGATTAGTCTTTACCAAAAGCCGTTTGCTTCTGGACTAGCCAACTCTTGATGGACTAAGTCAACATCTTGGTGAGCTGATTACCAATTATGGATTTTCACTGCCTTTACCACAAGCCATAATCTTGCGGGCTAGCCAACTCATTTGCTTTATGGGATATGGGGAGTTGAGGAACCATACAATTTTTGGCAAATTGCAAGCCATAAACGGGTTTGAGTTATCTTTACCAAGAGCCGTTTGCTCCTGGATTAGCCAGTCCTTGTGTGGATTAGACATGGAGGACTAATAACCATTTGTTGCGTTAATGCCAAGTACTTCATTAGGTGAAAATTTTGAAAAAATTTTCAAATTTTTGGCAAAAACAGGGGTACTAGATGTATAATGTGATTAAATTCGCTAGAATTTCCCCCCTACACTTAGAAATGAATATTGTCCTCAATATTCAAAGTCCCGGCTATTATGCCGACTCTTTGAACGTAAAAAGGGAATATCACAAGCTAAATGTAGGAACAACTTTTATTTTATTTTTGTATTTTTTTATTTTTATTCTATGTACTTTATTTACAGTAGGGCAACTCCCCTACACTTGGGTGATACACATGGGTGAAAACCCATGTTTATTCTACTGTTTTTGATTTTTAATTTTTTATAAATGTTTTTGTATTTTTAAATTATATATATATGTACAAAAGAAAGAAAATTCCTTACAACTGCCCCTCGAAAGGGAATCTGGGTTTGACAGAGCTCAGTAACTGTAAACAGCCAACAACTAAATGTTGTAACTAAGGGACTAATCAAACTGGGCAAGTTGTGTGCAAAGGGAAAAATATTTTTGTATTTTATATTGTTTATGTAATCACTACCTCCCAGGCTTGTGTCAGGTTTACCACGCTAGCTAATCACTTGTGAATGATTAACTGTAATAAATATGTCCTGACAGCTAGGGAGTTGAATGATAAAGTATATAATATACATACAAGGATAGATATTTGAACAAAAATTTACAAAATTTCATTATTATTTATGTACATGATACTAATGTTTTTGTTTTCCGAGTCACTAGCTTGACTCGACCCCGTATTAATTAGTCCATGGGGAAAGTTTGGAGATCTGGGACAACCACTTGTGGTATGTCCCCTCCAAAGTAGTGTTTCAAACGATGTCCATTTACTTTAAAGTTGGGACCGTCGGGTTGCGATAACTCAATAGTTCCGTATGGGTATACTTTTGCTACAGTAAATGGTCCAGACCAACGGGTTTTTAGCTTGCCTGAGAAAATTTTCAATCTTGAATTGAAAAGAAGAACTCTGTCACCAACGTTAAAAACGCGGTTCTTTATTTTAGAGTCATGTATCTTCTTAGTCTTTTCTTTATAGATTAAAGAATTCTCGTAAGCTTGATCACGTAGTTCATTTAGTTCATTTAGCTGAACCTTACGGTGATCACCCGCTGTCTGAATGTCAAAGTTTGCATGTTTCAAAGCCCAGTAGGCTTTGTGCTCTAATTCGATCGGAAGATGACATGTCTTTCCGTACACCAACTTGTATGGAGTACACCCAATGGGTGTCTTATAAGCTGTACGAAAAGCCCAGAGTGCGTCGTCCAATTTGTCCGACCAAGAGGCACGGTTTTCACCAACCGTCCTCTCCAGAATTCTCTTTATGCCTCGATTTGAGACCTCCACCTGCCCACTAGTTTGGGGGTGATATGCAGTAGAAAGACGGTGGGTTACACCATATTTCAGCATCACTCTTGCAAATTGATCATTGCAAAAGTGTGTACCACGATCACTGATAATGGCACGAGGAGTCCCGAATCGAGCAAAGAGAGACTTCAGAAATTTTACAACTACTCGGGCATCATTAGTGGGTAAAGCTTTTGCTTCAACCCATTTAGATAAATAGTCTACAGCCACGAGTATATACTTGTTACCTCTTGAAGATGGGAATGGGCCCATAAAATCAATGCCCCAGATATCAAATATTTCACAGACTTGGATGATGTTTTGAGGCATTTCATCCTTCTTAGAAACATTCCCGTGATGCTGACAAGCATCACAAGTTTTGACAAGTTCTTGGGCATCTTTATAGATGGTGGGCCAGTAGAAACCAGAATCAAACACCTTTTTGGCGGTGTAGTTTGAGCTGTGATGCCCCCCAGTGGGTCCATCATGACATGCTTTGAGGATTTCCATGGCTTCATTACCATGGACACACTGTCGGATGACTTGATCCGCACATATCTTAAAGAGGTAGGGGTCGTCCCAGAAATAGTGTTTAACGTCTTTGAAGAATTTTTTCTTCTGTTGGGACGACGTCCCTTTCACAACGAAATTACCCGCATGGTAGTTTGCAAAATCTGCAAACCATGGGGTAGAAGTATCATCCCGGGTAGAGATTAGATTGAGAGTCTCCAGAGGAAAAGTTTCATTAATTTCTTTTCTCTCGAGAATATCCTGATGAGGATTCTCTAACCGGGATAAGTGATCAGCAGCAAGGTTCTCTGCTCCTTTTTTGTCTCGTATGAGTATATCGAATTCCTGAAGGGCTAACCCAAGGACTATCTGATATAGGGTAAATAAATCCCGCATCGAGAAGTTTGATAACTTCTTTCTTGATAACTTCGTGGATTTTTGGATTTACCCTTCTTTGATGCTGCACGGTAGGTTTAAAGTCCTCCTCCATTAGGATTTTGTGTGTACAAAAATCCGGGTTAATACCCTTTATGTCTGAGAGTTTCCAAGCAATTGCTTGCTTGTGGGACTTTAAAACCTTATGCAGCGCGATTTTCTCCTCATCCTTTAAATCTTTAGCAATAATGACTGGTAACTTATCGTTACCTTCCAAGAATGCATATTCTAGATGAGGAGGCAGGTCCTTAAGTTCGACCTCGGGGAAATCATCAGTTTTCTCAACATATTTGACTTTCGCGTTATGAAGTTGTGGAGGTAGAACAGGAATGGGAAAGGGATCTTTGTTCAATAACTTCTCGAGGAGAAGTATATCCCTTTCCGGGTCAATCTCTTGGTTATCAATCCCCTCGGGAATTGAATTACTTTTGAGAAAGGCCTCTAATTCCTCAAGGACGAAATCACTTCCCTCAAACGGAGTGAGGGAAGGATAAGAATTAGCGATTATGGGGTGAGAAGAGGGAGTGGGATTGCCACTCGAAGAACTATCAGCGAAGCCAAGGATTTCCTGAGCATACTCCTCGGATGCAATGTCAATGACATCAATTCGGTTGACCGATTCAGCATCATAATTCGAGGAGTATCTCGAGGTTTGATCAAGGTTGAACGTTATCGCTTCAGTGCCAACTCGTAACGTGATTTCCTCATCGAAAACATCGATTAATGCACGACCCGTCCTTAAGAATCCCCTCCCAAGAATGAGAGGAACTCTGGGATCCGCATCGAAATCAACAACGACAAAGTCTGCCGGAAAATGGAACTTTCCCACTCTTACAAATATGTCCTCGGCAATACCAAGGGGACGTGAAATTGAACGGTCTGCAAGCTCGAGAGTCATGCATGTGGGACTAAGTGCCTGAAGAGAGAGCTTTTTCCAAACTGAGTAGGGCATTAAGTTGATGCTTGCACCAAGATCGGCCAAGGCAAAGCAGTCAACCATTCCTGGAAATACGCAAGGTATTAGAAATCTTCCAGGGTCTCCTAGCTTCGCGGGAAGCTGTTTCAATAGAACTGCAGAGCAGTTTTCATTGAGTGGAGTTCGTGCCATCTCAAACAGTTTTTCTTTATTGCTCAACAGGTTTTTGATTGTCGATGCGAATTTGGGCATTAAAAGAAGAGCATCCGCGAAGCTAATATCGAAGTGTAGTTCTTGAAAAATCTGAAAAATTTTTTCCATCTGATGATTAGCTTTTTCACGGAGCTTCTGGTCTTGCAATCGTGAGGGATATGGAATTGTTGGTTTTGGGTTGGCTTTTGGATTTTCAACAGGACCTTCGGTAGTTTCAAACACAACTCTTTTAGGAGGAGTCGGGACCGGGATAACTGGAGGTGGGACGTCATCGGTACTTCCATTATGAATAGGAGGTATCGTGTCCGTTGTAACATCAGTTTCTTTTTCCAGTACCTCGGGAGAAGAGAAAGAGGTAGATGGAGTTTTAGGTCCTTTATATGAAGCTCCACTCCTTGTGGTGATCGCCTTAACATCGCCCCTCGGATTAGCGATCGTGTTGCTAGGTAAAGTACCTGAGCCCGAGGGTCGATCATTTAAAGATTTCTTTATGTCAGAAATCTGGCTGATCAACAACCTGTTGGTTTCTTCCTGTGCTTTCATGAATTGTTTTAACAATTCATCAGAAGAGTTAGGGTTTGGAACAACAGCTGGTGTTTGAACGGGAGGGGTTTGCCCTCGAGTGTTCTGCTGAAACCCTTGATTTTGGAATTGTCCCTAATTAGGGTTTCCATGAAAGTATCCAGGATTATAGTTACTCGGTCCTTGATTTCTATTCCCCTGATTTTGAAAGTTTTGGGGATAACCTTGATTAAAGTGACCTTGGTTAGGATAACCTTGGTTACTTCTGTTTGGGTTTTGGGGACGGTTTTGGGTGTTCTAGTTAAAACCAGGTGGTACAGAGTAGGTGTTTGGACGCCATGGTGGCTCAGCAGGAGGACGATATGGATTGCCTCCTTGGCTAGAACTACCAGCAATCGCGTTGGTTTCAAATGTGTTATTGTCTGTGGCAGTACAATTATAATAGGCATGTGGTCCACCACAGGTAACACAAACATCCACTTTCTTCACTTCAGCATGTGAAGGATTCTGTGGGAACGAGACTTTCTTCTGATTGGAGTGAACCAAGACTTGTATAGCATCCGTGAGTTTATCAATCTTAGCATCAGTACTAGATTGACTCACGGTAGAAGAAGTAGAAGGATCGACCTGTTTATTACGTATGGTTCGAACCTTGGACTTATTTTCAATTATTGCTAAAGCTTCCTTGACAGTACGACTCAAAAAATTCCCTCCTGCTGAGGCATTAAGGGAATCTTGGTCTGCTTGGCTTACTCCGTTATAAAATGTGTCAAGTTGCATTAACTCAGAAAATCCATGGTGGGGGCATTTGCGAAGCAACTCTTTGAATCTATCCCATGCTTCACTGAATGTCTCACCAGGTCTTTGTGTAAACTTGGTGATCTCATTCCTCAGATAGGCAGTTTTGGATGGTGGATAGAATTCATTCACAAATTTCTTAACTAGATCTTCCCATGTTTCTATGGATCGAGGGGGTTGTTTCTCTAGCCAGATTCTGGCTGCTCCCTCGAGAGAAAATGGAAACAGAAGTAGTTTAATAGCCTCCGATGGGACATTCTTATATTTGATGGTGGATGTAATCTTGTTAAACCATCTTATATGTGAATGAGGATCGTCCCTTTCGAAACCATAGAACTGATTAGAAGTAACCAGATTAAGTAATCCGGTTTTTAATTCGAAATTATCAGATACTATGGCGGGTACAATAATAGCATCTCCATAACCCTTGATGGGTGCCTGGAGAAGCTCTGACATTGGGCGTTCTTCTGCCATGATGACTGCAGGTTTAGGTTCAGTCTGTATTTGAGTTTCAATTTTCGGGGCAGATTGTGTACGTTTTCGAGGAATACTAACAAGCTCGCGATGAGGACTTGTAGACCTAGAAGAACGTGTGTGCATGTACTAAAAACAAAATTTTCAAAATAAGATCGAGGCAAAACCACAGTAAACTTAACCCAATAATCACAGGTAAAATGGCTTCTTTATAAAAGGTACACCACTTTACACGGATATTACGTTAAATTTTTTATATCTTATGTTTGGGAACTTATTCTGAAGGTTTTTTAATTTATTCACAAGAAAATGTTTTTGGGTATATGTGTATGGGTGAAAACTTGGAAAATATTTTTGGAATCGATTCGTTAACCGAAATCGTTCCTTTAAAATCACTCGCAGGCTAGCGGGAGGAAATAAATGGATTCCTCTTCAGTTCGCAATTTAATGTCAGAACTTACCTTATACCAGCTGTTTCAGGTTGTGATTTTAAAGAAAACGAAGTAATTTAACTTCACGATTTATTTTGTTGTTATTTAATTTTTTTTGGTGTTTTTAACACTTTAGGAAAAGTGTTAGTGAACTTTTCAGTTATGATATTTATTTTTACAAAAATTTACAGACTGATGGTATTTGTACAGTGAGTTGATATTCAGAACCACGTATGCTTCCAAATTCGTTGTACGCAGCACACCTCCCCGGCAGCGGCGCCAAAATTTGATCAGTGCTGAACCGTCAGTTTATTATTAACCAAGGTTAATAAGTCAAAAACAGCTTAGACTAATGCTCCGTGGAGTACAATGTATCCTCGGGTCGTATTTCCCAACGAGGCATGAAATCTGTAATAAAACGAAATTTGGGATCGGGTGATTATGAATGGGCAAAGGTGAGTTTGATTTATACTACTGATTTGCACAATTTAAACAAATAAGAAAATAACTTTAAACAGTTACGGGAACTTAAAAACGTATACAACTTTAAAACTTACGTCTACGTACAGGGAAAAAGGTGAGTTTTAATGCAAATTTAAACTACAGGGGGTAAATTTGAAAATTATACAAACTTAAACTTAAAAGAAAATTTAATTTAAAAAGAAAATTATTACTTAGATTATTTTATTATTTTATATTAAAAATTTATTTAACTATTTATTTAAAACTAACTTAATTAAAACTAAAAAAAATAATAAACACTACAAATTAAACTAAAAATTTATAAAAATAATTTCTAAACTTAAAAATGAACTTGAAGAAAGTATAAAAAATTAAAATAAATATTTTTGTCTTTTTATAGTTTTTCTTTTAATTAATTACTAATCATTTTAACTAAACTATTTAGACTATTCTAAATTAATAATAATACTAAAATGGCTTAAAAAATTATGGAAAAAATTATAAATCTAATTAACCATCACGGGAATCCTAAAAAATTATAAAAACTTTATTTTATGTATTTTTAATTTAATCTACTAATTATTATGCTATTTATTAATTAATATCTAATTAAACTAATTAAATTATGAAAACTAGTAAATGAACAGTATAAATCACAAGAAAATTTCTAAAATTATTTTATGACTTATAAAATCTAGGAAAAATATAAAATATAGGTGTTACCTTATAAAAATTAATTATGCTATTTAATTCTTATTTATTAACTAGTTATTAATTAAACTAATTTAAATTATAATTAATACTAAATGGAAAGTTAAAATTATGAAACTTTTTATACAACTATATTAAAGTAACAGAAACTTTATAAAAATATAAATTTCCTAAATACTAATTAAAAAGCTATTTCTATAATTAATTATTTATTTATTATTTAAAATCTAATTAACTAAATTTAATTAAAGAAAATAGGAAATGAACAGTAACAATTATGAATTTATTTTTTTACAAATACCCTATGGTCTATAAGACTTTAAAAAAAATTAAAAAGATGTTGTTATTAACTAAAATTTATTAAAACTATTTAATTATTTAATATTACCTAATTACTAATTAAATACGGATTAATTAAAATAATTAATATTTGAAAAGTAAAAATTATGAAAAAATTACAGCTAATATATTAAGTGATGACAAGCCTAGGAAAAATAAGCTTGGGTAAACAGCTTATTCAAATAAGCAGTTATAAGTCAAACGGCTTATTTAAGCTTATTTGGCCAAAAAGTGAGTTAAGTATATTGTTTATGCAAAGGATGACGGAACTGGTGCCCCAGAGCTAATGGAAGGGGTGTGGGGGTTATGCATGTATACTAGCCTGAGGTCCTGAGTTCGAATCCCACACCCAACATTTTTGCCAAATTATTTTTTTTTTAATTTTTCTTTTACACAGATACTAAATAAGCAAAAATGAGAAACTTTAAAAAAAAACAACTTTTTATAACAACCAAATAAGCTCTGTATGAGCTTATTTGCTTATCAGTTGGCTTAAAAGGCCAAACTTGGATTTTTAAAAGCAAAGAGCTATAAATAAGCTACAAAATGAAAACCTAGAGTATTTTAAGCTACAAGTAATTGAGATAGACCTAAAATAAGCTAAAACATTTAAATAAGTACAAGGAATAAGTCAAGAAGCTCAAATAAGCACTCTTTAAGCAAAACTGAATTCCAAACACTCCACAAGGCCAACTGCAGGCCTGAGTGGGACCCACAAATAAGCTTAGGGGTCCAAAATGCAAGGTGAACCTAAAAGCTGGGTAGGAGGGCTTATAAATAAGCCAAGGTTCAAGCAGTGGGATCCACTAATAAGCTCTCCATGAGCTTATGAACATGGGTGTTTGGGCTGACCACTCAGTGAACTGAGTTTGGTCAGGCCACAAGTTGGGTACAAAACAAGCTATCTCCAATAAGCTAAGGGTCCAAATAAGACTAGGGGTGAAATTAGAGCTGATAAGCTCTCAGTAGGCCAAATGGTTAGGGATTGGGGTTGACTGATGAGCTTGGTATAAGCTTATGAAAAACCTTTTAAACACTGAGTGATCAGTGTGCTTTTGTGAAATGGACAAACAAAAAGCTAATAGCAGCCCTAGTGAAAAAGCTAGAAATGGGCAAATAAGCCCTGATCCTACAAGCTGGACTAAAAGGCTTCTTAAAAGGCTAGAAATCTTGTAATGGGACCCACTGGAGCACTCACAACAAGCCAAAGAAAATTGCTCAACACCTGTGGTGCAGGGGAGCTTTTTGCTCAAGGGTCAATTTCAAGTCTGCTTATTTATAAGCAAATGACCACTAAATTCAAATTTTCTTTTTGATTCTAACTCACAGGCTACCAATGATCATAAAACAACTCTTTTTATCTATTTCCAATCTCTAATGAACCCTACAGGTTATAAAAAAAAATGTGCTTTTCAACTGCATATGCAATTTTGACTTTTTGTAAAACTAACCTACGTTGACTTTTATGAGATTTAAAGCTAATTATTTGATTTATTATGTTAACCTAAGCTATAACTTAATGATAGAAGGTTATATTAACTACTTTTATGCTAAATTACAAGATTACACCTACTAAATCATTCTCAGTCAACTAATTTGAGGATTTAAATCAAAGTTTGACTATTTCTCAAATAGGTACTGATTTTTTTTGTTTCTAAGGTCTAAGTGAGACCAAAGAAGTATGTTTGAACCAGAAATAAAAGCTTATACAGTCTTTATCTCAGCAACACAGTTACATCCAAACACTCATTAAAACTTGTAATGATGTAATTTTCAAAGAAAAACCAAAACCTATGCTATCATATTGGTTTGCAGACTTATAATAGAGTATAATAATACTAAATGAGCACAAAACAACAAGTATTAACCACTGATTACTAATATTATCACCTAAGCTAATTTTGACAGTTAAAAATAAAATACTAAGAAATAATCAATTCTAAACAACAAGCTACTAATTTTAGGTAAGATAACTATTAACTAATACCAAATAAGCTTAAAGAAACAAAGATAAATAATATTAAGTAGTTGAACAGTACAAAGCTGAAATGAGAATTAAGCTTACAATTTTGCAATCCAGCTATACTGAGAACAAGGAACAAAGAATCAACCTAGAGGTTCCCCATGAAACCACTAAACCATAGCCATCCAGAACTTGCTATGCTCCAACTTGAATCATTCAAACCTGCAAATTTTTATTTTAACACTATTTTTCTTTATTTTTTTTATTTTTTTCTTTTTCAAGTTATACTAATGCTTAATGTTTCTAATAGATTTAATAAGCTATATCAATAGCTTATTTGAGCTTAATGATCAATAACAGCCACAGATTATAACTAGAAAGCTTAAGGAAATTTTGGAATTTAGAGTAAGGTTGCATAAACTGAATTTGAACATAAGATTATAATTGAAGCTTAATATGAGTTTATATTAATACTAAAAACACTAGTACAATACTTTGAAACTGAAAATTGAGATGAGATTGTAAACTATTACTTAAACGACATACATGAATTTTAAACTAAAAACTATATCTAACTTCCTCAGCCTCTTGCTCCTTTTATAGCCTCCACATGATACAGGTGTCTTCTCAGGCAAATCCCACCACTCTTCAACCTTGACACGTATCTAATTGATGTACACCTGTTTAAAAGATATTTTGGCGCCAAAACCCAAATAGGTTGCTTGCAGCCATTTTTCAAGCATTTAATGCTTCTGATGTGACAATGGGGGGGTTAAGGGAACCAAATGAGGTGTCATGGGTGATGGTGGTGTAGTATGGTGTGTAGGGGTGATGCAGTGGTACGTGTCCAATTGTGGAGCAAAGCTGAGCTTTGAGGACTCTTAGAGAGGGTTACATGTGGACTAGAGGTGAAAAGGTGATGGCAAGTGGGGGTGGTGTATGGTGGATGGTGATGCAGCAGGTGAGGAGGGGGGAGAGGTTGAAGAAGGTGGAGGTGTAGTCAACGCGGGTCAATGCCCGTGTTAACAAAAAGGGTGAAGTGGGCTCAGGTTGATGGGCTTGTGGGTTATATGGACTGGACCAAGGTGTTTTTTATATGTATTGGATTTGGAAATTTATTTTTGATCCGTTTGGTTTGTAAGGTTTTTAAGCCCAAGGACCATATTTGTACATTCTGAATTTCCAGGTACTAATCTTGTCATTTTTCCAAAATATATCACAAAGGACCTTCTTTGCCATTTAAAAATATTATAAGGTCTTTTTAATATTTTTCCAATTTAAAAACACTCGGGGACCATTTTTGCCAAATTTATAAAGTTTGAGGGTAAAAAGTGTAATTTTCCAAAAGTTAATCAAAAATGACTTGATTTGTTAATTATGAATAGTACAAGGGTATATTTTGATAATTTTCCATTTTTAAATACCCAGGGACTATTTTTGCCATTTTTGAAACTTCAGGGACCAATTTTGTAATTTCCTCAAACTTTTTATCCAGGGATTAATTTTGATACTTTGTGAATTCCCAAGGACTAAAATTGAGTTTTCTTTCCAAAATAAACTACCAGGGACTAAAACTGACAAGTTTTGAAACTTGGGGGACCTGTTTTGCCATTTGTGCAATTTTGAACTTTCAAGGGTAAAATTTGTTATTTCATGATTCCTGGGGGACTTTTGTTGACATTTCTTCAAAATAACTTTCCCAGGGACCATTTCTGACATTTCTTTGAAAGTTCAGGGACTGATTTTGCCAATTGTGCAAACTTTGCACGTTTTTCATCTGTGTTCAATCCTTTTGCACCTGAAACATATAAAAACACATTTCAAAGATATTTGTAGTATTATGTGGTGTTTCTGTGTGTTTTTAACTGTTTTTGTATTTTAAACAGTAAAAAATGATGAGTTTTTATGAACTCATCAATCCCCTACACTTAACTATTGCTAGTCCCTAGCAATCTGGCATCCACTAAAAACCCATTTTCAAAATTTAATGGTTTTAATGTCTCTTTACCAAAAGCCATTACTTCTGGAGTAGCCAGGTGTGAAAACTGTGGTACACCTGATAACCGTGTGATTTTGGGCAAACCACCAGCTGTCAACGGATTTGATTAGTCTTTACCAAAAGCCGTTTGCTTCTGGACTAGCCAACTCTTGATGGACTAAGTCAACATCTTGGTGAGCTGATTACCAATTATGGATTTTCACTGCCTTTACCACAAGCCATAATCTTGCGGGCTAACCAACTCATTTGCTTTATGGGATATGGGGAGTTGAGGAACCATACAATTTTTGGAAAATTGCAAGCCATAAACGGGTTTGAGTTGTCTTTACCAAGAGCCGTTTGCTCCTGGATTAGCCAGTCCTTGTGTGGATTAGACATGGAGGACTAATAACCATTTGTTGCGTTAATGCCAAGTACTTCATTAGGTGAAAATTTTGAAAAAATTTTCAAGTTTTTGGCAAAAACGGGGGTACTAGATGTATAATGTGATTAAATTCGCTAGAATTTCCCCCCCTACACTTAGAAATGAATATTGTCCTCAATATTCAAAGTCCCGGCTATTATGCCGACTCTTTGAACGTAAAAAGGGAATATCACAAGCTAAATGTAGGAACAACTTTTATTTTATTTTTGTATTTTTTATTTTTATTCTATGTACTTTATTTACAGTAGGGCAACTCCCCTACACTTGGGTGATACACATGGGTGAAAACCCATGTTTATTCTACTGTTTTTGATTTTTAATTTTTTATAAATGTTTTTGTATTTTTAAATTATATATATATGTACAAAAGAAAGAAAATTCCTTACAACTGCCCCTCGAAAGGGAATCTGGGTTTGACAGAGCTCAGTAACTGTAAACAGCCAACAACTAAATGTTGTAACTAAGGGACTAATCAAACTGGGCAAGTTGTGTGCAAAGGGAAAAATATTTTTGTATTTTATATTGTTTATGTAATCACTACCTCCCAGGCTTGTGTCAGGTTTACCACGCTAGCTAATCACTTGTGAATGATTAACTGTAATAAATATGTCCTGACAGCTAGGGAGTTGAATGATAAAGTATATAATATACATACAAGGATAGATATTTGAACAAAAATTTACAAAATTTCATTATTATTTATGTACATGATACAAATGTTTTTGTTTTCCGAGTCACTAGCTTGACTCGACCCCGTATTAATTAGTCCACGGGGAAAGTTTGGAGATCTGGGACAACCACTTGTGGTATGTCCCCTCCAAAGTAGTGTTTCAAACGATGTCCATTTACTTTAAAGTTGGGACCGTCGGGTTGCGATAACTCAACAGTTCCGTATGGGTATACTTTTGCTACAGTAAATGGTCCAGACCAACGGGTTTTTAGCTTGCCCGAGAAAATTTTCAATCTTGAATTGAAAAGAAGAACTCTGTCACCAACGTTAAAAACGCGGTTCTTTATTTTAGAGTCATGTATCTTCTTAGTCTTTTCTTTATAGGTTAAAGAATTCTCGTAAGCTTGATCACGTAGTTCATTTAGTTCATTTAGCTGAACCTTACGGTGATCACCCGCTGTCTGAATGTCAAAGTTTGCATGTTTCAAAGCCCAGTAGGCTTTGTGCTCTAATTCGATCGGAAGATGACATGTCTTTCCGTACACCAACTTGTATGGAGTACACCCAATGGGTGTCTTATAAGCTGTACGAAAAGCCCAGAGTGCGTCGTCCAATTTGTCCGACCAAGAGGCACGGTTTTCACCAACCGTCCTCTCCAGAATTCTCTTTATGCCTCGATTTGAGACCTCCACCTGCCCACTAGTTTGGGGGTGATATGCAGTAGAAAGACGGTGGGTTACACCATATTTCAGCATCACTCTTGCAAATTGATCATTGCAAAAGTGTGTACCACGATCACTGATAATGGCACGAGGAGTCCCGAATCGAGCAAAGAGAGACTTCAGAAATTTTACAACTACTCGGGCATCATTAGTGGGTAAAGCTTTTGCTTCAACCCATTTAGATAAATAGTCTACAGCCACGAGTATATACTTGTTACCTCTTGAAGATGGGAATGGGCCCATAAAATCAATGCCCCAGATATCAAATATTTCACAGACTTGGATGATGTTTTGAGGCATTTCATCCTTCTTAGAAACATTCCCGTGATGCTGACAAGCATCACAAGTTTTGACAAGTTCTTGGGCATCTTTATAGATGGTGGGCCAGTAGAAACCAGAATCAAACACCTTTTTGGCGGTGTAGTTTGAGCTGTGATGCCCCCCAGTGGGTCCATCATGACATGCTTTGAGGATTTCCATGGCTTCATTACCATGGACACACCGTCGGATGACTTGATCCGCACATATCTTAAAGAGGTAGGGGTCGTCCCAGAAATAGTGTTTAACGTCTTTGAAGAATTTTTTCTTCTGTTGGGACGACATCCCTTTCACAACGAAATTACCCGCATGGTAGTTTGCAAAATCTGCAAACCATGGGGTAGAAGTATCATCCCGGGTAGAGATTAGATTGAGAGTCTCCAGAGGAAAAGTTTCATTAATTTCTTTTCTCTCGAGAATATCCTGATGAGGATTCTCTAACCGGGATAAGTGATCAGCAGCAAGGTTCTCTGCTCCTTTTTTGTCTCGTATGAGTATATCGAATTCCTGAAGGAGCAGGACCCAACGGAGCAGTCTTGGCTTTGCATCCTGTTTAGTGAACAGGTATTTCAAAGCCGAGTGGTCCGTGTACACCACGCATTTGGTTAGGATTAAGTAAGACCTAAATTTCTCAAAGGCATATACCACAGCTAATAATTATTTTTCTGTGGTGGTATAATGTACTTGAGCTTCACTCATGGTCTTACTTGCGTAGTGTATTGGCTGAAAATGTTTGGATTTGCGTTGCCCCAGAACTGCACCAATAGCGAAATCGCTAGCATCGCACATAAGTTCGAAGTGTAAGTCCCAGTCGGGGGCAACAAGGATCGGTGCCTCGGTGAGCTTTTTCTTTAAAGTAGAGAAAGCTTCGATGCACTCGGGGGAAAAGATAAAAGGAGCATCCTTTTCAAGAAGATGAGTCATGGGTCGGGCTATTTTAGAGAAATCCTGAATGAATCTCCGATAGAACCCGGCATGGCCAAGGAAACTCCTGATTCCTTTAACAGTGGTGGGATGAGGCAGTTTAGCTATAACATCAATTTTGGCCTTATCGACCTCAATCCCACTTTTTGAAATTTTATGGCCGAGGACAATGCCCTCCTTAACCATAAAATGGCTCTTCTCCCAGTTTAGACAAAGATTAGTGTCTTCACAACGTTGAAGCATCTTTTCTAAATGGGAGAGGCATGAGTCGAAAGAATTCCCAATGACTGAGAAGTCATCCATGAATACCTCCATGGTTTTCCCGATCATGTCGTGGAAAATAGCCATCATGCACCTCTGGAAGGTGCCCGGAGCATTGCATAACCCAAAAGGCATGCGACGATAGGCAAATGTTCTGTAAGGGCATGTGAAGGTAGTTTTATCTTGATCCTGTGGATCAATGGGAATCTGGAAGTAACCCGAGAAGCCATCGAGGAAGCAATAATATTCATTCCCCGCTAATCTCTCGAGCATCTGATCCATAAAGGGCAGAGGGAAATGGTCTTTGCGGGTGGCTTCGTTAAGCTTTCTGTAATCGATACATACTCGCCACCCTGTAACCAAACGAGTTGGTATCAACTCGTTATCCTCATTTGTGACAACCGTGATGCCACCCTTTTTTGGAACACAATGTATTGGGCTAACCCAAGGACTATCTGATATAGGGTAAATCAATCCCGCATCGAGAAGTTTGATAACTTCTTCCTTGATAACTTCGTGGATTTTTGGATTTACCCTTCTTTGATGCTGCACGGTAGGTTTAAAGTCCTCCTCCATTAGGATTTTGTGTGTACAAAAATCCGAGTTAATACCCTTTATGTCTGAGAGTTTCCAAGCAATTGCTTGCTTGTGGGACTTTAAAACCTTATGCAGCGCGATTTTCTCCTCATCCTTTAAATCTTTAGCAATAATGACTGGTAACTTATCGTTACCTTCCAAGAATGCATATTCTAGATGAGGAGGCAGGTCCTTAAGTTCGACCTCGGGGAAATCATCAGTTTTCTCAACATATTTGACTTCCGCGTTATGAAGTTGTGGAGGTAGAACAGGAATGGGAAAGGGATCTTTGTTCAATAACTTCTCGAGGAGAAGTATATCCCTTTCCGGGTCAATCTCTTGGTTATCAATCCCCTCGGGAACTGAATTACTTTTGAGAAAGGCCTCTAATTCCTCAAGGACGAAATCACTTCCCTCAAACGGAGTGAGGGAAGGATAAGAATTAGCGATTATGGGGTGAGAAGAGGGAGTGGGATTGCCACTCGAAGAACTATCAGCGAAGCCAAGGATTTCCTGAGCATACTCCTCGGATGCAATGTCAATGACATCAATTCGGTTGACCGATTCAGCATCATAATTCGAGGAGTATCTCGAGGTTTGATCAAGGTTGAACGTTATCGCTTCAGTGCCAACTCGTAACGTGATTTCCTCATCGAAAACATCGATTAATGCACGACCCGTCCTTAAGAATCCCCTCCCAAGAATGAGAGGAACTCTGGGATCCGCATCGAAATCAACAACGACAAAGTCTGCCGGAAAATGGAACTTTCCCACTCTTACAAATACGTCCTCGGCAATACCAAGGGGACGTGAAATTGAACGGTCTGCAAGCTCGAGAGTCATGCATGTGGGACTAAGTGCCTGAAGAGAGAGCTTTTTCCAAACTGAGTAGGGCATTAAGTTGATGCTTGCACCAAGATCGGCCAAGGCAAAGCAGTCAACCATTCCTGGAAATACGCAAGGTATTAGAAATCTTCCAGGATCTCCTAGCTTCGCGGGAAGCTGTTTCAATAGAACTACAGAGCAGTTTTCATTGAGTGGAGTTCGTGCCATCTCAAACAGTTTTTCTTTATTGCTCAACAGGTTTTTGATTGTCGATGCGAATTTGGGCATTAAAAGAAGAGCATCCGCGAAGCTAATATCGAAGTGTAGTTCTTGAAAAATCTGAAAAAAATTTTCCATCTGATGATTAGCTTTTTCACGGAGCTTCTGGTCTTGCAATCGTGAGGGATATGGAATTGTTGGTTTTGGGTTGGCTTTTGGATTTTCAACAGGACCTTCGGTAGTTTCAAACACAACTCTTTTAGGAGGAGTCGGGACCGGGATAACTGGAGGTGGGACGTCGTCGGTACTTCCATTATGAATAGGAGGTATCGTGTCCGTTGTAACCTCAGCTTCTTTTTCCAGTACCTCGGGAGAAGAGAAAGAGGTAGATGGAGTTTTAGGTCCTTTATATGAAGCTCCACTCCTTGTGGTGATCGCCTTAACATCGCCCCTCGGATTAGCGATCGTGTTGCTAGGTAAAGTACCTGAGCCCGAGGGTCGATCATTTAAAGATTTCTTTATGTCAGAAATCTGGCTGATCAACAACCTGTTGGTTTCTTCCTGTGCTTTCATGAATTGTTTTAACAATTCATCAGAAGAGTTAGGGTTTGGAACAACAGCTGGTGTTTGAACGGGAGGGGTTTGCCCTCGAGTGTTCTGCTGAAACCCTTGATTTTGGAATTGTCCCTGATTAGGGTTTCCATGAAAGTATCCAGGATTATAGTTACTCGGTCCTTGATTTCTATTCCCCTGATTTTGAAAGTTTTGGGGATAACCTTGATTAAAGTGACCTTGGTTAGGATAACCTTGGTTACTTCTGTTTGGGTTTTGGGGACGATTTTGGGTGTTCTGGTTAAAACCAGGTGGTACAGAGTAGGTGTTTGGACGCCATGGTGGCTCAGCAGGAGGACGATATGGATTGCCTCCTTGGCTAGAACTACCAGCAATCGCGTTGGTTTCAAATGTGTTATTGTCTGTGGCAGTACAATTATAATAGGCATGTGGTCCACCACAGGTAACACAAACATCCACTTTCTTCACTTCAGCATGTGAAGGATTCTGTGGGAACGAGACTTTCTTCTGATTGGAGTGAACCAAGGCTTGTATAGCATCCGTGAGTTTATCAATCTTAGCATCAGTACTAGATTGACTCACGGTAGAAGAAGTAGAAGGATCGACCTGTTTATTACGTATGGTTCGAACCTTGGACTTATTTTCAATTATTGCTAAAGCTTCCTTGACAGTACGACTCAAAAAATTCCCTCCTGCTGAGGCATTAAGGGAATCTTGGTCTGCTTGGCTTACTCCGTTATAAAATGTGTCGAGTTGCATTAACTCAGAAAATCCATGGTGGGGGCATTTGCGAAGCAACTCTTTGAATCTATCCCATGCTTCACTGAATGTCTCACCAGGTCTTTGTGTAAACTTGGTGATCTCATTCCTCAGATAGGCAGTTTTGGATGGTGGATAGAATTCATTCACAAATTTCTTAACTAGATCTTCCCATGTTTCTATGGATCGAGGGGGTTGTTTCTCTAGCCAGATTCTGGCTACTCCCTCAAGAGAAAATAGAAACAGAAGTAGTTTAATAGCCTCCGATGGGACATTCTTATATTTGATGGTGGATGTAATCTTGTTAAACCATCTTATATGTGAATGAGGATCGTCCCTTTCGAAACCATAGAACTGATTAGAAGTAACCAGATTAAGTAATCCGGTTTTTAATTCGAAATTATCAGATACTATGGCGGGTACAATAATAGCATCTCCATAACCCTCGATGGGTGCCTGGAGAAGCTCTGACATTGGGCGTTCTTCTGCCATGATGACTGCAGGTTTAGGTTCAGTCTGTATTTGAGTTTCAATTTTCGGGGCAGATTGTGTACGTTTTCGAGGAATACTAACAAGCTCGCGATGAGGACTTGTAGACCTAGAAGAACGTGTGTGCATGTACTAAAAACAAAATTTTCAAAATAAGATCGAGGCAAAACCACAGTAAACTTAACCCAATAATCACAGGTAAAATGGCTTCTTTATAAAAGGTACACCACTTTACATGGGTATTACGTTAAATTTTTTATATCTTATGTTTGGGAACTTATTCTGAAGGTTTTTTAATTTATTCACAAGAAAATGTTTTTGGGTATATGTGTATGGGTGAAAACTTGGAAAATATTTTTGGAATCGATTCGTTAACCGAAATCGTTCCTTTAAAATCACTCGCAGGCTAGCGGGAGGAAATAAATGGATTCCTCTTCAGTTCACAATTTAATGTCAGAACTTACCTTATACCAGCTGTTTCAGGTTGTGATTTTAAAGAAAACGAAGTGATGAGGCGAAAAATGATCCGTTTTTAGGGGGTCATTTAAGCCCGAATTCGACTTTATTTGATCAAATATTGCCCTAAATCGTTCCTTTTGTGATTTTAGGTGTTTGGAGAGTGAATTCTGGAAAAGAGGCTATTTTGGACGTTTTTGGAGCATAAAATGAAGAAAACGACAAAGTACCAAATCCAAGCTGGAATTACAAGGTGACGGCGTCAAGGATTTACTCTTGACGGCGTCAGAAAGGATGAATATTTTACCGTAGGTTGTGAAGGCGTCAGATGAAGAGATGACGGCGTCAAAGTGGCCAAAGATTAATTTACCGTAGGTGGTGACGGCGTCACCAAGGCCGTCACAATTGGATCTAGGGCGTCCGAGGAAGTTATTGGCGGCTGGCTGACGGCGTCAGAATTAACTCTTGACGCCGTCAGGACGATTTTCCTATATATAGTTTTCTAGTTTTTTCATTCAAAAAGAGGGAGAAGTTTTGGTGAAACCCTAAAGACGATTTTGGTGCCTCTTTTACAGGTTTTTCAAGGGTTCCAAACCCTTGATACCTTGCATTGTAATTGAGATAAGTATACTCTTAATTCAATCAATATGTCTATGTGTTGGTTGTTTATCTTTTGTTCTTATCTTAATTCTACTATGCTAGGCTAGATTTACTTTGTGTTTGCTTAGATCTAATGAAACCTAGATGTTGATTATGTATTAATTACTTGTCTATTCTTGTTCTTGGATGAATGATTTTATATGTTAGGCTTAAGAAAACTGGCAGATCTCCAAATGGTAACATGCTTGAACGTCTTAAGAAACATGAACCGGGGCGTACTAGGTCTTTATTGGTTGTATTTAATGCATGAGCCACTGTTTACAATCCCTATAGTTGTGCTGGGTCATGGTGTAGGAGGAGATAAGAGCTCATAGAGTTGGGGAGTTATGTATGCCACCCCACGAATGGTATTAAGGAATACAATCCGTCATCCATACAAGTATAACAAGTAATTGACATGTAAAAGATATCTAGGGAGTAATGAAGTCTAAGTAAACACAATTTCTCCAAATACTGCTCACAACCTTAGTTTAATATTAGTTTAATTTCATTTTCATTAGTTTAATTAGTTATAAAGTAGTTTTTGGGTTAGTTGAATAACAACTAATTCCGCCCACTCTTCCAAAACCCGAGATTTTACTTGCTTTCATAAAATATAAAAACACAAAAATAATCATCTTTCATCTCTAGAACTATTAATTAGGCTTTCTAATCCTAGCGACACTATTCCTAAGCTGAACGATCAATCTCCCGGTACTTGTCACTATACTATACTACAACGATCAGGTACACTGCCTGGTGGGGGTTGTAAGCCTCGCGAGATCCCTCGAGAGGTAAAGCAAGGTGCGATTCCCACGCATCAAGTTTTTGGCGCCGCAGCCCGGGGAATAGTTATTGTCTAGGTTAGGATTTCTTTTTATTAGGTCTACTTGCTAGATTCCTTTCTAGTAAGATTTTTATTTTTATTTTTAGGTCTTCTTTAGTCTATCTTATTTCTTCGTGCCTTTGTTCGTAACTCTTTACCATCCGACATCATGGAAGGTGGTAACATCTTTGAACCCGTCATCCCACCACAACAAAACCCACCATTAGAACCCCTTAGGCCCCGAACCTTAGGAGAGTATTCCCGACCTAGCCACCAAGGCTACCGAAACACCATTGAGCTCACCGGAGCCAATGTGACCCCCTTGCGATCCGACACCATCCGGTTGGTGCAAAGCGGATGTGCATTCCATGGACTTCGTTCCGAAGATCCAAACCAACACCTTAAGGATTTCCTCAAAATCGTAGATTCCATAGACCTAGGTGTTGAAACTAGAGAGACTACCCGTTTACGCCTATTCCAATTCTCTCTACGGGATCAAGCTAGTCAATGGCTTGAGCGTTTACCCGCGGGATCCATCACCACATGGGATGATCTCACCACTCGTTTCCTTGCTCAATTTTTCCCACCGGGGAGAACCACTAAGCTTAGAAATGACATCTTGATGTTCCAACAACGTCAAAATGAATCTCTTTACGAAGCATGGACTCGTTTCAAGGACTTACTCCAAAAAGTCCCTCATCATGGCATAGACCTTTGGCTCCAAGTCCAAATTTTCTATGACCATATCGATATCCCCACGAGGCGAACCATTGACCAATCGGCCGGTGGTAAGCTACGTGATCTTAGTGCGGAACAATCATGGGAACTCATAGAAGATCTTGCTCTCTATGACAACGAAAGTTGGAATGATCCCCGTGATTTGAACAAAACGGTCAAGGCAATATCTTTGCCTTCGAACAATTCAAGCACTCCCGACCGTAGGATCATGGAACTTGAGGACCAAGTTAAGTTTCTCATGAAATCTTACGAAGCTCCGAAGCATTCAAGCCAAGTGAACAAAATCACTTCTTCATGCGAATTATGTAGTGGTCCCCATGACACTCGTGATTGTATGGAACTCCCCGGAACAGCTTTTGCGGACTACGCATCCACGCGTACCGACGAAGCGGGAGATAAGTGGTACACTTTCAAGCCCGAGCCAAACACATACGGTGATTCATACAACCCCTCATGGAAAAATCACCCAAACCTTAGGTGGAAACAAAACCAACCCAATTCTTCCAACCCGCCTAATCGATACCAATCAAACGGTCCACCATCCAACCGTACCTTCAACAACAATCCTTCTAACAACTATGGTAGTACCAACAATCTTGAAGGATTGATGTCGAAATTTATGGCATCTCAAGAAGCCCGCATAGTTAGGTTTGAAAACGAATTCAACCAACAACAAACGGAGATGACCAACAAAATTGACAACTTGTTGAAAGCCCTCAACAACCAAACATTAACCACACCTAGGAAGGACACTAGGGACACAAATAGTGGAATTCAAACTAAGGACCCCTCATCATCCAAACATGTCCACTTTGTCAATGTTGTCACCATTAAGCCAATAGATAGAGAGATAGAGGAGAGTGACAAGGATGAAGCTAAGGTAGAAGCCAATAGTGAGGATGAGAATAGGGAAGTTGAGGTTAAACAGGATGAGAAATTGGAGGAGATAGAACCTCTAGAGAAACACTTTGATAAGTTGCCAACCGAGGAGGAACGGGCATACCATAAGGATCTATTCGATAGTCCCGAGAAAACTTATATCTTTGGCAATCCCCTGATCAAAATGGGAGACCCCTCCAACATTAACATCCCATGTAATATAGGGCACATGCATATATGGAAAGCCTACATCGACCTTAGATCACCCGTGAACATCATGACTAGGACTTACTACAATTGGGTGATGAAGAAGCAACTCAATTTTAGGTTGATGCCCGGTACAAATCTGATAAGTAATTTTGTAGGAAGAGTGAAAGGATTGCATGTGATTATAGGGAATCTCACCTATGAGATTGATTTTATGATAGTGGAAGACACTCGTCCAGTGATTGATGCTGACCTAAGCCAAATAATATTCGGGAAACCATTTGTTGAGGCCACTAGGATGAGTTATGATCCGACTTTAGGGATAGTTAGATTCAAGAAAGACAATGATGAGGTCGCTTATCAAATGCCTTACAAGATCGAACAATACCGCCTTCTCTCTAATTTCGAAAAAGAACACAAGCAAGCGGCTTATTATAGGAATGAGGAGGATAGACGTAGAGGAGTAGAGTATGTTAGAAATAGGATGCTTGGTTTCTACAAAGAATGCTTGCAACTAGGTCCGGAATACAAAACTGGTTTAGAAGATGACCTAGGTAGTGGAACCAATGATGAAGTCACGTAGTAACCCACGACTTTGAGTCTAGCTACAAGACTCGTAAATAAAGAAAAGCGCTTCTTGGGAGGCAACCCATGTTTTGTGTGATTTTAATTGTTTGATTGTTATTTGCTTCCGTATGCATGTTTTATTTTTATTGTTGGTTGATCATGTTTCTCAATTAAAATGTGAAATACTTTATTATGTTGTTTGGCCTAGTCTTAACTTCAACCTAAAGGTATTTTTGCAAAAGATAAGTGTAAGGGGAAACCCCAAATATGTTTTTAAGAAACAAACCGATCATGATTCTCCACAATATTTAATGAACATGTATATTCGTATTTGTTAGAGTTAAATGCTTGTATCGAGTCATAATGAAGTTTTGCAGGATTTTCCAGGAAGTAGGACAAGGTTTTTCCAGAAATTTTCCGGAAACTTAACATAAAGATTTCTGCAGGTCCATTCTGACGGCGTCAGGCAATTGCTCTTGACGGCGTCAGGAGTAAAAATCTGGAAATTTTACCGGTTTTGTTTTTCTAACGGAGTCTTATAGTTTTTGTGAATTATTAAGTTTTATAATCTCCAGGAAATCTGCAAACTTCATTCCACAAGCATTATATCTTACTTTGTTTTCTAGGATTTAGTAACTTATATAGGATGCCGCCGATTTTACGCGAGGTTGCCTTGTCTACTTTTGTCAGGATTTACAGGTTATTTAAGACAAGAAGATGATTTATATTCTGGAAGGGAAGCTTTGATTGTTCATTTTCTTGGAGGAAGATTTAACCTAGCCAACCTAAAATCCATACCGAGCGAATCAGGGGAGTATTTGAATTCATTCTCTTTACTTTTTACTTTTACATTCTTTACTTGAACATTGGGGACAATGTTCATCCTAAGTGTAAGGGGAGGGTAAAAAGATGATACCTTACATATGCACTTTCGCTTGAGTTTGTTTTGTTTGATAGTAGATGAGTAATAAAACTACGAGAAATACTTGTTAGTGTAATTTTAGCGCCAAATTTAAATTTTTTTACAACATTTAGGAGTGAAACTTTAGCCATAGCAAGCGTCTCATGGATAGGAGGTTGTATGACTAGCACATAACCATATATTCAGAAAAATTTTCCACCCAAAGATGTGAGGTTCGCCTTTAGTTTTGATAGGAAAAGCATTTATTATTGGTGCTTATGAGTGTACCGGTAGCATTTAGATTCTAGAACTTGCGTTAGTGATGCATCCCGAGACCGCTAGTGAGACTACATTCGTGTGGTAGGATTTACTACATGATAAGAGGCATTAGGATCACCCTTGTGTTAAACCCGTATCATAATTACTTGACCATTTAAGTCATATTACTTGGCTAGTTAAGTCAACTAATTTTTCCCACACCCTTAGCGTTGTACTCATTTTTAGTACACGATACCCCTAGTACACCCCTCCGAGCGTATCTTTTCGTTTCTAACTTTAAGCATTTTACTTACAGGAAGAATTTGTTACACCCCACTTAAATGTACAACCAAATCGCCTTAGCCTTCCGTGTATGCGCTCATTTTTAGTGCATTATTGTTATTTGTTAAACCCTAAGTTAACTTTCTAATTGATTACATGGTTGCTAAGTCGAGTCATATCCTTGTACATATTGTTTTGGGACGATTGGGACTCATGGGTAAGTACTTATTTTATGGAGTAATGGGGAAGAACATCATATTATTACCCCCATATGTACGTTAATCTTAAAAGTGCTCCAAGTGTTTTGATTTTCTTAATTCGAGTCATTAGATTAGTTAATGTAAAGTATGTAAAGATTCAAGTGTAAGGGGAATGCTCATACCCCTATGATGTATTATTTTGGATGGTAGGGTAAGAGTGTATGTTAAAAATAAAAAAAAAAAAAAAAAAAAAAAAAAAAATAGAAAATAAAAGAAAAAAGAGAAAAAACATACGGACTACCATCCCGTTTTCATTCTATGTTTATTTTATGTTTTTGTTATTTTTCATTTATTAGCTTAAGTCGAGTCTAGTCTTGGCTTAGCAACGCCATCTTGTACATGTAATTTACTAAGATTGTTAACTCGCCACCAGTAAAATTCCCTTTATCCAACAAAACCGTGTAATTCATATCCCTACACCTAACGTTATAACCCTTTAAAAGACCTCATTGATAGTTTATCCTAGGTGCTTACGCCATGTGGTGGAGGTTTGATCCTTTCCCAAGCCTATGGTAATCTATTTTGCTATGACAGGTAGTGAGAGATATCTTCCATTTCCATAATGTTATATTACTTTATTACACCCGAGAGATGTGAGTATCTAAACACTATTTGTGAGGTGCTTGTGTATGACCTCCGTGCTTGTCTATTGGTCTTTAGTGGAACGATTATTTGTTGTAATTACTTTTATATTAGTGTTAAATGACCCCTAACTTGTCTTTTGAGTAGAATAAAAGCTCATTTGCTTGAGGACAAGCAAATCTCAAGTGTAAGGGTATATGATGAGGCGAAAAATGATCCGTTTTTAGGGGGTCATTTAAGCCCGAATTCGACTTTATTTGATCAAATATTGCCCCAAATTGTTCCTTTTGTGATTTTTGTGAATTCTGGAAAAGAGGCTATTTTGGACGTTTTTGGAGCATAAAATGAAGAAAACGACAAAGTACCAAATCCAAGCTGGAATTACAAGGTGACGGCGTCAAGGATTTACTCTTGACGGCGTCAGAAAGGATGAATATTTTACCGTAGGTTGTGAAGGCGTCAGATGAAGAGATGACGGCGTCAAAGTGGCCAAAGATTAATTTACCGTAGGTGGTGACGGCGTCACCAAGGCCGTCACAATTGGATCTAGGGCGTCCGAGGAAGTTATTGGCGGCTGGCTGACGGCGTCAGAATTAACTCTTGACGCCGTCAGGACGATTTTCCTATATATAGTTTTCTAGTTTTTTCATTTAAAAAGAGGGAGAAGTTTTGGTGAAACCCTAAAGACGATTTTGGTGCCTCTTTTACAGGTTTTTCAAGGGTTCCAAACCCTTGATACCTTGCATTGTAATTGAGATAAGTATACTCTTAATTCAATCAATATGTCTATGTGTTGGTTGTTTATCTTTTGTTCTTATCTTAATTCTACTATGCTAGGCTAGATTTACTTTGTGTTTGCTTAGATCTAATGAAACCTAGATGTTGATTATGTGTTAATTACTTGTCTATTCTTGTTCTTGGATGAATGATTTTATATGTTAGGCTTAAGAAAACTGGCAGATCTCCAAATGGTAACATGCTTGAACGTCTTAAGAAACATGAACCGAGGCGTACTAGGTCTTTATTGGTTGTATTTAATGCATGAGCCACTGTTTACAATCCCTATAGTTGTGTTGGGTCATGGTGTAGGAGGAGATAAGAGCTCATAGAGTTGGGGAGTTATGTATGCCACCCCACGAATGGTATTAAGGAATACAATCCGTCATCCATACAAGTATAACAAGTAATTGACATGTAAAAGATATCTAGGGAGTAATGAAGTCTAAGTAAACACAATTTCTCCAAATACTGCTCACAACCTTAGTTTAATATTAGTTTAATTTCATTTTCATTAGTTTAATTAGTTATAAAGTAGTTTTTGGGTTAGTTGAATAACAACTAATTCCGCCCACTCTTCCAAAACCCGAGATTTTACTTGCTTTCATAAAATATAAAAACACAAAAATAATCATCTTTCATCTCTAGAACTATTAATTAGGCTTTCTAATCCTAGCGACACTATTCCTAAGCTGAACGGTCAATCTCCCGGTACTTGTCACTATACTATACTACAACGATCAGGTACACTGCCTGGTGGGGGTTGTAAGCCTCGCGAGATCCCTCGAGAGGTAAAGCAAGGTGCGATTCCCACGCATCACGAAGTAATTTAACTTCACGATTTATTTTGTTGTTATTTAATTTTTTTGGTGTTTTTAACACTTTAGGAAAAGTGTTAGTGAACTTTTCAGTTATGATATTTATTTTTACAAAAATTTACAGACTGATGGTATTTGTACAGTGAGTTGATATTCAGAACCACGTATGCTTCCAAATTCGTTGTACGCAGCACACCTCCCCGGCAGCGGCGCCAAAATTTGATCAGTGCTGAACCGTCAGATTATTATTAACCAAGGTTAATAAGTCAAAAACTGCTTAGACTAATGCTCCGTGGAGTACAATGTATCCTCGGGTCGTATTTCCCAACGAGGCGTGAAATCTGTAATAAAACGAAATTTGGGATCGGGTGATTATGAATGGGCAAAGGTGAGTTTGATTTATACTACTGATTTGCACAATTTAAACAAATAAGAAAATAACTTTAAACAGTTACGGGAACTTAAAAACGTATACAACTTTAAAACTTACGTCTACGTACAGGGAAAAAGGTGAGTTTTAATGCAAATTTAAACTACAGGGGGTAAATTTGAAAATTATACAAACTTAAACTTAAAAGAAAATTTAATTTAAAAAGAAAATTATTACTTAGATTATTTTATTATTTTATATTAAAAATTTATTTAACTATTTATTTAAAACTAACTTAATTAAAACTAAAAAAAATAATAAACACTACAAATTAAACTAAAAATTTATAAAAATAATTTCTAAACTTAAAAATGAACTTGAAGAAAGTATAAAAAATTAAAATAAATATTTTTGTCTTTTTATAGTTTTTCTTTTAATTAATTACTAATCATTTTAACTAAACTATTTAGACTATTCTAAATTAATAATAATACTAAAATGACTTAGAAAATTATGGAAAAAATTATAAATCTAATTAACCATCACGGGAATCCTAAAAAATTATAAAAACTTTATTTTATGTATTTTTAATTTAATCTACTAATTATTATGCTATTTATTAATTAATATCTAATTAAACTAATTAAATTATGAAAACTAGTAAATGAACAGTATAAATCACAAGAAAATTTCTAAAATTATTTTATGACTTATAAAATCTAGGAAAAATATAAAATATAGGTGTTACCTTATAAAAATTAATTATGCTATTTAATTCTTATTTATTAACTAGTTATTAATTAAACTAATTTAAATTATAATTAATACTAAATGGAAAGTTAAAATTATGAAACTTTTTATACAACTATATTAAAGTAACAGAAACTTTATAAAAATATAAATTTCCTAAATACTAATTAAAAAGCTATTTCTATAATTAATTACTTATTTATTATTTAAAATCTAATTAACTAAATTTAATTAAAGAAAATAGGAAATGAACAGTAACAATTATGAATTTATTTTTTTACAAATACCCTATGGTCTATAAGACTTTAAAAAAAATTAAAAAGATGTTGTTATTAACTAAAATTTATTAAAACTATTTAATTATTTAATATTACCTAATTACTAATTAAATACGGATTAATTAAAATAATTAATATTTGAAAAGTAAAAATTATGAAAAAATTACAGCTAATATATTAAGTGATGACAAGCCTAGGAAAATAAGCTTGGGTAAACAGCTTATTAAAATAAGCAGTTATAAGTCAAACGGCTTATTTAAGCTTATTTGGCCAAAAAGTGAGTTAAGTATATTGTTTATGCAAAGGATGATGGAACTGGTGCCCCAGAGCTAATGGAAGGGGTGTGGGGGTTATGCATGTATACTAGCCTGAGGTCCTGAGTTCGAATCCCACACCAAACATTTTTGCCAAATTATTTTTTTTTTTTAATTTTTCTTTTACACAGATACTAAATAAGCAAAAATGAGAAACTTTAAAAAAAAACAACTTTTTATAACAACCAAATAAGCTCTGTATGAGCTTATTTGCTTATCAGTTGGCTTAAAAGGCCAAACTTGGATTTTTAAAAGCAAAGAGCTATAAATAAGCTACAAAATGAAAACCTAGAGTATTTTAAGCTACAAGTAATTGAGATAGACCTAAAATAAGCTAAAACATTTAAATAAGTACAAGGAATAAGTCAAGAAGCTCAAATAAGCACTCTTTAAGCAAAACTGAATTCCAAACACTCCACAAGGCCAACTGCAGGCCTGAGTGGGACCCACAAATAAGCTTAGGGGTCCAAAATGCAAGGTGAACCTAAAAGCTGGGTAGGAGGGCTTATAAATAAGCCAAGGTTCAAGCAGTGGGATCTACTAAAAAGCTCTCCATGAGCTTATGAACATGGGTGTTTGGGCTGACCACTCAGTGAACTGAGTTTGGTCAGGCCACAAGTTGGGTACAAAACAAGCTATCTCCAATAAGCTAAGGGTCCAAATAAGACTAGGGGTGAAATTAGAGCTGATAAGCTCTCAGTAGGCCAAATGGTTAGGGATTGGGGTTGACTGATGAGCTTGGTATAAGCTTATGAAAAACCTTTTAAACACTGAGTGATCAGTGTGCTTTTGTGAAATGGACAAACAAAAAGCTAATAGCAGCCCTAGTGAAAAAGCTAGAAATGGGCAAATAAGCCCTGATCCTACAAGCTGGACTAAAAGGCTTCTTAAAAAGCTAGAAATCTTGTAATGGGACCCACTGGAGCACTCACAACAAGCCAAAGAAAATTGCTCAACACCTGTGGTGCAGGGGAGCTTTTTGCTCAAGGGTCAATTTCAAGTCTGCTTATTTATAAGCAAATGACCACTAAATTCAAATTTTCTTTTTGATTCTAACTCACAGGCTACCAATGATCATAAAACAACTCTTTTTATCTATTTCCAATCTCTAATGAACCCTACAGGTTATAAAAAAAAATGTGCTTTTCAACTGCATATGCAATTTTGACTTTTTGTAAAACTAACCTAAGTTGACTTTTATGAGATTTAAAGCTAATTATTTGATTTATTATGTTAACCTAAGCTATAACTTAATGATAGAAGGTTATATTAACTACTTTTATGCTAAATTACAAGATTACACCTACTAAATCATTCTCAGTCAACTAATTTGAGGATTTAAATCAAAGTTTGACTATTTCTCAAATAGGTACTGATTTTTTTTGTTTCTAAGGTCTAAGTGAGACCAAAGAAGTATGTTTGAACCAGAAATAAAAGCTTATACAGTCTTTATCTCAGCAACACAGTTACATCCAAACACTCATTAAAACTTGTAATGATGTAATTTTCAAAGAAAAACCAAAACCTATGCTATCATATTGGTTTGCAGACTTATAATAGAGTATAATAATACTAAATGAGCACAAAACAACAAGTATTAACCACTGATTACTAATATTATCACCTAAGCTAATTTTGACAGTTAAAAATAAAATACTAAGAAATAATCAATTCTAAACAACAAGCTACTAATTTTAGGTAAGATAACTATTAACTAATACCAAATAAGCTTAAAGAAACAAAGATAAATAATATTAAGTAGTTGAACAGTACAAAGCTGAAATGAGAATTAAGCTTACAATTTTGCAATCCAGCTATACTGAGAACAAGGAACAAAGAATCAACCTAGAGGTTCCCCATGAAACCACTAAACCATAGCCATCCAGAACTTGCTATGCTCCAACTTGAATCATTCAAACCTGCAAATTTTTATTTTAACACTATTTTTCTTTATTTTTTTTATTTTTTTCTTTTTCAAGTTATACTGATGCTTAATGTTTCTAATAGATTTAATAAGCTATATCAATAGCTTATTTGAGCTTAATGATCAATAACAGCCACAGATTATAACTAGAAAGCTTAAGGAAATTTTGGAATTTAGAGTAAGGTTGCATAAACTGAATTTGAACATAAGATTATAATTGAAGCTTAATATGAGTTTATATTAATACTAAAAACACTAGTACAATACTTTGAAACTGAAAATTGAGATGAGATTGTAAACTATTACTTAAACGACATACATGAATTTTAAACTAAAAACTATATCTAACTTCCTCAGCCTCTTGCTCCTTTTATAGCCTCCACATGATACAGGTGTCTTCTCAGGCAAATCCCACCACTCTTCAATCTTGACACGTATCTAATTGATGTACACCTGTTTAAAAGATATTTTGGCGCCAAAACCCACATAGGTTGCTTGCAGCCATTTTTCAAGCATTTAATGCTTCTGATGTGACAATGGGGGGGTTAAGGGAACCAAATGAGGTGTCATGGGTGATGGTGGTGTAGTATGGTGTGTAGGGGTGATGCAGTGGTACGTGTCCAATTGTGGAGCAAAGCTGAGCTTTGAGGACTCTTGGAGAGGGTTACACGTGGACTAGAGGTGAAAAGGTGATGGCAAGTGGGGGTGGTGTATGGTGGATGGTGATGCAGCAGGTGAGGAGGGGGGATAGGTTGAAGAAGGTGGAGGTGTAGTCAACGCGGGTCAATGCCCGTGTTAACAAAAAGGGTGAAGTGGGCTCAGGTTGATGGGCTTGTGGGTTATATGGACTGGACCAAGGTGTTTTTTATATGTATTGGATTTGGAAATTTATTTTTGATCCGTTTGGTTTGTAAGGTTTTTAAGCCCAAGGACCATATTTGTACATTCTGAATTTCCAGGTACTAATCTTGTCATTTTTCCAAAATATATCACAAAGGACCTTCTTTGCCATTTAAAAATATTATAAGGTCTTTTTAATATTTTTCCAATTTAAAAACACTCGGGGACCATTTTTGCCAAATTTATAAAGTTTGAGGGTAAAAAGTGTAATTTTCCAAAAGTTAATCAAAAATGACTTGATTTGTTAATTATGAATAGTACAAGGGTATATTTTGATAATTTTCCATTTTTAAATACCCAGGGACTATTTTTGCCATTTTTGAAACTTCAAGGACCAATTTTGTAATTTCCTCAAACTTTTTATCCAGGGATTAATTTTGATACTTTGTGAATTCCCAAGGACTAAAATTGACTTTTCTTTCCAAAATAAACTACCAGGGACTAAAACTGACAAGTTTTGAAACTTGGGGGACCTGTTTTGCCATTTGTGCAATTTTGAACTTTCAAGGGTAAAATTTGTTATTTCATGATTCCTGGGGGACTTTTGTTGACATTTCTTCAAAATAACTTTCCCAGGGACCATTTCTGACATTTCTTTGAAAGTTCAGGGACTGATTTTGCCAATTGTGCAAACTTTGCACGTTTTTCATCTGTGTTCAATCCTTTTGCACCTGAAACATATAAAAACACATTTCAAAGATATTTGTAGTATTATGTGGTGTTTCTGTGTGTTTTTAACTGTTTTTGTATTTTAAACAGGACAAAAATGATGAGTTTTTATGAACTCATCAATAAAAATAAAAGGTTCGTCGTGTAATTTACTCAAATGATACTATCTGCATTCTGCAACCAACTTTTTACTCTTTCGTGGTAGTTTCCTGGTATCCATCATTTCTAAGGACAAAGAGGAGATGTCATTATCCACGTTTACCTTAAATTTTTGTATTTCATCAACCATGTCTGTTTCCTTGCTAAAAACTTTAGAAACAATGGGGCCAATAATTCATTTCTTTGATTTTAGCATCCAAAGTTCGCGTCTCCTTCCTGGTAATTTAGTACTCCTACTTTATTTTTATTTTTACCTACATAAAGCAACTAAATTACTCCACTTTCATCTCAATTCCCGTAAGGGACATACTATAGGATCTATATGGCGAAAATTACTGTTAAGGCTTCTGTCAAAACTACTTGCCCCGCAGATGGTTACTTTTTTATTTATCCCCAAAAAGGCCACTAATTTCGCTGCAACTAGGCAGCGAAATGAATCCCAATACGCGTCCCCTCCATATTAATCGTAAAATAAAAAAAAAAAATACAAATCACTGCCCATTTGCGGCGAATTACTTCTCTCTTCTGTTTTGGACCCCACAAGAATTAAAAGAAAAAAAAGGGATATCACTTCATATTTGCAGCGACATATGCCTACTTGTACTAGTTTTTGAAATTGAAAATAAAAAGTTACCTAAATTACCCTAAACTTTAAATAATTACAAATTTTTTATATAACAAACTTTATTCGTCAAATATATAGCAAATATATAGCGAATTCGTTAATAAAAAAATACCGTTGCGAACAGCTCTAAATTACGAATAAAACGAGCCCAATATTGATATGCTTTTAACGTACGTACTATTTTATAAAAAATATTGAAGTTTAAAATAGAAAAATAAACTTACAAATATTACCTTAAAATTACTAATATTTATAACTTTTTTATATAACAAACTTTATTCATCAAATATTTAGTAAATACATAGCGAATTCGTTAATAAAAAAAATGTCGTTATGAAGAGCTATGAATTACGTACGTACATCAAAAGAATATCAATATTGGGCTCCTTTTGTTCGTAATTACTAATATTTATAACTTTTTTATTTATAATTAATTCGCTAGGTATTTGCTAAATATTTGACGAATAAAGTTTGTTATATAAAAAAATTATAAATATTAGTAATTTTAAGGTAATTTTTGTAAGTTTATTTTTTTATTTATAAAATCATACGTACCTCAAAAACATATCAATATTGGCCTCGTTTTGTTAGTAATTTAGAGCTGTTCGCAACGGTATTTTTTTTATTAACGAATTCGTTATATATTTGCTATATATTTGACGAATAAAGTTTTTTATATAAAAAATTTGTAATTATTAAAAAGTTTAGGGTAATTTAGGTAACTTTTTTTTTCAATTTCAAAAACAAGTACAAGTGGGCATATGTCGCTACAAAAATGAAGTGATATCCCCATTTTTTTTCTTTTAATTCTTGTGGGGTCAAAAAAAAAAAAGAGAGAAGTAATTCGCTGCAAATTGGGAGCGATTTGTTTTTTTTAATGATTAATATGGAGGAGACACGTGTAGGGATTCATTTCGCTGCCTAGTTGCAGCGAAATTAATGGCTTTTTTGGGGATAAATAAAAAAGTAACCCTATGCGGGGCAAGTAGTTTTGACAGAAGCCTTAACAGTAATTTTTGCATCTATATGACCCTTTATGATGTGACATAAGGGGAATTTGGTCAAAGATTCTGTTTGTCCCCCTTTTATAAACTTTATTATAGGGTATAGTTTTTTGTTTCGTATTTCTAACAGTTTTAAACGTTTGTCTTATTAAACTTTATATTTTATGTTCCGTACTTTCAGGTTTATAGTTTTTTAATATAAACAAAATTAAAAAAAAGGGCCGGGGGGGGGGGGGGGGGGGGAGAGGGTTCCTTTGTAAACAAAGAGGGAGTCCTGATAACCTCCCATTTCCTGTAAATTTCGTGCTAATAATATTTTGTTTGACTTTGAATCATAAAGAGCATGATGGTATTATGGGTACACCCCTATTGCATTTTACCCCCTTTTACCAAATGCAATGATAGAATAAGACATTTTTTTTTTTAGTTTTTTAGTTCCATATATTTTATTTTTTACTGCTTTTAACTTGTTCAACTTTATAGTTATTTTTTTAGCAATTTTGTCCACTTTAGACAAGACATTTTTAATGATTTTTTGTTTCGTATTTTTTGTGTTTTACTACGTTTGACTTATCAAACTTTATATTTTATTTTCCTTATTTTTTATTTTTCGGTTTTATAATGAAAAACAAAATTATAAAAATAAAATTAAATAAAATAAATAAAAAATTAAAAGAGTTTAACAATCATTTTCAGAAGGGTATGGATAACCAATCCCGGGATCTTTTAGATAGGAATTGGTGTGATTGCACACCTATTAACATTAACGCCCAAACTATACTCAATCAATTTAGATCAATCGCTATTGAGATTTTACTATAAAAATGTTTAATATATATACCTAAACATGAACTTAAATAAGACTAAGAATGTGGCACCTGACAAGTTCAATGGAATGAGTCGATACACAAAATATACATATTATATGTAAAACGATGAAAGCACTAGGTCATTTGGTTTTTGGATGATAATTTACACTCTCATTATATTTTCACATTGCATCTTATCAATCTACAGCCCCTCGACCAACTTTCTTTTTCTATCGTAGATGATCTAAGCACAAGTATTCATTACATGAAATGAAATAAGGAGATAATGATCATATGAAATGAATTATGAAGTGTAGACACCAATGAAATAGGTCAATTTATGGAGTTATCAACAACTAATGATCTTACAATATATTGTATTAACTAGCTTAAAGACCCGTGGTTAAGATACGATATATGTTTTTCTTAGAGCTTCAAGTTGTAAAACCTAGTGATACAAAGATCACTCGTATTATTAATCTAATAATATTGGAGCTAAGAGTTTGGTTTACTTATTGTTCTCATTCACATAAAATTGTTTTATTCACAAACAAACTTCTAAGTATTAGCAAGTAGATTCCGCATCTTGTTAGTATTATTCAAAGTATCATTCTAACACATATCAAGGTGTTTTAGATCTATCAAGTGGTATCAGAGCCAGGATTTGATACTTTTATTTAGAAGATCCGAAGTTCACTCACAAGATTCAATGGAGACAGAAACCAGTCAGTCCAACATTGCTGCTAAGCTTCCTAAGCTTAAGTTGAATGACTATGAGATGTGGAGACTAATGATTGAACAATTCTTCATGGTGCAAGACTATGCACTTTGGGAAATCATTATGTTTGGTGATTCCTTCAAACCTGGTACTACCTCAGAAACTATTGATGGCAAGGTAGTACAAAAGGTAAACACTGGACCAATCACAACTGATGAAAGACTTCAGAAGAAGAATGATTTGAAGGCCAGAGGATTATTGCTTATGACCCTTCCGCAGGGATCAAGTTTTAGCCTTCAGTAAGTACAAGACTGCAAAGACCTTATTTGAGGAGATCTGCAATGTTTTTGGTGGTAATGATTCTACCAAGAAGACACAGAAGACTTTGTTGAAACAGACTTATGAAAATTTTGGTTCAACAAGTAATGAATTAATTGACAGCATTTTCACAAGGCTTCAAAAGATTGTTACCCAACTCACAGTGTTTGGAATTGATGTGGAAAGAGAAGACCTAAACTTAAAGTTTTTAAGAAGTCTACCCTCTGAGTTTGGTACAAATGTTGCAGTATGGGAAGATAAGCCAGAACTTGAGAATATGAAGCTTAATGATTTGTACAATAACTTTAAAGTTATTGAACAGAGGTTGAAGAAGGTTGGCAAACTAAGTTCAAGATCAGGGAACTTAGCACTTATATCATCATCTGTTGATGATAGCTCAGATGAAGAGAATGACAGTGATGATGATGTTGCTAACATTGTTGTTTCCACTGGCAGTGGAGGTGTTACCACTGCTAGTTCAAAAAGGCAGGTTGCTGGTCTTGGAGATTCTACTTTTTATGCCTTTCTTTCAAGTCAAGTTAATGGTTTAATTCTGACACATGAAGACTTGGATCAAATTGATGAAGATGACATGGAAGAGATGGATATTAAATGGCAAGTTGCATTACTAAGTTTAAAGGCAAAGAAGTTTTGGAAGAAGACTGGTAGGAAGATCATCATTAATGGCAATGAAACTGTAGGTTTTGATAAGAAGAATGTGGAGTGCTACAACTGTCACAAGATGGGGCACTTTGCCAGGGAATGCAGAAAACCAAAGAAGCCTGATAATAGGTCAACTTGGTACAAGCAGGACAAGAAGAAAGAGCCTATAGCTGAAGAACCAAAGGTGCTTTTGGCTATTGATGGAGTGAGCTATGATTGGAGCTATATGGCTGAGGATGAAGAAGAAGATCCAGAGTCTGCAATGATTGCTACAGAGCTTGCATTTATGGCTTTTTCTGACTCTGAGGTACATATTAATAATGCTTATTCTAAAACCTGTAAGGCTTTAAAAGACTATGAGAAACTTAAAGAGCAATATGATGAAAAATTGTTAGAGTTAAATCAAACAAATTATAACCTAGCAAATCATAAAAGAGGTCTTGCTGTTTTAGAAGCTCAGTTAGAACACTATAGAGCCAATGAATCTAAGTTCAATGATGATATTGTTGTTTTAAAAAGAGACTTAGATTACAAGATAGTTGTGAATGAGGCTCTTAGGGAAGAGTTAGAGAAGATTAAAAAGTCCAATGAAAACATACAGATAACTTGTAATACACTAGATCATCAATCTAAGTGCATTGAAAAATTTTGGGAGGCCCAAGTTGTAAATAAAGCCAAATCAGGAGTATGATACAAAACAGTTCCACCACCCCTAAGAGGTGTTCCATCACCTCCTGGTATTGACTTAGCACATACTGGGTTAGATGAGTTTCAGGAACCAACCATGACCTATGGCCCAAAATTTGTCAAAGCAGTTGCTTGTGAAAGAGTTAAGGTTGAGGTTGATACATTTGAAAGTGCTAGTGACTCATCTCTTAAAGATGAAAATGTGAATTTTGAGTCTAAAACTAGTGTTCCTGAGAATGTTAAAGTGGAAGTTAAAAAGAGTATTCCTGAAGTTGTTAAGGTTGAAAAAGAAAAGCCTATGATCCAAGCTAATCACACTAGGCCCACTACTAGATATGCTGAGATGTACAGAAGCAGGTCATCAACTCCTAGGGGTAACAAAAGGAGTTGGAATCATGTTAAATCTAGACAATTTGGTAGTGACTTTGAATTTAACAACAAACCTTGTCACATATGTGGTAGTTTTGAACATCTTCATTATAATTGTAACTATCACATGGGTAGAAGGGAAGTGTTTGGGAATACCAGGGTGAATGAATACAATGCCAATAAGAATACTCACCTAAATCCACTAAGTAAAATGACTCCCAGGTCTGTTTTGTTAAATTCTGGCATCAAATCACTTTCCACTGCTAAGCCAGCAGTTACCACTATCAGAAAAATGAACAGAGTTTATCCTGAGTCTCCTGTTAAGAGTGCAAATCCAATTACAACTTTTGTTAAATTTGCACAAACAGGGAAAAAGACTTTTTATGAAAAGAAAGTTTTCAATAACCACAAGTGGGCACCTAAAATTTCAAAACCAGCAGTTGCCACTCCTAGGCCAAAGCTTTCCACTGGTGGTATGAAAAACAACAAAAGGGTAAATGTGGGAAATGCTGTGAAGGCCTCAGCACGTTGGGAATGGAAACCTAAAGGAACCAACACCTCAGTCAATCCCAATGGTGTATCAATGACCTTTGACAGATATAACTATATTGATACACGAGGCAGATCCAAGTCATTTGTGGCTTGGGTCCCCAAAAGAAACTAATTCCTTTATTTTATGTGCAGGGACATTCAAAACCTAAAGAAGATCAAGGATACTCAGACAGTGGATGTTCCAGGCACATGGCTGGCAATAAGTCCTATCTTTCAGATTTCAAACCTTATGATGGACAATTTGTCAGTTTTTGAGGTGGTATTGGTGGAAAGGTTTCTGGCAAAGGAACTATCAAGGTTGGAAACTTGGATTTTGAGAATGTTTATTATGTGAAAGAACTCAAGTATAATCTTTTCAGTGTGTCACAGATGTGTGACAAGAAGCACATAGTTCTATTCTCAGAAGATGAATGCTATGTCCTCTCCAAGGATTATAAGCTACCTGAAGAAAAAGATATATTGCTTAAAATCCCTAGAAAAGGCAATCTTTATAGCATTAACATGAAGAAGATTGTGGCTAATGAAGCTGATACTTGCTTAATTGCAAAAGCCACTTTGGATGAATCAATGCTATGGCATAGAAGACTTGGTCATGTTAACTTCAAGACCATCAACAAGATTGTGAAGGATGGTTTAGTTAGAGGTTTACCAGAGAAGAGATTTCAAAATGACCAAACATGTGTTGCCTGTCTCAAAGGCAAGCAACATAGAGCTTCTTGCAAGACCAAGGCATATAATTATATTCATCATCCACTCTACATGCTGCATATGGACTTGTTTGGTCCTACATCAGTGAGTAGCATAAATTTGAAGAAGTATTGTCTTGTTATAACTGATGATTTTAGTAGATTTACATGGGTTTTCTTTCTAAGAACCAAGGATGAGACCACTGGCATCCTTAAGACTTCATTATTGAAGTTGAAAATCAAGTTGATAAGAAGATCAAGATCATCAGATGTGACAATGGGACAGAATTCAAGAATAGAGTTATGGATGATTTCTGCATAGACAAGGGTATTAAAAGAGAATTTAGTGTTGCAAGAACACCTCAGCAAAATAGTGTAGCTGAGAGAAGAAACAGGACACTAATTGAGGCTGCTAGAACCATGTTAGCTGATTCCAAGCTCCTAGTGACTTTTTGGGCTGAAGCAGTTAACACTGCTTGTTATATTCAGAACAGGGTTTTGGTGGTGAAGACTAAGAACAAGACACCTTATGAGCTATTCAGAGGAAGAACCCTAATTTTGGATTTTATGAAGCCATTTGGTTGTCAAGTCACAATTCTCAATACCATTGATCATCTGGGAAAGTTTGAAGAAAAGTCAGATGAAGGCTTCTTTGTTGGATACTCTATGGCTACCAAGGCTTTTAGAGTCTACAACTTGAGAACAAAGAAGATTGAAGAAAATTTGCATGTTGAGTTCTGATGAGGCGAAAAATGATCCGTTTTTAGGGGGTCATTTAAGCCCGAATTCGACTTTATTTGATCAAATATTGCCCTAAATCGTTCCTTTTGTGATTTTAGGTGTTTGGAGAGTGAATTCTGGAAAAGAGGCTATTTTGGACGTTTTTGGAGCATAAAGTGAAGAAAACGACAAAGTACCAAATCCAAGCTGGAATTACAAGGTGACGGCGTCAAGGATTTACTCTTGACGGCGTCAGAAAGGATGAATATTTTACCGTAGGTTGTGAAGGCGTCAGATGAAGAGATGACGGCGTCAAAGTGGCCAAGAATATTTTACCGTAGGTGGTGACGGCGTCACCAAGGCCGTCACAATTGGATCTAGGGCGTCCGAGGAAGTTATTGGCGGCTGGCTGACGGCGTCAGAATTAACTCTTGACGCCGTCAGGACGATTTTCCTATATATAGTTTTCTAGTTTTTTTTCATTAAAAAAAAGAGAAGTTTTGGTGAAACCCTAAAGACGATTTTGGTGCCTCTTTTACAGGTTTTTCAAGGGTTCTAAACCCTTGATACCTTGCATTGTAATTGAGATAAGTATACTCTTAATTCAATCAATATGTCTATGTGTTGGTTGTTTATCTTTTGTTCTTATCTTAATTCTACTATGCTAGGCTAGATTTCCTTTGTGTTTGCTTAGATCTAATGAAACCTAGATGTTGATTATGTGTTAATTACTTGTCTATTCTTGTTCTTGGATGAATGATATTATATGTTAGGCTTAAGAAAACTGGCAGATCTCCAAATGGTAACATGCTTGAACGTCTTAAGAAACATGAACCGAGGCGTACTAGGTCTTTATTGGTTGTATTTAATGCATGAGCCACTGTTTACAATCCCTATAGTTGTGCTGGGTCATGGTGTAGGAGGAGATAAGAGCTCATAGAGTTGGGGAGTTATGTATGCCACCCCACGAATGGTATTAAGGAATACAATCCGTCATCCATACAAGTGTAACAAGTAATTGACATGTAAAAGATATCTAGGGAGTAATGAAGTCTAAGTAAACACAATTTCTCCAAATACTGCTCACAACCTTAGTTTAATATTAGCTTAATTTCATTTTCATTAGTTTAATTAGTTATAAAGTAGTTTTTGGGTTAGTTGAATAACAACTAATTCCGCCCACTCTTCCAAAACCCGAGATTTTACTTGCTTTCATAAAATATAAAAACACAAAAAATAATCATCTTTCATCTCTAGAGCTTTTAATTAGGTTTTCTAATCCTAGCGACACTATTCCTAAGCTGAACGATCAATCCCCCGGTACTTGTCACTATACTATACTACAACGATCAGGTACACTGCCTGGTGGGGGTTGTAAGCCTCGCGAGATCCCTCGAGAGGTAAAGCAAGGTACGATTCCCACGCATCAAGTTTTTGGCGCCGCAGCCCGGGGAATAGTTATTGTCTAGGTTAGGATTTCTTTTTATTAGTTCTACTTGCTAGATTCCTTTCTAGTAAGATTTTTATTTTTAATTTTTAGGTCTTCTTTAGTCTATCTTATTTCTTCGTGCCTTTGTTCGTAACTCTTTACCATCCGACATCATGGAAGGTGGTAACATCTTTGAACCCGTCATCCCACCACAACAAAACCCACCATTAGAACCCCTTAGGCCCCGAACCTTAGGAGAGTATTCCCGACCTAGCCACCAAGGCTACCGAAACACCATTGAGCTCACCGGAGCCAATGTGACCCCCTTGCGATCCGACACCATCCGGTTGGTGCAAAGCGGATGTGCATTCCATGGACTTCGTTTCGAAGATCCAAACCAACACCTTAAGGATTTCCTCAAAATCGTAGATTCCATAGACCTAGGTGTTGAAACTAGAGAGACTACCCGTTTACGCCTATTCCAATTCTCTCTACGGGATCAAGCTAGTCAATGGCTTGAGCGTTTACCCGCGGGATCCATCACCACATGGGATGATCTCACCACTCATTTCCTTGCTCAATTTTTCCCACCGGGGAGAACTACTAAGCTTAGGAATGACATCTTGATGTTCCAACAACGTCAAAATGAATCCTTTTATGAAGCATGGAATCGATATAAAGACCTACTCCGAAAAGTTCCTCATCATGGGATCGAACCATGGCTGCAGATCCAAATCTTTTATGGTAAGATTGACTATCAAACAAGGAAAGCTATTGATTACGCAGCCAAGGGTAGGCTAGATAGACTTAGCGTTGACGAATGTTGGAAAGTTCTTGAGGAGTTGGCACAATACGAAGAGGAAGGATGGGAGGACCCAATGTTCCCGAGCAAAGCAAAGCTTGACTATGCATGTGCCACCCAAGAACAATTGTTGGGAAGTATTGAGAAACAGGTAAAAGAACTGATGAGTATTGAGAAACTGGCTAATGAACCCATATGGAACCCCAGTCCACATAGGAACACAGTTATCTGCCAAAATTTTCCTGAACGCTCACGACAAGAGGAATTCGAAGGAATAATGGTAACCTTCATGGATAATCAGGAAAAGCAAATCCAGCACCTTGAGGCACGCATGGAAAACACTTACAAAGCCTTCATGGATTTCGCAGACCAATTCATATCAAGGGTCAAAGAAAAGATCAAAGAAAATTCTATACCCAAAAAAATTGAAAAAGTCTTCGAGGTGTCAACCTCTTTGGTATTTGACCAGGAAGGCAGCTGGAAATTCTCCCCAAAAGCTTTACCACTAACTACCTCCCATTCTAATGAACACCCCCATACGGAGAAAAGCTCGCGGATAAATTGCATTTTCGTTGGATGCTTGCGAACCACATTCCCAATCTCATCCAAAAAACGTTCTTTTGGTTTTAAACCCGGTGTAAAGAGGCCACGCCTCATAAATACCATTGATTTGAAACCTCCCATTGAACAACATCTTTCTTCCCGCACCAACGACCCGTGCATAAGGATCAACTTAGCCAAAACATCGCCCGACCCCAGCTACTACCTCACCTCTTTCCGCGACAGTAATGAGACGTTCGACCCTGGTGGACCTCGTTAACGGAATGGCTACTCATGAGTTTTACTCACGTTTAGTTATTCGCGCAAAGAGCAGGGACTAAACTTGAAACTACTCCAAAGTCCACCCCACACGGGCATTTGACGGCGTCAAAATTAACCCTTGACGCCGTCAGCTCTACGAATCAGCATTATTAACCCAAAAACCAATCACTTTCAACCCATACCCCACAAATCTCACCCAAGTGTTGCTGCTACTCCGACTCTCAAACCCCCAATTCGACATCTTCCGCGTTCGATCTCTCCTTTGTAAGTAAGTTTTCTTCATCCTTTCTTGGTTAATTATCCTTAGGACCCGTCAATTTGAAAAACCCCTTTCGCCCGAAACCCCGTTCTTGACCCACCATTAGCAAATCGTAATGCCATCCAATTGGTGATTTGTAATCGTGGGGTTACCATTTGATGATGTTGTCTCATCCGAATCATGCATTAATTTAGGGAGAACCCATCATGCCTCGGATTTTTTGACCCCCCACCCCTGTTTCCTGATTTAAGGAGCGTTTGGGTAGTGGGTTAAGAGTTTGAAAATTGATTTTTCCCTCGCTTTTACATGGCTTCATTTCTGGTCCATCTGACGGCGTCAGAAAATACTCTTGACGGCGTCAGATGTGTCTGACTGCATAAAATTCATATAAATCTCGCGTTCTAATCGTTTCCACTCACTACATTTTGTTTTCAGGAAAATGAGCAAACGAGCTCGCCAACATAGGGGTAGTTCTTCTAGATCTCAGGGAGTTACATATGGGGAGTTAGTGCATAGTTGGAGTGAGTTTGGTGATGTCGGCACTAGTACTAAGTATGAGGGGTTGTGTAACCACCACATCGATGTTGGGGCGGTGGTTGACTGGGACTTTCTGAGGGCTAGTGGGTTGGAAGGTGAGTTTGTAGGGAGGATCCGCACAGATGGATTCGCGGGTCCGCAGTGGGAGAGATTGTTTAGGATGAGGGAGACGGTGTTTAGTGAGTTGGTACGAGAGTTCTTTGCGACTTTTCGGTTTGACCAAGCTGAGGCTAGGGGAGATATGGGGGGCACCACGATATACTTTAGGTTAGGGGGTGAGTTGAGGACTTGTTCTGTGGCTGAGTTTGGTTGGAGGCTGGGGCTATACGCTAGTGAGGAGGTTGATGGGGCTTTTCTGCTGAATCTGTTACATGGAGAGACTCAGCGGAATGAGTTGAGGTGCGTTACCTTTTGGCCCACCATTGAGAATGGGGCCTACACCTCGACCACTGGGGCTGCATCTATCCGGGACCCCATTGTCAGGCTAGTTCACCGATGCATCACCTATAGCTTGTCTGCACGCCAGGGTACCACCCACCGTATCACTTCTTCAGACTTATTCTACTTGTACACCATCTTGTCCGAGGATGTCTATTGCAACATCCCGTTTTGGGTGGCCAGTTACCTGAAGACCAGTGTGGGTGAGAGGGATATCGACAGGATTTATGGGGGGATGTTCATCACACGGTTGGCCCGTTCCTATGGTCTGCTTACTCCTCAGATCATGGGATACTTGAGCGACTGTGGGAACTGCAGGATAGTGAGGGCGAAATCCCTTAGGCAGATGAGGATTGTGATGCAGATGGGGGATGGTACCTATATATGGTACATAGGGGCTGATGATGAGGATGATGACGGTGATGATGAGGGAGTGCCCCAGCAGCATCAGTATGAGGCAGGGACGGCTGATTACTACCGACATATGAGTCGGGGAGACTGGCAGGCACACCAGGGTGCCTGGATGGGTCAGATGGACACGTGGCGAGCAGCTACCGACCAGCGCTTTGACTGGATGTATGATCATACCGTCCGCCAGATGCAGCACCTGTCCACCCGAGATCAGCTTGAGCCTCACTTGCAGATTGACCCCTTCCCAGGCCGTGAGACTGACTACCCTCCCTATGGGTACACTGGACATCACCCACCTGGTTATGATTATCGTTTTGGTCCTCCCCCTCAGTGATCCATCTTGATGTCTGTAATTCTTGAACAATTTATTCTTGGTTGAACAATTTGAAACATTTGGTTGTAATAGTCTAGGACTTGGCCTTTGTTGGCATTGAACAATTTCTATTCCTGTTCTTTTAATTTGTTTATGAATAATTAGCTTTTAATTTTTGTGTGATTTTAATTGTTTGATTGTTATTTGCTTCCGTATGCATGTTTTATTTTTATTGTTGGTTGATCATGTTTCTCAATTAAAATGTGAAATACTTTATTATGTTGTTTGGCCTAGTCTTAACTTCAACCTAAAGGTATTTTTGCAAAAGATAAGTGTAAGGGGAAACCCCAAATATGTTTTTAAGAAACAAACCGATCATGATTCTCCACAATATTTAATGAACATGTATATTCGTATTTGTTAGAGTCGAATGCTTGTATCGAGTCATAATGAAGTTTTGCAGGATTTTCCAGGAAGTAGGACAAGGTTTTTCCAGAAATTTTCCGGAAACTTAACATAAAGATTTCTGCAGGTCCATTCTGACGGCGTCAGGCAATTGCTCTTGACGGCGTCAGGAGTAAAAATCTGGAAATTTTACCGGTTTTGTTTTTCTAACGGAGTCTTATGGTTTTTGTGAATTATTAAGTTTTATAATCTCCAGAAAATCTGCAAACTTCATTCCACAAGCATTATATCTTACTTTGTTTTCTAGGATTTAGTAACTTATATAGGATGCCGCCGATTTTACGCGAGGTTGCCTTGTCTACTTTTGTCAGGATTTACAGGTTATTTAAGACAAGAAGATGATTTATATTCTGGAAGGGAAGCTTTGATTATTCATTTTCTTGGAGGAAGATTTAACCTGGTCAACCTAAAATCCATACCGAGCGAATCAGGGGAGTATTTGATTTCATTCTCTTTACTTTTTACTTTTACATTCTTTACTTGAACATTGGGGACAATGTTCATCCTAAGTGTAAGGGGAGGGTAAAAAGATGATACCTTACATATGCACTTTCGCTTGAGTTTGTTTTGTTTGATGGTAGATGAGTAATAAAACTACGAGAAATACTTGTTAGTGTAATTTTAGCGCCAAATTTAAAATTTTTTACAACATTTAGGAGTGAAACTTTAGCCATAGCAAGCGTCTCATGGATAGGAGGTTGTGTGACTAGCACATAACCGTATATTCAGAAAAATTTTCCACCCAAAAATGTGAGGTTCGCCTTTAGTTTTGATAGGAAAAGCATTTATTATTGGTGCTTATGAGTGTACCGGTAGCATTTAGATTCTAGAACTTGCGTTAGTGATGCATCCCGAGACCGCTAGTGAGACTACATTCGTGTGGTAGGATTTACTACATGATAAGAGGCATTAGGATCACCCTTGTGTTAAACCCGTATCATAATTACTTGACCATTTAAGTCATATTACTTGGCTAGTTAAGTCAACTAATTTTTCCCACACCCTTTGCGTTGTACTCATTTTTAGTACACGATACCCCTAGTACACCCCTCCGAGCCTATCTTTTCGTTTCTAACTTTAAGCATTTTACTTAAAGGAAGAATTTGTTACACCCCACTTAAATGTACACCCAAATCGCCTTAGCCTTCCGTGTATGCGCTCATTTTTAGTGCATTATTGTTATTTGTTAAACCCTAAGTTAACTTTCTAATTGATTACATGGTTGCTAAGTCGAGTCATATCATTGTACATATTGTTTTGGGACGATTGGGACTCATGGGTAAGTACTTATTTTATGGAGTAATGGGGAAGAACATAATATTATTACCCCCATATGTACCTTAATCTTAAAAGTGCTCCAAGTGTTTTGATTTTCTTAATTCGAGTCATTAGAATAGTTAAATGTAAAGTATGTAAAGATTCAAGTGTAAGGGGATTGCTCAAACCCTTATGATGTATTATTTTGGATGGTAGGGTAAGAGTGTATGCACACAAAAAAAAAAAAAATAAAAAAAATAAAAAAAAATAAATCGAAAAAATTAAGAAAAAGAAAAAAAAAATAGAAAAAGGAAAAAAAAAAAAGAAAAAACTTACGGACTACCATCCCGTTTTCATTCTATGTTCATTTTATGTTTTTGTTATTTTTCATTTATTAGCTTAAGTCGAGTCTAGTCTTGGCTTAGCAACGCCATCTTGTACATGTAATTTACTAAGATTGTTAACTCGCCACCAGTAAAATTCCCTTTATCCAACAAAACCGTGTAATTCATATCCCTACACCTAACGTTATAACCCTTTAAAAAAGACCTCTTTGATAGTTTATCCTAGGTGCTTACGCCATGTGGTGGAGGTTTGATCCTTTCCCAAGCCTATGGTAATCTATTTTGCTATGACAGGTAGTGAGAGATATCTTCCATTTCCATAATGTTATATCATTTCATTACACCCGAGAGATGTGAGTATCTAAACACTATTTGTGAGGTGCTTGTGTATGACCTCCGTGCTTGTCTATTGGTCTTTAGTGGAACGATTATTTGTTGTAATTACTTTTATATTAGTGTTAAATGACCCCTAACTTGTCTTTTGAGTAGAATAAAAGCTCATTTGCTTGAGGACAAGCAAATCTCAAGTGTAAGGGTATATGATGAGGCGAAAAATGATCCGTTTTTAGGGGGTCATTTAAGCCCGAATTCGACTTTATTTGATCAAATATTGCCCTAAATCGTTCCTTTTGTGATTTTAGGTGTTTGGAGAGTGAATTCTGGAAAAGAGGCTATTTTGGACGTTTTTGGAGCATAAAGTGAAGAAAACGACAAAGTACCAAATCCAAGCTGGAATTACAAGGTGACGGCGTCAAGGATTTACTCTTGACGGCGTCAGAAAGGATGAATATTTTACCGTAGGTTGTGAAGGCGTCAGATGAAGAGATGACGGCGTCAAAGTGGCCAAGAATATTTTACCGTAGGTGGTGACGGCGTCACCAAGGCCGTCACAATTGGATCTAGGGCGTCCGAGGAAGTTATTGGCGGCTGGCTGACGGCGTCAGAATTAACTCTTGACGCCGTCAGGACGATTTTCCTATATATAGTTTTCTAGTTTTTTTTCATTAAAAAAAAGAGAAGTTTTGGTGAAACCCTAAAGACGATTTTGGTGCCTCTTTTACAGGTTTTTCAAGGGTTCCAAACCCTTGATACCTTGCATTGTAATTGAGATAAGTATACTCTTAATTCAATCAATATGTCTATGTGTTGGTTGTTTATCTTTTGTTCTTATCTTAATTCTACTATGCTAGGCTAGATTTCCTTTGTGTTTGCTTAGATCTAATGAAACCTAGATGTTGATTATGTGTTAATTACTTGTCTATTCTTGTTCTTGGATGAATGATATTATATGTTAGGCTTAAGAAAACTGGCAGATCTCCAAATGGTAACATGCTTGAACGTCTTAAGAAACATGAACCGAGGCGTACTAGGTCTTTATTGGTTGTATTTAATGCATGAGCCACTGTTTACAATCCCTATAGTTGTGCTGGGTCATGGTGTAGGAGGAGATAAGAGCTCATAGAGTTGGGGAGTTATGTATGCCACCCCACGAATGGTATTAAGGAATACAATCCGTCATCCATACAAGTGTAACAAGTAATTGACATGTAAAAGATATCTAGGGAGTAATGAAGTCTAAGTAAACACAATTTCTCCAAATACTGCTCACAACCTTAGTTTAATATTAGCTTAATTTCATTTTCATTAGTTTAATTAGTTATAAAGTAGTTTTTGGGTTAGTTGAATAACAACTAATTCCGCCCACTCTTCCAAAACCCGAGATTTTACTTGCTTTCATAAAATATAAAAACACAAAAAATAATCATCTTTCATCTCTAGAGCTTTTAATTAGGTTTTCTAATCCTAGCGACACTATTCCTAAGCTGAACGATCAATCCCCCGGTACTTGTCACTATACTATACTACAACGATCAGGTACACTGCCTGGTGGGGGTTGTAAGCCTCGCGAGATCCCTCGAGAGGTAAAGCAAGGTGCGATTCCCACGCATCAAGTTCCTTGAAAATAAACTTAACACTGCAGGTGCTAGACCAGAATGCTATTTGATCTTGAAGCTTTATCAAACACTATGAACTACATACCTATTGCTTCAGGTATTGGTGACAGCAATTTTGAAGATTCAGAAGAGTTTGTAGATGAAGATGAAACTTGCAAAGATGATGAAGATGAAAAAGATCAAATTATTATGCCACTTTGGGATTTTGTTGATAATGAGGATTCACAACCTTCAAAGAATTCTGACAAGGAAGGTGATGCAAATGTTGTGAGTTTTGATGTTTTGAATAAAGATATTCCTGAAAGCAGTGGTAATTCTATTTCCACTGCTACACCAAATATTTTCACTGATGCACCAAATGTGGAACATACCACTCAGGAAACACCTGGTGATGATGTAGAAATCACAAACATGCCTACAACTTATGATATTCCTACCACATCACAATCAACAATTCACAAAGTGCATCCACTTGAGAATGTAGTTGGAGATTTACAATCAGGTGTGAAGACAAGAAAGCAGACAAAGACAAATGATTTTCATGGGTTCGTTAGTGAAGTTTATGAGTCCAAGAAGCACATAAACAAGAATGAGTGTTTGTTTTTCTGCTTTCTATCACAAGTGGAGCCCAAAAATGTTTATAAAGCCTTAACTGAATCAAGCTGGGTAGAAGCAATGCAAGAGGAATTACTACAATTCAAGCTTCAAAAGGTATGGGTTCTTTGTAATTTACCTGATGGAATGAAGGTTATTGGCACAAAGTGGGTCTTCAGGAACAAGAAAGATGAAAGAGGTATTGTTATCAGGAATAAAGCAAGACTAGTTGCTCAAGGGTATACTCAGGAGGAAGGTATTGATTATAAAAGTGTTTGCTCCTGTTGCAAGACTTGAGGCTATTAGACTATTTTTAGCTTATGCATCCTTTATGGGCTTTACTGTCTATCAAATGGATGTCAAGAGTGCATTTCTATATGGAACAATTGATGAGGAGGTCTATGTCTCACAACCTCCAGGCTTTGAAGATCCTAAATATCCTAATAAAGTTTACAAAGTGGCAAGGCTCTTTATGGCTTACATCAAGCTCCAAGGAAATGGTATGAAACCTTAGCTGCTTATTTAATGAATAATGGGTTTCATAGAGGGAAAATAGATCAAACTTTGTTCATCAAGAAAGATAAAAAAGATATTCTACTAGTACAAGTGTATGTTGATGATATCATTTTTGGTTCTACTAAACAAGAGATGTGCAGAGAGTTTGAGAAGTTGATGCAAGATGAGTTTCAGATGAGTTATATAGGAGAACTTACTTTCTTTTTGGGACTTCAAGTGCAACAAAGCAAAGATGACATCTTTATCAGTCAAGACAAATATGTGACTGAGATATTAAGGAAATTCAACTATACTGATGCAAAGTCTTCAAATACCCCTGCTGATAAGACTACTCATCTACTCTTGAAGAATGCTAGTGGAGCAGAAGTGGATGTGCACATTTATAGATCAATGATTGGTTCCTTGATGTATCTTACTTCATCAAGACCAGATATCATGTTTGCTGTGTGTGCTTGTGCAAGGTTTCAAGTTAATCCTAAAACATCTCACTTAACTGCTGTGGAGAAGATTTTTAGATATTTGAAGACATATCCTAATCTAGGATTGTGGTATCCAAGAGACTCTCCTATGGAGCTAGTTACATATTCAAATAGTGACTATGCTGGTGCAAGTTTGGATAGAAGGTCAACCACAGGAGGATGTCAATTTCTTGGATGTAGATTGGTGTCATGGCAATGCAAGAAACAGACAATGGTGGCTACTTCAACAACTGAAGCAGAGTATGTAGCTGCTGCAAGCTGTTGTGCTCAGGTCTTATGGCTACAAAACCAATTGTTAGACTATGGGTACAATTTCATGAACACCATTACATATATAGACAATAGTAGTACCATATGCATTATTAAAAATCCTGTGCAACACACTAAAACTAAACATATAGAGATTAGACATCATTTTATCAGAGATTGTTTTGAGAAAAAGCTTATTCAAGTTGTCAAATTTCATACTGATGATAACTATGCTGATTTATTGACAAAAGGGCTTGATGTGGGAAGGTTTCAGTACTTGGTAACAGGTATTGGAATGCTAAACCCATAAAATTTTGATGTCCTATAATCTTTAGTGTTGCAGGATAGATTTTAGGTACTAATATTGTTTGTATATGTTTGTATGGTTTTCTACTAACTTTTATGCAGAAGATTAAGACAACAGTGGAAACCAAAGATACAAACAGTGGAAAGTTTTTGCTCTCTCAGTGTTAAAATAAAAAGACAGAGTACTTTTATTCATTCATTCAAAGGAAACAAAGTACACCAAACAGAGAGTAAAACACAACAACCAAATCACAAAACACAAAAGTTACTCATCCTAACACCCTACACTCCCAACAAGCTACTCCATGGGCTTCTTGCCTTTTCCTTCATAGTCATGCTTGGCCTTAGAAGCTGTCTTCCTCTTGTTATCAAAAGAAAGTTGCTTCCTTGGGCAAGCAAGACCCAATACTTGTTTTGGAGGTCTGAGGAGTCTTGCAGGCTTTGCTGGTGCATGCCACTTCATATTTACCATGGCTGACTCCAGAGCTGTAGTAAGTGCTTTTGGAAGATCCTTGGACAAGGTGTAGGATGGATCATTCTCATCATCTGAAGAAGAACTTGAATAGAATTCCAAAGATGGGGCTAGAGCAGCTTCAGAGACCTTCTTGTTTGGTTTCTTGTTGGATGAAGTTGAAACACTTGGAGGAAAATATCCACTCCATCCAGATGATTTTTCTTCAGAGTCAGAACAATAACAGATTTCTTCCTCAGATGAATCATCTGATGAGATATAAATTATTGGAAACCAGCTCATGATGATTATTAGGGTTTGTGATATTGGAGAATAGTTTGATGAGGATTTGTGTTGTTTTGAGCTCCTTTTATATGCAAAGTCAAGGCCAAGGGTTAATTAATGTCAGTTATTAACTCTTATCTGTTTTGGTAGGTTGGAGAAGTAAATTTGGATATAATTTACTTAATCGGTTTGACTTTGAAAAGGATATTTTTATGAATAGTAACTTGGTCAAAAAGTTACTTTGGGTTAAAATATATTGGTTAGGTTTGGTGTTTACTACTGATGCAGAGTACCAACCAATATTTTCAGAGTGATTAGAGTTATAAGGTGTGTAACTATGACACACAACAAATGGTTTTTGATTTACCATGTCTAATCAACATAAGAATCAACTAGTCCAGAGCAAACGACTACTGGTAAAGACTTTACAAATCCGTTTATGGCTGATAGTTTACCAAAAACTATATGGTCATCAACTCACCATATTCCATGTGATGAAGAGTTGGCTAGTCCATGTAACAATTCGCAATTTCAGGTTAATTACTTTTCCCGGAAAATTTCACTATTCACTTTTACTATTCATTTTTCCCGAAAATTTTCCCGAAATTTGATTTTTATTTCTTGGGCTAAAGTGATAAATCATTTCCATGGCAAATTAAAAGTTTGATATTCATAAGCTCATTTTCGTGAAAGTTATTAAGGAATTACACGTTTTAAGGTAAAACGTCATTCAGAAATTCTACGCACAACGAAATTCGGTCGCGTTAATTTTCCCCGTATCAGAAAAATGTTTGACACACTCATGATTTATTTGAGAATAAATCATGACTGAGAAAAACATGACCAAAACAAACCTCGGCCGTGAAAAACTGGAATTTTCAGTTTTAAGCGTTTTTACTCGGCCGTAACCTTAGCCTATACCTGCACCGCGTTTCTAAAAAGATTTGAGTTTTCAACTTATTAGAAAAAGTCAACATATTTTTCCCTCCTCCTTTGACCAAAAATCATTCCTTGATTTTATAAGTCATTCCTTGATTTTTAGGCTTACGGTTTGATGTCTAAAAGACATTTAATACCAACCGACACTGGACTGAGCCCAGTCTAGACATTATAAGTCATTTTAAATCATTTATAACCTATTAGAAAAGTAACATTTTACTTTTCTCAATTTTATGCAATATTCGTACATTTTACGTATTACGCGTTTTAGACCCGTGTTTCCAGTTTTAGCAGGGTTTTACCACCCCAATGGAACCTACCACTCATTTTATATTTTATTATGGAGTATTTTGACAAGTTTAACCATTCTTCCAAGTTTCGTATTTTTACGATACCCGGTTTTACGTTTTGAGGCTTAATCATTTACGATTGGCATTTCCCGGAGTCAAAACTAACCAAGTATCTTGGATAATATCAAGAAAAGGCTAACCCTTCCTTCCCAAGCTTTGTGAACTGCCCTAGGAGGGGGGATTCACCACCCATGTGGCTTAATCTCATGCTAGGAGGCCTTAAGGTGCATACATGTGTTATACTTGGTGACCAAGTGTTGACAAGTCAACATAACTAACCTCCTCATTTCCTTATAAGATCAAGACTCATTCTCTTCCTTTCTCTCTCAATACCAACGACCCAACATCATAAAAATACACCATTTTGATCATTTATCTTGCTCATTCAATCCATCACAAGTTCAAGTCATAGTTCCTAGTTGATCCTTAACACCTTTCAACCATAAAATCACCATAAAACACCACAAAAACTCATCAAATTTTCAAGTGTTCTTAGTGAAGATTTTTACTAAGGCTTGTTTTTGGTGATAGATTAGTGTTTATCAAGGGATTATAAGATAGGGTTTTTGATATGGAAGCTTGGCTATGGTTGGAAAATATTTGAAAGATTAAGTAGTAATTCTTGGTTTTGATCTTGGTTCTAGTTAGTTTCTTCACAAGTTGTAAGCAAACTCTAATACACTTCCTTGCTTAAATATCATATTCATGCTATTTACATATCATTCATGCTATATATTGTCTTGTTATCATGTCCATGATGTATAAAAGTGAGCAAAACAAGTTATTGTTATTGATTGTTAAAACAAGTTATTAAAACAAGTAAACTAGTGATTTTCTTGGTAAGACCTGATCAAAATGGTAAAAATATGATATTAGATTATTACATATTGTAGTAGAGGACCTAACAAGGAAACCGTAGCAATTTGAACCACCTAAAACGAGTATACGAGTCAAAAGTTATGGCGATTTGAAGTTACCAAAACTTTCCGGCAAAACTGCCAAAACTTTCTGTTACAGAAACTTTAAACACGCAAAAAGAGGCATTTCTGGTCCGTTTCATGAAAAAGTTAAAACACGAAAGTTGTCCGGAATCACGTTTTCGTTCAGGATTAAAAAAGCTCGAGCCTTGAAAACGCTTTCTGAGTGAGATATTTCTCAGTTTCTTAACAGCTATTTACATATATATATAAGTCATTATATATAGGTTATGGTTTATACTAAGACCAAGAGGTCTTATGACCTAGATTCAAGACCACAACCATGGCTAGAGCCAAGGGTGAGTCTCAAGACCATGGAACAATGACCAAAGGTCATGGCAAAGCCATGAGTTAAGACCATACAAACATACCAAGGCGAAAACATGAGTTAAGACCATATATACATACCAAGGCGAAAACATGAGCTAACGACCATATAAACTTACCAAGACAAATACATGAACAAGAGTTGGCGATAACTTAAACATACAACTTGGATCTACTTCATCTAAAGAAACATGAGTTATTACAAGTAATTGCCATATAAGTTATAAGAAACTTACCCTAATAACAATCTTCATGTAATACTAAACTTTCCTAAGTTTACTCAAATATCGGACATGTAACTTTTCGAATCAAAACTTATATCTATATATGTTATCAACTACTACAATAGTAGGGAGCCTCATGTGAGGAGTTCATTATGTAAGCCGTCAAGATGAGTTGTGGATTTACGAATTAAAGTGTCCTGGCTCCTCGAACGCTTACTAACATGACTTCTGAATTATGTCGGCCCGAACGGTAGTAAACGATATACAAAACATACATGTTTCATGAATCTTTTCTTTCAAAGACTTACATTATACATCATACCACATCATGGACTAAGTGCAAGACATATATTGGCATGTTTATGTTTCCTTAGACATTATTTCAAACCTAAGTTACAACAATTATTCTAGGTTGCTCGTAGAAGTTCTTACGGCATATCCATCATTCTCATTATACATCATCAAACTCAAGGTGAGTTCATAGCCCCATTTTCCATTACTTAATTGTTTTACAAACCCTTGGGGGAAATACATGCTATTTTTAACCGAGCACAATGTTTTTAAATTGTATGCTTGCCTGATTGTTTTATTATCACTAAGTACCAGCCTTGCTAAACCAAGATCCTTTATTATGAACCATTTAATCACTAGCAATAGTGAGCGCGAATATTGTGAATAGGCCTATTGGGATTGACGAATCCCATTTGTATTGACTAAGTTCAAACAAATGCACTAATATTTGAGATTTAGGTATGTTAGCAAAGTACCTACCGGGATAAATCTGCCGATCGATATTGGTACACGTTAACGTTTTGGTGTCATAAGCTTAGTGTATAATACATTTTATGGGCGTATAATAACGTAGCCTACCTGTTTTGTTTTCCAAACATTGGTGTGAGTCTACAAGCTCACACTACCAACATATTGTGTTCAAACGATTTAACAAACTCTATGAATATCACTCAACCTTTGTGTTGACCTCTCAAGCATGTATTTCAGGTTCATGACGATCAAGGATGGCACGGAAGGACACGGATACTCAAGAGGGCTATAAATTTTATTATCATTCAAAAACTCATTTAATATAAATTGTAAACATGGAACCATTTGGGACCTCATTTTGTAATCTCTGATATTTATATACTTTGAATGATAAATCTTTTAAAACGACTCAATTGGAGTTCGTTTTCTATTATTGTGACTATTGTGCCGTCGAGTAACACCCAGTTTGAATTCCACTGCAACCATGAATTGGGGTGTTACAGATTGGTACCAGAGCCATGGTTATAGAGAAACGGGTTTAATTGAGACCTAAACTGTAACCACACATACAAGCAAAAACATTTTTATAGCCTTCTGCTCTCCGTGTCTTCCATCCTCCAGACGATTATGGACTTAGTAAGCATGTTATGATACACAAACATATTAGTATATTCATATATACCCATTTTGAGCATTTCCCCATAGACATTTTAATGCTACACAAACATAATTGCATATTAATATATGTACCCTAAACATAATTGAGCATTTCCCCGTAAGCATTTTATACCACATGAACATATTAGTATATTGATATATAAACTCGGTTTATTTTCAATCATTTATCTAAACAATGGACTAAACATATCTGCGTATGCCTATTCTAGGGCATTTCGACACAATCACATTCTCCCAATCATGTTCCTACTCCAACATTTTATGTCCAAGACATTGTAACTGATTGCAATGGTCTTTCCTATTTTCCAAGACATTGTATTATACAATGGTCTTAACCATTTCTCATATGTTTTGAGTCACACAATGGTCTAACCTACTTCCCAGACATTGTGAATTGCACAATGGTCTAACCTACTTCCGAGACATTGTGTTTTGTGCAATGGTCTCTAGAATTATTCCGTCACATCATCAATATCATTTCATATGATATCAAAAACCCATCACAATTTATCGATTTCCAAACAAGAAATATGAGATTTCTAAAGGACAAACTAACCCATCATCGACAAAAGCTGAACTTTCTCTACATTCATCAAAGTTTTCTTATGAAAACTTCATTATTAAAAGTTCGTGATCCTGGCCAAGTATGTTCTATTTTAGAACTACTTAAAACTTCCTTTCCACACACATACCTACCCGTACTATCTTCTATGCGATGGAATATGAAAACATAGGTTACAAGTCTTGTATGGGCGGGACTTGCAACTGAAGAGTTTGACATCGCCTTTGTTTAATGGACAGTTTCCCGGAAGCAACGGACATATCACAAGTATACCTAATTTAGGTATTTGAAAATTTTATCGAACCTTGGCTAAATATAGACTAGTCACCTGTATTTAACCTAGGGACAGTGGAATATAGTCTGACTAACTATATTCGACTTAAAATTTTCAAATACTGAGAATAGTTGTGCTAGGGTTATGTTCAAGTTGATTTCCTACATGAACACGATAAACCACAAGAATACATTAAAACAATCTAGAGACACGATAGTGTCTTACCACTCAGCGAAATCTTAACAGCTTATTTGTATGATCTAAATTCATTCTTGAAAATTTTCATTTATGAGATAATCCGAACTACTATCTTGGGATAGTTTTCGATTCTTCTCTTCATCCTGTAGAAGTACTATCCTGTTTAGGTCCTAAGGATACCATTCCATCATAAACCTTTAGAATTTCTTAAAATTTTAAAGCAAACTTGACATCTCTACCAATATTAACATTAAGCATACACTACGTACTTTTGTTCATCAACATATCACAACATTATCTTCACAACCGTGGCAAACACAAGCTCATTAACAAATCTTGATGCACTTTTAAAGCTCAAATCATCCTTAGTTACACCACAAGCACCCTCATCAGCCTTACAAGATTGAATATTCATCTTGCACTTTTGGAACACCAGTGTCATCTTGTAATACACTACCTTGTAACTCACCGGCTAAGTATGAATGTTGTGTTGGGAATTATTAAGTAGGATGATTTGTAATTATTTGAATGGATTGGGATGCCTTTTCATTTAAATAAAGACATTGTAAATCACCGAACCATAAGTTTATATTTCCCTATTTACATTGTTTGGGATGCCTCTCTATGTAAATAAAGAATTATAAATAAGTGGGCTTATTTGTATCCGAAATAACATAAGTATGAAGTCAATAAACACTAGGTACAACAACCGATTACCTACTAGGCTATGATTGCAATTACTATCTCAATTCCTATTAATATTCGACTGCTATATCAATTTCCTTTGATATTCGACTATTACCATACCTTTTCTACATAAAAGTAAGCCTCATCCTACACCATACACTGAAACGACAAATCAAACTACATCACCGGTAATCCCAGACTTTGGTCCTCATAAGTAACTACACCTCTTCATCGACACGACTCCAACATATAACACACAAAGAACTTCGGGACGAAGTTCCCCGTAAGGGGTAGAGACTGTAACAATTCGCAATTTCAGGTTAATTACTTTTCCCGGAAAATTTCACTATTCACTTTTACTATTCATTTTTCCCGAAAATTTTCCCGAAATTTGATTTTTATTTCTTGGGCTAAAGTGATAAATCATTTCCATGGCAAATTAAAAGTTTGACATTCATAAGCTCATTTTCGTGAAAGTTATTAAGGAATTACACGTTTTAAGGTAAAACGTCATTCAGAAATTCTACGCACAACGAAATTCGGTCGCGTTAATTTTCCCCGTATCAGAAAAATGTTTGACACACTCATGATTTATTTGAGAATAAATCATGACTGAGAAAAACATGACCAAAACAAACCTCGGCCGTGAAAAACTGGAATTTTCAGTTTTAAGCGTTTTTACTCGGCCGTAACCTTAGCCTATACCTGCACCGCGTTTCTAAAAAGATTTGAGTTTTCAACTTATTAGAAAAAGTCAACATATTTTTCCCTCCTCCTTTGACCAAAAATCATTCCTTGATTTTATAAGTCATTCCTTGATTTTTAGGCTTACGGTTTGATGTCTAAAAGACATTTAATACCAACCGACACTGGACTGAGCCCAGTCTAGACATTATAAGTCATTTTAAATCATTTATAACCTATTAGAAAAGTAACATTTTACTTTTCTCAATTTTACGCAATATTCGTACATTTTACGTATTACACGTTTTAGACACGTGTTTCCAGTTTTAGCAGGGTTTTACCACCCCAATGGAACCTACCACTCATTTTATATTTTATTATGGAGTATTTTGACAAGTTTAACCATTCTTCCAAGTTTCGTATTTTTACGATACCCGGTTTTACGTTTTGAGGCTTAATCATTTACGATTGGCATTTCCCGGAGTCAAAACTAACCAAGTATCTTGGATAATATCAAGAAAAGGCTAACCCTTCCTTCCCAAGCTTTGTGAACTGCCCTAGGAGGGGGGATTCACCACCCATGTGGCTTAATCTCATGCTAGGAGGCCTTAAGGTGCATACATGTGTTATACTTGGTGACCAAGTGTTGACAAGTCAACATAACTAACCTCCTCATTTCCTTATAAGATCAAGACTCATTCTCTTCCTTTCTCTCTCAATACCAACGACCCAACATCATAAAAATACACCATTTTGATCATTTATCTTGCTCATTCAATCCATCACAAGTTCAAGTCATAGTTCCTAGTTGATCCTTAACACCTTTCAACCATAAAATCACCATAAAACACCACAAAAACTCATCAAATTTTCAAGTGTTCTTAGTGAAGATTTTTACTAAGGCTTGTTTTTGGTGATAGATTAGTGTTTATCAAGGGATTATAAGATAGGGTTTTTGATATGGAAGCTTGGCTATGGTTGGAAAATATTTGAAAGATTAAGTAGTAATTCTTGGTTTTGATCTTGGTTCTAGTTAGTTTCTTCACAAGTTGTAAGCAAACTCTAATACACTTCCTTGCTTAAATATCATATTCATGCTATTTACATATCATTCATGCTATATATTGTCTTGTTATCATGTCCATGATGTATAAAAGTGAGCAAAACAAGTTATTGTTATTGATTGTTAAAACAAGTTATTAAAACAAGTAAACTAGTGATTTTCTTGGTAAGACCTGATCAAAATGGTAAAAATATGATATTAGATTATTACATATTGTAGTAGAGGACCTAACAAGGAAACCGTAGCAATTTGAACCACCTAAAACGAGTATACGAGTCAAAAGTTATGGCGATTTGAAGTTACCAAAACTTTCCGGCAAAACTGCCAAAACTTTCTGTTACAGAAACTTTAAACACGCAAAAAGAGGCATTTCTGGTCCGTTTCATGAAAAAGTTAAAACACGAAAGTTGTCCGGAATCACGTTTTCGTTCAGGATTAAAAAAGCTCGAGCCTTGAAAACGCTTTCTGAGTGAGATATTTCTCAGTTTCTTAACAGCTATTTACATATATATATAAGTCATTATATATAGGTTATGGTTTATACTAAGACCAAGAGGTCTTATGACCTAGATTCAAGACCACAACCATGGCTAGAGCCAAGGGTGAGTCTCAAGACCATGGAACAATGACCAAAGGTCATGGCAAAGCCATGAGTTAAGACCATACAAACATACCAAGGCGAAAACATGAGTTAAGACCATATATACATACCAAGGCGAAAACATGAGCTAACGACCATATAAACTTACCAAGACAAATACATGAACAAGAGTTGGCGATAACTTAAACATACAACTTGGATCTACTTCATCTAAAGAAACATGAGTTATTACAAGTAATTGCCATATAAGTTATAAGAAACTTACCCTAATAACAATCTTCATGTAATACTAAACTTTCCTAAGTTTACTCAAATATCGGACATGTAACTTTTCGAATCAAAACTTATATCTATATATGTTATCAACTACTACAATAGTAGGGAGCCTCATGTGAGGAGTTCATTATGTAAGCCGTCAAGATGAGTTGTGGATTTACGAATTAAAGTGTCCTGGCTCCTCGAACGCTTACTAACATGACTTCTGAATTATGTCGGCCCGAACGGTAGTAAACGATATACAAAACATACATGTTTCATGAATCTTTTCTTTCAAAGACTTACATTATACATCATACCACATCATGGACTAAGTGCAAGACATATATTGGCATGTTTATGTTTCCTTAGACATTATTTCAAACCTAAGTTACAACAATTATTCTAGGTTGCTCGTAGAAGTTCTTACGGCATATCCATCATTCTCATTATACATCATCAAACTCAAGGTGAGTTCATAGCCCCATTTTCCATTACTTAATTGTTTTACAAACCCTTGGGGGAAATACATGCTATTTTTAACCGAGCACAATGTTTTTAAATTGTATGCTTGCCTGATTGTTTTATTATCACTAAGTACCAGCCTTGCTAAACCAAGATCCTTTATTATGAACCATTTAATCACTAGCAATAGTGAGCGCAAATATTGTGAATAGGCCTATTGGGATTGACGAATCCCATTTGTATTGACTAAGTTCAAACAAATGCACTAATATTTGAGATTTAGGTATGTTAGCAAAGTACCTACCAGGATAAATCTGCCGATCGATATTGGTACACGTTAACGTTTTGGTGTCATAAGCTTAGTGTATAATACATTTTATGGGCGTATAATAACGTAGCCTACCTGTTTTGTTTTCCAAACATTGGTGTGAGTCTACAAGCTCACACTACCAACATATTGTGTTCAAACGATTTAACAAACTCTATGAATATCACTCAACCTTTGTGTTGACCTCTCAAGCATGTATTTCAGGTTCATGACGATCAAGGATGGCACGGAAGGACACGGATACTCAAGAGGGCTATAAATTTTATTATCATTCAAAAACTCATTTAATATAAATTGTAAACATGGAACCATTTGGGACCTCATTTTGTAATCTCTGATATTTATATACTTTGAATGATAAATCTTTTAAAACGACTCAATTGGAGTTCGTTTTCTATTATTGTGACTATTGTGCCGTCGAGTAACACCCAGTTTGAATTCCGCTGCAACCATGAATTGGGGGTGTTACAGTCCATAGCAAATGGCTCATGGTAAAGACATATCAAATCCGTTGATAGCTGGTAGTTTGCTAAAAACTATGGTAAAAGCAGTACTTTTCAAAAATATTTTTACCACTGCTTTTATAATTTTTACCACTGCTAGTTCAACGTTACCACTGACAGTGTTAATTTTACTACTGTTGATCTAGCCGTTACAACTGTTGTGTCAGTAATGAAATTTTTACTAGCCGTTAAGAGATAACTGTTTGTCCGTATATATAGGGTAAATTTTTAGAAGAATATCTTCTTTCTTAATTTAATTTATTCTTTTCTTGGAGATAAATATTACTCCAAGATAATCTTTCTTGCGTAGTATTCTCAAACCCTAACAGTATATATCTTTTCCTCTCAATCGGCTTGTTCAATACACAAATTCCTACTAACACAATTCTTCTCTCATCACAACAACAATGGTGACACTCAATTTTGCTGAGGAGCACAATCAAGTGGCCTATTTACAAAAGTCAAACGAGAAGAGTGGCCCTGTTTTTCATCAGATTGTGGACTTTCTCAACACTATCCATATTAGGTATGCTTTAACTGTCAATCCCACAATCTATGTTTCTCATATCAAACAGTTCTGGAACACTGTGGAGTCCATAACTATTGAACAGGGAGACGAACATGAATCTGTGGAAGCTCTTAGAGCCACAGTGGATGGGGTAACCATTGATGTTACTGAGTCATCCTTGAGGAGAATTCTCCAAGTGGATGATCTCAATGGTATCATCACTTTACCTAATTCCGACATTCATAAACATATTTCCACAATGGGGTATGATACATCTGATAAAAAGGTTACTTTCAAGAAAGGATGTTTTTGTCCCCATTGGAGGTTTTTCATTCATACTCTTTTACATTGTCTAAGTCCTAAACAAACTTCTTATGAACAATTTAGTTCAACCAGGGCTTATTCTTTAGTTTGCTTAGCCACTGATAGGACTTTCAATTTTTCAAAGTTTATTTTTAATAATATGAAAGGCAATGTAAAGAGTTCATATAAATTTTTGATGTATCCAAGTTTTGTGCAAGCAGTGCTAAATGAATTTCCACTGCAATCCCACAATAGAGTCTATCAATCCCCTTGTCTTAAGCCAAAAGTTTTTCAAAATATGAATAAGGCTTCAGCACTTTGGAATGGGGAGTTTAGACCACTTTTTCCTGAAATGCTTTCAAAGATTTCAAAGGTACAGGGTGAAGATGCAACAATCCCAGTTGTATCCCAACACACACCCACAATTGTTGTTCCCACTATTCAACACACCCCTGCTGTTACTCACACTTATGAGAGGAGGCAAAAACAGCCAACTCCTCCCATCTCAACATTGCTTGCTTCTGAGCCTTTTGGTGTAGGAACAAGTAGTGGTGGTTTTGGGCTTCAATCTAGTCCAACTAGAGAAGAGCCTGAATCCATGCCCTATGATTCACTTCTCTCAACAGGTAACACAGTTGGAAGTGTTGAGGGCAGTGTACAACCTAATGCATTGATGGAACTTTGTACCAATTTAGTCAAACAAGTTAAAGCTCCGGAGAAAGATTTGGCACAGACAAAACAAAACCATGCCACAGAGCTTGAGCTATTGAAAGCATAGATTAAGAACTTGAAGGAAGAGGTTCAGGGGTTAAAGAAGAAAAGGTCTGCCAAAATTGTGCTTTCATATTCATCTTCACCTCAAGATGTTGCTTCAGATAATTTTAGTGAAGATTTGGGAGATTCTTCCAAACAGGGGAGGAAGACAAATGCTGATACTAAGAAGAGGAAGATTGATTTTGGAGATGATTATGGTTTTGATGCTGATTTTCATTATGGTACTGAAGACTTGAAGAATGATGAAACAGTTAGAGATCCTCAAAATCTTACCACTGATGAGCTTTTGGTTACCACTGATAGTCAAAATGTTACCACTACAGAACAAGAAGCTGGAAGAATTAGAGCAGAGAAAGGTAAGGGAATTATGACTAGTGCAGATCAAGTACAACCAAGGAAGATTTCTAGAAGGGAACAAGCTCAGATCAATTATGATGCTAAACTTTCAAGGAAATTAGAGGAAGATGAAACTGCAAAGAAGAAAAGACAAGATGAGGAAGAAATTTCAAGTTTTATGGAGGCTAAGAGATTGGATAAGTTGGAAACAATGCTTGAAGAACCAATGGAAACAGTGCTTGAAGAACCAATTTCTGTTGTTCCACCAACAGTGCTAAAAGAGAAACCTCCAATGTTTACATATGTTCCCACTGAAGAAGAGATTGATTATTTGATTGCTAATGATCCTGTAGTCAAGAAGAAGGGAATTGAGCTTGTTGCTGATAAGACTTTGACAGAAGACCAGAGAACAGCTCAATTAGTTGATTTTATTAAAATGAAGAATCAACAAGCACTTGATGAGATTATTGGAAAAGTCAGAAAAGGTCAAAAGAAGCAAAGAAAACCAACCAAGGCACAGATCATTGCAGAGATGAAGACCTATTGTTGCCATGTTGGAACTTGGAAAATGTCTCACTTCAAAGGCATGCCTCATGATAGGATTGAAGGGATCTATTACAGGCTCAAAAGATATGATAGTAGCTTTACTCCTATTAATTTTGAAGAAGAAAGAAAAATTCCTAAAAGGAAAGCTACAGATTCTGAAGAGAATGTCACTAAGAAGACAAGGTTTGCTCAAGAAAAGGAATCTCAATCTGAGAAACCTACAGAAGATCATATGAGTACCATGATGGTGATAGAAGAAGAAGATTTTTACCCAGATCCTATACAAGCAAGGCATCCAATTATTGATTGGGAAGTTTACACAGCAAAGAATTTTGCTCCAACATGGAAGATAACAAGATTAGGAGGAGAAACTTCATCCTTCATTCAATTTGAAGATCTTATTAAAGCTTGTGATAGAGATGATCTTGATATGCTTTGGAAGTTAGTTGATGAAAGATTCAAGGCTGATACTCTCAAAGATATGAAAGAAATGCAGCTATGGGTTGATTTGAGGAGACTTTATGAACCAGATTTTAAAGACAGTTATTGGAAGTTTGAAGCTAAAGATTTGCATACCACATGGGCATATTATGATTCATGTGAGGTTCATCATGTTTCTACAACAGCTGGAGTGGATGCATTCATGTTTGCTGAGAAGGAATATCCACTTAGAGTAGTAACCCTCACTGCAATGTTGACATCAAGATTGAGAGTCCATGAAGATACTGAAAAGGTTAGAGCTTTGATTCAAAAGATACAAGATCAGTGTTCAAAAGCTATGCAGGATTTAAGAAGGAAATGAAGTGTTTGGAAGAATTCCCTATATCCTCAGTGATGCTGATTGATTGAAGAAACTTATGGATTTATATAGAAATCATAAGTTTAGGGGAGGATTGTTGGGAATTATACTAACAGTTACCACGGATAATATAGAGATTACAACTGCTAAAGAATGCACTAGCAGTGGAAACTCATTACCACTGCTAGTACATATAATTACCACTGCTGCAGGATAATTGTTAGGAGATTTGTATAGATAAATATAGAATAGATTTTATGTATATCTTATTCTATTAGATTTATACGTATCTTGTAGAAGAGGACTCCTTGTGCTATAAAAGGAGGTCCTAGGTTAAGATACGATATATGTTTTTCTTAGAGCTTCAAGTTGTAAAACCTAGTGATACAAAGATCACTCGTATTATTATTCTAATAATATTGGAGCTAAGAGTTTGGTTTACTTATTATTCTCATTCACATAAAATTGTTTTATTCACAAACAAACTTCTAAGTATTTGCAAGTAGATTCCGCATACTTGTTAGTATTATTCAAAGTATCATTCTAACAAATATCAAGGTGTTTTAGATCCATCATATTAGAATTTAAAATATGGTATAAAACATGTCATATGTATATTTTACATACCCCTTGAACCTTGATCATAAACCTTAAGTACTTCTTTATAGACGACATTTGTAGTAGTTTTCGGGATATTACCAGACAATAACCACCAACGTACCAAAATCATAAAAGCATTTATGTGCCCTTAGCCTCCACATTATATAAGGAGACGCCTTTGATTTCCACCGAAACATACCGTATAACGTACCTTCAAGTTATGATCTTGCAAACAGAAAAGAAGAAAAAATAACAAACACCCCTTATTACTTGGTACATAATGAGCATAGAATTGCAAATAATAAAATAGTGGGTACTACTTGACTTGCATTACAATCGTTAAGTTGTTGTACTTCTAATATCTAACAAACCAAATGAGCATAGAATGACAACATAAACACCTTATCCTAATATAATGAATTAGGAGGTTTCATGCTCAAAAAATAGACTTTAAGCAACTTCTAACCCATTAAACCAATTCGACTTGTTTCCTTTGAAGACTTTTCAGTTGACCATAAGAGATAAAACGTTACCATAAATCCTAATTGACCCGTTCATAAGTAAATCGATCAAAATTGTCACTCATACTCAGACTCTCAATTTGTATGCTAAGCCCAATAAATCATGGGGATTTTTAAAGTAATTATTTAGTAAGGAGTTACTTATGTGAATAAAGTAAGAAACGACAACGAACATAAACGTGTTCAATAACCTTTAGCAACCATCAGAACAAATAATTATCTATTTTAAAGCAGGTGAACCATCATTAAAATATACATACAAAACGGTAACATGTAATAACAAATGGCTGCTATGGTATTCATTTCTCAAAATGGTAAACAATTACTTTTCGATCCATCATTGATATTCTAAATATTGAATGATTCCAGAGAGGTATTTGTGAATTCAGAAAAATCGATAACTATATGCCTTCCTATATAGTTGAGTGGTAGAAGAGCATAAAGGCCAAGCACCGCACCAAAACCAACTACTTTCAAATTGCAATAAGTGAAGAACATTAATCAGCTTATAGTCTCATCTACAGGTTCAAAACTTATGCGTCTCACTTAGGATAGATCAACAGCTACACACTATAGTATAACCATGGATACACTCTAGAACAACAAAATTTACTTGGTAACAATAGTTGATCCAGTTTAATCCGATATTCTATCTGACCTCGTAGGTACCAATTCTCCAAACACCCCCTAAGACCTAACCAAATAATCAAGTTATCTTCCACAAAAAAAAAGGTAAAAAGAAGTCCATTCAAGAAGAGTATTTGTTAAATGTGTAGAGACTCGTGGTGAATATATTTGGAAAGTAAATATGGGTGTAGAGACTCGTTGTGAATATATGTGCATTATAGTTTCGGATTGAACTGGCCCTTTTCAACACATTTCATAAGTACCAGTTATGTACACAAAAGTAGTAAAGTTGAGGAAACGTACATCAACGAACCGGCCGGAACACTTTCATGAACTTGTACTTCACTATACTCCTATGTATCGTAAGTTCCTTAATAAGTCATTAGATAAAGGAAATCAAGTACTCACAGGTAAAGGGAATAAGACTTACAATATAAATAAGAAACGTACATCAAGGACCCCAAACACTTCATGAACTTTTACTTCACTATACTCATGCTCTATCGTAACTTCCTCAATAAGTGATTTGATTTGTTTCCCTTCTAGCAAACAATAATTTGACCGATCAGATATAATAGAATGAACCATAACCAGGGGTTCCTATAATCTTGGGTCTATATTCTAAAATGTTAGCATATGATATAATACTACACTTAGAGTAAAGTGATATTTATACAGGTCAAAATGTTCTCTTAAATACATCTGTATATCCAATCTTGTGTTACTAATTGAATGCCATCAATTTATATTGAAAATCTGGTAATTCAACTAAATAGAATGTTGTAATTTTTATAAAAACATAGAAAAGGCAAGATAGCAATCTTCATGGGACCCCTTATAGCATTTGAAAACAAAACTGTCCCAATTATCAGGGGCTTACTTCAACGCAGTTACTTATAAATAGTCGATTCATTTGTGTTTAATTATAAACTGGCCAATTACAACAAAAAAAAAAAAAAAAAAAAAAAAAAAAAAAAAAAAAAAAAAGGCCAAAAGGGGCTACTGACTGAAAGTTTCCGACAATTTACTTTTAATGCAGATTTCCTCATAATTAATTAACCGCCCATTGTACTACCTTTGATCAAAACATGTTGGGATCATACTTTTGTATTTAGTCAAGTCTCGGTCATTACCTTTTGTAATAGGTTGCTTAGTTATTTATTTCATTATGTTTTATGTTACAAGGCTTTAGTATAAAGTCCAATGGGCTTGAAAGCCCACGTTTTAGTAAGATGAGGGAGGAAGGGAATGTTGCCCTACTCCTCCCTTATAAATAGCAAGCTTTTGTAAACATTTTATTTGTTGGTTATTTGAATATCTTAAGGAAACTCTTGCAATTACTTTTCTCTCATTTCTTATAATCAACCATCTCTCATTCTCATCTTATTTCTTTCATTATCATACTTGTGTTTACATAAATGGTGACCTAACAAGTGGTATCATTCGCCTAATAGAGATTGAAGTGTGGTTCTAGGTATTTACGTGTGGTTAAGGGTGTTATTTTGCTTCTATTTGCATTTTTCTTTGTTTCTTTAACTCAAATCTTGAAGCTTGGACAAGTTTCAAGGTTGATATAGTGATTTGAAGCTTAGTTTTTGCACAAAGTTTTGATTTTTAAGGCTTTTATCACATGTTCTTATAGTGTCTTAAGGTTTTATAGCTTCTTTGATATTGGAAAACTAGTTTTTGGTCGCAAAATCTTTCATTCTTAGTGTTTTCTAAGTATTGGTGAAGTTACTTGATCATTAGAACCTTAAAACTAGGCCTTTTTTTCTTCAAAATTTTTGATCTTTCTGATGAACAGTACATCTTACGCGTAAGTTGGTCGGGGATAGTACAATCTCCAGCTGTCTACAGTATCTTTTGGTCGCTTTACGCATAAGTTTGTGTCAAAACCCTTTTCTTACGCGTAACCTTGGTCAAAACCCTCTTTCTACGCTTAAGTTGCAATTCCTACGCAAGATCAGTTCTTACGCATAAGATCTTATCTTACGCATAAGTTTCAGTATCCTACGCATAACTTCAACCAAGGTCTTCTCTTCGTGAAACGGTGACTCAGTATTTCCCTAGCTTGGATAAGTTAGTGGAATACTTCGACTTCGGATATCTTTTAAGCTTGGATAAGTTTGAAAGATTTGTTTGGTTGTTTAACCTTACGCATAAGTCTAAACTTACGCATAAGCCAAAGCTTACGCGTAAAGAGAAAACTTACGCATAAATTCTTTGTTTACGCATAAACTACTCTTTACGCATAACCTAAAGTTTACGCGTAAGATTATTGTTACGCGTAAGAATTCAACTTACCCCAGGGATTTTTGAACTTAACCAAAGGAACGTGCATTTCAATCTTCTACAAAGATCCTTTTCTACACAAGTGTTCTAAGATGTCTCAACCACCACATTACTACTTTTCTAATCCTCAGCAACAACAACATCAGCAGTATCAGCAACAACAATACCATCAGCAACAATCATATCAACAACCTTCACAGTCACACTTTCATCAACAACCGTTTAATCCACAACCACAATATCTCATGATGCAACAACATCAAATCATTCCTCAACAACAACCATATCAAATGTCACAACAAAACACTCAGTTTTCCTCCAAACAACCTCACTGGTTTGATAGAATGTGTGAAGTTATTACAACTCAACAATCCAGACATGAGGCGGGATCACTTGAAACACCTCCAATGCTAACACCTGGGAACTATGTTCAATGGTCAAGTCGATTCTTACGATTTCTTGAACTAAAGAAACCTCATGGGAAATTCTTGAAACAAGTGATACTTGAAGGACCATTTGAGTGGCCTACAAGATTTGAAATTGGTGATCCAACTACTGATCCTCCACATCCTCCTGGTGATAGACCTCTTCCAGAAACTTCACTCACAGAAGAACAGAAATTACATCGTGAAGCTGATGAGTATGCAATGGCTTATATACTTCAAGGTATACCTAATCCAATTTATCGAAGTGTCGATGCTCAGAAAACAGCCAAAGCTATGTGGGAACATGTTCATCTCCTTATGGAAGGCACTCAATTGAACAAAGATGATATGGAATCCAAACTCTACATGGAATACACTGACATCACAATTGAACCAGGAGAGTCACTTGAATCCTACTATCATCGTTTCACAAATGTGGTCAATGATCTGGAACGTCACAAAATCACAGTACCAAGAATCGCAGTGAACTCCAAATTCGTTGGTAGTCTTGGCCCAGATTGGCATAAATATGTGACATTTGTTCATCAGACCAAAAATCTTCATGATGCACCATATGGTTTGTTGTATGATTTTCTGAAACACCATGAACCTGAAGTGGAAAAAGATCGAGCTCTACGAGGAGGATACACACCAACACCAACACCAAATTCTTTGGCACTCGTAGCTCAATCTCCCTATGCTCCACCTCCAATGTCAAATCATGCATATGTTCAAGAGCAAAACTACTTCAGTTATCCACAATCTTCTACCTCGAACCAAATGGTCCCTTATGATTCAACTCCACAGAATGCTTCTACTCAACTTGTTCCATTAAACAACAATGATGCAGTGTATTACTAAAACTCCAATGACGATGACGATGATGACTTAAATACGTTGAATCAGGGACTTGCTCTTATTGCTCGTGCTTTTAGCAAATTCTCCAACAAAACAAACAACCGTCAACGTTCATCTTCTAACACAAGGAATCAAGCTGTTGTCAATGATGGAAGGGTGGAAATTCAGAATCGTAATTATGGTCGATCTGGTTCAGGAAGTTCATCAGGAAATTTTGGGAATGGTTAGAGGTATAGTTACAATGGAGGGTTCAGGAACAACTCAGGATCTTCTCAGCAAAGGTCTGAACCAGTTGCAACTAGGAACTCCAACTCAGGGAATGCAGTGTGGTGCTATAACTGTAATGAACAAGGTCATATAGCGACAGCATGTCCCAAACCGAGAACTCGGGGTAGTAAGTTTCACAAGCAGGCATTACTCATGGCTCTTCAAGATGAAAAAGATGGATATTTCCCTGAACAGGATAACAACTTCATGGCAAATGTGAACAATGATGATGACATGGAAGATCTGGAAACCAATGCAGCTGTGATGCTTATGGCCAACATGCAGGAACTTCAGTTTAATGATTTAGGTCCAGTGTATGACACTGACGGCTTGTCTCAGGTACATGACCAAAAAGCATGCCTAATACATGAAATAGCCTCACCTTCTGCTTCTGAATCAGATATGGCGCAAGTTGTTCCATCTAAATCATCTTCATCTTCTCAAACAGATGAACAAATAAGCACAGTTGTCATATTTGATGATGACACAGTTGTTTCATTTGATGATCCTATTGAGAAAGATAAACATGATCATTTAGAACAACATGAACCATCATTTGATCCAGACCCTGACCTCATATTGTTATCTAAACAACTGAATGCTCAACAATTGCAAATCATAAAATGCAACAAGAAAAACAAAGCTTTAAAAGAAACAAATGCGTCACTTGCAAGAGATATTGAGTGTTATAAAATTCAACTTTCAAATCAGGAAGACAAGATTAAATATGCAAAAAGTTTTGAAAAAGCTTTTCAAGATTCTTACAACAAAGAGCAAGATCTTCAACACAAAATGCAAGATTTAATTGAGTCAAACGGGAAGTTGATTTCTAAACTCGAAAGTGAGAAGTGTGAATTGAAAATGCAAGTTGAACGTCTTCAAACAGTACTTTCAAAAACAGAAACAGAATTGTCAAGTTGTAAAAAGGATTTTTGTGAACATAAAATACGAAAAAGGAAGTATATAGATAACTTACTTGGTGAGATTGTTGACCTTGAAAAACAACTCAAAGAATTTCGTAATATTGTTTACAAACACGGGAACTCTGTCACAACAATTCAGAAATTTACTTTAAAACCGAGACCCAATAAAGGATTTGCACTTGGCGATTTCAAATCAATGTGTCTTCACACGGCATTTAAAGAAATTCCTAAAATTTACAGTATGGACCATTTGCTTGATAATACGATTGTGCGTGCTGTTGTTTTTGATACTGAGGAAGAGGAAGAACTTGAAGAAGAGAGTCGATCAAAAATGAGTTATGTTCAATATTGGACACCATATGACTATTCAAAAGCTCCACATATTTCTAAATCTTTTGTTCCTCAAAAGGAATTACCTGAGAAATCATGGTATGTCACAGAGTCATATGTTTCATCCTCTAATGCGGCCCCTGTCCAAACTGTAGCACAAATCAATGGTCCTTTACCATCTTCCGGTGAACTTACACCTTTACCGAAAAATTGTCATGTCTTAAATTATTTCAAAACATTTATGGAAGACATCGAAATTTTGGAGGAAACAATTGAACGTAATTCTGAAATAAAAATTGAAACTTTTCAATCCGCTTACGAGCGAGAAAAGAGAGATATTTTTCAAAAACAAATGTTGCCAATTGTCAAACACCTCCGTCTCTGTGCTACACGTTGGGATCAGGAACTTCAAAACGAGGTCAAAAATATGATAAACGTTTTCAACTCTACTGAAAATGAGATTTTGGTTCAAAAGTAAAGAAATAGAGTTTTAAAAAATGATGCTGATCGACTCTTGGAACAAATCCTCAATGCTGATATTTATTCTGTTATCATGAATGATCTCTATAAATCTGGTACTTCTATGCTTGTGGATGATCTTTGTGTTGATAATAACTTGTTGAACGTGGAAGTAGAGACACTTAAACATGAAAATGACAAGCTGAGAATAAAGAATGATGATGTGACAAAACAATTTTCTAAAGAAATTTGTCAACTCAAACAAAGGCTTGAATGGTGTCAAGCTCAGAGTATTGAAACGGAATTGAAACTTCAAAGTCAAAATATTTCAAACTCTTGTCAGCTTTGCAAAAACAATGAGTCTTTCAAAAGTCTGTGTCTCAAATACGAGAAAGAAATTGCGGATTTAAAAATTGAAAATGTCGCATATCAACAAAACCACGAAGACATCAAATATTGCAATGGTGTACCTGAGTCAAATATTCAGGATAAGAATCACATCATCATTGATTTGAAAGAGAAAATTAAGATACTTCAAAAAGGAAAGTTTGTTGACACCACGGTGATAGCACCAGGATTGTATCAATTAGACAAAACTACTAAAGGAAATGTTGTTCAAAACACTAATGTTGATAACTCCACTTCTACAGGACTAGTCTCCACTAATAGCGTTAGCAGACCCAAGCAAAAAAGTAAAAAGAAGAATAGGCTCTGGCAACGTAAAAAAGGATCACTAGAAGCTCAAGAAGTAGAAGATCAACTTAGGAATTTGAATAAAACTCATGTTGCATCAAATTTAGATTCTAATCTGGCAAATTGTAATCAAAATCTAAATGTAACGAATGATGAACCTTTGAATGTTTTGAATATTAATGCATCTTGTGTGTTTTGTCGTAAAAGCGTATCATCTGGTGATCATACAAAATGTATTGCTAATTCTCTTCTTAATCGTCATAAGAAACGTAGGACACGCATTCCTTCTAGGCCCACTACTGCCTCTAAGTCTATCTTAGGAAAGCCGCCTTCTACGGTTTCTAATGAAGTTGAAGTTACCCCCATAAGTGCAGAGAACAAATCTAGGAATAAGCCAACTACTAGTGAATTCACCATTAAGAAAGCAAGAACTAGTTGGAATTGGCAACGTTGGTTACAATATAAACCAGGCTTTAAATGGATTCCTAAATTGTTGAATACCTGTGCTTCTAACCAACAGGAACCCGCACTTTCTTTGGGTTCCACCCTTACTTCTGTTCCATCCGTGTCGTCTTCTTGTGATGCAGGTGGTACAGATTGTTCTCTGGATTGTTGATAGCGGATGCACCCGACATATGACAGGCAATCTCAAACTGTTACACAACTTTGTCTCAAAGTTCATTGGTACTGTCAGATTCGGGAATGATCATTACGCTTTAATAATGGGATATGGTGACTATGTCAGTGGGAACATTGAAATCAGTCGTGTTTATTATGTGGAAGGCCTTGGACACAACCTTTTCTCTGTTGGTCAATTTTGTGATGGGGATCTAGAAGTTGCATTTCGCGAGAAAACTTGCTTCGTTCGTGACTTACAAGGAAACGATCTAATGTCTGGCTCACGTGGTTCAAATCTTTATACAATATCTATGTCAGATATGATTGCTACATCTCCGATATGTCTTCTCTCTAAAGCGGAATCGACTAAATCTTGGTTATGGCACAAACGTCTTTCGCACTTGAATTTCAAAACTATGACTGACCTTGCTCGTCACAAACTTGTTGATGGATTTCCAAGATTCCATTTTACCAAGGATCACTTATGCTCAGCCTGTGAACAAGGAAAAAGTACTCGAGCTCATTTTCCTTCTAAACCCGAGAACAGTACGAATCATGTTTTACAATTGCTTCATATGGATTTGTGTGGACCGATGCGTGTTCAAAGTATCAACGGTAAACGCTACATTCTTGTAATTGTGGATGATTACTCAAGATGGACTTGGGTTTATTTTCTACGAAGTAAAGATCAAGCTCCTTCAATGATCATCACCTTTCTCACTAAAATTCAAGTTTAGCTACGCAAAACGGTATGAATAGTCAGAACTGACAATGGAACTGAATTTAAGAATCAGACACTTCGGTCATATTTGGAGAAAGTGGGAATTGAACATCAAACATCTATTCCTAGATGTAACACCCCCAATTCATGATGCAGCGGAATTCGAACTGGGTGTTACTTGACGGCACAATAGTCACAATAATAGAAAACGAACTCCAATTGAGTCGTTTTAAAAGATGTATCATTCAAAATTATATAAATATCAGAGGTTACAAAATGAGGTCCCAATTGGTTCCATGTTTACAATGTATAATAAATGTGTTTTTGAATGATAAGTAAATTTATAGCCCTCTTGAGTATCTGTGTCCTTCCGTGCCATCCTTGATCGTCATGAACCTGAAATACATGCTTGAGAGGTCAACACAAAGGTTGAGTGATATTCATAGAGTTTGTTAAATCGTTTGAACACAATGTGTTGGTAGTTAAATCGTTTGAACACCATAATCGTAGTGTTTGTAGGTAAATCGTTTGAACACAATAATCGTAGTGTGAGCTGTAGACTCACACCAATGTTTGGAAAACAAAACAGGTAGGCTACGTTATTATACGCCCATAAAATGTATTATACACTAAGCTTATGAAACCAAAACGTTAACGTGTACCAATATCGATTGGCAGATTTATCCCGGTAGGTACTTTGCCGTCATACCTAATGTCTCAAATATTAATGCATTTGTTTGAACTAATCAAAACAAATGGGATTCGTCAATCCCAATAGGCCTATTCACAATATTCGCGCTCACTTGCAAGTAACCCTCGCAAGTGATTAAATGGTTCATACTAAGGGATCTAGGTTTGGCAAGGATGTTACTTAGTGATAATAAAACATAGTCGAATAGCATATAGTAGAAAGCATTGTGTTCGAGTAGAAAAATAATAGCATGTATTCCCCCCAAGGGTTTGTAAAACATTGAAGTAATGTAAAGTGGGGCTATGAACTCACCTTAAGTTGTATAGCAAGTAATGAAGGTGATGGTTGGATCGTGTAGGTTTCTACGAGCAACCTATAATAGAATGTCGCGACTTAGGATCGGAGTAAAGACTATGAAGTAGTGCCTATATATATATCTTGCATTATAGTCCATGATGTGGTATGATGTATATTGTATGTCCTTGAAAGAAAAGATTCATGAAACATGTATGTTTTGTATATCGTTTACTACCGTTCGGGCCGACATAATTCAGAAGTCATGTTAGTAAGCGTTCGAGGAGCCAGGACACTTTAACTCGTAAATCCACAACTCAACTCGACGGCTTACATAATGAACTCCTCACATGAGGCTCCCTACTATTGTAGTAGTTGATGAAATATATAGATATAAGTTTTGATCCGAAAGGTTACATGTCCGATATTTGAATAAACTTAGGAAAGTTTATTTGTACATGAAGATTGTTATTAGGGATAGTTTCATAAGTCTTGTATGACCATTTGTCTTGGTAAAATCTCATGGTTTCCTTTTAGGTGAAGTAGATACAAATTGCTTGTTCATGTTATCGCCAATTTCATTGTTTCATGTTTACGCCTTTGTAAGTTGGCTTGGTCATTTCGTCATGGCCTAGCCATGACCTTTGGTCATTGTTCCATGGTCTTGAGACTCAACCTTGGCTCTAGCCATGGTTGTGTCTTGATTCTAGGTCATAAGACCCCTTTGGTCTTCATAAACCATAACCTATATGTAATGACTTTGTCTAAAAATGGGCTGTTTAGAATTTGAAGAATTTTATCACTCGGAAAGCATTTTCAGGGCTCGAGCTTCTTTATTCCTGAACGAAAACGTCGTTCCGGACAACTTTCGTGTTTTAACTTTTTGATGAATCGGACCAGAAGTGGGACTTTCAAAAAGTCAGAATGCGATTCAGGAGGTTTAGGCAGTTTTGCCGGAAATCTTTGGTAACTTCAAATGGGCGTAACTTTTGACTCGTATACTCGTTTTAGGTGGTTCAAATTGCTATGGTTTCCTTGTTAAGTCCTCTACTGTAATATGTAATGATCCAACATCATATTTTTACCATTTTGATCAGGTTATACCAAGAAATTCACTGGTTTGTTTGTTATAGTAACTTGTGTTATCAATCATGTAACAATAACTTGTTTTGGTCATTTTTATACATCATGGACATGATACAAGACAATATATAGCACAAATAATATGTAAATAACATGAACATGATTATTTAACAAGAATCAAGTTAGGGTTTGGCTCACAACTTTTGGCTTTCTACAAGAAAGGTAAGTAACATGTAAGGTACGGACTTTGATTGAACTAGGATCTCTAGCTTCCAACTTCTCTAATCTCTTGACACCAACTTGTGACTACTTGAGAAGGCACTTGAAGTCTCTACAAGACACTTCTTGTGTGGATGGAAGATCACCAAAGGATGGAAGAAACAAGGACTTTGGATCAATCAAAGCTTTACTAGAGCTTTGGAATTGATATGGAACTTGTATTCTTGAATAATACTTGAAGTAGAGAGAAAATCATGAATGTGTTTGTGTTTGTGATGGTATGAACGACCAAAAAGGGGAGGGGAGGGTTTTATAGTGTGTTGAGGAGGTTAGTTTACTTAGGAAATGTGGCTAAAAAGGTTACACATGATGCCTAATGGCTTAAATGGCTAAGAAAGCTACACATGATGCATAGTTGGTTGTTTTTAGGCCATATACTTTCCAAGGCTCATCACCAAGCCAACAAGGCCTTGGTGATTCACTTATACACGTTCATGCACAAGGGAGGGGGGCTAGGTGGATGATTCTTGACCTTATATAAGTTACGGAGTGAGTTTAGTCCCGAGAATCGCTAGCGGTAAGCTGTTAAGTCACAAAACGTAAACCGGGTATCGTAAAAATACGAAACTTTAAAGTATTGTTAGACATGTCCATAAGTTCCATAATAAAATATAAAATGAGTGGTAGGTTCCATTTGGGTGTAAAACCCTGCTAAAAACTGGAAATACGGGTCTAAAACGCGTAATACGTAAAACGTACGAATATTGCGTAAATTTGAGAAAAGTAAAATATTACTTTTCTAATAGGTTATAAATGATTTAAAATGACTTATAATGTCTAGACTGGGCTCAGTCTAGTGTCGGTTGGTATTAAATGTCTTTTAGACATCAAACCGTAAGCCTAAAAATCAAGGAATGACTTATAAAATCAAGGGATGATTTTTGGTCAATGGAGGAGGGAAAAATATGTTGACTTTTTCTAAAAAGTTGAAAACTCAAATCGGCTTAGAAACGCGGTGCAGGTATAGGCTAAGGTTACGGCTGAGTAAAAACGCTTAAAACTGAAAATTCCAGTTTTTCACGGCCGAGGTTTATTTTGGTCATGTTTTTCTCAGTCATGATTTATTCTCAAATAAATCATGAGTGTGTCAAACATTTTTCTGATACGGGGAAAATTAACGCGACCGAATTTCGTTGTGCGTAGAATTTTTGAATGACGTTTTACCCTAAAACGTGTAATTCCGTGTAATTCCTTAATAACTTTCACGAAAATGAGCTTATGAATGTCAAACTTTTAATTTGTCATGGAAATGATTTATCACTTTAGCCCAAGAAATAAAAATCAAATTTCGGGAAAATTTTTGGGAAAATGAATAGTAAAAGTGAATAGTGAAATTTTCCGAGAATAGTAATTATCCTGAAAAATGCGAATTGTTACAGTCTCTACTCCTTACGGGGAACTTCGTCCCGAAGTTCTTTGTGTGTCATATGTTGGAGTGGTGTCGATGAAAAGGTGTGGTTACTTATGAGGACTAGAGTCTGGGATTTCCAGTGATGTAGTTTGATTTGTCGTTTCTGTGTATGGTGTAGGACGAGGCTTACTTTTATGTAGGAAAGGTATGGTAATAGTCGAATATCAAAGGAAATTGATATAGTAGTCGAATATTAATAGGAATTGATATAGTAGTTGAATATCAAATAGAACTTGATATAGTTGTCAAGTATCAATAGCAATTGATATAAGAATCGAATCATGGAATAAGCGTTGAACATGTGGTTGGACCAAGTCCTGTTTGAATTGTACGGCTGCCCATGCATATGGCTACATGGCTTCACAATAAGTTTGGTATGACTGCCCATGCATATGGCTACATGGCCCCGTAATGAGTTTGGTACGACTGCACATGCATATGGTTACATGGCCTCGCAACGAGTTTGTTTGTTATTGCACTATCATTATGAAAACCAAAGTGTAAACCTCGTACTAATGGAAATTGGGATAGTCGTTGCAATCATAGCCTAGTAGGTAATCGGTTGTTGTACCTAGTGTTTATGTCATGGTTTGAAGCGATGTCGGTAAAAAGATAGGATTTCTTGTGGCGAATAAAATGTAGGTATCATGCCATACCCGAGCAATGTAATGTAGGTATCAAGCCATACCCGAGCAATGTAATGTAGGTATCAAGCCATACCCGAGCAATGTAATGTAATGTAGGTTGACTTCATACTTATGTTATTTCGGATATAATTAAGCCCACTTGTTTATAATTCTTTATTTACATAGAGAGGCATCCCAAACAATGTAACTAAAGGAATATAAACGTATGGTTCGATGATTTATAATTTCTTTATTTAAATGGAAAGGCATCCCAATACATTCAAATAAGGATATTATAAATCATCCTACTCAAGAATTCCCGACACAACATTCATACTTAGCCGGTGAGTTACAAGGTAGTGTATGCTTAACATTAATACTCTTAGATATATCGATGTTGAGTTTGCTTTAAAAATCTTAAGAGATTTTAAAAGTTTATGATGGAATGGTATCCTTAGGACCTAAACAGGATAGTACTTCTACAGGATGAAGAGAATAATTGATAACTATCCCAAGATAGTAGTTCGGATTATCTCATAAATGAAAAATTTCAAGAATGAAATTAGGTAACACAAATAAGGTGTTAAGATTTCGCTGAGTGGTAAGACATTATCGTGTCTCTAGATTGTTTTAATGTATTCTGGTGGTTTATCGAGTTCATGTAGGAAATCAACCTAAACATAACCCTAGTACAACTACTCTCAGTATTTGAAAATTCTAAGTCGAATATAGTTAGTCAGACTATATTCCACTGTCCCTAGGTTAAATATAGGTGACTAGTCTATATTTAGCCAAGGTTCGATAAAATTTTCAAATACCTAACTAGGTATACTTTTGATATGTCCGTTGCTTTCGGGAAACTGTCCATTAAACAAAGGCGATGTCAAACAATTCAGTTGCAAGTCCCGCCCATACAAGACTTGTAACCTATGTTTTCATATTCTATAGCATAGAAGATAGTAAGGGTAGATACGTATGGAAAGGAAGTTTTAAGTAGTTCTAAAATAGAACATACTTGGCCAGGATCACGAACTTTTAATAATGAAGGTTTCATAAGAAAACTTTGATGAATGTAGAGAAAGTTCAGCTTTTGTCGATGATGGATTAGTTTGTCCTTTAGAAATCTCATATTTCTTGTTTTGAAATCGATAGATTGTGACGGGTTTTTGATATCATAAGAAATGATATTGATTATGTGATGGAATAATTCTAGAGACCATTTGCACAAAACACAAAGTCTCGGAAGTAGGTTAGACCATTGTGTAATTCACAATGTCTGGGAAGTAGGTTAAACCGTTGTGTGACTCAAAACATTTGAGAAATGATTAAGACCATTGTATCATACAATGTCTTGGAAAATGAATGAGACCATTGCATCTCACAATGTCTTGGAAAATGAATGAGACCATTGTATCTCACAATGTCTTGGAAAATGAATGAGACCATTGTATCCCACAATGTCTTGGAAAATGAATGTTGGAGTAGGAACATGATTGGGAGAATGTAGTTGTGCCGAAATGCCATAGAATAGGCATATGCAGATATGTTTAGATAAAATGATTGAAAATAAACCGAGTTTATATATCAATATACTAATATGTTCATGTAGCATAAAATGCCTAGTGTGTAGATATCAATATACTTATATGTGTTCATGTAGCATAAAATGCTTAGTGTGTATATATCAATATACTTATATGTGTTCATGTAGCATAAAATGCTTACGGGGAAATGCTCAATTATGTTTAGGGTACATATATCAATATGCAATTATGTTTGTGTAGCATAAAAATGTCTTCGGGGAAATGCTCAAAATGGGTATATATGAATATACTAACATGTTTGTGTATCATAACATGCTTACTAAATCCATAATCGTCTGGAGGATGGAAGACACGGAGAGCGGAAGGCTATAAAATGTTTTTGCTTGTACATGTGGTTATAGTTTAGGTCTCAATTAGACCCGTTTCTCTATAACCATGGCTCTGATACCAATCTGTAACTCCCCCAATTCATGATGCAGCGGAATTCGAACTGGGTGTTACTTGACGGCACAATAGTCACAATAATAGAAAACGAACTCCAATTGAGTCGTTTTAAAAGATGTATCATTCAAAATTATATAAATATCAAAGCTTACAAAATGAGGTCCCAATTGGTTCCATGTTTACAATGTATAATAAATGTGTTTTTGAATGATAAGTAAATTTATAGCCCTCTTGAGTATCCGTGTCCTTCCGTGCCATCCTTGATCGTCATGAACCTGAAATACATGCTTGAGAGGTCAACACAAAGGTTGAGTGATATTCATAGAGTTTGTTAAATCGTTTGAACACAATGTGTTGGTAGTTAAATCGTTTGAACACCATAATCGTAGTGTTTGTAGGTAAATCGTTTGAACACAATAATCGTAGTGTGAGCTGTAGACTCACACCAATGTTTGGAAAACAAAACAGGTAGGCTACGTTATTATACGCCCATAAAATGTATTATACACTAAGCTTATGAAACCAAAACGTTAACGTGTACCAATATCGATTGGCAGATTTATCCCGGTAGGTACTTTGCCGTCATACCTAATGTCTCAAATATTAATGCATTTGTTTGAACTAATCAAAACAAATGGGATTCGTCAATCCCAATAGGCCTATTCACAATATTCGCGCTCACTTGCAAGTAACCCTCGCAAGTGATTAAATGGTTCATACTAAGGGATCTAGGTTTGGCAAGGATGTTACTTAGTGATAATAAAACATAGTCGAATAGCATATAGTAGAAAGCATTGTGTTCGAGTAGAAAAATAATAGCATGTATTCCCCCCAAGGGTTTGTAAAACATTGAAGTAATGTAAAGTGGGGCTATGAACTCACCTTAAGTTGTATAGCAAGTAATGAAGGTGATGGTTGGATCGTGTAGGTTTCTACGAGCAACCTATAATAGAATGTCGCGACTTAGGATCGGAGTAAAGACTATGAAGTAGTGCCTATATATATATCTTGCATTATAGTCCATGATGTGGTATGATGTATATTGTATGTCCTTGAAAGAAAAGATTCATGAAACATGTATGTTTTGTATATCGTTTACTACCGTTCGGGCCGACATAATTCAGAAGTCATGTTAGTAAGCGTTCGAGGAGCCAGGACACTTTAACTCGTAAATCCACAACTCAACTCAACGGCTTACATAATGAACTCCTCACATGAGGCTCCCTACTATTGTAGTAGTTGATGAAATATATAGATATAAGTTTTGATCCGAAAGGTTACATGTCCGATATTTGAATAAACTTAGGAAAGTTTATTTGTACATGAAGATTGTTATTAGGGATAGTTTCATAAGTCTTGTATGACCATTTGTCTTGGTAAAATCTCATGGTTTCCTTTTAGGTGAAGTAGATACAAATTGCTTGTTCATGTTATCGCCAATTTCATTGTTTCATGTTTACGCCTTTGTAAGTTGGCTTGGTCATTTCGTCATGGCCTAGCCATGACCTTTGGTCATTGTTCCATGGTCTTGAGACTCAACCTTGGCTCTAGCCATGGTTGTGTCTTGATTCTAGGTCATAAGACCCCTTTGGTCTTCATAAACCATAACCTATATGTAATGACTTTGTCTAAAAATGGGCTGTTTAGAATTTAAAGAATTTTATCACTCGGAAAGCATTTTCAGGGCTCGAGCTTCTTTGTTCCTGAACGAAAACGTCGTTCCGGACAACTTTCGTGTTTTAACTTTTTGATGAATCGGACCAGAAGTGGGACTTTCAAAAAGTCAGAATGCGATTCAGGAGGTTTAGGCAGTTTTGCCGGAAATCTTTGGTAACTTCAAATGGGCGTAACTTTTGACTCGTATACTCGTTTTAGGTGGTTCAAATTGCTATGGTTTCCTTGTTAAGTCCTCTACTGTAATATGTAATGATCCAACATCATATTTTTACCATTTTGATCAGGTTATACCAAGAAATTCACTGGTTTGTTTGTTATAGTAACTTGTGTTATCAATCATGTAACAATAACTTGTTTTGGTCATTTTTATACATCATGGACATGATACAAGACAATATATAGCACAAATAATATGTAAATAACATGAACATGATTATTTAACAAGAATCAAGTTAGGGTTTGGCTCACAACTTTTGGCTTTCTACAAGAAAGGTAAGTAACATGTAAGGTACGGACTTTGATTGAACTAGGATCTCTAGCTTCCAACTTCTCTAATCTCTTGACACCAACTTGTGACTACTTGAGAAGGCACTTGAAGTCTCTACAAGACACTTCTTGTGTGGATGGAAGATCACCAAAGGATGGAAGAAACAAGGACTTTGGATCAATCAAAGCTTTACTAGAGCTTTGGAATTGATATGGAACTTGTATTCTTGAATAATACTTGAAGTAGAGAGAAAATCATGAATGTGTTTGTGTTTGTGATGGTATGAACGACCAAAAAGGGGAGGGGAGGGTTTTATAGTGTGTTGAGGAGGTTAGTTTACTTAGGAAATGTGGCTAAAAAGGTTACACATGATGCCTAATGGCTTAAATGGCTAAGAAAGCTACACATGATGCATAGTTGGTTGTTTTTAGGCCATATACTTTCCAAGGCTCATCACCAAGCCAACAAGGCCTTGGTGATTCACTTATACACGTTCATGCACAAGGGAGGGGGGCTAGGTGGATGATTCTTGACCTTATATAAGTTACGGAGTGAGTTTAGTCCCGAGAATCGCTAGCGGTAAGCTGTTAAGTCACAAAACGTAAACCGGGTATCGTAAAAATACGAAACTTTAAAGTATTGTTAGACATGTCCATAAGTTCCATAATAAAATATAAAATGAGTGGTAGGTTCCATTTGGGTGTAAAACCCTGCTAAAAACTGGAAATACGGGTCTAAAACGCGTAATACGTAAAACGTACGAATATTGCGTAAATTTGAGAAAAGTAAAATATTACTTTTCTAATAGGTTATAAATGATTTAAAATGACTTATAATGTCTAGACTGGGCTCAGTCTAGTGTCGGTTGGTATTAAATGTCTTTTAGACATCAAACCGTAAGCCTAAAAATCAAGGAATGACTTATAAAATCAAGGGATGATTTTTGGTCAATGGAGGAGGGAAAAATATGTTGACTTTTTCTAAAAAGTTGAAAACTCAAATCATCTTAGAAACGCGGTGCAGGTATAGGCTAAGGTTACGGCTGAGTAAAAACGCTTAAAACTGAAAATTCCAGTTTTTCACGGCCGAGGTTTATTTTGGTCATGTTTTTCTCAGTCATGATTTATTCTCAAATAAATCATGAGTGTGTCAAACATTTTTCTGATACGGGGAAAATTAACGCGACCGAATTTCGTTGTGCGTAGAATTTTTGAATGACGTTTTACCCTAAAACGTGTAATTCCGTGTAATTCCTTAATAACTTTCACGAAAATGAGCTTATGAATGTCAAACTTTTAATTTGTCATGGAAATGATTTATCACTTTAGCCCAAGAAATAAAAATCAAATTTCGGGAAAATGAATAGTAAAAGTGAATAGTGAAATTTTCCGAGAATAGTAATTATCCTGAAAAATGCGAATTGTTACACTAGAAGCCTAGAACAGAATGGAGTCGTTGAAAGACGCAACAGAACGTTAGTGGAAGCTGCTAGAACTATGTTGATTAATGCTCAATTACCAGATTACTTATGGGCGGAAGCTGTTTCAACCGCATGTTATACACAAAACCGTTGCATGATCACAAAACGCCATCGCAAAACACCTTATCAAATTTTTCACAAAAGAAAACCGAACATCGATTACTTTCATGTATTTGGAGCACTTTGTTATCCGAAAAATGATCGTGATGATTTAGGTAAACTTAAAGCAAAGGCTGACATTGGAGTGTTCGTTGGATACTGCGAAAATTCTAAAGGTTTTCGGATATGGAATCGTCGAACAAGAGAAATTCAAGAAACTATTCACGCTAATTTTGATGAACTCACACAAAGGGCTTCTGAGCAACACAGCTTAGGACCCGAATTCAACAGTCTTAACTCTCCGAACTCTTCGGCTGAACCATTGCCACTCAACCGCAAAGAATTGGAAACCTTGTTTGCTCTACTGTTTGATGACACAATTGAATACCATCCTACTGAGGTCTCACCTATTTTCGCTGCTCAACCTGATAATATTCCAGTACCAGACTCTCCTCAACAAACAACAACAACTGTTGAGAAAGACGGTCCTCCAATTGCATCACCATTTACAGCAGAACAAACAGTTTCTAACTCCCGACAATCAGCTGAAGATCCTACACCACAATCAGTTCCACAACCCATAGAGCATGATCCTGATGCGTTCTTTAACCCGTTTGCACCGGCTCCTACCTTTCCTGACATAGCTGAGTCGTCTACACGCAATTTAGATCCTGCTAATATGCGAGATACTTATCAACTACACCCTTCAACACACAAATGGACTCGAGACCATTTACTAGTTCATATTATTGGCCATCCAGATGCACCTGTAATGACAAGACAACGACTTCACACTGATGGAGAAACTTGTATCTATGCACTCACAGTTTGTCACGAAGAACCTAAGAACATCAAAGAAGCAATGACTTATGACAACTGGATTGAATCTATGCAAGAGGAATTTCAGCAATTCATAAGATTAGAAGTCTGGGAATTAGTTGAAAGACCAGACGGAGTCTTTGTCATCGGGTTAAAATGGATTTGGAAGAATAAGCTAGATGCTGAAGGCACTGTCATACGTAACAAATCACGCCTGGTAGCGAAAGGATACTCTCAACTAGAAGGACTTGATTTTGCAGAATCCTTTGCTCCAGTGGCTAGATATGAAGCTGTTCGGATCTTTTTGGCCTATGCTGCACACAGGAACATGGTGGTTTACCAAATGGATGTGAAAACAGCATTTCTTAATGGAGAACTCCGTGAAGAAGTTTATGTTAGCCAACCAGACGGCTTCGTTGATCCTGAGCGTCCTAATCACGTTTACCGACTCAAAAAGGCACTCTACGGACTTAAGCAAGCCCCACGGGCATGGTATGACAAACTGTCCACTTTCTTGCTGGCCAATAAATTTTCTAAAGGGTCGGTTGATCCAACAATATTTACAAAAACCTACGGGGAGGACTTACTTGTTGTTCAAATATATGTCGATGGCATTATTTTTGCCTCAACAAAAAGAAGTTACTCTAATGATTTTACAAAATTAATGAAAGATAATTTTGAAATGTCCATGATGGGTGAACTTTCGTTCTTTCTAGGACTACAAGTTCATCAATCACCCCGTGGAATTTTTATAAATCAGTCCAAATATGCTCTAGAAATTTTAAAGAAACATGGAATGATGAGTTGTGATACTTATAATACACCAATGGGCTATACCACAAAACTAGATGCTGACTTACATGGGATTCCTGTTGACCCTACCAAATACCGCAGTATGATTGGGTCACTCATGTATCTCACAGCTAGTAGACCTGATATAGTATTTGCTGTCTACATGTGCTCTCGCTATCAGTCTAAACCAACTGAAAAATACCTCAGTGAGGTCAAAAGAATCCTTCGATACATAAAGGGAACCATTAACTTGGGAATCTGGTATCCGAAGGATTCTGGTTTTGAACTAATTGCTTTTTCAGATGCTGACCATGCAGGATGTTTAGACACACGCAAAAGTACATCTGGTGGATTACAGTTTCTCGAAGATAAACTTGTGTCATGGCAATCAAAGAAGCAGGACTGCACATCACTGTCGTCAACAGAATCTGAATATGTAGCTATGTCTGCTTGTTGTGCTCAAGTCATCTGGATGAGATCACAACTTAAGGATTATGGCTACTTGTTCAATAAGATTCCAATCTACTGTGATTCCAAAAGTGCCATTGCTATCTCCTGCAACACAGTTCATCACTGCAAATCCAAACACATCGATCTCCGATATCACTTCATCAAAGAGCACGTTGAAAAGGGTACCGTTGAACTGTATTTTGTTGGGACTGAGTACCAATTGGCGGACTTACTTACCAAATCCTTAGCACCATCAAGGTTTGCTAGTCTAGTTCACCAAATTGGTATGCGATGTTTGACTCCAGATGATCCGGAAAAGTTTTTAAAACACAATTGATCGTCAAACATCAAAACAATCTTTGTAAATATTTTTTCAAAAACAAAATACAAAAATATAAAACCAATCAAAAACTCAAAAAGATTTTTGTTCTTTTTTCTTAAAAAAAAAAAAAAAAAATGCAAGTATATACCACTCTTTTCAACACTAATTTTTTTGTCAAATGTCTTTATTTATTAAAAACAAGTGTTGAGGGGGAGGAAAAGTAATTTTAAAATTTTTCTCAAAATATTTACTTTTATACTTGCATTTTACCAAAAATATTACGTTTTTTTTTCAAAAGTGTTTCGGGATACTCACCTTGACCATTATAATAAATTTTTTAAGATTTTTTAAGGCTACGGTCTAAGGTCGAGGGGGAGTAAAATTCCACAAGTTGTTCTTGTTATAGACATGGTGTAGTTAACATACGTTAAAATGAGAGTTAACTTAGGTATTAAGAGTAAATGTTTCATAAGGTTAAGGGGCCATACTTGTCAAACTTTGGAACTAAGTTTAACCTTTGGTCAAAACTAAGTTTGACCGGTCATTTACTGCACCTGCAATATTACTTACACACATTTAAGATTTCACCAACCATCATCAACGACTCACAATCACTTGATTAATCTGATCATCTATCTTCTAATCTGTAAGTGCTACATCGTTTTGATCATGATTATTAACAAGGGTTTTAAATTTTATCTTAATCCAACGGTTTAATTTGTCTTAATCGATTAAATAGATCTAGGGTTTTGCGTAAATCTTAAACCCAGAATATTGTTGTGTTTGGGGTTGAATTTGTTGATGGGAAATGATCTTTAGATGTTAATTAACATGTATCCAACCTTTAATCTCACCCTGAATCTCTAATTGATCGATTTGGAAATTAGGGTTCATACGCAAATTTAGGGGTTCTTGATTTTGTGTGTTATGATTGAAATTCTTGATGGGGATTGTGTTCTTATATGCCTAGAAACTTGTTCATGTGGTTTAATTGTTTCAGAAACTGGTATTGATCATGAATCATAGATTTAGGGTTCGAACGCACAAGCAGATTTGATCTTGAGATTTTGTGGTCGATTGTTGTTATAACTTGGTCCAATTGATCCTTAGGGTGTATATTTCACTTGCCCCAATCCATTATATACCCAGAATCATGTTTGCATCTATGAATGATTTGGTGTTCATACGTCCTTACGCGTTAGTTTAATTTTAGACATGTTTACGCGTAAGATTGTGTGTCCTAAGTGTGTTGGAACAAATATTGATCAGTGGTTGTGATTTTACACTTTCAGGAATCATACAACTCGATTTTTCAAAAGGTGATTTGCGTCTAATACGTATCTACGCATAAGATGTTCATCCTACGCGTAAGATTGATTCTTACGAGTAAGATTCGACACGTTGAAAAACATTGTCTTGAATAAGACAATGTTTACGCATAAAAGATGTTCTTGTTGGGATCATACTTTTATATTTAGTCAAGTCTCGGTCATTGCCTTTTGCAATAGGTTGCTTTAGTATTTATTTCTTTAAGTTTAAAGTTACAAGGCTTATGTGCTAAAGCCCTATGGGCTTGAAAGCCCACGAATTAAGAGATAAGGGAGGAAGGGAGTGTTGCCCTAACTCCTTCCTTATAAATAGTAAGCTTATGTAAACATTCATATTGTTGGTTATTTGATTATCTTAAGGAAACTCTTGTTCTTTCACTTTTCATATTGTCTCATAATCAACCACCTCTCATTCTCATCTTACTTCTTTCAAAATCATACTTGTGTTTACTAAATGGTGACCTAACAAGTGGTATCATTCGCCTACTAGAGTTTGAAGTGTGTTTCTTTGATCTAACGTGGGATTTGGTGCTTATTTTTCATCTTTTTTGCATTTTTCTTTGTTTCTTTCACTCAAATCTTGAAGCTTGGACAAGTTTCAAGGTTGATATAGTGATTTGAAGCTTAGTTTTTGCATAAAGTTGTGATTTTTTAAGGTTTTTGAAGGTTTTATAGCTTCTTTGATATTGGAAAACTAGTTTTTGGTAGCAAAATCTTCAATAGTTAGTGTTTTCTAAGTATTGGTGAAGTTATTTGATCAAAAGTACCTTATTTCTAAGCATTTTTTCTTCAAAAATTTGAGATTTTTCAAGTTTCTGACCAGTTTACGCGTAAATTTGGAGAATAGTACGATTCTAAAGCTGTCAATAGTACCTTTTGTCCTTTCTACGCGTAAATCTTGGTCTAAAACCCTTTTCTTACGCGTAACTAAGGTCAAAACCCTTTTCTTACGCGTAACTGTGGTCAAAACCCTGTTTTTACGCGTTACTTGAAAGTCTACGCCTTAAAACCTACGAGTAAAGTCATTTTCTACGCGTAAGTGTGAATTCCTACGCACAAGTCAGATCCTACGCCTTAACTTTACGCATAAGTACTATCTTACGCGTAAGTTACAGATTCTACGCTTAACCTTCAACAAAGATCTTCTCCTTGTGTTCCGGTGACTCAGTACTTCCCTAGCTTGGATAAGTTAGTGGATTACTTCGACTTCGGATATCTTTCAAGCTTGGATAAGTTTGGAAGATTTGTTTGGTTGATTAAACCTTACGCATAAGTCTAAACTTACGCATAAGCCTAAGCTTACGCGTAAAGAGGAAACTTACGCCTAAACTATTTGTTTACGCCTAAACCTACTCTTTACGTATAACCTAACAGTTTACGCGTAAGATTAAAGTTACGCGTAAGAATTCTACTTACCCCAAGGATTTTGGACTTAATCAAAGGAACGTGCATTTCAATCTTCTACAAAGATCCATTTCTACACAAGTGTTCTAAGATGTCTCACCAACCTAATCACTACTTCCCTCATACTCAGCAACATCAACATCAGCAGTATCAACAACAACAATACCTTCCGCACCAAATGAATCAACAACCTTCTCAAAAACAAACGTATAATCCACTACATCATTACCTTATGATGCAACAACATCAGATCATTCCTCAACAACAACCATATCAAGTGCCACTACAAAACACTCAGTTTTCCTCCAAACAACCTCACTGGTTTGACAGAATGTGTGAAGTTATTACAACTCAACAATCCCGACATGAGGCAGGATCACTTGAAACACCTCCAATGCTTACACCTGGGAACTATGTTCAATGGTCAAGTCGATTCTTACGATTTCTTGAACTGAAGAAACCTCATGGGAAGTTCTTAAAGCAAGTGATACTTGAAGGACCATTTGAGTGGCCAACAAGATTTGAAGCTGGAGATCCAACTGCTGATCCTCCACGTCCTCCTGGTGATAGACCTCTTCCAGAAACTTCACTCACTGAAGAACAGAAACTACATCGTGAAGCTGATCAATATGCAATGGCTTATATACTTCAAGGTATACCTAATCCAATCTATCGAAGTGTCGATGCTCAGAAAACAGCCAAAGCTATGTGGGAACACGTTCATCTCCTAATGGAAGGCACTCAATTGAACAAAGATGACATGGAATCCAAACTCTACATGGAATACACTGACATCACAATTGAACCAGGAGAGACACTTGAATCCTACTATCATCGTTTCACAAATGTGGTCAATGATCTGGAACGTCATAAAATCACAGTACCAAGGATCGCTGTGAACTCCAAATTTGTTGGTAGTCTTGGCCCTGATTGGCATAAATATGTGACATTTGTTCGTCAAACGAAGAATCTTCATGATGCTCCATATGGTTTGTTGTATGATTTTCTGAAACACCATGAACCTGAAGTGGAAAAAGATCGAGCTCTACGAGGAGGATACACACCCACACCAACACCAAATTCTTTGTCTCTCGTAGCTCAATCTCCATATGCTCCACCACCAATGTCTAATCATGCATACGTTCAAGAGCAAAACTACTTCAGTTATCCACAATCTTCCACCTCGAACCAAATGGTCCCTTATGATTCATCTCCACAGTATTCTTCTACTCAACTTGTTCCGTCAAACAACAATGATGTTGTGTACTACTCCAACTCCAATGATGATGACGATGATGACTTTAATACGTTGAATCAGGGACTTGCTCTTATTGCTCGTGCTTTCAGCAAATTCTCCAACAAAACAAACAACCGTCAACGTTCATCTTCTAACACAAGGAATCAAGCTGTTGTCAATGATGGAAGAGTGGAAATTCAGAATCGTAACTATGGTCGATCTGGTTCAGGAAGTTCTTCAGGAAATTATGGGAATGGCCAGAGGTTTAGTAACAATGAAGGGTTTAGGAACAACTCAGGATCTTCTCAGCAAAGGTCTGAACCAGTTGTAACTAGAAACTCCAACTCAGGGAATGCAGTGTGGTGCTATAACTGTAATGAACAAGGTCATATAGCTACAGCATGTCCCAAACCGAGAACTCGGGGTAGTAAGTTTCACAAGCAGGCATTACTCATGGCTCTTCAAGATGAAAAAGATGGACATTTCCCTGAACAGGACAACAACTTCATGGCAAATGTGAACAACGATGATGACATGGAAGATCTGGAAGCCAATGCTGTTGTGATGCTTATGGCCAACATGCAGGAACTTCAGCTTAATGATTCAGGTCTAGTGTATGACACTGACGGCTTGTCTCAGGTACATGACCATAAAGCATGCCTTATACATGAAATAGTATCACCTTCTACCTCTGAATCAGATATGGCGCAAGTTGTTCCATCTAAATCATCTTCATCATCTCAAAAAGATGAACAAATAAACACGGTTGTCATATTCGATGATGACACAGTTGTTTCATTTGATGATCCTATTGAGTATGATAAACATGATAATTTAGAACAACATGAACCATCATTTGATCCAGACCCTGACCTCATAATGTTATCTAAACAACTGAATGCTCAACAATTGCTAATTGCAAAATGCTACGAGAAAAACAAAGTTTTAAAAGAAACTAATGCAGCACTTGCAAGAGATATTGAGTGTTATAAAATTCAACTTTCAAATAAGGAAGAAAAGATTAAACATGCTAAAAGTTTTGAAAAAGCTTTTCAAGATTCTTACAACAAAGAACAAGATCTTCAACGCAAAATGCAAGATTTAATTGAGTCAAACGGAAAGTTGGTTTCAAAACTTGAAAGTGAGAAGTGTGAATTGAAAATGCAAGTTGAACGTCTTCAAACAGAACTTTCAAAAACAGAAACAGAATTGTCAAGTTGTAAAAAGGATTTTTGTGAACATAAAATACGAAAAAGGAAGTACATAGATGACTTACTCGGTGATATTGTTGATCTTGAAAAACAACTCAAAGAATTTCGTAACATTGTTTACAAACACGGGAACTCTGTCACAACAATTCAGAAATTTACTTTAAAACCGAGACCCGATAAAGGATTTGCACTTGGCGATTACAATTCAATGTTTCTTCACACGGCATTTAAAGATATTCCAAAAATTTATAGTATGGACTATTTGCTTGATAATACAATTGTGCGTGCTGTTGTTTTTGATACTGAGGAAGAAGAAGAACTTGAAGACGAGAGTCGATCTAAAATGAGTAATGTTCAACATTGGACACCATATGACTATTCAAAAGCTCCTCCCATTTCTAAATCTTTTGTTACTCAAAAGGACTTACCTGAGAAATCATGGTTTATCGAAGAGTCATATGTTTCATCTCATTATGCGGCCCCTGTCCAAACTGTAGCACAAATAAATGGTCCTTTACCATCATCCGGTGAACTTTCACCCTTACCAAAAAGTGTTCGTGTCTTAAATTATTTCAAAACCTTTATGGAAGACATCGAAATTTTGGAGGAGACAATTGAACGCAATTCTGAAATAAAAATTGAAACGTTTCAATCCGCTTACGAGCGCGAAAAGAGAGATATTTTTCAAAAACAAATGTTGCCAATTGTCAAACACCTCCGTCACTGTGCTACACGTTGGGATCAGGAACTTCAAAAGGAGGTCAAAAATATCATAAACGTTTTCAATGCTACTGAAAATGACATTTTGGTTCAAAAGCAAAGAAATAGAGTTTTAAAAAATGATGTTGATCGACTCTTGGAACAAGTTCTCAATGCTGATATTTTGTCTATTATCATGAATGATCTCTATAAATCTGGTACTTCTATGCTTGTTGATGATCTTTGTGTTGATAATAATTTGTTGAACGTGGAACTAGAGACACTTAAACATGAGAATGACAATCTGAGAAAAATGAATGATGATGTGACGAAACAGTTTTCAAAAGAAATTTGTCAACTCAAACAAAGGCTTGAATGGTGTCAAGCTCAGAGTCTTAAAATGGAATTCAAACTTCAAAGTCATAATATTTCAAACTCTTGTCAGCTTTGCAAAACCAATGAGTCTTTCAAAAGTTTGTGTCTCAAATACGAGAAAGAAATTGCGGATTTAAAGATTGAAAACGCCGAATGGCAACAAAACCGCGATGACATCAAATATTCCAATGGTTTACTTGAGTCTGAAATTCAGGATAAAAATCACATCATCATTGATTTAAAAGAGAAAGTTAAGCTACTTCAAAAAGGAAAAATGGTTGACACCACGGTGATAGCACCAGGATTGTATCAATTAGACAAAACAACTAAAGGAAATGTTGTTCAAACCACTAATGTTGATAACTCCACTTCTACAGGACTAGTCTCCACTAATAGCGTTAGCAGACCCAAGCGTAAAAGTAAAAGGAAGAATAGGCTCTGGCAACGTAAAAGAGGATCACTAGAAGCTCAAGAAGTAGAAGATCAACTTAGGAATTTGAATAAAACTCATGTTGCATCAGATTTAGATTCTAATCTGGCAAATTGTAATCAAAATCTAAATGTAACGAATGATGAACCTTTGAATGTTTTGAATATTAATGCATCTTGTGTGTTTTGTCGTAAAAGCGTTTCATCTGGTGTTCATACAAAATGTATAGCTAATTCTCTACTTAATCATCATAAGAAACGTAGGACACGCATTCCTTCTAGGCCCACTACTGCCTCTAAGTCTATCTTAGGAAAGCCGCCTTCTACGGTTTCTAATGAAGTTGATGTTACCCCCATAAGTGCAGAGAACAAGTCTAGGAATCAGCCAGACACTAGTGAATTCACCGTTAAGAAAGCTCGAACTAGTTGGAATTGGCAACGTTGGTTACAACACAAACCTGACTTTAAATGGATTCCTAAATTATTGAATACATGTGATTCTAACCAACAGAACCCGCAGTTTCTTTGGGTTCCACCCTTACTTCTGTTCCATCCGTGTCTTCTTCTTGTGACGCAGGTGGTACAGATCGTTCTCTGGATTGTTGATAGAGGATGCACCCGACATATGACAGGCAATCTCAAACTGCTACACAACTTTGTCTCAAAGTTCATCGGTACTGTCAGATTCGGGAATGATCATTACGCTTTAATCATGGGTTATGGTGACTATGTAAGTGGGAACATTGAAATAAGTCGTGTTTATTATGTGGAAGGACTTGGACACAACCTTTTCTCTGTTGGTCAATTCTGTGATGGAGATCTAGAAGTTGCATTTCGGGAGAAAACTTGCTTTGTTCGTGACTTACAAGGAAACGATCTTATGTCTGGCTTACGTGGTTCCAATCTTTATACAATCTCAATGGCAGACATGATTGCAACATCTCCGATATGTCTTCTATCCAAAGCAGAATCCACTAAATCTTGGTTATGGCACAAACGTCTTTCGCACTTGAATTTCAAAACTATGACTGACCTTGCTCGTTACAAACTTGTTGATGGATTTCCAAGATTCCGTTTTACCAAAGATTACTTATGTTCAGCCTGTGAACAAGGAAAAAGTACTCGTGCTCATTTCCCTTCTAAACCTGAACACAGTACGAATCATGTTTTACAATTGCTACATATGGATTTGTGTGGACCGATGCGTGTTCAAAGTATCAACGGTAAACGCTACATTCTTGTAATTGTCGATGATTTCTCCAGATGGACTTGGGTTTATTTTCTTCGAAGTAAAGATCAGGCTCCTTCAATGATCATCACCTTTCTCACTAAAATTCAAGTTCAGTTACGAAATACGGTACGAATAGTCAGAACTGACAATGGAACAGAATTTAAAAATCAGACACTTAGGTCATATTATGAGAAAGTGGGAATTGAACATCAAACATCTATTCCTAGAAGCCCAGAACAGAATGGAGTTGTTGAAAGACGCAACAGGACGTTAGTGGAAGCTGCTAGAACTATGTTGATTAATGCTCAATTACCAGATTACTTGTGGGCGGAAGATGTTTCAACTGCATGTTATACCCAAAACCGTTGCATGATCACTAAACGCCATCACAAAACACCTTATCAAATTGTTCACAAAAGAAAACCGAACATCGATTACTTTCATGTATTTGGAGCACTTTGTTATCCGAAAAATGATCGTGATGATTTAGGGAAACTTAAAGCAAAGGCTGACATCGGAGTGTTCGTTGGATACTGTGAAAATTCTAAAGGTTTTCGGATATGGAATCGTCGAACAAGAGATATTCAAGAAACCATTCATGCTAATTTTGATGAACTCACACAAATGGCTTCTGAGCAACACAGCTTAGGACCCGAATTCAACCGTCTTAACTCTCCGGCATCTTCGGCTGAACCATTGCCACTCAACCGCAAAGAATTGGAAACCTTGTTTGCTCCACTATTTGATGACACAATTGAATACCGTCCTACTGAGGTCCCACCTAATTCTGCTGCTCAACCTGACAATATACATGTACCAAACTCACCTCAACAACCTTCTACAACTGTTGAGAGAGACGGTCCTCCAATTTCATCACCATCTACAGCAGAACGAACTGTTTCTAACTCCCGCCATTCAGCTGAAGATCCTACACAACAATCAGTTCCACAACCCACAGAGCATGATCCCGATGCGTTCTTTAACCCGTTTGCACCGGCTCCTACTGTTCCTGATATAGCTGAGTCGTCAACACGCAATTTGGATCCTGCTCACATGCGAGATACTTATCAACTACACCCTTCAACACACAAATGGACTCGAGACCATCCACTAGTTCATATTATTGGCCATCCAAATGCACCTATTATGACAAGACAACGACTTCACACAGATGGAGAAACTTGCATCTATGCACTCACAGTTTGTCACGAAGAACCTAAGAACATTAAAGATGCAATGACTTATGAAAACTGGATTGAATCAATGCAAGAGGAATTTCAGCAATTCATAAGATTAGAAGTCTGGGAATTAGTTGAAAGACCTGACGGAGTCTTTGTCATTGGGTTAAAATGGATTTGGAAAAATAAGCTAGATGCTGAAGGCACTGTCATACGTAACAAATCACGCCTGGTAGCGAAAGGATACTCTCAACTAGAAGGACTTGACTTTGCTGAATCCTTTGCTCCAGTGGCTAGACATGAAGCTGTTCGAATCTTTTTGGCCTATGCTGCACACAGGAACATGGTGGTTTACCAAATGGATGTCAAAACAACATTTCTTAATGGAGAACTCCGTGAAGAAGTTTATGTTAGCCAACCTGAAGGCTTCGTTGATCCTGAGCGTCCTAATCACGTTTACCGACTCAAAAAGGCACTCTACGGACTTAAGCAAGCCCCACGGGCATGGTATGACAAACTGTCTACTTTCTTATTGGTCAATAAATTTTCTAAAGGATCGGTGGATCCCACACTATTTACAAAAACCTACGGGGAGGACTTACTTGTTGTTCAAATATATGTCGATGACATCATTTTTGCCTCAACAAAAAGAAGTTACTCTAATGATTTTGCAAAATTAATGAAAGATAATTTTGAAATGTCCATGATGGGTGAACTTTCGTTCTTTCTAGGACTACAAGTTCATCAATCACCCCGTGGAATTTTTATAAATCAGTCCAAATATGCTCTTGAAATATTAAAGAAACATGGAATGATGTCTTGTGATACTTATAATACACCAATGGGCTATACCACAAAACTAGATGCTGACTTACATGGGACTCCAGTTGACCCTACCAAATACCGAAGTATGATTGGGTCCCTCATGTATCTCACAGCTAGTAGACCTAATATAGTATTTGCTGTCTACATGTGCTCTCGCTATCAGTCCAAACCAACTGAAAAACACCTCAGTGAGGTCAAAAGAATCCTTCGATACATAAAGGGAACCATTAACTTGGGAATCTGGTATCCGAAGGATTCTGGTTTTGAACTAATTGCTTTTTCAGATGCTGACCATGCAGGATGTTTAGACACACGCAAAAGTACATTTGGTGGATTACAGTTTCTCGGAGACAAACTTGTGTCATGGCAATCAAAGAAGCAAGACTGCACATCACTTTCGTCAACAGAATCTGAATATGTAGTGATGTCTGCTTGTTGTGCTCAAGTCATTTGGATGAGATCACAACTTAAGGATTATGGCTACCTATTCAACAGGATTCCTATCTACTGTGATTCAAAGAGTGCAATTGCCATCTCCTGCAATACTGTACATCATTGCAAATCTAAACACATCGATCTCCGATATCACTTCATCAAAGAGCATGTGGAAAAGGGTACCGTTGAACTTTATTTCGTTGGAACTGAGTACCAATTAGCGGACTTACTTACCAAATCCTTGTCACCCTCAAGGTTTGCTAGTTTAGTTCACCAAATTGGTATGCGATGTTTGACTCCAGAGGATCTGGAAAAGTTTTTAAAACACAATTGATCGTCAAACATCAAAACTATCTTTGTAATTAATTTTTCAAAAACAAAATACAAAAATATAAAACCATTCAAAAACTCAAAAAGATTTTTGGTCTTTTATCCAAAAAAAAATGCAAGTATAAACCACCTCTTTCAACACTATTTTATAAAATGTCTTCAATTATCTAAAACAAGTGTTGAGGGGGAGAAAAAGTAATGTTTTCAAAATTTCTCAAAACTATATGCACTACTATACTTGCATTTTACCAAAAATAAATACGTTTTATTTAAAGTATTGATTTAAAAAGTGTTTCGGGTTACTCTCCTTGACCAATATAATTAATTTTTCAGTTTTTGACTACGGTCTAAGGTCGAGGGGGAGTAGCACAAGTTGTTCTTATCATGTCTTGGTGTTAACTAACGAAAGTTACATGTGATTAAGTGTTTAAGCATTAAGAATTAATGTTAGTTAAGGTTAAGGGACTAATAGTGTCAATACATGAATCTTGTTTAACTTTTGGTCAAAACCTAACTTGGACCGAACATTTACTCCACCTGCAAAATTATTTACTACCCTCAACAACCTAATCTACGATCCACAATCATTTGCTTAATCCGGTTATCAAACTTCAAATCTGTAAGTGTGTATGTGCTTTGATCATGATTTCTAACAAAGGTTTTAAATTTCATAACAATCCAACGGCTCAATCAATCACAATCGTTTAATTTGTATTTGAGTTGTGCGTAATCAAGAACCCAGAATTTTATGATTGTTATGGTTGAATTTGTTAGTGGGAAATCTTCTCTAGATGATTATAAACATATCTTCACACTCTAAGTGAACCCAAAACATCAATTGATCAAGTTTATTAATTAGGGTTCATACGAAGGATTTGGGGGATCTTGATTTTAGACATTAGTGATGAAATTGATGATAGGGATTGTGTTGTTTTATGTCTTAGATCATGTTGTTAGGGTTTAATTGCATCTTAATCATGTTTAAATCATAAATCAAAGGTTTAGGGTTCGTATGACACTAGCAGATTTAATCTTGAGATTCTGTGGATGATTTGTGTTAATAATTGGACCTTATGATCCTTAGGTTGTTAGAAACACTTGCCCTATGCCTAATCTTACCCAGATTCATGTTTGATTATGTTCGTGATTGAATGTTCATATAGGTTTACGCGTATCTAAGTATTATGCATGTTTACGCGTAAAAATGGGTATTTAAGTGTGTTATTATGATTATTGATCAGTGGTTGTGTGTTACCCTTTCAGGAATCAAACAACTCTTAGTTCAAAAGGTGATTTTTCTAGAATATGGCGTCTTTACGCGTTAATTGGTCATCCTACGCGTAAGATTGAATCTTACGCGTAAGATTCGACACGTGGACAAACTCTGTCTTGAATAAGACATAGTTTACGCATAAAACGTATTTCTTACGCATAAGTTTGACCTTACGCGCAAGTCTTGAACTTACGCATAAGTCATAACCTACGCATAAGTTATACTTTACGCTTAAGGTTAATCCTTTGCACAAGTTCAATTCTTACGCCTAAGATTTATCTTACGCGTAAGATTGTCCCTACGCTTAAGATTCACCTTACGCGTAACTTATAATTTTACGCGTAGACTTTGCACTTACGCCTAAATTCAGTTCTTACACTTATGTCAAGTTACGCGTAGACTCTTCATTTTACGCGTAAACTTGTCAAAATCCAAATTTTTTCTAAGTGTTGGGAAATTTTCCAAAGTGTAACTTCTTGTAATGATAAACTTATGTTGTAACTGATTTGTTGTAAGTTTCTACCAAGTAATATAACTAAAGTTTGTCATATATCAAAAGTTTTCACACACACAAAAACCCCACTGATCAATGTATAACATGCAAATCTATAAGTGTACATCATAATTGAATGTCTTTGCTAACACAGTAAACAATTGCCATGTTTGTGTTTGTTTATGATCAATTCAGATGGCAGAACACAACGACATTCCATACGGACCAGAACCCGAACCTAAGCTTTCATGGGAAGAGACATTTCCAGATAATTACTCCAGGAAGATTGGAAAGAACAACCTCCGAATCAACTTCAACAAAATCACTTGCAACGAGTCCTCTTGCATTGTTGCAGTAGATGCTCTTCTATATCACCCAAACAAGCTGTTGTTCACCAAGTCTGCCTCAGTCTCCTGCTTCTACATCCACCAGTTTTGGCATACACTACAGCTAGATCTTGGGGAGGCTTCTTTCACCTGTATGCTTCATAATCGTCAGGTCACTGTGGACATTGACCTGCTTAGGAATGTACTTGGTTTACCTGAACTCGGCCCAGATCAAGAATATGATCAAGTACCTTCCGAAGAAGAGTTGATTAAGTGGTTACGTGATATTGGCTATGACGAATCAGAAGAAGTTATTACCAGACATTCTAGGGTCAACATTAGGTATCTTCCACAACCATGGAGAACCCTATACATTCTGATTGCCAAGTCCTTATCTGGCAGAGATTCTGGGCATGAACATCCAAAGCTCCAACACCTCAAACTCTTCTGGGCAGTGGCTAACGTGAAGAAAGTTGATTATGCCAGCATCATTTGGGAAGACCTTGTATGGCACATTCACAAGACAACCAACATTCCATTTGTCCGCTTCACAAAACTACTCATCGAAAGCTTCCTTCGTGAGTATGACGATATCCCACAGAGACTTGATGACAAGGATAAGAACACGTTCAGAAATGAAGATACTCTCAGAGTCATTAAGAGAATGGACACCAGCACTCGAAAACAAGGAATTAAATTTCCCGATTGCCTCTTGAATGACAAGGTGAAGGCTTGCTCAAATTACAAGTATTACGAACAAGCTCTTGAAGCTGAAAAAGTTGGTTTCCTGGACGAAGTTGTTCTACCTTCGTTCATGCAGAAGAAAGGAAAGAAAGGTAGCAAAACTGGGAGCTCCGGCAGTTCGACTCAGTCTAAAAAGAAGAAGGGTACTCCTAAGAGAAGACTTCCTTCCAAGAAGCCCGCATCTATTTCCGAACCTGGGTGGTTTCCCTCACCACAATCTTCTCCAAAGCCGTCTGACTCTGATCGAACTGAATCCGACGAAGGTCCTCAGTATAGTGAAGCATTTGCTAATATTGAGAAAGATGAGAATCTTGAAGACATCGATTGGGATAAAGACATTGATGAATTTGCTGACAATGCCGTATATCCAGCTTATCTCACTCAAAGACCGTTCACTAAAGAACAGTCACTCTTGGAAGAAGAAAGGATCAGGAGAGAGAAGCTGAAGGAACCCGTGACTGCTGAACAAGAGTCTGTAGGCCTTTCAGCTGAAGAAGAAAATGAAAGGGCTCTAAATATGGGTCTCCTCCACAGCCGAATTGATGCATTCAATGCTGATTTGCCTCCACCTCCAGTATTCTCTCAGACCACCGAAGCTGGCGGATTAAGCAGCATTCCTGAGCCTACCACAGGGATCACCACAGACTTAATTGCTTATGACAATCCCTCAGTATCTCCCACCGACATTGAAATGACTATGGGAGAGGAAGAAGAGGAAGATCCCATGGATACTGATGCTCCAAGGTTAATGACTGTAGAAGAAATGGAGCTCGGAGAAAGAGCTCAGGAAGAGGAGTTAAAGAGAAAACAGGAAGCTGAAGAGGCTAGGCTTGAAGAGCTTGCCCAAGCTAAACTGGAAGAAACTATCCGAATGGAAGAGAGCAGGAAAACAGAAGAGGCAGCCAAGCTGGCTGAAGAAAAGTTAAATAAGGATGAAGAAGCCAAGCTTGCTGAAGAACTTACGCTTAAAGCCGAAGCCGATAAACTGGCTGAAGAACAAAGGGTGAAAGAAGAAGCAGCCAAAGAATAGAAAGTTGAACAACCCGAACCAAAGAAAGGAGATGACAAAGACCCTACCACCATCATTGAATCCTCACAGTCATCACCTCCTGCATCTGAATCAACACATGACAAATCAATCAAGAAACCGAGCTCCAAAGCCTCTGCTGCATCAAAGTTACTCAAGTCAGCTTTCAAGAGAGTACATGAAAAGAAGAGAAGCAGACTGGAAGATCAGGTTGCAACACTTGCAACCCAAGTTGCGGAATTGACGAAGCTGAACTCGAACGTCCAAGAGCTACAAGATAAAGTTGATACTTTCTTAGCTAAAGACGTACAAGAGAACTTGGAAGCCGCACTAGCAGCTCAAGCACAAGAATACATGGCACAACACTTAGTTGCTGAGTTGAAAGATCTGCTGGCACCAATGAGAGATGAACTCACCAAGTTCGCAGAGCAAGCGGTCAAGAAAGTAATCCGATCGACAACCTTTACTCTTCGAGCCGATAAGTCAACTGCTCCTCTACCAGGACTATCTCTGGATGATTTGGAAGCTCAACTCTTAGAAAAGCTGGCAAACAAGTTCACCTTGACTCCTGAAGAAGCCAAAGTCCTAGAAGCACTGAAAGACAAGATGAACAAAGAGACTTGCAGCACAGAGGCCGATAAGCTGAAGCGTCAAAGAGATGATGAAGACAGGGATCCGAATTCTCAGGCAAAGAAACAGAAACAAGCTGAAGGACCCTCATCTCAGTATAAAACACCGGTAATCCCTCCAACAACAACAACTTCCTCACAACAACCGAAGGCATCAGGTTCTGCTCCCAAAGCACATGACCACTTTGAATACACCGGTGGTGACGACATTCCTCAGCCCGATGAAGTTCCAGAACCGTCCCCTAAGAAGAAGAAGAAAGATAAGAAAGGAAAGCATCATCAACCCAAACCAGACACCTCATCTAAAGGCACCGAACCAAAGAAACCTAAAACCGTCCTTAACTGGCTAGATCATGACAATAGTGCCGAATACTCCTGGTTTGAGAAGATGATCAATTCGCAACCACCACTTGAAGACAATCATGAACCTCAAGATGGTCGAACGGTGGAATATGCTCAACTGATTCAGCAAAAGTTTAAGATGAAAAAGATGAATAAGAAAGAGCTGCGAAGAATCAAAAATGATGCTTTCAATCTTCTGAAAGATAGGTCTGCTAACTCAATCGAGCTTGAATACCATCTGGAAAATATTGCTCGAGCTATGTCAAGCAATATTGACTGGATCAATCCTGAATCATATGTCGATCCGGTCACAAAGAAAACCGCACCTTACATTACTGACTGGTCCAAACCACTACCGATGATTGGGAAGCCTAAGGAACCAAAGATCCCGTACAAGTTCTTCTACAACACAGACTTGGAATTTCTGAAACTTGGCAGCAAGATTGAGAAGAAGTACGTTACCTCACTCGCCATTCTCCCTGCAGCTCGATATCTCAACAATGCCATCGAAGAAGAAGCTTCAGCATTATTCGTTGACAAAATTGTTGAATATGACCGGAATGCACTTTACGGTATTCATCATTGGCCAGACAACCGGGCACAATACTATCGAAGCAACAGACTTAACCAGACGATGGGCGATGTGACCAGTGATTTGAAGATAGTCTCGATTCAATTCATTTCGACTGTCACTCACTTTGGGTACCCCTTCCTCAGCATAATCACACTGAAAAGACTTGATGAAAAGGAGTACGATATTTCTGAGTCAGACTTTCCACGACTACTTCTTAATGACATCGAAGACATGTACCTACTCAAAGTTCAAGGAAAACTCTGTGGCTTGCCTAAAGAGATGCAGCTTGCCTTTATCCAAGCTCTCCTAATCTTCATCAGGCAGATAGTCATCAGAGAAAGAGTCGAAGATCTTCAATTAGGAGTGGAAAGTTATCAGAAGAAGCTTAATCTCACCAAACCAAACCTCTTTGACATCCCCAACCTTCAACATCTACCTCAATACTCCTTGATCAGACATCCATTTGGGTTCACCTACCGCAGTATTAACGGTCGCAACTGCTTTATGGGATATGAAGAAATTCATAAGTTCTGTGATGAAACCCTAAAGTTCGTCAGAGATGGAATCAAAGGCAGAATCAATGACATCGAACTGGGGAAATCCAAAAGGTGGAACACCACTGAAGCCAGGGATGCTCGCAGATTCATCTTAAGGATTGAGAGCAGATTGAAGCGCAGGGATCAGTTTCGGAGATTGGAAAGCTACGTTGGAGGCAGATCTAAATTTCCGGTGTTGACATTTCAGAGGCCTGAATGGTAGAAAATTGTAAGAATTTGATTTGATTTGTCAATATTATACTTCATAATGGCTTGTGCACGTATTTCAGTGCACAACCCGAACTTGTAAAGAAAGGACCCTGAGGTACGCATCAGTGCCTCAATCCTAATATAAGGAGCGAAGGTAGGGATGGAAACGGGGCGGGTTTGGGGCGGGGCGGCCATCCCCATCCCCAAACCCGATTACCAAAGTTCTCCCCAAACCCGCCCCGATCCCCATCGGGGATCTAATCGGGGCGCCCCGTTAGGCGTGATGGTCCCCCAAACCCGCCCCGTATTAATCGGGGATCTTATCAGGGCATCATCTTTGGGTGTAATTCTCGACCAAAGCCGCACCATTTTACATTTATGGTTATTTTTATACCGTTAGCAATAACGAACCTATTAATAATCAATTAGAAACAAGCCTTATTAAATTTTCAATGAAAATATTATACATAAATAATGATAAATTATACAACAAAAAAAATTAAAACTTAAAATATGACACTAAACGATTTTCTATAATCACAATTACGCATTCTTATAAATCTAAAAAAACTAACAATATTAGAGTAATATTTTTTATTACGTTAATACTAACAAAATACTAAATATGTAGATATATTTGTATATATGTATATGTTAATCGGGTGGGGCGGGGCGGGGCGAGGATTCCCCACTCCCCGCCCCAAACCCGATTAAAATCCCCGTTTAATCCCCAAACCCGCCCCGTAACCCAATTAGCATGCCCCGCCCCGCCCCAATTATGTCGGGTTTCGAGTTTCCCCGTCGGGTTCGGGTTTTTTTGCCATCCCTAAGTGAAGGCTTCTTACTTTTGAGTAGAATTAATCAAACATTTATAATTTTTCATAATTCTGCTCAAAAGGACAAGTATTTCACCTCAATAAGACCTAATCACTTGTTGAGGGAGAGCACTTGTCAAAACAAAATACTTTGCTCAAAATCAAAAGTTCTAGGTGAATCTCCCCATAAGACTCAAAAGGCATATTTTAATCTAAAAAGATTGTCAAAAACATCATTTTATATGCTATTTTTGAGGGGGAGAAAATGAAAAAGTGATTAAAATATACGAAGTCAATGCTTAAAAGTTGTATCATGTGCGAGCTAGACTCAGAATGGACCCAGGAATTGACGAGACAATAAATGTTAGTAATATCGAAAAGACTTATCCTCGACGGGTTATAACATCAAGTTAGTTATTAGAGCTAGTTGTCACCTAAAAGTTGATAATGGAACTCTTTAACTAACCACGTAAGCGTGTCTCGAAAAGGATAAGTCTTAGTAGAAATGTACCGTCTCGAGAAACTTTCTGTGGACTTGACCAGGCCGGGTAATAACTTCAGGCTAGTTTAACTAGTGATGTAAGCGTGTCTCGAATCGGTCTGGTTCACGAAAAGTGGATCAATTCAAAAGTGCTTGCTCCTCCCACATGTGCAAATTTAATTAAACACATATGAGCACATGTGCAGGGGGAGCCCTTCAAAGGTGTACACAAAACTCTCAAAGTGTTAACCAAAATTATTTGATTATCACAAACACTTTGAGAGATTTTCAATCAAAGGTTTCTTGGCTACTGTCGGAGTTATAAGGTGATTAAGATAGGAATATCCGTCCTATGATCCGCCAGAGCCGGAGGGATTGATGAGGCGAAAAATGATCCGTTTTTAGGGGGTCATTTAAGCCCGAATCCGACTTTATTTGATCAAATATTGCCCTAAATCGTTCCTTTTGTGATTTTAGGTGTTTGGAGAGTGAATTCTGGAAAAGAGGCTATTTTGGACGTTTTTGGAGCATAAAGTGAAGAAAACGACAAAGTACCAAAAATCCAAGCTGGAAATACAAGGTGACGGCGTCAAGGGTTTACTCTTGACGGCGTCAGACAAGATGAATATTTTACCGTAGCTGGTGACGGCGTCAGATGGAGAGATGACGGCGTCAAAATGGCCAAGATTAATTTACCGTAGGTGGTGACGGCGTCACCAAGGCCGTCACAAGTGGATCTAGGGCGTCCGAGGAAGTGTATGGCGGCTAGTTGATGGCGTCAGATTTTACTCTTGACGCCGTCAGGACGATTTTCCTATATATAGTTTTCTAGTTTTTTCATTAAAAAAGGAGAGAAGTTTTGGTGAAACCCAAAAGACGATTTTGGTGCCTCTTTTACAGGTTTTTCAAGGGTTCCAAACCCTTGAGACCTTGCATTGTAATTGAGATAAGTATACTCTTAATTCAATCAATATGTCTATGTGTTGGTTGTTTATCTTTTGCTCTTATCTTAATTCTACTATGCTAGGCTAGATTTCCTTTGTGTTTGCTTAGATCTAATGAAACCTAGATGTTGATTATGTGTTGATTACTTGTCTATTCTTGTTCTTGGATGAATGATATTATATGTTAGGCTTAAGAAAACTGGCAGATCTCCAAATGGTAACATGCTTGAACGTCTTAAGAAACATGAACCGAGGCGTACTAGGTCTTTATTGGTTGTATTTAATGCATGAGCCACTGTTTACAATCCCTATAGTTGTGCTGGGTCATGGTGTAGGAGGAGATAAGAGCTCATAGAGTTGGGGAGTTATGTATGCCACCCCACGAATGGTATTAAGGAATACAATCCGTCATCCATACAAGTGTAACAAGTAATTGACATGTAAAAGATATCTAGGGAGTAATGAAGTCTAAGTAAACACAACTTCTCCAAATACTGCTCACAACCTTAGTTTAATATTAGCTTAATTTCATTTTCATTAGTTTAATTAGTTATAAAGTAGTTTTTGGGTTAGTTGAATAACAACTAATTCCGCCCACTCTTCCAAAACCCGAGATTTTACTTGCTTTCACAAAATATAAAAACACAAAAATAATCATCTTTCATCTCTAGAACTTTTAATTAGGTTTTCTAATCCTAGCGACACTATTCCTAAGCTGAACGATCAATCCCCCGGTACTTGTCACTATACTATACTACAACGATCAGGTACACTGCCTGGTGGGGGTTGTAAGCCTCGCGAGATCCCTCGAGAGGTAAAGCAAGGTGCGATTCCCACGCATCAAGTTTTTGGCGCCGCAGCCCGGGGAATAGTTATTGTCTAGGTTAGGATTTCTTTTTATTAGGTCTACTTGCTAGATTCCTTTCTAGTAAGATTTTTATTTTTATTTTTAGGTCTTCTTTAGTCTATCTTAATTCTTCGTGCCTTTGTTCGTAACTCTTCACCCTCCACCATCATGGCAACCAACGAATTCTCTAACCTTAGGATCACTAGGAGTCGTAGCACCACTAAAGACCTCATCTTGCCTTATGCAGAACCCGAAAGGGAGATGTGTAGGCTAAGATGAACTCACTCAACACCTGAACCATCCAGCATTGCTATCGACTTTGATGCGCCTCTCTCTGAAGAAAATTCAGAAAATCACGTCACAACCCCAAGCTCCCACAATGAGACGAATACTCCTATAACACCTCCTCCTAAGCGTCTCAAGGATTACTCTTCCCCAACTCCTCGTGGGTTTTCCAATGCCATTGTCTATCCAAACGAACATACCAACGAGGTCTTGCATGCAAATGATATTTGGCTTGTCAAAAATGTGTGTAAGTTTCACGGACTTGATGAGGAAAATCCAATCCAACACATCAAGGACTTCCTAAAAATAGTGGACACTATCGATACGGGTGGGGCTACTAGAAACACATCCCGACTGCGATTCTTCCCTTTCACCTTATACGAAAAAGCCCAAGAATGGTATAACAAACTCCCTTCCGAATCTATTTTCACATGGGAACAACTCATATCCAAGTTCTATGAGAAGTTCTTCCCACCTGGAAAAACCTCAACATTTAGGGATAGGATCCTTCGTTTCCGAAAGGAGAAGGATGAACCCTTCCATAAAGCGTGGACTAGATTCAAAGATTTAATAAGACAAGTTCCACACCATGGTATTGAACTTTGGCTCTTGGTCCAAATCTTTTACGAAAATATCTCCTCTAATGACCGAAATGGAATCAACCAATCTAGGAAAGGAAGATTGGCCAATCTTAGTGCCGAGGAAGGGTGGGACAGAATTGAAGAATATGCCCAAGACCAGGATGACACTTGGGATGAACCTGAGTCGACTATCGGCATTTCTGAAACCATCTCGGATCGATTAAGCAAAGTTCACAAAAGAATGGGTTGCCTAGCTGGGTCGCAACCACCTAAAATGCTGTCGAATCCTTACTTGATCTGCGATTACTGTGGAGGTCCACATGAGGTGGAGGAATGCGGAGGAGCAGCCACAACTGAGCATGCATGCTTGTCAGGAGGAGACATTTATGCGGACCCCTCCCTTTTACCTTTCTACCAAAATGATGATTATACCCTTTGGGGAAATCTGGTGAGAAAAAGGGAAGGGGAAGGAGGCCCTGAATTCAAGATCAGGAGCAATTTCGAAGATGACCTTGGTCACTTCACTCAAGAAAAAGACTTGCAAATGAAAGGGCTTAATGTGCTTTTCGACGAACATCAGAAGGGTGTCGGGGAATTTTTCAACAAGCTTAACTCAGCCCTAGATAAACCACCGTCAGAAGGAAGAAAAGACCCCATGCTCGCGATAACCACACGGGCCGGAACGACAACCAAGGACCCTCCTTACCCAAACTCATCCCCCGTCACACTCAATTCAGACAAACCTGGGGAGGAGGAACAGGATGTCGGCATTGGCACCCCGGACCAACCACCCGTGACAACCCCCTCCCCATCAGCCCTTCCTAACCCACCTGTGAGGATACCATACCCATCCCGACTAAGGAACCAGAAAACTGAGAATGATAACAAGAGGTTCTTGTCATACCTAAAAGACTCAGTTGTCACCATACCTCTCCTGGATGCTTGCTATCACATGCCGAAGTATAGCACATACTTCAAAAAGCTGCTCGCTAACAGGAAGAAGCTCGAGGGTCTTGTAACCCTGGGGGAAGAATGCTCAGTGGTGACCCATCGAGGGCTACCAAAGAAGGTAGACGATCCAGGCAGCTTCACCCTGCCATGCTCTATAGGACCTCTATCAATCAAGAAGGCTCTTGCTGATTTGGGAGCAAGTATCAATCTCATGCCTCTCTCTATGTTCCGTAAACTAGGATATTCCGGATTGAAGCCTACCCGTATGAACATCCAACTAGCCGATAGATCAGTCAAATACCCCGAGGGGATATGTGAGAACGTGCTAGTCAAGGTTGGGAAATTCAAATTCCCGGTCGACTTCGTAATCCTGGATATGGAGGAGGACGACGTGGTACCTATCATTTTAGGTAGACCATTTCTTGCTACCGCTCGTGCAGTCATCGATGTCTACGATGGCAAATTGACCTTGCGAGTAGGAGACGATAGCACAACCTTCGACATTAAGGATTCTATGGACCTCTCCCTCGAGGCATCCAACCGGCTCTACTTTATTGGGGAAGTAGATGAGCTTACAGATGTCATTGATGATTGCATCGATGAACAAATCGATGAAGGCTGGCTATGGGACGAGAGTTTTCTGCCTTTGCTAGAGGTGGAAAAGACAGAGGAGGTTAATGCAGTCTCCTTCTATCCCAGGCAAGAAGCAACGGAGCATCTCGAGCTCCGAAAGCCCGAGAACAAGCTCAAACCTTCTATTATCGAGCCCCCTGACGTTGATCTTAAAGAGCTCCCTAATCATTTGGAATATGCCTTTCTTCAGGGAGAGAACCAACTCCCGGTAATCATAAACTCTTCCTTGGAAAAGGAACAAAAAGTTAAACTCTTAGATATCCTGAAGAAATACAAGGGGGTACTCGCATGGAGTGTAGCCGACATTAAGGGGATTGACTCAACTTTTTGCACACATAAGATTCTTATGGAGGAAGATTATAAACCTACTGTGCAACCCCAGAGGCGAGTAAACCCTAACATTAAGGAAGTAGTGAAGAAAGAAGTGATCAAACTCTTGGATGCAGGACTGATTTACCCAATCTCGGATAGCCCATGGGTCAGTCCTGTGCAGGTTGTACCTAAAAAGGGTGGAATGACTGTAGTAAAAAATGACAAGGGTGAGATGGTACCCCAGAGGACTGTCACTGGATGGCGGGTATGCATTGACTACCGGAAGCTCAACGATGCCACGAGGAAAGATCACTTTCCCTTACCATTCAATGATCAGATGTTAGAAAGATTATCTGGACACGAGTACTATTGCTTCTTGGATGGATTCTCAGGATATTTTCAAATCCCCATAGCACCTGAGGACCAAGAAAAGACCACGTTCACTTGCCCTTATGGAACGTTTGCTTACAAAAGGATGCCTTTTGGGCTATGTAATGCCCCCGCCACTTTCCAACGCTGCATGACCACAATCTTTCACGAACTCATGGAAGACAGCATGGAGGTATTCATGGATGACTTTTCAGTCTTCGGAAACTCCTTCGACCGTTGTCTTGCTAATTTAGAAAAGATGCTTAAACGTTGTGAGGAAACCAACTTGGTGTTGAACTGGGAGAAGTGTCATTTCATGGTAAAGGAAGGGATTGTCTTAGGGCACAAGATTTCAGGGAACGGGATAGAGGTGGACCAAGCTAAGGTTGAAGCTATATCTAAGTTGCCATACCCCACGACCGTCAAGGCAATACGCAGCTTTTTGGGGCACGCCGGATTTTATCGGAGATTCATCAAGGACTTCTCCAAAATTGCCCGACCAATGACTCAATTGCTTGTGAAGGATGCTCCATTCGATTTTTCCAAAGAATGCAAAGATGCTTTCGACCTCCTAAAAAGGGAACTCACTCAAGCTCCAATCATGATCACACCCAACTGGGAGTTACCATTTGAAATAATGTGTGACGCCAGCGACTTCGCTGTCGGGGCTGTATTAGGTCAGCGACATGACAAGCTTTTCCAACCTATTTATTACGCTAGCAAAACCATGAATCCCGCCCAAGAGAACTACTCCACCACCGAAAAAGAATTATTAGCCGTAGTGTTTGCATTCGACAAATTCCGACAATATCTTGTCCTTTCAAAGACAGTCGTCTTCACTGACCACTCAGCTCTTAGATATCTGTTTGCGAAGCAGGACGCCAAGCCACGACTGATTCGGTGGATCTTGTTGCTGCAAGAATTTGATGTTGAGATTCGCGATAAGAGGGGGGCAGAGAATCTAGCCGCTGATCATCTATCTCGTCTTGAAAACCCCCTGGATGAACACGATAGAAGTGAGATTAAAGATTCGTTTCCTGACGAACAACTAATGTCTATCCTTGATTCGGAACCATGGTACGCCGACTTTGCCAATTACTTCGCAAGTAGATGTAGGCTCGTTCCTGAACACCTGACTAAATACGAGAGGAAGAGGTTCTTTTCCCAGCTAAAATACTACTTCTGGGATGAACCATTTTTATTCCGAAGGTGTCCTGACCACATTGTAAGGCGTTGTGTTTCGGAGAATGAGGCAGTAAAAATCATGAGGGAATGTCACTCCGGTCCCTCTGGAGGGCATCATGGGATAAATGTTACTGCCCAAAAGATTCTCGATGCAGGATTCTATTGGCCCACAATTTTCCGTGATGTAAAAGATATGGTACAAGCATGTGATGCATGTCAACGGGCTGGAAATATATCACGTAGGGATGAGGCACCTCAGAACTTTATACAAGTTTGTGAGGTATTCGATGTTTGGGGAATTGACTTTATGGGACCCTTTCCGTCCTCAGGGGGAAACGAGTACATCTTAGTCGCCATTGACTATGTTTCGAAATGGGTTGAAGCACAAGCCCTTAGGACTAATGATGCTAGAGTTGTCATTCATTTCCTGAAAAAGCTTTTCGCAAGATTCGGGATTCCCAAAGCTCTCATCAGCGATAGGGGGACACATTTTTGCAACGCACAAATGGAAAAGGTAATGAAGAGGTATGGAGTACCCCACCGATTCTCCACCGCCTATCATCCACAAACCAATGGCCAAGTCGAAAACACCAATAGAGCTATTAAAAGAATACTTGAAAAAACGGTTAGTCAAAACAGAAAAGACTGGTCATTCAAACTCGACGAAGCCTTATGGGCATTCCGAACTGCCTACAAAACACCTATTGGAACGACCCCGTTTCGCATGGTGTATGGTAAGGCATGTCATTTACCGGTAGAATTAGAACACAAGGCTTATTGGGCACTTAAGGCATGCAACTTAGATTACACAACTGCAGGGAATAATAGGTTTTTGCAATTACACGAGCTTGATGAGCTTAGATTAGAAGCCTACGAATCATCCATCATATATAAAGAGAGAGCTAAAAGATGGCATGATCTAAGAATTAAGAAACCCAAAGAATTTTCAGATGGAGACAAGGTCCTATTATACAATTCTCGGTTGAGATTATTTCCGGGAAAACTTAAGTCTAGATGGTACGGGCCGTTCACGGTGAAGAATTCCTCTAAATTTGGAGCAGTAGTGCTAGTTGATGATGAGGGTAGGGAATTCACGGTTAACATACAATGTGTAAAACATTACCAGGAAAATAACAATGAAATGATTAATGAGGAGGATGTGATGTTTGATGATGAAATCACGTAGTAACCCACGACTTTGAGTCTAGCTACAAGACTCGTAAATAAAGAAAAGCGCTTCTTGGGAGGCAACCCACGTTTTGTGTGATTTTAATTGTTTGATTGTTATTTGCTTCCGTATGCATGCTTTATTTTTATTGTTGGTTGATCATGTTTCTCAATTAAAATGTGAAATACTTTATTATGTTGTTTGGCCTAGTCCTAACTTCAACCTAAAGGTATTTTTTGCAAAAGATAAGTGTAAGGGGAAACCCCAAATATGTTTTTAAGAAACAAACCGATCATGATTCTCCACAATATTTAATGAACATGTATATTCGTATTTGTTAGAGTCAAATGCTTGTATCGAGTCATAATGAAGTTTTGCAGGATTTTCCAGGAAGTAGGACAAGGTTTTTCCAGAAATTTTCCGGAAACTTAACATAAAGATTTCTGCAGGTACATTCTGACGGCGTCAGGAAATTGCTCTTGACGGCGTCAGGAGTCAAAAAATCTGGAAATTTTACCGGTTTTGTTTTTCTAACGGAGTCTTATGGTTTTTGTGAATTATTAAGTTTTATAATCTCCAGGAAATCTGCAAACTTCATTCCACAAGCATTATATCTTACTTTGTTTTCTAGGATTTAGTAACTTATATAGGATGCCGCCGATTTTACGCGAGGTTGCCTTGTCTACTTTTGTCAGGATTTACAGGTTATTTAAGACAAGAAGATGATTTATATTCTGGAAGGGAAGCTTTGATGGTTCATTTTCTTGGAGGAAGATTTAACCTGGCCAACCTAAAATCCATACCGAGCGAATCAGGGGAGTATTTGATTTCATTCTCTTTACTTCTTAACTTTTACATTCTTTACTTGAACATTGGGGACAATGTTCATCCTAAGTGTAAGGGGAGGGTAAAAAGATGATACCTTACATATGCACTTTCGCTTGAGTTTGTTTTGTTTGATAGTAGATGAGTAATAAAACTATGAGAAATACTTGTTAGTGTAATTTTAGCGCCAAATTTAAAATTTTTTACAACATTTAGGAGTGAAACTTTAGCCATAGCAAGCGTCTCATGGATAGGAGGTTGTATAACTAACACATAACCGTATATTCAGAAAAATTTTCCACCCAAAAATGTGAGGTTCGCCTTTAGATTTGATAGGAAAAGCATTTATTATTGGTGCTTATGAGTGTACCGGTAGCATTTAGATTCTAGAACTTGCGTTAGTGATGCATCCCGAGACCGCTAGTGAGACTACATTCGTGTGGTAGGATTTACTACATGATAAGAGGCATTAGGATCACCCTTGTGTTAAACCCGTATTATAATTACTTGACCATTTAAGTCATATTACTTGGCTAGTTAAGTCAACTAATTTTTCCCACACCCTTTGTGTTGTACTCATTTTTAGTACACGATACCCCTAGTACACCCCTCCGAGCCTATCTTTTCGTTTCTAACTTTAAGCATCTTACTTAAAGGAAGAATTTGTTACACCCCACTTAAATGTACACCCAAATCGCCTTAGCCTTCCGTGTATGCGCTCATTTTTAGTGCATTATTGTTATTTGTTAAACCCTAAGTTAACTTTCTAATTGATTACATGGTTGCTAAGTCGAGTCATATCCTTGTACATATTGTTTTGGGACGATTGGGACTCATGGGTAAGTACTTATTTTATGGAGTAATGGGGAAGAACATCATATTATTACCCCCAGATGTACGTTAATCTTAAAAGTGCTCCAAGTGTTTTGATTTTCTTAATTCGAGTCATTAGAATAGTTAATGTAAAGTATTTAAAGATTCAAGTGTAAGGGGATTGCTTATACCCCTATGATGTATTATTTTGGATGGTAGGGTAAGAGTGTATGTTAAAAAAAAAAAAAAAAAAAAAAAAAAAAAAAAAGAAAAAAAAATCGAAAAAATTAAGAAAAAGAAAAAAAATTAGAAAAGAAAAGAAAAAGAGAAAAACATACGGACTACCATCCCGTTTTCATTCTATGTTCATTTTATGTTTTTGTTATTTTTCATTTATTAGCTTAAGTCGAGTCTAGTCTTGGCTTAGCAACGCCATCTTGTACATGTAATTTACTAAGATTGTTAACTCGCCACCAGTAAAATTCCCTTTATCCAACAAAACCGTGTAATTCATATCCCTACACCTAACGTTATAACCCTTTTAAAAGACCTCTTTGATAGTTTATCCTAGGTGCTTACGCCATGTGGTGGAGGTTTGATCCTTTCCCAAGCCTATGGTAATCTATTTTGCTATGACAGGTAGTGAGAGATATCTTCCATTTCCATAATGTTATATTACTTTATTACACCCGAGAGATGTGAGTATCTAAACACTATTTGTGAGGTGCTTGTGTATGACCTCCGTGCTTGTCTATTGGTCTTTAGTGGAACGATTATTTGTTGTAATTACTTTTATATTAGTGTTAAATGACCCCTAACTTGTCTTTTGAGTAGAATAAAAGCTCATTTGCTTGAGGACAAGCAAATCTCAAGTGTAAGGGTATATGATGAGGCGAAAAATGATCCGTTTTTAGGGGGTCATTTAAGCCCGAATCCGACTTTATTTGATCAAATATTGCCCTAAATCGTTCCTTTTGTGATTTTAGGTGTTTGGAGAGTGAATTCTGGAAAAGAGGCTATTTTGGACGTTTTTGGAGCATAAAGTGAAGAAAACGACAAAGTACCAAAAATCAAAGCTGGAAATACAAGGTGACGGCGTCAAGGGTTTACTCTTGACGGCGTCAGACAAGATGAATATTTTACCGTAGCTAGTGACGGCGTCAGATGGAGAGATGACGGCGTCAAAATGGCCAAGATTAATTTACCGTAGGTGGTGACGGCGTCACCAAGGCCGTCACAAGTGGATCTAGGGCGTCCGAGGAAGTGTATGGCGGCTAGTTGACGGCGTCAGATTTTACTCTTGACGCCGTCAGGACGATTTTCCTATATATAGTTTTCTAGTTTTTTCATTAAAAAAGGAGAGAAGTTTTGGTGAAACCCAAAAGACGATTTTGGTGCCTCTTTTACAGGTTTTTCAAGGGTTCCAAACCCTTGAGACCTTGCATTGTAATTGAGATAAGTATACTCTTGATTCAATCAATATGTCTATGTGTTGGTTGTTTATCTTTTGCTCTTATATTAATTCTACTATGCTAGGCTAGATTTCCTTTGTGTTTGCTTAGATCTAATGAAACCTAGATGTTGATTATGTGTTGATTACTTGTCTATTCTTGTTCTTGGATGAATGATATTATATGTTAGGCTTAAGAAAACTGGCAGATCTCCAAATGGTAACATGCTTGAACGTCTTAAGAAACATGAACCGAGGCGTACTAGGTCTTTATTGGTTGTATTTAATGCATGAGCCACTGTTTACAATCCCTATAGTTGTGTTGGGTCATGGTGTAGGAGGAGATAAGAGCTCATAGAGTTGGGGAGTTATGTATGCCACCCCACGAATGGTATTAAGGAATACAATCCGTCATCCATACAAGTGTAACAAGTAATTGACATGTAAAAGATATCTAGGGAGTAATGAAGTCTAAGTAAACACAACTTCTCCAAATACTGCTCACAACCTTAGTTTAATATTAGCTTAATTTCATTTTCATTAGTTTAATTAGTTATAAAGTAGTTTTTGGGTTAGTTGAATAACAACTAATTCCGCCCACTCTTCCAAAACCCGAGATTTTACTTGCTTTCACAAAATATAAAAACACAAAAATAATCATCTTTCATCTCTAGAACTTTTAATTAGGTTTTCTAATCCTAGCGACACTATTCCTAAGCTGAACGATCAATCCCCCGGTACTTGTCACTATACTATACTACAACGATCAGGTACACTGCCTGGTGGGGGTTGTAAGCCTCGCGAGATCCCTCGAGAGGTAAAGCAAGGTGCGATTCCCACGCATCAGGGATCTACCCAAGGACATCTCCCATAGTTAGTATTAGAAGTCCTTAGGTATGATACGAAAAAAGGAGAAAAGAATGAAAGGGAAAGAAGGAGTTGAAGAATTAAAAAGAAACGTAAAGAAAAGGGTGAAAAGAAATAGCCCTCCATATGTTCAACCTTAGGGCAGACACCGGGTTCAATACGTATGCTACTGGTTGTTGCTAAAGACAACACCGGTATTTAAGATTAAAGTCGTCATGGACCCAGTGACGCAATGCACTAAACCTTCTTAACCACTCAAGTTCTCTTAAAAGGACTTGTTTCATTCTCACGGGGAACCAGTGTAATCTATCGACCTATCTCTTAGAGACGGACGATATTGAAGCAGGAGACCCCTCCCTAGTCTCCGCATAGGAAATCTAGGAGTGCACTTATAGAGTCTAGAGCCTTGAGATACATCAAAGATCTCTTAGGAACACTTAGTATTCCTACAACTGGTGTTCTACATCAATGGGCATCAGTTGTAAACTATCGAGTCCTTCGCAGATCTTAGCAATCTGCCGAGAACGTTTATGAGAGGATTACATATGTATTTCTCAATGATTGAACGGAAACTCCTGCCAGGGTCAACATCAAACAACCCTGACAGCAGGTCACTTCGGTAACCCCACAAGGGTAACGCTTAGTGTTTGCGGTGGTTCCATTACGATCTACAGTCGTGGAGTGATCCCCAGCGACTCACCCAGTCATTGAGCTACTTAGTAGGTCTCGTAAGCTCCTTCGGGAGTATCTGATATGGGAACGGCCTGGATAAGGATTAGAGGGAGTCTTCACACTATGCTGCTGATGAACTCTATATTCTTATCTATAAGTACCGGTTGTTTTAATGCTAACTGTTTACTCGCAGGTACCTCACTTCCATGATGGTAGATTCCAGCATGCTCATACATACATCTTAAAGCAAATGATAGCTCCCCCAAAGATCTTAAGCAACACAAAGTCCAAAGAAAGATTCTTCGCCTAAAAGAAGAATTTACAAAGTATAAAGACAAAGATCTTAATGTATGAAAAGGAACTTCTTGTACGTGAAAGTCTGAAGTCCAAAGATGTATGAGTATGTTGGAATGGCAGTCAACCACCACAGACGCAGGAGTGACGAATGGCAGGCTACTTCGTGATACAATCACTACATCATCACCAAAGAACAAAGAAAAAGGGCAAAGTACATTCATTATCATTCAACCATTTTGAAGACGTCTAGAGTTTCACATGTCACAAGTCAACGACAAAGATGAAGACGTCAAGCAACCGTGATGACCGACCCTTAGGGGGAGATTGTTGGGATCATACTTTTATATTTAGTCAAGTCTCGGTCATTGCCTTTTGCAATAGGTTGCTTTAGTATTTATTTCATTAAGTTTAAAGTTACAAGGCTTATGTGCTAAAGCCCTATGGGCTTGAAAGCCCACGAATTAAGAGATAAGGGAGGAAGGGAGTGTTGCCCTAACTCCTTCCTTATAAATAGTAAGCTTATGTAAACATTCATATTGTTGGTTATTTGATTATCTTAAGGAAACTCTTGTTCTTTCACTTTTCATATTGTCTCATAATCAACCACCTCTCATTCTCATCTTACTTCTTTCAAAATCATACTTGTGTTTACTAAATGGTGACCTAACAGTTCTTACGCATAAGTCTTGATCTTATGCATAAGTCTTGAACTTACGCATAAGTCAAAACCTACGCATAAGTTATATCTTACGCATAAGGTTAATCCTTTGCATAAGCTCATATCTTACGTCTAAGATTTTATCCTACGCGTAAGATTGAGCCTACGCATAAGATTTACCTTACGCGTAACATATAAGGTTATGCGTAACTTTTTGCTCTTACGCCTAAATTCATTTCTTACGCTTAAGTCATATTATGCGTAGGATTTTCAAGTTACGCGTAACATTGTCTAAAGTCATGAAATTTTCTAAGTGTTGTTATGTGTAATCTCTTGTATTGATAAACTCATGTTGTAACTAGATTGTTATAAGTTTCTACCATGTGTTAAATTCTAAAAACACAAGTTTGTCATATAACAAAAGTTTTCACACACAAACACCCACTGATTAATTAAAATATGTGCACAATCATGTAATTGAATGTCTGAGCTAACAAAGTAAATTATTGCCATGTTTTTTGTTTGTTTATGATCAATTCAGATGGCCGAACACAATGAAATTCCTTATGGACCAGAACCTGAACCAAAACTCTCATGGGAAGAAACCTTTCCCGATGATTACTCCAGGAAGATAGGCAAGAACAACTTACAAATCAACTTCAACAAAATCACATGCAATGAGTCTTCATGCATTATAGCAGTGGATGCTCTTCTATATCACCCCAACAAGCTCTTGTTCACTAAGTCAGCATCAGTGGCCTGCTTCTACATACACCAATTTTGGCACACACTTCAGCTAGACCTTGGGGAAGCTTCCTTCACTTGCAAGCTTCATAACAGACAGGTTACTGTGGACATAGATACACTTAGGAATGTTCTTGGGTTACCTGAACTTGGCCCAGATGAAGAATATGATCAAGTACCTACCGAGGAAGAGCTGATAGAGTGGTTACGGGATATTGGCTATGACGAATCAGAAGAAGTTGTGACAAGACATTCTAGGGTCAACATCAGATTTCTTCCACAACCATGGAGAACCCTATACATTCTGATTGCCAAGTCCTTATCTGGCAGAGACACTGGCCATGAACACCCCAAGCTCCAACACCTCAAACTCTTCTGGGCCGTGGCAAACGTCAAGAAAGTAGATTATGCCAGCATTATCTGGGAAGACCTTGTGTGGCACATTCAACACAAGACCAGCAACATTCCATTTGTTCGTTTCACCAAACTACTCATCGAAAGCTTCCTTCGTGAGTATGACGATATTCCACAGAGACTTGATGACGAAGCCAAGCATACTTTCAGAAATGAAGAAACTCTCAGAATTATTAAGAGACTTGACACCAGCACACGTAAGCAAGGAAAGAAATTTCCCGAGTGTCTCTTAAATGCTAAAGTGAAGCTTTGCAAGAATTACAAGTACTACGAACAAGCACTTAAGGAAGACAAAGTTGGTTTCTTGGACGAAGTTCAACCATTTAGGGGGAAGATAGGTAGCAAGTATGGGAGCTCCGGCAGTTCAACCAAGTCTAAACAAAAGAAGAGGGGTACTCTCAAGAGAAGACTTCCTGTCAAGAAACCTGAATCCATTCCTGAACCCACACCACCAATTTCTCCACAACCGTTTGACTCTGAAATCGAATCCGACGAAGGTCTAGTGTATAGGGAAGCGTATGCAAACATTGACAAGGATGTGAATCTTGAAGATATTGATGATAAAGACTTGACTTTCGAAGATTGGGAGAAAAACATTGATGAATTTGCTGATAATGCTGAATACCCAGCAGATCTCAATCAAAGACCGTTCACTGAAGCAGAGTCAATATTAGAAGAAGAAAGGATCAGGAGAGAGAAGATGAAAGAACCAATGACTGCTGAACAAGAGTCTGCTCACTCAAACATAGGCCTTTCAGTAGAAGAAGAAAGTGAAAGAGCTCTCAATTTGGGCATCCTCCATAGCAAGATAGATGCATTCCAAGCAGATCAACCTCCACCTCCTGTGTTCTCTCAAACTAATGAAGCTGGCGGATCTAGCAGCATTCCTGATTCTACTACAGGAACCATTGCTGAGTTGATTGTCTACGACTCCCCCACAGTATCACCCATAGACGTAGAAATGCTTAATGCTTCAGCAGCAGAAGAAGAGGAAGAGGAGGATTACATGGATACTGAGGCTCCACATCTGTTGACTATGGAAGAAATGGAGCTCAGAGAAAGGGCTCTAGAAGAAGAATTAAAGAAAAAGCAAGAAGCTGAAGAGGCTAGGCTTGAGGAGCTTGCTCAAGCCAAATTGGAAGAAATGATCCGTATGGAGGAAAGCAGAAAAGCTAAAGAGGCAGCTAAGCTGGCAGAAGATAAGTTACGAAAAGAAGAAGAAGCCAAGCTAGCCGCAGAACAAAAGCTCAAGGCCGAAGCTGACAGACTGGCTGAAGAACAGAGATTGAAAGAGGAAGCAGCCAAAGTCAAGAATGTTGATCAACCCGAACCACAAAGAGGAGATGACAAAGACATTACCACCAACATTGAATCTTCACAATCATCACCTCCAGCATCCGAATCAACCCATGACGAATCAATCAAGAAACCCACAAGTACCAAAGCCTCTGCTGCATCCAAGTTGATAAAAAAAGCATTTAGAAGAGTTCATGACAAGAAGCAAAACAAATTGGAAGATCAGGTTGCATCACTAGCAAGCCAAGTTGCTGAATTGATGAAGCTGAATACGAATGTCCAGGAGCTGCAAGAAAAGTTTGACACCTTCTTAGCTAAGGATGTGCAAGAAAACTTGGAAGCCACACTAGCAGCTCAAGCACATCAGTACATGGAACAACACCTAGTTGCTGAACTAAAAGAGTTGCTGGCACCCATGAGAGATGAACTCACCAAGTTCGCAGAGCAAGCAGTCAAGAAAGTGATCCGATCTACCACGTTTACTCTTTGAGCTGACAAATCAACTGTACCACTACCGGGGTTATCTATGGACGAATTAGAAACCCAGCTCTTAGACAAATTGGCTTGCAAGTTCACGTTGTCACCTGAAGAAGCTAAAATCCTGGAAGCTTTGAAAGCCAAAATGTCTAAAGAGACTTGCAGCACTGAGGCCGATAAACTGAAACGTCCAAGAGATGATGAAGATCAGGATCCTAACTCTCAGGCAAAGAAACAAAAGCAAGCCGAAGGACCCTTATCTCAACCAAAAGCACCGGTCATCCCTCCAACTACTACAACATCTTTACAACAACCCAAGGCATCTGGTTCCGCTCCCAAAGCACATGACCACTTTGAATACACATGTGGTGACGAGATTCCTCAGCCCGATGAAGTACCAGAACCGTCATCTAAGTAGAAGAAAGAAAGGAAACGAAAGCATCATCAGCACAAACAGGACACCTCATCAAAAGGCACAGAATCCAAGAAACCAAAAACCGTCCTCAAATGGCTAGACCAAGACGATACTGCCGAATACTCCTGGTTTGAGAAGATGATTAATTCGCAACCGCCACTTGCAGACAATCAAGAACCTCAAGATGGTCAAACAGTGGAATACGCTCAGTTGATTCAGCATAAGTTTCGGATGAAAAAGATGAACAAGAAAGAGCTACGAAGAATCAAGAATGATGCGTTCAATCTTCTGAAAGATCGGTCTGCTAACTCCATCGAACTTGAGTACCATCTAGAAAATATTGCTCGAGCTATGTCAAGCAATATTGACTGGATCAATCCTGAATCTTACGTTGATCCGGTCACAAGGAAAACCGCACCATACATAACTGACTGGTCCAAACCACTGCCTATGATTGGGAAGCCTAAGGAACCAAAGATCCCTTACAAGTTCTTCTTCAACAAAGACTTGGAATTTCTGCAACCCGGCAGCAAGATTGAGAAGAAGTACGTTACATCACTTGCCTTTCTCCCTGCAGCTAGATATCTCAACAATGCCATCGAAGAAGAAGCCTCTACCTTATTCATCGACAAAGTTGTTGACTATGACCGGAACGCACTCTACGGTATACATCATTGGCCAGACAACCGGGCACAGTATTATCGAAGCAGCAGACTCAATCAGACAATGGGCAATGTGACAAGTGATTTGAAGATAGTCTCGATTAAGTTCATTTCGACTGTCACTCACTTTGGGTACCCCTTCCTCAGCAAACTTGTACTCAAAAGACTTGATGAAAAAGAGTACGAGATTTCCGAGTCAGACTTTCCACGACTACTCCTCAACGACATAGAAGATATGTACCTGCTCAAAGTTCAAGGAAAGCTTTGCAACTTGCCCAAAGAAATGCAGCTTGCCTTTATCACAGCTCTCCTAATCTTCATCAGACAGATAGTCATCAGAGAAAGAGTAGAAGATCTTCAACTCAGAGTGGAAAGTTATCAGAAGAAGCTGAATCTCACCAAACCTAATATGTTCGACATCCCCGACCTTCAACATCTATCTCAATACACCTTGATCAGGCATCCAGCATTTGGGTTCACTTACCGCAGTGTCAACGGTCGAAACTGCTTCATGGGCTACAAAGAAATACATAAGTTTTGTGATGAAACCCTGAAGTTCATCAGAGATGGAATCAAAAGCAGATTAAATGACATCGCACTGGGTAAATCCAAAAGATGGAACACCGATGAGGCCAGGGAAGCTCGCAGATTCATTACAAGGATTGAGAACCGGTTGAAGCTCAGGGATTAGTTTCGGAGATTGGAAAGCTATGTTGGAGGCAGACCAAAATTTCCGGTGTTGACATTTCAGAGACCTGAATGGTAGAAAGTTGTAAGAATTTGATTTGATTTGTCAATATTATACTTCATAATGGCTTGTGCACGCATTACAGTGCACAACCCGAACTTGTAAAGAAAGGACCCTGAGGTACGCATCAGTGCCTCAATCCTAATATAAGGAGTGAAGGCTTCTTACTTTTGAGTAGAATTAATCAAATGTTTATGAATTTTTCATAATTCTGCTCAAAAGGACAAGTATTTCACCTCAATGAGACCTAATCACTTGTTGAGGGGGAGCACTTGTCAAAACAAAATACTTTGTTCAAAATCAAAAGTTCTTGGTGAATCTCCCCATAAGACTCAAAAAGGCATATTTTAATCCAAAAAGTTTGTCAAAAACATCATCTTATATGCTATTTTTGAGGGGGAGAAAACGAAAAAGTGATTAAAATATAGGTAGTCAAAGCTAAAAGTTGTATCATGTGCGAGCTAGACTTAGTATTTACCCAAGAATTGACGAGACAACAAAAAGTTAGTAATATCGAAAAGACTTATCCTCGACGGGTAATAACATCAAGTTAGTTACTAGAGCTAGTTGTCACCTAAAAGCTGACAATGTATCTCTTTCACTAACCACGTAAGCGTGTCTTGAAAAGGATTTGTCTTAGTAGAAATGTACCATCTCGAGAAACTTTCTGTGGCTTGACCAGGCCGGGTAATAACTTCAAGCTAGTTTAACTAGTGATGTAAGCGTGTCTCGAATCGGTCTTGTTCACGGAAAGTGGATCAATTCAAAATGCTTGCTCCTCCCGCATATGCAAATTTATTAAATACTTATGAGCACATGTGCAGGGGGAGCCCTTCAAAAGTGTACACAAAACTCTCAAAGTGTTAACCAAAATATTTGATTATCACAAACACTTTGAGAGATTTTCAATCAAAGGTTTCTTGGCTACTGTCGGAGTTATAAGGTGTTTAAGATAGGAAAAACCGTCCTATGATCCGCCAGAGCCGGAGGGATCTACCCAAGGACATCTCCCATAGTTAGAATTATAAGTCCTTAGGTATGATACGAAAAATATATATATATATATATATATATATATATATATATATATATATATATATATATATATATATATATATATATATATATATATATATATATATATATAGAAAAGAATGAAAGGGAAAGAAGGAGTTGAAGAATTAAAAAGAAAAGTGAAGAAAAGGGTGAATAGAAATAGCCCTCCATATGTTCAACCTTAGGGCAGACACCGGGTTCAATACGTATGCTACTGGTTGTTGCAAAAGACAACACCGGTATTGAAGATTAAGTCGTCATGGACCCAGTGACGCAATGCACTAAAACCTTCTTAACCACTCAAGTTCTCTTAAAAGAGCTTGTTTCATTCTCACGGGGAACCAGCGTAACCTATCGACCTATCTCTTAGAGATGGTTGATATTGAAGCAGGAGACCCCTCCCTAGTCTCCGCATAGGAAACCTAAGTGTGCACTTATAAAGTCTAGAGCCTTGAGATACATCAAAGATCTCTTAGGAACACTTAGTATTTCTACAACTGGTGTTCTACATCAATGGACACCAGTTGTAAATTATCGAGTCCTTCGCAGATCTTAGCTATCTGCCGAGAACGTTTATGAGAGGATTACCAATGTATTTCTCAATGATTGAACGGAAACTCCTGCCAGGGTCAACATCAAGCAGCCCTGACAGAAGGTCACTTCGGTAACCCCACAAGGGTTACGCTTAGTGTTTGCCGTGGTTCCATAGCGGTCTACAGTCGTGGAGTGATCCCCAGCGACTCACCCAGTCATTGAGCTACTTAGTAGGTCTCGTAAGCTCCTTCGGGAGTATCTGATATGGGAACGGCCTGGATAAGGATTAGAGGGAGTCTTCACAATATGCTGTTGATGAACTCTAATTCCTTATCTGTAAGTACCGGGTATTTATTGCTAATTGTTTACTTGCAGGTACCTCACTTCCATGATGGTAGATTCCAACATGCTCATACATACATCTTGAAGCAAATGATAGCTCCCCCAAAGATCTTAGCACCACAAAGTTCAAAGAAAGATTCTACGTCAATAAAGAAGAATCTACAAAGTATAAAGACTTAAAGATCTCAGAATATGTAAAGGAACTTCTTGTACGTGAAAGTCTAAGTCCAAAGATGTATGAGTATGTTGGAATGGCGGACAACCACCACAGACGCAGGAGTGACGAATGGCAGACTACTTCATCACACAATCACTACATCATCACCAAAGAACAAAGACATAGAGCAAAGTGCATTCATTTCATTACTATTTTTGATGACGTCTAAAGCTTTACATGTCACAAGTCAACGACAAAGATGAAGACGTCAAGCAACCGTTATGACCGACCCTTAGGGGGAGATTGTTGGGATCATACTTTTGTATTTTAGTCAAGTCTCGGTCATTACCTTTTGTAATAGGTTGCTTAGTTATTTATTTCATTATGTTTTATGTTACAAGGCTTTAGTATAAAGTCCAATGGGCTTGAAAGCCCACATTTTAGTAAGATGAGGGAGGAAGGGAATGTTGCCCTACTCCTCCCTTATAAATAGCAAGCTTATGTAAACATTTTATTTGTTGGTTATTTGAATATCTTAAGGAAACTCTTGCAATTACTTTTCTCTCATTTCTTATAATCAACCATCTCTCATTCTCATCTTATTTCTTTCATTATCATACTTGTGTTTACATAAATGGTGACCTAACAAAACAGAAATTATTACGAAAAGGAAACCAATAGACAACACACAAGAAAACATTTGAATATGTCTGCAAATAATACCTGCTGTAACAACAGTATGATGTAAAATGACCCTTTTTGGGGCATATGTACTATGTGGAAAAAACGGTGATGTGACGGCCAATACAATGATAGTGGTATGCAACAATATCTTGAGAATGGATGATCTGGCTTAAGAATGACCAATATCTGGTTACATAGGCCACATACATATCTCCAATAATTGCTGACACTATAATACCAGGAATGAAGTACCATGTAAGCAATATCCAAACATCACTATATCTTAGTAATAATTGGATAATTTTTTTTAATGTTAATATGGGGTACTAAAATAGTTTTATAGCAGCCAAACACCCATATATAAACTTCAATAAAACCAAAATAAAATCTATTAAATTTAGGATCTTTAGATTAAATTAAATACTATTACATTTAAAGAATTAACCTTTAGATTTAGGGGGCCTTTGAGCTGCTACAAGGGCTAATCAGAGTGGGAAACCATACATTTCATCAACGCCTATGATTGTGTTTTGTGACCTACATAATTGTTCCTCAAGCTGGATGCTATGTTGCACTCTGATTTTGAGCATTTTGATGATGCTTCATCAACCACAAAGCTAAAGACAGTTACAGAGTTGATAGTTTCAATAGATGTGATGCAGCATTATTGCCAATGGAGAACCGAAAGGTATCTGATTGCATCATTTAGGCTCAGCAACTCATTTGAAGGAACATAACTTTGCAGCATCGAGTGGTGATCATCCATCAGGTTGACTGCCCTCACTACGCCCATCAAATCAATCTACAAATATATACATCTTCTATAGTCAAATGCACCGATTAAAGTAGAAGTGGTGAGATGTGTGTGTAATTGGTCAAAATAGGTTCAGGTAAAAAGTGGTCATTTTTTAGTAAAGGTCAAGTAGGATTGACCCGCAAACACTCTGTTGCCCATTTCCTTTTTTTCCCTCAAATACATAATGAATGCATTAACTATAATTACAAAAACAATATTACTTCAACAAAATTTATAAATATTTGAATACAACAATATAGGAGGTCATACACTTTAAATTAATCCTAAGGTGATACTCATACCCTTTGACCCGTTCGACCCATTTGACAAATATTACCTCTTTCAAATGATTTTTTGTATTCCCTTTCAGATTAAACAGAAGTGCATATCGACTCTAGAATATAAGATTTCACAGTTTTTTGACATAAATAATGTTTATGATCATATAACCTTTGGAACTTTGACGCTCTTGAATACATGCATCATAAGTATCTGCAAGGTAAATTGAAAGGTGATTGTAATTGTGATAAACAATGAAGCAAGTAGTGAAGTTATGCTTCAATAACTTCATCAATATGGATCGAACTGAAAGGTAAATTGAAATGTGTTCTGTATAAAATGATCAAGGACCTCACCTTTTAAAGAATGGAAAAGGATATTACATCCAACTTCTCCAAATGAAGGTAATTTTTGAGTGAGAGTTTCGGGACCAATGGCGTTCCTGATGCTTCCTGGAATGCTTAAATATATCACTACAGTGTTGTGTTAACAGGCTAAAAAGATTTATTTTTCAATAAATTTCCTATGGATTTTAGCATGTCAAAGATGCATAAAAAAGTTACTTCATTAATAAGAACTGAGTATAATGATTTTGGATATTCAACCGTAGAAACAGACTTTAAGCGACTTTTGACCAATTTAACCGGTTCGACTTATTTCCTTTTAAGACTTTTCAGTTGACCCATATAAGATAAAGCATTACCCTAAATCCTAACTGACTTACATACATTCTTGTTACTTGCTGCATCTTCTGCCTGTTTCACCAATGTCGTGACTTCAGCTGTGACATGCTGTAAAACACAATTACATATGGAACAAATTAAAAAGACTTTAATAAATATGTAAAAGACAATTACATTTTTCAATTATCTAGTTTGAATAGATACTCAAAAACACTTGTTGACAAAATCTCACTACACAGACATTTCTCACTACACTTGTTGACAAAATCTCACTACACTTGTTGATAAATATGTAAAAGACAATTACATCTTTTACTACACAGACATTTCATCAAACATGTTAAGTGCAAAATAAAGTTGCAATAAAAAATACTCGTAAAAGCTAAAGGATAATCAAAAGATTAAATAATCATGAATCAGAATTAGTAAAAGACATACCAGGAAGAATACTACGAATGATCTACGCAAAGTACCATCTTTTTAAGAACCATGTACGTGTTATTATTCAAGTCCCACCTTTGAAGAATAAATTCATAAGCGGAAATTGATAAGGCTCCAATAATCAAAAGAATGAAACCACAAAATCTCACTTACCGGATTACAACATATCATAAATGATGGCAAAAAAAGATTTAGAAAAAATGAAATAACCATGAAGTTTTTATTTGAATTTTCAATCGCTAGAGAAGAAAAATACTTATGAAGAAGAAACGATCTCTGGCACATCTTGAATGGAGCTCACAAAAAACTAAAAAGGATTTGAATCGGATGAATTGTAACTGATTGTGAAAGATCGTGTAGAGGAAGAATGCACATAACTGCTACTATAATTAACGAGTATACATTAAATTTTTAGTAGTAATTACTTTGAAAGGTTTGAATATCATGTAAAAGAAGGATTAGACTCTTTTTTTAAAAATCGTGCATCGGGTGAGTGTACATTTGGGTTTATTTATAGTAAGACACATCAGCATATTAATTTTGTATTAATTTTGATGTACGTACATCCCGTGTAGCAAACCGTGTTAAGAAAGTCTTTGGTCGTTTTTTTTTTACTTTTTTTTGTCTTTTCATAAATTCATTATCCACCGACCCCGTCATCAGTTTAGAAAAAGATTCTCCGAGTATATGTGACCAACAGAGACGTCCAATTGCAAAGCAATACTCATAGTTATTTGAATGATTTTGCATAAATAACTCTACAAATAACTTTAATTTAAAGTACGGAGAGGAGATGTCGTATCTAACTTATACTACATACATCTGTCTTTAATTTGAAATTGAATTAGTTAACATTGATTTGTTTGTTTTTCTTTTCATCTCATCAAATATAAATTACAACAGTACAAACAATGTCAGCTTTGTTTCTACGCAACCATAATACACACTTGATAATTAGGAGAAAAAATTAATTTGTTTTCTAATGTGAGTAAAAGTCATTGATTAGAAGACAACATAAATGCTTTGCACTTGCTTTCCTTCATCATTTTCCTACATACGCTTTCGGTGCAAATACTCTTTTCCCACAAGACCCTCATAATCTACCCAAAATATTCTTGCAAAGGGAAAATGACAAAAAGAAAAAAAAGAAAAAAAGATGTTATCACTTTACCCCTAAAATCATGTTTACTCGCTCCATATATTTCAAATACTTAATATGACTGTTTTATTTCAATAGAATTATACATTACCTGTATATATAATTCCACAAACATACGACGCCGTTTTGCGTCGCCCACGTTTTCCCGCCCTTCCATTTTCCCGCCAAAAGCTGTGGCCAGGTTGTGAGCCTGTTTTCTTGGGCCTTCTAATCTAGTGCAATGTTTTGTCGTTGGGTCTTATACCTTCTAATCCACCCCAATCTTTTGTGACCCAGCTTTTGATAAATCGCTTATAATTGGGTGCTGGAATCTTCCCGAATACTCACACACATACACAGTCAAAAGGCGCATCCTAGGGTTTGATCTTTTGGGGTTTTTGTTGTGTGCTTCAAGATTCTATGATTGTTAACAATCAATTTTGAAGAGGTTTTGGGGTGTTACAGTATTTTGCTTTTCGCTTTTGAGAATCGGTTTGAACAATTATTCATGATTTTCGTGTATTATTCTTGATAAAAAGTTGTGGCATTTTATGTTCTTATATTTTCAGGGTGTTTTCAATTTGAGCTTTGGTAAATATGTTAGGACTCTTGGAGTAGTCGGCACCTCGCCATAACGAGCGGCAACAGGGATGGAGCTATGAACGGTTGATGAGGAGTAAAGAAATAAACTGGTAATGAACTACGAATATTTTATTTTAGGGGTGGTCTTAATTTGTGTTTTTCATTCTTGGTTAATGATATAATTTGTGTTTGTTAATCTAATTTGGGGTGATGGTTTTGTGGTTTCTGTTTTTTGTCACTGACGAACGTCGATGTTTATGTGCAGGATGTGCTTTAGGAGTATAATGGACCTCGGGTGAGTTTTCCACTTTTCCTCATTATAGTAAATAGATGATTAAGATGGTTTTGCATTTTTTTTTTTTTTTTTTTATAAAATAATCAATTTGTTTTTTACGGGTGAAGAAGTTGATGCTTTGAAAGGTATGTTTATTAATTCATTAAACGCCACACCTATTAATCCAACGTCTATGTTATTGATCATACCGTGATTTATTGCAGAATTTATTGGCGTATAATTGGAAAGCTAATTTGAATATGGTTAATCGTGATGCTAAAGAAAGGTATTGATCTTATCTCATCAATTAGTAGAATATATTTAGTTATTTAACTGTATAATGAGTGTATCGATATTCTGTGCTTCCATTATTGCTATGTTCTTTGCTTCTAATCCTTCGCATCTTGCACTTGAACTTTTTAACTCTCTTCACGGGCTATGTTTGTCTATTATAGGTGACTGTGGGTAGTAGAAATTTGAAGGGAGACGTGCACCTAACCAATGGAGAAGATCTTAACCACTGGCTGACCCTAAACGGTAAAAAAAACTGGACTAACCATTGATGTTTAAATTTTGTGAGTATTTTTTATGTTTTCTGTGTTCTGCTTTGATTTTCCTGTTAAAAAATGCAGCAGCGGCTTCATCATGGTTTAAGTAAGTAGAAAGCTTATGGCTTTAACTAAAGAATAGATTTGTGACTGCGTTTAAACAGAGGGTGATGCTTTAAATTTTGTTGCAGAAATCTATGAATTGCCACTCTAATAATATGCAACACAACGCCCTATAGCCCAGGTTTATGGGTTCTTTGTTAAGTACATGTGTATGAAGTGTAGGAAGTGGCTTTTAGTGTACACATTCTAAGTTTATAAATATGCAAAATGAACTCTTCACATAGTAACGTATGACAAAGTTATTATTTTTAGCTACGCATTGCTCTGCACCACAATTGCGTTGTTACACCATGGTTTCTTTAAACTGTTCTCTAATTTCAGTCCACTAACATGCTTTTAATTATTTCTTTTATTTTTTGCAGACAAAAAAGGTTCGTGACTAGAATTCGATTTGCAGGGATACGTTTTTGTGTAAAAAAAGGTTAGTGTGTTATCTCCTGAAGTTCATATTCCATCTTTTGCAGTAACAAATAGCCACCTCTGTTACAGAACTTGGTGTTTACAACAGACCTACAGATATTCTACAGTTTCTGCATAAAACCATTTTTTTCCACAATCTACAATCTGAACCAATTCTGTACCAGAACATGTTTAAGCTGAACATAGCATTTTATTACATTTAGACACATACAAAGTCACCTCACCTCGGCAGGTTTTCGTATGTTGTTGTTGTTATTGTTAAACCTATATAAAGTCAAACGGGTAAAAAAGGCATAATGCCAAACACCCCTTTGAAGTCATGCATAATAAAGATTTTCGAATCTGCATTTTTTACATAAAACGACTCAAAATGATCGTAGGTCGTTAAGTATAAAAAAACTCGACTCAAAACCGAAAACTGTTGCGTTTTTGGTCAAATTTGACTAACAGCTCAGTATATTTCTACAATACAGGTATGAGCAGCGCACAAGTTTATAATTAATAATGTTAATGTATTCAGTGTCATTATGTTGTTGCGATTTGTGAAAATCTGTTTTTATTTAATGTTGTGTTCTTTTTTGTAACAGGAGGAAATGGAACCTTATCAGTTATTTGTTGACAAATTTTAGAAGAAAAAAAATGAACTACGCTATTTGAAGAAAGTTTTAAATCTTTTGGATTCTTCGGAAAGTATCATACGTTTAGCAAAAAAAAACTAAAAATAGGCCTGAAAATGGGTCATTTTGGGCCCTGAAATGGGTGTGCCACTCGGGACTGGAGGCCAACATATCAAACTTTCTTCAAATAGCGTAGCAGTTGCAGTTTGAATGTTGGGATATGAGCTAGAGCGGTTGCGGTTTGGGCCTGACTTCGGTCGGCTTGGATGTCGAAATAAGGCATAAATGAATGTGTTTATGGAGTAGTTGAGCCTAAAATGGATCAGCTTGGGGACTGAAATGGGTGTGGAATTTGTGGTTGAAATAGGAACTGCGACGGGGCCGTCTGGGGCTGAAATGGATGGGTTTGAGGTGACTGAAATAGGCCTGGAACAGGTGTAGTTTCGGGCATTAAGTTTCTGATTTCAGCTACTGAGGTTGCAGCCGTAACTGCCGCATCAGCAACTGCTACAAGAATGTTATGGTTAACGTCTTAGGTTAGTAACTTTCTCATATATGTAGCTACAATTGACATTTGCATACGCACACTAGATTTTCATGAAATGTCGGCTTCTACTGTTAATATCTTATGAAGCTTATGAAATTATCGTCTATTACCATTTGAAATACAACCAATAGATCAAAGAAAAATTTATTCTACTTTTTTTCTACAAAATCGGCCAGCCAAAAAAAAAAAAAAAAAAAAAAACAACGGATTATGAAAAGGTTGGTCGTGGTATTTTTTTCAGTCGTTGGTGTCAGCAAGACACAAGAATCTGTAGCCAACATAGAATTAGTTGTAATTTTGTAAATAAGTAAGTGTATCCGGGGAGGCGTCTCAATATTTTTTGGATGAATTGGTTGCAGATTATTTGGCACTGATGGATGGTTTAGCCGAAGCTATACAAAGTAATATTTAAAGGATTTACACGCTCACTGAAATTAAGGTACGTTTCTCATGTGTTGGTGACCCTAAATTTGTATGTGTTCTCTTTCAGGTTATCTCATGTCACAGATAATAGACTAAGGGGGTGCTTGGGATTGCTTTTTTTAAGCTTTAAGTTCGTTCTCTTTATACTAAATTTTGTTCGTGCTACATGATTGTAGGATATTAAAAAAGAAACACCTGGGAACTTTAACGATGCTCTTGACACTATTTTGGAAGGTATTAACAGTGTCGGGAAGTACTTTGCCAAGGTATTCTATGTATATGCATTACATTGTGCAATTTCGTTCACATTGCTTATAGGATCCATTTGGGATAGCTGCTTTAAGGGTTGTTTGGTGTTTAATTATTTAGAGAAGGTTATGCATAATTCTGATTCAAAGAAGGGTTGTTCGGTGTTTAATTATTTAGAGAAGGTTATGCATACTTCTGATTCAAAGAACACACCGCTCCACTTTTTCTTTCAAAATAGATACGTGACTAAAGAACATGAGATTTATGACACTGTCAAAATTTGAAACAACCTTGTTTTCTTGAGACAAAATAGTCCGTTCTTTAATGATGCTTATTTAGTGAAAACATCAGATCTATAATAATGTGAAATGTCTAAACATCGATTTATATGGTGTTTTTAACACCTTTTATAGGTTGTTTCGACAGCAGAAAACGGTTTTCACTCAACTTGACCCATTAACTCATGGTTATAAAAAGATGAACATTAAGCATTTTATCTTTTGTAGTGTTCTGAGCATATCTTAAGTTTTATTATATCAGTCAAAGGAATTCTTTACTGCAGAACAAATAAATGAAGCATGTTATGTTGATGTCAAAGGCAACAAAGAGTTTTTGAGTTCTTAGCGAAGAACCCAACAGTTAATTTTGATGGGAACCGCTTCTCTTACAAGGTAAGCGATTTTATGAATCATATCGTAGGCTATAATGAATTTTTGAACATTTCACAATGATGTTAATTTAGTGACATTGTGTCTATTTCTAAAGTAATAAAGTTTATTTGTACATGTAGTCCACGCCTAATGTAGACAAAGTAGAGCTTCTCTGATAAAGGAATTTGTAGACGACATTATTTTCATTGATCTTAAACATGCCTACCCAACAATCATGCAATATTTACACATATACATATAGTTCAGGTCATCCCTTGAAAGCTGGAGTGTGTATCTGGAAGTGAGGGAAAACAATTTAGAAGTGTCCATCAACGTTTACAATGAAAAAAGGTAATTATTTCGGGCAACTGAATCGCCACGTGAAATGTTGGATGTTGAGCAGGGTGTGCAGGTAATTGAGAGTAAGCCTGCTACAACATGGCTAAGAGTAAAGAAGTGCCTCGAAACTGCCATATGTTAAACAAAATGAAACCAAATCAGAATACTAGAGTGGTCATTTAAAGGACAAAGCAAACCAATCCTCATCTTGCTGACCTGCTGATAAATCTTTTAGAGTCTAGGTGTGATAACTTGGTATGTTTGGATAGCAAAGATAATTATTTTGTGACTAAAATGTTTGATTTCAAATGTAAAGGAAACCATTATGTTAGCTTTTTGGTTCAAACTGATCATCATCTTTGTGTTTGCATTTGCATTTACGGATCGTCTTTATGTTTGCATTTGCATCTGCGAATCTGTCTGTAATACAACGAAGAAAAAAAACAGGCCCGCTCGCAACGCGGCGGCCAGCGCCATTCTCGTTTATATAATTCCCGTCAAAAATGGCGCCGTTTTGCCCGCCGGTTTCCCGCCAAAAATGGCCCCGTCTATATTAGCCCATATTTGTGAAGCCCAGTTTCTGTCAAACCCAACCCAAAAACAACACGACCTAAATATCGTACACTCGAGAAGCTTCATTCATCTATTTCTGATTTTCTTCCACACATATCTACAAACCCAGGTATTGCTAACATCCATGGCTTATAATGATGAGATTGTTGATGATCATAAGTGCTTCACTGCACTCTCGAATGTGTGTATTCTCTTGCATCTTATATCTTTAATTTCAGTTGTTGCTTTTTAATTTCAGTGTTAAGGATGCTATAGTTGATGTTGTTGAAAAAGAGATGGAATGAAAAAAGATGAAATTTCAAAAAGAAAATCACATGCCACAGGTTTCATGCTACTTCCGTTATTATTATTTTCATTTTACTTTAGCTTTATTTGTGAAATTAGGGATGTTTAGGATTGGGATTTTGGAAATCATAATACAATTATTTGGGTGCTTGCGTTACGGTATTTATCAGGACTATGGTCTTATGTTGATATCGGAAGAATGTTTTAAAACCAGATTTTGATACTAGATTTTAGGCCTTTTACTTTCGATAATGGGTTCGAACATTTGTTGATGATTTTGGTCTGCATAAATCTTTGAAAATGGGTTTGGATGAAATTACACATGTATAGGATTCTTGATAAAGGGTAATGAAAAGTTTTTATGTAATCTGATGTTGTTTTTATAAAAGAAAATGGTTCTACACCAAATGTTTGAACAAATGTTTAAGTAAATTCGCTGATTACAGGTCTAAGTAACAAGTAGCCTCACTATATCGGAAGAAGCAAAGAGGTGAGTGAAGTTGGAGGGTATTTATTATTTTCTTTTGATTTGCATATGAAGCTTAATAAGGTTAAGGATGTGTATTTATTGTATTGATTTGCAGCCTATTGATTTGCAGCCTAAGCGAATAGGTGAATGAAATCTTCAGGGTATCGGCAAGTATTCTAAAGGGAAGATTGGGATTTACAAGCCGCCCAGGTATACAAATTATACGAGTTTTATTTTATTTTAGTAACATTTTGACCATCAACTACTTAAACTCAAATTCAGTGTCTTAATTTGGAATACCTGAGTAATTGACTTCGTGCGTTAGAGATTTAAATATTGTGGTTAGAGGCGTGCTGTTGTAATGTTATTGTTTTCGTTTTGTATTTGCGATACTGAATTGCTGTCATTATCGTTTTATTTCTACATTTAAACGCTGAACTCTTGTTATCCTTATGCACGCATACACATACCGTACTACAGGAACTTAAACTAAGATCCATTTAAAGGTTTGCTAACCTGCAAAAACTAATATCAGTATGAACAATATATGATAAAGGAGTCCATATTATAATGAATGATCTTATGTTTATATTATAATGAATGATCTTATGACTAATTTTCACCGTTAAACGAGTCTGAACAATATATGATTTATTTATGTTTATATTGTAAAAGAATAGTCTACACATACTTAATCCAAATATATAATAAAAGGCTTAGTGGTTCAACCTGTTTTGCCTCTTGCTTTAAAATTACTCATTTCTGACCTATTTCCCAGCTTGCCCTGAACCATCGCTATTTTTTGACCTGTTTCCCAGCTTGCCCTGAACCATCGCTTTTTTTAATCTATTTACTGATCAGGGTAATTTTATGATTTCAGGCCTCTGCATAAAGTTTTTCGTGCTCTTGAATAATCATCTGGAACGAAACCAAATACCATGTGTAATTAAGGCTGTGTTTTTTTTTCTCTTTTTGCCTCTTAACAGCCTCTGAATGGGCACTGTGTCTGAATCGGTCAGACATTTTGACGTTCAGACCGTTTGTTTATTTTTTTCCATTCAGACACGTTCAGATGCAGTAAGATCTTAATGGTTTAGACTTGAGAGGGGTGTCTGAATGCGTCTTGTTGCCTCTTGCTGACACAAATAAAAACCAAAAAAAAAAAAATTAGTACGAGCAAGCAAATGTGCGGTTCAAATTCAGATTCAGATTCAGATGTGCGGTTCAGATTCAGATTCAGATGCGGTCAGAGTCAGACATTTACGCATCAGATTCAGATTCAGATGTGCGGTTCAGATTCAGATTCAGACCCTCTTAACAAACAAACACCACCTAAGATGAAGATGAAAAAGAGGGTGTGCACAAGATGAAACCAAAACACTTTGGGCCTTGGACTTCCCAAAGCTAAGTATGCATCAGGTCAAAAATTAGATGTATCATATGTTAATTCGCAGTTTTCAGAAATTATAATATTGTAAGTTTGACACTGAAAAAATACCATTTTGCAGGATTATGTAGCGACAAGATGTTATACGGCTCCTAAGCTTTGCAGATGGTTTTATCAAAAGGTATAGCCCGTGAGGGTATATTGTCTGTCATTCTGTCAAGAGTCACGACCAGGTTCTCTAATGAAATGTTTAACCGATCCAAACATGCTAATCATGTTAAAAATGCTAATAGTTTAAGGAAATGCAATATCATTTCTTTAACTTTTTTTTGTGCTTTTTGTTTCCTATGCTAGGGATTGAGAAATTAAAGAGCTAACGGATGACCTACGGAAAATCGTGAGTTCTGAAGTTAGACACTTAAAAAAGGAATTTGGATAGTGATCAGTTTCGTACGGCTTCAAGGTTCGTCTATATTTCTTTTAACCTTATTACCTGCGAAAACAATATACCATTACAAGTAAAGGTGGGCAACTGGAAAATGGTCAGTATGACTAGGTAATGTAACTGTCCAACATTGGTCGGGTCTGAATGTGTTGAAACAGGTCCAACGTCGTTTGCAAACATTTAGTTATAAGCAGATAATCTGAAAAAATAAGCCATCTCTCTCATTCACACATTATATTGTATTCAATCTGTGAATGTTCTGCCCACCGTTCAAAGATCTAGCAGATTTGTTATGAATATTCCTTTATTAAGAAAGAAGCACATAATAGAGCTGATAATGTAATATATTATGTGCATATCTATTATGAATTTCACTATATTAGAATGAATCACATGAAGATAAATTTTGATATATTTTGTGAGCGTCCTCGCTTGCCCCTCACTCTATTCTTGAATTCAAATTGTCAGAATAGACCAGACTTATGATCAACCATATCATTTGATAGATTGTGCAAACCAATAAGTCGTTAGGTGCTTAAGTAGTGTTTGGGATAGCTTACTTTTTGGGCTTATCAGTTGAGCAACAGCTGCAAATGTATTGGGAGAGGTGTTTGCCATTGCTTATTGTCACTGCTTATGCTTACAAGTAATCCCTTTTAAATGTGTATTTTAGGGTAGGCGTGTGACCGGAGGTAGAGATGGTTGTGAATCATTAGAATGTATATACTTTACTGATAAGTTTTTAGTTTCATACATATGTTAAATTATAATTTTCTTTTTCTTTTAGATAAACTCAGAAGGTATGTCTATACGTCTGTTACACTCATAGTAGTTAATTAAAACTTTAAGTCTTCTTATATATTTTTTCCTAAAGTCTTCACATTCTCCTAATATTTCTAAATCACAGACATGATGTAATGATTTTAACCATGTCTGTTCACACAGATTGTCGAGGTACATATGACGAGAATGTTGCTAGCGAGTGTCAGCCATCTGCAGCCACCCGAGTGCCGCAAGGTACTGGATAACGTACTTTTTAATGTTGATGTCTACTGACATCTCTTACACTCACATTCTGTCTTATTGGATGGTTTCAGCCGTCTCAGATTCTAGCTCACAAGTTTCTGCATCGTAAAACTATGGTTGATATGTTTCAGGTGAATTTAAATCTCAAGGGGCGCCTAGGAATGAAAAGCACAGTGAGACTAAACAGAAGTACTTATTGTGCCTTTAGAATATGTGGTTACTTATTTGGACAGAGATGCTTACTGGATGCTTCTTGCGGATGTCCCTTGGGAGTAAGCACTATTTTTTGTCATATTTTGGACATTTATTGGCCCATTCTGAATCCATATTAAGTTGATTTTTGCGTGCAGGATGTTTATCGGCACCAGCAAAAGGCACTGGATTCTGAAGAGTTTTGAAGCCACTAGTTTAGGTGAGTATCTTATATTTGGAATATGTTTACAGGCTTGATTGTTTTAAGAATGCGTTCGAACACATATCTGATAATATAGATAAAATCTACAAGCAATTTTTCATACTTAATTTTTTAATTGATGATGTAGTTTACTTTTTGCCCCAGTATTATAGTATAATACAAAAGCCTATAGTCAATAGGAGTTCAAAAATCATATTTTAGGTTTACTATTTACCTGAATCGTCGTATCTGATTCGAATTTGAGAGCTAATTTGTTTGCGGTTGCATTTAGAACTTATGGTTATGATGTCAATAAACTCTCTTACCTATCCAGTTATAGGTTGTTTGGGTATTCGAATTAGTTTGTTTTGTTTCCAGAATGCTACTAGCAATAGGCTGCCAAAATACCAGAATCCCCTCCACCGCCACCAATCCCCCCGCCAGTACCTATTCCAGAACCGTTGCTGCATTTGGAACTGACTACGTGATGTAGAAAACTAGAAATATTCAGAACCATTTTTGTTGTCTATTTCTGTTGGCCATTTTTAGACGTGTCAACCGTAATGTATGCCTTCTGGAATGCAAAACGATCATAACATGACGTGCACATACGAGCAGGCACACAAAACAGTTGTCTTTTCTGAAGTTCTCTGCCTTTTTTGTGATTAACGGATGAAGCAGGGCAATTTGCAGAACCAATAACGGGTATAAGCTTTGATTTTATTTTCCTTTTTGAAAGCAGTAGCGTACGATAGAGTATATAGAATTAATGTTGAACTAAGAGTGTAACGAAAGGTAGATGTCTATAAATTATGTTATCATGGTATTAAGTTATAGATGGAAATGTCCGTACTCGCAAGTCGACATAATACCAGCAAGTATAATTTTGTGTGCGCTTTGAACCACATCAAAAAGCATCAGTAGTAACCAAACAAAGAAGCGCAACATTTTTTTATCCACACACCTTTTAGTTTATCAGTACCTTCACCTATACACATACGATATTTTTTTCCTAAAACTGCATTTGTGACCAACAGTATGCAAGGTTTTACAGTCTGAGAAAGGGTCGGTGTGTAACAAGTACAACAAGGCAGCTAAGTAAATATGTCTTTATATGAATTGTTCTTGGATATTGATCCGGATGTGCTAACGCTTATTACGTATGTGGAATTTATGTGGTTTAGGGCAGTAAAGCCGAATTTTCTGATATAAAGGCTGTTGGTTTTGTGCCTTTTTTATTTTGGTTTTTATATTGAAAACAAAAGTGGATGATCATGTAAAATAAGCAATCAAAGATGCTTGAGTGTTTGTAATCTTGAGATCAAATTTTCTTTTTTTTGTAGGTTTAGAAATGGTTACACCACTGGGATGTGGAGTAGAAAAGCTTGAGCCTAATTGATTTGGAAGCTAAAGAAGAGCCTGAGGATGATGCCAAAGATGTACGTTTTACTGCCCATACGCATGAGAGTACCATGCGTAAGTAAAACTAAGCACTTTCTTTCGCAGCTCTAACCGGTGTGGGATTCAGGTCTGAAATGGTGTGTGCAAAGGGTGCGTCTTGGTGCTGAACCGACGGATGAAGTCTGTGCGTTTAGAGGGCTGAAATGGGTGGGTTAGAGTTATGAAATGGGGCATGAGATAAGTGCGTTTGGGGGTATGAAATGGGGCTGGAGTTGGTGCATCCGAGGGCTGAAATGGGTGACTTTGTGTGATGATATGGGGCTGAAATTTAGGTGTTTCGGCGCTAAAATTGGGGCTAAAAGGGGTCAATATGGGGGCTGCAATGGGTGTGGGATTGCGTGAATAAGGTTTTATTGTAACTCTTTTACAATCATTATGAGCGTTAGAGGTTAGGCTTATGTTGCTTTTGTGTGTAACAAGTTCATGATGTATCAAGTTGTTTGTAATACAGCGGCAAAAAAACTCAGCCCGCCCGCAACGCGGCGGACCGCTGCCAATCTCGTATTAGTAAACCCTTTTAAAAGGTGTTTAAACCACTATTATTAAAATGAGACAACATACGAGAGATCAAGATAACAACACCATTTCAATATTAGTAACAAGTTATTGAAGGCAATTGATTCCTTGATTTGCATAATCACAAAACAACCGAATATAAAGATTACAAGAGAGGATTCTAGACTACTCATGGGGGCTAGGCTTGTACAAATATAAATGGGCTCAATACAATACATGTACATATAATCATCTAATACACCCCCGCAGTTGGAACGGGAGGAGGCTCGACGCTCAAACTAGAGCGAAACTCTTCAAAAAAGGCGGAGGGAAGACCTTTGGTGAAGATGTCGGTATACTGATAGCGAGAAGGAACATGCAGAACGAGCACCTAACTAGCAGTGACTAAGTCACGGACAAACTATATGTCAATCTCTATGTATATTGTCCGTTGATGTTGTACCGGGTTGGCTGACATATAAATGGGCTCAACAAAATACATGTACATATTAGATTATTATATGTACATGTATTGTAAAATGGATGACCACAACCAGTGGTTTTAATACTATCAAGTGAATATGGATCAAAGCAGATCCCACAAGTTAGCTCTGTAGCATCTAAAGATTTAATATTATTGAAGGTAATTGATTCCTTGATTTGCATAATCACAAAACAACCGAATGTAAAGATTACAAGAGAGGATTCTAGAGTACTCATGTGGGCTAGGCCTATACAAATATAAATGGGCTCAATACAATACATGTACATATAATCATCTAATACAAATATGTTTATTTATGGATCAAATTGGTTTTCATTCTTCTTACTATCGAGTACCAAATACGCTAGCATCCAATTATTTTGGTTTCGAACACGCAAAGCAAGCATGTTAAATGATTTGATTTATAACTTCCTTCAAGTATACATTCAAATTAACAAATACACAAATGATATTTCATAAAATTCAAAAGGGTTTCACTAACAACTCTATGAGTTGTGATTAAGTTTACTTTAATTGAAAAAAATCAACAATTAATTAAAATCAAACATTTCATGTTTAACAACATATTTTATAATTATAATCATTAAATATGTATAAATATGAAAATAATGAGTTTATTAAATATTATTTTTACACAAATGATAAGGCTTAATCACAACCATATTGGGTTATGGTTAGCAAAACTAGTTGAAAATCATGTTAGAGGCAACTACTATACTAATCTTATGTTTACTTATCGTTAAGAATTTTATGGACACATATGTGTCATCTATATGATGTATAAACCGTGTTTTTATTCAGTCAAACCGTGTCAAAGAAAGATTTCATCATCATTGAATTATTGTTGTGTTTTTTTATAGCATTAAGATCCTCAAGTTCAACTCCCTCATGTTTTTATCATGGTAGCATGTTGTGAGAGGATATAGATTTGTAGGTCTCATATTTCATCTAAAAATGACCCCATAATTTTATTCACTTTTATGTTATTGGTTCAACATGACACCACTTGAGACACAAACATTAGAGGATCTCAATCATTTTTCGTACTCTGCTTGTGTTTTATGTTGAATGCATTAGGGGCGGAGTTTTATTAAAGACTTTGACATGTATAAATTATATTATTATTTTTGCTCTAATATCTTTACTCTCTTAAGTCTAGGTATTAGCATATCTATTGTATATTTTAGAAAACTTAATACTATATTAAAGCATTTCTGAAAATTTAATTTGCACTAGAGTAAAATTATATTAATTAGTAAAAGGTTAGGCAACTCGAAGATAGTGGCAAAAGTTTTTGTTTTGTTTTTTTGTTTTTTGTTTTTTTTTTTGTTTTTTTTTTTTTTTTTTTTTGTGTCCCCTACTATTTTGTCAATCTCATGTTAGCAAAAGAGTCATGATTTGTAAATAATTTTTTGATGAATAAAACATATCAAAAAATTGAGTTGTCAAAAGTAAAAAAGGATTTGACAAATGATTGCACCAAATAAATAAATAAATAAATAAATAATAAAAATAAAAAAGGGGTGAAATTATTTTACTTTCTAAACACTCTGTACATTTCATGCGTCTAAAGAAGTTTTGGACAAACACTTCTGTTAGAGCAAGTAACCAGCAAATTACACTTGAACATTCATGCTAACATATACAAGTACCATACAGAGAACAATTGCAACATACAGGCTGCATACTTATTGAATGATTCACAAAATCACCAAATACTAAGGATATACCAGTGCAGTTGGCTACATTTCCCATTTGTGAGATTACTTTGGGTTCAACTGCAGCTACATCCTCACAGTTAACACCAAAGTCCTATCACAAACTTGCTTCACCAAAGGACAGTATCACTTAGTGTTAGTTCATTCCTACAATGGCTAAATTTCCATACTACGCTCAGAACAAACAATCTATACCACAACATTATCAGTCTTTTACTCAGCAGGCATCACCATTGTTGAACTATACCATTATGTCAATAATAGTTCTATGGGTATCCCACATCCTAGACTACATTTCCACTATGCAAGATTATACTAAGTATCAAATGCAGCTACATCCTCACACTTGAGCTTAGCATACTATCACAGACTGGCATCATCTAAAGATATGGGATCACATAAAACTATCTCCATCATAGATCAATTTTCAATTGGCAAATCAGGGTGGTCCCATCTTTCATGACTCACCCTATTTGCCACATTGAAACTGAATCCAAAATAGTTCCATGCTTGAACTATAACCCTCAGATCAGGAAACAATATGTTTAAACTCGTAAATTCTGGTCTTTTCCCGAACTTTCGACATTTACTATTCATCGGTTACTATTCATCGATCACTATTCATCAGTTTACTATTCATCTTTTTCGGAGTCAGTTTGATATTCTGAGAAGCGTTTTTAAAATTTTACTATTCATAAAACACTATTCATCTCCGGAGAAAATTTGTCATTTATACGTGGGTTGCGTCTTTTCTGTAAACGTACGGTTGTCTACCTAATAAACGTTATCTTGTGAGCTATTATTTTGAATAATTGATCCGATAATCCCAACTATGGTCCTAACATATTTTTATACTCATAAAAATAATATAAAAATTATATTATTAATTTACCCGGTGTTTTGGAAATTTATTTAATTTAATCGTACGCCTAATTTATTTACGACGGTTTTCGTAAAAACTAAACAATAATCACCCGAACACTCAATATTTATACCCAACATATTTTCACAATTTTTATAACTTTATTATGTCCCAATTAACTTCATCATATTTTACTTCAACTCGTCACGGTTTATTTTTAGTTAACTCGGTACCCGATAACACCCAATGCACCAACTAAACTAGTAATACTTACACTAGGGAGACAAGAACATTAATAGCCATCAACACAACCCATCCCTCCCCCTCACTTATTTCCACAAATTATGGATCTTGTCTTTGTGAGAAATATATATATCAATAACTACACATTTCATCTCATTTTTTTTCACCAAAACAACTAAATAGCTTTCTCTCCTTTCTCTCTTTGGGTGGTGCTCGGCTCCAACAAGAACAACAACAATAAACCATCATTTTTTCAAGATCAAGCTCTAATCTTGTCCCCTTAGTAATCCTTGTTTGAGTTTTGTAATAAAAACTCAAGGTTTCTTTGGTTTTACTCATCCAAGCTCTATAATCTTTCTATATAAGTTGTCAAACTCTTTTCCATAATTTCTTCATGTTATTTTTATGGTCATATGATTTCCATTCAAGATCTACATGCATATGTTAGTTATACCACTCATTTATATATATATATATATATATATATATATATATATATATATATATATATATATATATATATATATATATATATATATATATATAACTTTTGATCCCTAGAAATAGATTATTGTTAGATCCACTTGGTTTATGATGTTTAGGAACCCATGACACCCTAAGAAGGTGTATGGTAAGATTAGACTAGATTTGTGGTGATTGAAAGTGGTTTGGTTGGATTAGAAACTAGTTTGGAACACTAGAAATGGATTTTAAACATATAAATATACCTACTGTCCCAAATCGACCAATCCAGAAAACTCAGGGGTTTCCGGGTAACATTGGGCTAGAGATTTAGAAAATACTTTTAAAAACGAAGCTTTTGGCGAAAGAACGGACTAAAACGAGTTTATAACGAAAGAGATATGATTTTTGTAAGTTAAACGACGAAAACTATTTTCTGAAAAACTGCATGCTGTTGGACGATTTTCGTTGGACAAATAGAGGCGTTAGACGTAACCTAGAGGAACCGAGCTATCGAAAATATATTAGTATATACTAAAACGAATCCGTGAATATAAAGAACGAGTAAAATGAGCTTAAAACGACCAAGTTATACATATTTTAAAATCGTCAAAACTATATATATATTTAGTCACTACTAGAAATAATATAACTACGTACTAAATAATACATTTTCTAGATTTCTTATTCAAGGGGTTTTTTTTTAATTAACGAGATACGTACGACTCAAGGTTTATTTATGCGACCACTAGAAGATATCTTAAGGTTTTCAAAACGAGAAATATAACACTAACGTTTTTATATACGATATATTACGACAAGTTTTTATTATTCTAGTTGGACTTATTTTTCTTAAGTATGGAAAATACTTTACTTTGACAATAACAAGTATTTTCAAGTTACGAGTGGTATAGGTATCATGTGCATGTGCATTCATTACATCCTTTCATGATCTAAGTAGATCACTATCATTCATATTAGGTTGCGGTTAGAGATCGAACCTCTTTTCTGTGTATCCACTTTTGTCATCGTAGCTATCGCACCAGGTGAGTCATAGCCCCACTTTTACTCTTTACACTTGTTTAACTCTTTGGGGGAGATACATGCTCAACTACTTGTTTTTACTTGTACAAATATTTAAAACATTTATACTTGATTACTTTTATACTTGATAACACTTATACTTGATTTCATACATACGTGATTGTGTTATACTTAACTGTGTTATACTTACTTGATACTTGAACGTTTAAACTTTTATGCTTTGGGAAACGGCACCCAGTAATCTGTCAAAGGAGAGGTATTGATAGTACTATTATGGGGAAACACCCCCCACCCAAGTCCAAAACAGATGCGACGTTGGCTGACAGGTACTATTTGGGATGGTGGTTCCCCGCCTTTGTGTCTATTCTTGACCTTGGGTGAATATAATCCTGAGAAACTATATATTGTAGCAGTGGGTTGTAAACACACAGGTTACAAGGCTCTTATGGCGGGACTTGTAACTGAGTGGATTTACGATGCCTTTGCTGGGAAACCTTCATACATATGCATAAACTTTATTTGTTAAACAAACTCTATGAACTCACCAACCTCGTGTTGACACTTTAGCATGTATTTTCAGGTTTTAACCAATGGCACGCTACAGGAGGTTTTGGCAGGGCATGGCATGGTCATAGAAGACTCTGATAATTTATATGGGGACCGTTTTAAACTACTTTTAAGGGCCTACTTCCGCACTACTTTTAACGATGTAAATTCAACATTTTTGGTTAAACAATTTTATTCTAAATGATTAAAGTGAAAACCATTTTTATACTTGTGTTGTGATACTGATTGAGTTACACCCCAGCTACACGTATGCTTCCGCTGGACCCGATCTTGGGGGTGTGACAGATTGGTATCAGAGCTTTGGCTATAGCGAACTAAGTGTTTTTAAAACCTAGACTATAGCTACTTTTACGAAAAACTTAACCCTATGACCGTCACGTGCCTGCCTGCCAAGATGATGCCTCACTTGTGGTTTGTTACCGACTTAGGTGATGAGATTTGTGTCTCATTATCTGGTATATTATATCCATTTATTCTAGTTGATTTCTATCATTGTCTTTTATATAAGCATGTTCACGTATCATATATGTCACCCTGTTATGTTTCTTCTTGCATAGTCTCATCATTTGACCTCGAGTTTGGTCACCTGCCTTAGTCTTTCTGAACGTCTTGGTATTTGTGAAGGACATAGTATTAGTATAACTGAGCTGAGTATTTCAAAATTCATGGAACCTCGGTGGAATATAGACTAGTCACCTATATTCAACCCGGGATAGTGGGACATAGGCTGACTACCTATATCCGACTCAGAAATGAATTTTGCAACACTGAGAATGGTTATAATAAAATTCTGTCTGGATTGAATTCTCAACTCAATTTCCAAATGCTTCATTTATGTGTGTGTATACCCTCGTTGTCAGAATGCTTATACTTTTCCTCACCTTGTGAACCGCTGCCTGGAAGCACGTCAACTGGTCATTTCATCTCATGAATCTTCACCTTTATAACACTTCGGAGACCAACGTTAACTGAACTTCGGGACGAAGTTCCCTTAAGGGGTAGAGACTGTCACAACTCGTAAATTCTGGTCTTTTCCCGAACTTTCGACATTTACTATTCATCGGTTACTATTCATCGATCACTATTCATCTTTTTCGGAGTCAGTTTGATATTCTGAGAAGCGTTTTTAAAATTTTACTATTCATAAAACACTATTCATCTCCGGAGAAAATTTGTCATTTATACGTGGGTTGCGTCTTTTCTGTAAACGTACGGTTGTCTACCTAATAAACGTTATCTTGTGAGCTATTATTTTGAATAATTGATCCGATAATCCCAACTATGGTCCTAACATATTTTTATACTCATAAAAATAATATAAAAATTATATTATTAATTTACCCGCCTCTATTTGTCCAACGAAAATCGTCCAACAGCATGCAGTTTTTCAGAAAATAGTTTTCGTCGTTTAACTTACAAAAATCATATCTCTTTCGTTATAAACTCGTTTTAGTCCGTTCTTTCGCCAAAAGCTTCGTTTTTAAAAGTATTTTCTAAATCTCTAGCCCAATGTTACCCGGAAACCCCTGAGTTTTCTGGATTGGTCGATTTGGGACAGTAGGTATATTTATATGTTTAAAATCCATTTCTAGTGTTCCAAATCGACCAATCCAGAAAACTCAGGGGTTTCCGGGTAACATTGGGCTAGAGATTTAGAAAATACTTTTAAAAACGAAGCTTTTGGCGAAAGAACGGACTAAAACGAGTTTATAACGAAAGAGATATGATTTTTGTAAGTTAAACGACGAAAACTATTTTCTGAAAAACTGCATGCTGTTGGACGATTTTCGTTGGACAAATAGAGGCGTTAGACGTAACCTAGAGGAACCGAGCTATCGAAAATATATTAGTATATACTAAAACGAATCCGTGAATATAAAGAACGAGTAAAATGAGCTTAAAACGACCAAGTTATACATATTTTAAAATCGTCAAAACTATATATATATTTAGTCACTACTAGAAATAATATAACTACGTACTAAATAATATATTTTCTAGATTTCTTATTCAAGGGGTTTATTTTTAATTAACGAGATACGTACGACTCAAGGTTTATTTATGCGACCACTAGACGATATCTTAAGGTTTTCAAAACGAGAAATATAACACTAACGTTTTTATATACGATATATTACGACAAGTTTTTATTATTCTAGTTGGACTTATTTTTCTTAAGTATGGAAAATACTTTACTTTGACAATAACAAGTATTTTCAAGTTACGAGTGGTATAGGTATCATGTGCATGTGCATTCATTACATCCTTTCATGATCTAAGTAGATCACTATCATTCATATTAGGTTGCGGTTAGAGATCGAACCTCTTTTCTGTGTATCCACTTTTGTCATCGTAGCTATCGCACCAGGTGAGTCATAGCCCCACTTTTACTCTTTACACTTGTTTAACTCTTTGGGGGAGATACATGCTCAACTACTTGTTTTTACTTGTACAAATATTTAAAACATTTATACTTGATTACTTTTATACTTGATAACACTTATACTTGATTTCATACATACGTGATTGTGTTATACTTAACTGTGTTATACTTACTTGATACTTGAACGTTTAAACTTTTATGCTTTGGGAAACGGCACCCAGTAATCTGTCAAAGGAGAGGTATTGATAGTACTATTATGGGGAAACACCCCCCACCCAAGTCCAAAACAGATGCGACGTTGGCTGACAGGTACTATTTGGGATGGTGGTTCCCCGCCTTTGTGTCTATTCTTGACCTTGGGTGAATATAATCCTGAGAAACTATATATTGTAGCAGTGGGTTGTAAACACACAGGTTACAAGGCTCTTATGGCGGGACTTGTAACTGAGTGGATTTACGATGCCTTTGCTGGGAAACCTTCATACATATGCATAAACTTTATTTGTTAAACAAACTCTATGAACTCACCAACCTCGTGTTGACACTTTAGCATGTATTTTCAGGTTTTAACCAATGGCACGCTACAGGAGGTTTTGGCAGGGCATGGCATGGTCATAGAAGACTCTGATAATTTATATGGGGACCGTTTTAAACTACTTTTAAGGGCCTACTTCCGCACTACTTTTAACGATGTAAATTCAACATTTTTGGTTAAACAATTTTATTCTAAATGATTAAAGTGAAAACCATTTTTATACTTGTGTTGTGATACTGATTGAGTTACACCCCAGCTACACGTATGCTTCCGCTGGACCCGATCTTGGGGGTGTGACAGATTGGTATCAGAGCTTTGGCTATAGCGAACTAAGTGTTTTTAAAACCTAGACTATAGCTACTTTTACGAAAAACTTAACCCTATGACCGTCACGTGCCTGCCTGCCAAGATGATGCCTCACTTGTGGTTTGTTACCGACTTAGGTGATGAGATTTGTGTCTCATTATCTGGTATATTATATCCATTTATTCTAGTTGATTTCTATCATTGTCTTTTATATAAGCATGTTCACGTATCATATATGTCACCCTGTTATGTTTCTTCTTGCATAGTCTCATCATTTGACCTCGAGTTTGGTCACCTGCCTTAGTCTTTCTGAACGTCTTGGTATTTGTGAAGGACATAGTATTAGTATAACTGAGCTGAGTATTTCAAAATTCATGGAACCTCGGTGGAATATAGACTAGTCACCTATATTCAACCCGGGATAGTGGGACATAGGCTGACTACCTATATCCGACTCAGAAATGAATTTTGCAACACTGAGAATGGTTATAATAAAATTCTGTCTGGATTGAATTCTCAACTCAATTTCCAAATGCTTCATTTATGTGTGTGTATACCCTCGTTGTCAGAATGCTTATACTTTTCCTCACCTTGTGAACCGCTGCCTGGAAGCACGTCAACTGGTCATTTCATCTCATGAATCTTCACCTTTATAACACTTCGGAGACCAACGTTAACTGAACTTCGGGACGAAGTTCCCTTAAGGGGTAGAGACTGTCACAACTCGTAAATTCTGGTCTTTTCCCGAACTTTCGACATTTACTATTCATCGGTTACTATTCATCGATCACTATTCATCTTTTTCGGAGTCAGTTTGATATTCTGAGAAGCGTTTTTAAAATTTTACTATTCATAAAACACTATTCATCTCCGGAGAAAATTTGTCATTTATACGTGGGTTGCGTCTTTTCTGTAAACGTACGGTTGTCTACCTAATAAACGTTATCTTGTGAGCTATTATTTTGAATAATTGATCCGATAATCCCAACTATGGTCCTAACATATTTTTATACTCATAAAAATAATATAAAAATTATATTATTAATTTACCCGCCTCTATTTGTCCAACGAAAATCGTCCAACAGCATGCAGTTTTTCAGAAAATAGTTTTCGTCGTTTAACTTACAAAAATCATATCTCTTTCGTTATAAACTCGTTTTAGTCCGTTCTTTCGCCAAAAGCTTCGTTTTTAAAAGTATTTTCTAAATCTCTAGCCCAATGTTACCCGGAAACCCCTGAGTTTTCTGGATTGGTCGATTTGGGACAGTAGGTATATTTATATGTTTAAAATCCATTTCTAGTGTTCCAAATCGACCAATCCAGAAAACTCAGGGGTTTCCGGGTAACATTGGGCTAGAGATTTAGAAAATACTTTTAAAAACGAAGCTTTTGGCGAAAGAACGGACTAAAACGAGTTTATAACGAAAGAGATATGATTTTTGTAAGTTAAACGACGAAAACTATTTTCTGAAAAACTGCATGCTGTTGGACGATTTTCGTTGGACAAATAGAGGCGTTAGACGTAACCTAGAGGAACCGAGCTATCGAAAATATATTAGTATATACTAAAACGAATCCGTGAATATAAAGAACGAGTAAAATGAGCTTAAAACGACCAAGTTATACATATTTTAAAATCGTCAAAACTATATATATATTTAGTCACTACTAGAAATAATATAACTACGTACTAAATAATATATTTTCTAGATTTCTTATTCAAGGGGTTTATTTTTAATTAACGAGATACGTACGACTCAAGGTTTATTTATGCGACCACTAGACGATATCTTAAGGTTTTCAAAACGAGAAATATAACACTAACGTTTTTATATACGATATATTACGACAAGTTTTTATTATTCTAGTTGGACTTATTTTTCTTAAGTATGGAAAATACTTTACTTTGACAATAACAAGTATTTTCAAGTTACGAGTGGTATAGGTATCATGTGCATGTGCATTCATTACATCCTTTCATGATCTAAGTAGATCACTATCATTCATATTAGGTTGCGGTTAGAGATCGAACCTCTTTTCTGTGTATCCACTTTTGTCATCGTAGCTATCGCACCAGGTGAGTCATAGCCCCACTTTTACTCTTTACACTTGTTTAACTCTTTGGGGGAGATACATGCTCAACTACTTGTTTTTACTTGTACAAATATTTAAAACATTTATACTTGATTACTTTTATACTTGATAACACTTATACTTGATTTCATACATACGTGATTGTGTTATACTTAACTGTGTTATACTTACTTGATACTTGAACGTTTAAACTTTTATGCTTTGGGAAACGGCACCCAGTAATCTGTCAAAGGAGAGGTATTGATAGTACTATTATGGGGAAACACCCCCCACCCAAGTCCAAAACAGATGCGACGTTGGGTGACAGGTACTATTTGGGATGGTGGTTCCCCGCCTTTGTGTCTATTCTTGACCTTGGGTGAATATAATCCTGAGAAACTATATATTGTAGCAGTGGGTTGTAAACACACAGGTTACAAGGCTCTTATGGCGGGACTTGTAACTGAGTGGATTTACGATGCCTTTGCTGGGAAACCTTCATACATATGCATAAACTTTATTTGTTAAACAAACTCTATGAACTCACCAACCTCGTGTTGACACTTTAGCATGTATTTTCAGGTTTTAACCAATGGCACGCTACAGGAGGTTTTGGCAGGGCATGGCATGGTCATAGAAGACTCTGATAATTTATATGGGGACCGTTTTAAACTACTTTTAAGGGCCTACTTCCGCACTACTTTTAACGATGTAAATTCAACATTTTTGGTTAAACAATTTTATTCTAAATGATTAAAGTGAAAACCATTTTTATACTTGTGTTGTGATACTGATTGAGTTACACCCCAGCTACACGTATGCTTCCGCTGGACCCGATCTTGAGGGTGTGACAGATTGGTATCAGAGCTTTGGCTATAGCGAACTAAGTGTTTTTAAAACCTAGACTATAGCTACTTTTACGAAAAACTTAACCCTATGACCGTCACGTGCCTGCCTGCCAAGATGATGCCTCACTTGTGGTTTGTTACCGACTTAGGTGATGAGATTTGTGTCTCATTATCTGGTATATTATATCCATTTATTCTAGTTGATTTCTATCATTGTCTTTTATATAAGCATGTTCACGTATCATATATGTCACCCTGTTATGTTTCTTCTTGCATAGTCTCATCATTTGACCTCGAGTTTGGTCACCTGCCTTAGTCTTTCTGAACGTCTTGGTATTTGTGAAGGACATAGTATTAGTATAACTGAGCTGAGTATTTCAAAATTCATGGAACCTCGGTGGAATATAGACTAGTCACCTATATTCAACCCGGGATAGTGGGACATAGGCTGACTACCTATATCCGACTCAGAAATGAATTTTGCAACACTGAGAATGGTTATAATAAAATTCTGTCTGGATTGAATTCTCAACTCAATTTCCAAATGCTTCATTTATGTGTGTGTATACCCTCGTTGTCAGAATGCTTATACTTTTCCTCACCTTGTGAACCGCTGCCTGGAAGCACGTCAACTGGTCATTTCATCTCATGAATCTTCACCTTTATAACACTTCGGAGACCAACGTTAACTGAACTTCGGGACGAAGTTCCCTTAAGGGGTAGAGACTGTCACAACTCGTAAATTCTGGTCTTTTCCCGAACTTTCGACATTTACTATTCATCGGTTACTATTCATCGATCACTATTCATCTTTTTCGGAGTCAGTTTGATATTCTGAGAAGCGTTTTTAAAATTTTACTATTCATAAAACACTATTCATCTCCGGAGAAAATTTGTCATTTATACGTGGGTTGCGTCTTTTCTGTAAACGTACGGTTGTCTACCTAATAAACGTTATCTTGTGAGCTATTATTTTGAATAATTGATCCGATAATCCCAACTATGGTCCTAACATATTTTTATACTCATAAAAATAATATAAAAATTATATTATTAATTTACCCGCCTCTATTTGTCCAACGAAAATCGTCCAACAGCATGCAGTTTTTCAGAAAATAGTTTTCGTCGTTTAACTTACAAAAATCATATCTCTTTCGTTATAAACTCGTTTTAGTCCGTTCTTTCGCCAAAAGCTTCGTTTTTAAAAGTATTTTCTAAATCTCTAGCCCAATGTTACCCGAAAACCCCTGAGTTTTCTGGATTGGTCGATTTGGGACAGTAGGTATATTTATATGTTTAAAATCCATTTCTAGTGTTCCAAATCGACCAATCCAGAAAACTCAGGGGTTTCCGGGTAACATTGGGCTAGAGATTTAGAAAATACTTTTAAAAACGAAGCTTTTGGCGAAAGAACGGACTAAAACGAGTTTATAACGAAAGAGATATGATTTTTGTAAGTTAAACGACGAAAACTATTTTCTGAAAAACTGCATGCTGTTGGACGATTTTCGTTGGACAAATAGAGGCGTTAGACGTAACCTAGAGGAACCGAGCTATCGAAAATATATTAGTATATACTAAAACGAATCCGTGAATATAAAGAACGAGTAAAATGAGCTTAAAACGACCAAGTTATACATATTTTAAAATCGTCAAAACTATATATATATTTAGTCACTACTAGAAATAATATAACTACGTACTAAATAATATATTTTCTAGATTTCTTATTCAAGGGGTTTATTTTTAATTAACGAGATACGTACGACTCAAGGTTTATTTATGCGACCACTAGACGATATCTTAAGGTTTTCAAAACGAGAAATATAACACTAACGTTTTTATATACGATATATTACGACAAGTTTTTATTATTCTAGTTGGACTTATTTTTCTTAAGTATGGAAAATACTTTACTTTGACAATAACAAGTATTTTCAAGTTACGAGTGGTATAGGTATCATGTGCATGTGCATTCATTACATCCTTTCATGATCTAAGTAGATCACTATCATTCATATTAGGTTGCGGTTAGAGATCGAACCTCTTTTCTGTGTATCCACTTTTGTCATCGTAGCTATCGCACCAGGTGAGTCATAGCCCCACTTTTACTCTTTACACTTGTTTAACTCTTTGGGGGAGATACATGCTCAACTACTTGTTTTTACTTGTACAAATATTTAAAACATTTATACTTGATTACTTTTATACTTGATAACACTTATACTTGATTTCATACATACGTGATTGTGTTATACTTAACTGTGTTATACTTACTTGATACTTGAACGTTTAAACTTTTATGCTTTGGGAAACGGCACCCAGTAATCTGTCAAAGGAGAGGTATTGATAGTACTATTATGGGGAAACACCCCCCACCCAAGTCCAAAACAGATGCGACGTTGGCTGACAGGTACTATTTGGGATGGTGGTTCCCCGCCTTTGTGTCTATTCTTGACCTTGGGTGAATATAATCCTGAGAAACTATATATTGTAGCAGTGGGTTGTAAACACACAGGTTACAAGGCTCTTATGGCGGGACTTGTAACTGAGTGGATTTACGATGCCTTTGCTGGGAAACCTTCATACATATGCATTAACTTTATTTGTTAAACAAACTCTATGAACTCACCAACCTCGTGTTGACACTTTAGCATGTATTTTCAGGTTTTAACCAATGGCACGCTACAGGAGGTTTTGGCAGGGCATGGCATGGTCATAGAAGACTCTGATAATTTATATGGGGACCGTTTTAAACTACTTTTAAGGGCCTACTTCCGCACTACTTTTAACGATGTAAATTCAACATTTTTGGTTAAACAATTTTATTCTAATTGATTAAAGTGAAAACCATTTTTATACTTGTGTTGTGATACTGATTGAGTTACACCCCAGCTACACGTATGCTTCCGCTGGACCCGATCTTGGGGGTGTGACAGATTGGTATCAGAGCTTTGGCTATAGCGAACTAAGTGTTTTTAAAACCTAGACTATAGCTACTTTTACGAAAAACTTAACCCTATGACCGTCACGTGCCTGCCTGCCAAGATGATGCCTCACTTGTGGTTTGTTGCCGACTTAGGTGATGAGATTTGTGTCTCATTATCTGGTATATTATATCCATTTATTCTAGTTGATTTCTATCATTGTCTTTTATATAAGAATGTTCACGTATCATATATGTCACCCTGTTATGTTTCTTCTTGCATAGTCTCATCATTTGACCTCGAGTTTGGTCACCTGCCTTAGTCTTTCTGAACGTCTTGGTATTTGTGAAGGACATAGTATTAGTATAACTGAGCTGAGTATTTCAAAATTCATGGAACCTCGGTGGAATATAGACTAGTCACCTATATTCAACCCGGGATAGTGGGACATAGGCTGACTACCTATATCCGACTCAGAAATGAATTTTGCAACACTGAGAATGGTTATAATAAAATTCTGTCTGGATTGAATTCTCAACTCAATTTCCAAATGCTTCATTTATGTGTGTGTATACCCTCGTTGTCAGAATGCTTATACTTTTCCTTACCTTGTGAACCGCTGCCTGGAAGCACGTCAACTGGTCATTTCATCTCATGAATCTTCACCTTTATAACACTTCGGAGACCAACGTTAACTGAACTTCGGGACGAAGTTCCCTTAAGGGGTAGAGACTGTCACAACTCGTAAATTCTGGTCTTTTCCCGAACTTTCGACATTTACTATTCATCAGTTACTATTCATCGATCACTATTCATCAGTTTACTATTCATCTTTTTCGGAGTCAGTTTGATATTCTGAGAAGCGTTTTTAAAATTTTACTATTCATAAAACACTATTCATCTCCGGAGAAAATTTGTCATTTATACGTGGGTTGCGTCTTTTCTGTAAACGTACGGTTGTCTACCTAATAAACGTTATCTTGTGAGCTATTATTTTGAATAATTGATCCGATAATCCCAACTATGGTCCTAACATATTTTTATACTCATAAAAATAATATAAAAATTATATTATTAATTTACCCGCCTCTATTTGTCCAACGAAAATCGTCCAACAGCATGCAGTTTTTCAGAAAATAGTTTTCGTCGTTTAACTTACAAAAATCATATCTCTTTCGTTATAAACTCGTTTTAGTCCGTTCTTTCGCCAAAAGCTTCGTTTTTAAAAGTATTTTCTAAATCTCTAGCCCAATGTTACCCGGAAACCCCTGAGTTTTCTGGATTGGTCGATTTGGGACAGTAGGTATATTTATATGTTTAAAATCCATTTCTAGTGTTCCAAATCGACCAATCCAGAAAACTCAGGGGTTTCCGGGTAACATTGGGCTAGAGATTTAGAAAATACTTTTAAAAACAAAGCTTTTGGCGAAAGAACGGACTAAAACGAGTTTATAACGAAAGAGATATGATTTTTGTAAGTTAAACGACGAAAACTATTTTCTGAAAAACTGCATGCTGTTGGACGATTTTCGTTGGACAAATAGAGGCGTTAGACGTAACCTAGAGGAACCGAGCTATCGAAAATATATTAGTATATACTAAAACGAATCCGTGAATATAAAGAACGAGTAAAATGAGCTTAAAACGACCAAGTTATACATATTTTAAAATCGTCAAAACTATATATATATTTAGTCACTACTAGAAATAATATAACTACGTACTAAATAATATATTTTCTAGATTTCTTATTCAAGGGGTTTATTTTTAATTAACGAGATACGTACGACTCAAGGTTTATTTATGCGACCACTAGACGATATCTTAAGGTTTTCAAAACGAGAAATATAACACTAACGTTTTTATATACGATATATTACGACAAGTTTTTATTATTCTAGTTGGACTTATTTTTCTTAAGTATGGAAAATACTTTACTTTGACAATAACAAGTATTTTCAAGTTACGAGTGGTATAGGTATCATGTGCATGTGCATTCATTACATCCTTTCATGATCTAAGTAGATCACTATCATTCATATTAGGTTGCGGTTAGAGATCGAACCTCTTTTCTGTGTATCCACTTTTGTCATCGTAGCTATCGCACCAAGTGAGTCATAGCCCCACTTTTACTCTTTACACTTGTTTAACTCTTTGGGGGAGATACATGCTCAACTACTTGTTTTTACTTGTACAAATATTTAAAACATTTATACTTGATTACTTTTATACTTGATAACACTTATACTTGATTTCATACATACGTGATTGTGTTATACTTAACTGTGTTATACTTACTTGATACTTGAACGTTTAAACTTTTATGCTTTGAGAAACGGCACCCAGTAATCTGTCAAAGGAGAGGTATTGATAGTACTATTATGGGGAAACACCCCCCACCCAAGTCCAAAACAGATGCGACGTTGGGTGACAGGTACTATTTGGGATGGTGGTTCCCCGCCTTTGTGTCTATTCTTGACCTTGGGTGAATATAATCCTGAGAAACTATATATTGTAGCAGTGGGTTGTAAACACACAGGTTACAAGGCTCTTATGGCGGGACTTGTAACTGAGTGGATTTACGATGCCTTTGCTGGGAAACCTTCATACATATGCATAAACTTTATTTGTTAAACAAACTCTATGAACTCACCAACCTCGTGTTGACACTTTAGCATGTATTTTCAGGTTTTAACCAATGGCACACTACAGGAGGTTTTGGCAGGGCATGGCATGGTCATAGAAGACTCTGATAATTTATATGGGGACCGTTTTAAACTACTTTTAAGGGCCTACTTCCGCACTACTTTTAACGATGTAAATTCAACATTTTTGGTTAAACAATTTTATTCTAAATGATTAAAGTGAAAACCATTTTTATACTTGTGTTGTGATACTGATTGAGTTACACCCCAGCTACACGTATGCTTCCGCTGGACCCGATCTTGGGGGTGTGACAGATTGGTATCAGAGCTTTGGCTATAGCGAACTAAGTGTTTTTAAAACCTAGACTATAGCTACTTTTACGAAAAACTTAACCCTATGACCGTCACGTGCCTGCCTGCCAAGATGATGCCTCACTTGTGGTTTGTTGCCGACTTAGGTGATGAGATTTGTGTCTCATTATCTGGTATATTATATCCATTTATTCTAGTTGATTTCTATCATTGTCTTTCATATAAGCATGTTCACGTATCATATATGTCACCCTGTTATGTTTCTTCTTGCATAGTCTCATCATTTGACCTCGAGTTTGGTCACCTGCCTTAGTCTTTCTGAACGTCTTGGTATTTGTGAAGGACATAGTATTAGTATAACTGAGCTGAGTATTTCAAAATTCATGGAACCTCGGTGGAATATAGACTAGTCACCTATATTCAACCCGGGATAGTGGGACATAGGCTGACTACCTATATCCGACTCAGAAATGAATTTTGCAACACTGAGAATGGTTATAATAAAATTATGTCTGGATTGAATTCTCAACTCAATTTCCAAATGCTTCATTTATGTGTGTGTATACCCTCGTTGTCAGAATGCTTATACTTTTCCTCACCTTGTGAACCGCTGCTTGGAAGCACGTCAACTGGTCATTTCATCTCATGAATCTTCACCTTTATAACACTTCGGAGACCAACGTTAACTGAACTTCGGGACGAAGTTCCCTTAAGGGGTAGAGACTGTCACAACTCGTAAATTCTGGTCTTTTCCCGAACTTTCGACATTTACTATTCATCGGTTACTATTCATCGATCACTATTCATCAGTTTACTATTCATCTTTTTCAGAGTCAGTTTGATATTCTGAGAAGCGTTTTTAAAATTTTACTATTCATAAAACACTATTCATCTCCGGAGAAAATTTGTCATTTATACGTGGGTTGCGTCTTTTCTGTAAACGTACGGTTGTCTACCTAATAAACGTTATCTTGTGAGCTATTATTTTGAATAATTGATCTGATAATCCCAACTATGGTCCTAACATATTTTTATACTCATGTTGTGATACTGATTGAGTTACACCCCAGCTACACGTATGCTTCCGCTGGACCCGATCTTGGGGGTGTGACACAATAAGCCATCTGATCTATCCAAAAATCCTCACCCATACATCCTCAAAAACTGCCAAATCCAAACACTCCCATTCCGTATCCCCTATTCATGTGATTAACTAGTTAAACTGAATCATCCATGTTTTTTCCACTTGTCTAACAACGCTTGAGTCTTTCACTTTTAAATTCATCATTTTGAGCTTAGTTATATCACTTATTGCAGCATAAAATTCATCCACATCCCTTTTCTCTCCTTTGAAAATCCTTTTATTCCTAGCCTTCTATATAAAGTAGACGACAATAGCAAAACTTAGCCTTCTAACTACACTTCAAATGTTATTGCTATTCTTTCTCTTCTGCAAGTCTTCTACTATTTCTACTCGGTCATAAACCAAATCCTCTATATTCATTTTTTTAGCAGTCTTCCACACCAGTTTAGAGTATTCATATAGGAAAACAGAAAGCCGTTAGTTCCATGGTTATGAGTAAAGAACGTTTCCAATGGACTATTCGAGTAGTAAGAATCTTGTTTTGAAAAAACTAGTCTTACCAAGGATTCTCAAAGAAACTGTAACCAAAGAGACATGCAATTCAATTGCTTGATGATGAAATCCTAGTTTTCGGTTGATGCATCTATCTATTAAAACAAAACAGTTAACAAAATATTACTCGTGATTTTATAGAACCCATCCAACAAACTTTTCGTCACGATGTGTTCCTCAGTTTCAAGGGGAGGATACTCGCTACAACTTCACAAGCCATTTCCACCGAGCTCTTATACGCCAAGTATTCCACGATACCTCCCTGCCAAGAGGCCGTAGTATCGGTCCCCAGCTGTTAGCAGCCAACAATGAATCTAAAATCTTTGTTGTTGTATTCTCCACAAACTACGCTGATTCCAAATGGTGGCTAAACGAATTGACACAGATGATGCATTGTGTTGACATAAATAATGCCTAAAAAACATTATTAAGTTTTTATCAATATCTCTATGTTTTGATCATTACAAAATATAACCTCAAAGAACTAAAACTTATGACATAAACAAGTATTTGGTGATTAATATTTCTCTTTACATCCAAATCACTTAAGGTATGAATAAACAAAGTGTTTAGTGCAATGTATGATCAAAGGGGTATTTAATTAACTAATACAAAGTTTATTTAATTATATAATCTTATTATATATTTTTGAAAAACACTTTTGGTAATAAGGAAAAATGTTTTAATCATAATAAATATATGAATTCAAAATTTTAACCAAAATCAGTTAGTTTTTCACCAAATAAACTTTCCCCAGAAAAAGACAAGAAAACTGCAGTTTTCGTCTGGGCGGCCCCCTTAATTTTAAGGGGGCCGGCACACAATTAAGGGGACCGGCCACGCTCCCCTGTCAGATTCTGTCAGAAATTTTTCCCTATAAATACCACCTCAAACCTGGAATTTTTCTTACCTCTTGCACGAAAATTTTCAGATCCAAATCTCTCTAAACATCCTTCTAAAAACCCTTTGATCATATAATTGTTAATCCTTGTTTCAAGTGATTCATTCCCTCACCTCTCATCTCTCAAAGTGCAAGAGAAGAATACTCCTTCAACATCTAGTTGTGAAGTATTGTAGATTTATGTATATAATCTAGTTGTTGTGTACATTCATTGTAAAGGTGTGATAGTATTGTAACTAGATAGATCTAGGAGTAGAAGTTGTGAATAGAAGTAGTGAGATATAAGTAGTGTTGTGAAGAAGAGAAGAAATAGTTGTGAAAGAGAAGTGTTAGGAAGTAGATTGGTGTGTAGAAGATTGGTGTGTGAAAGCTAGGTGTGAAGAAGATTGGTGTGTAGATTGGTGTGAAGATTGGTGTGTAGATTGGTGTGTAGATTGGTGTGAAGATTGGTGTGTAGATTGGTGTGTAGGTTGGTGTGTAAATTGGTGTGTATATTGGTGTGTACGGTTTTCTCCGCCATAAAGGAGCTTGTTGACATAGTGAAGAAAACTCTCGAGTAGGTGACTCGGGGAGTGGAGTAGGAACAAGGAAGGTGTCCTTGTTGCCGAACCACTATAAATCCTTTGTCTCGCGGTTAGATGTTTCCTTTACTTAGCTTATTTATTTACATCTCGTACATAGCTATACTTGTTTATATTGTGCATGTGTTAATCTTACATACTTAGCTTACATCTTTACTATTTCTTATACTTATATATTATTGTTCATATTGTTCAAGATTTGAGTTCACATAAGATTGAATCAAAGTTTTAAAAGTAAACAAGGTTTTTAAAACTATACTAAGTTTTCAAAAACAAAGTCTTTATAACAAACCTAAAAGAATTCACATATAATAGATCATATTGTTGTTTTTAAACTTAACTCTAATTAAAGGCCTTATCAAACAAACAATTGAATAAACTCGTATTAATATTTTGAAACCAAGCTTTATAAAAATTGAAAAGACGTAAAACTATTCAACCCCCCCCCCCTTCTAGTTTTCCACAATTGGTACCAGAGCCACGTCTAGCAAGATTTTTAAAATATATTGTATTTTAAAACTTGAAACGATCTATGGAATTGGAAAAATATTTAGAAGGGCAATCTATGCAAAGACCACCGTTATTTGAAAGTGATGGTTTTCTTTATTGGAAAAATAGATTCGAAACTTATGTGAAATCAAAAGATCTTGATCTTTGGCATGTTATTACCTTTGGTGACTTTCCCCCTATTCAATATAATTTTGAAACTAAAAAGGATGAAATCGTATCTTTTGAAAAACAGAATGATGATTTGAAAAAGAAACTAGCAAAAAATAATGAGGCTAAAATGGTTATTTATAATGCGTTACCATGCAAAGAATATGAAAGAATTTTTATGTGTAAAACCGCAAAAGAAATTTGGGATTCTTTATTAATTACTCACCAAGGTAATAGTCAAGTCAAAGAAAATAAAATAGATCTTCTTGTTCAACAATATGAACAATTTATGATTTCGGAAGAGGAATCAATAGATAATGCATTTGCTAGGTTTAACACTATCATCACAAGTTTAAAAGCACTTGATGAGAATTTTTCTAGTAAGAATTTTGTTAGGAAATTTCTTAGGGCTCTTCATCCAAAATGGCGAGCTAAAGTTACGGCGATTGAAGAATCAAAGAACTTGTCAACTCTTCAACTTGACGAGTTAATTGGTAACTTGAAAGTATACGAAGCAATAATAAAGAAAGATTCCGAGATGGTTAAAGGAAAAAGGGAGCAAAGCAAATCGATTGCGTTGAAAGCTAAAAAGGACTCTTGTGACGAAGAATGCTCAACCTCCGAAAGCAACGATGAAGAGTATGCTATGGCCGTACGAGATTTCAAGAAATTCTTCAAAATTCGAGGAAGATATGTTAGACAACCATATAATGAAAGAAAGTGCTTTAAGTGTGGAGATCCAAATCATCTTATTGGAGAATGTTCGAAATTGTCAAGAAGTCAAAACCACAAGGCCTTTGTAGGAGGAGCATGGAGCGATAGTGACAATGATGAAAAAGAGACAACAAAAGATGAAAGGTGTCTCATGGCAAAGGCATCCGATAAGGTACGTTCTAAAACCGAATATTATAGTGATGAAAATTTATTTTTAGTTGAAAAAGACCTAGATAGCGAATATAGTAGATTGTGTAAATTAGGTCAAAAGGTAATAGCTAAAAATAAGTCACTAAAACATATTAATAATCAATTAGAAAATGAAATACTTGAATTAAAAATTAAACTACAACATTTGGAAAAAGAAAAAGAAGTTTTTATAGAATGTAAAACATGTTTAGAGGTCAAAAATGAAAACGAAAAACTTAAAGATGAAATTTTCAAACTTGACAAGTTTAAAGATAGTAGTAACTCACTTAAGAAAATAATAAGTGTTCAAGAAACTTTGAGAGATAAAACCAGTCTAGGATTCGACTTAACTAATGTTTCAATTAGTGAAAATAAAAATGAAAAGTTTGAATGTGTATCTAGTAAACAAAAACCATTAGACTCAAAACCTAAGTATGTACCTATAAAAGATAGAAAAATACCTATTGCGAGTGATGAGGATGTAAAAAGTTTTTATAAACCATCATTAAAAGCCAAAACCGGATTTTCTAAACAAAAATTAAGATCTAAAACTCCACCTCCAAATAGACCAAATAATTATCATCCTCGGTCTACAACCCCTCAACATAGGAGAAATCAAGGTAGACAAAACTTTTCTAATAATAGTCACCCAATGTGGATTTATCCACATCAACCAAGCTTTAGCCCATGGGGAATACTTCCACCATACATGCATCCTAGTCAATTGCAAACCATGTTTGGTTCAAACAACTTTGGACCAATGAGACAATGGGGACCAAGTGGCTAAATTGTCAATCTTGGAAGAAGTTGGAATATCATCCACAAATGACTTCTATAAGTCAACATGGTCACTTGAAGTGCTTGAAGATATTCCATTGAAGACTAAAAGGTACGCGTTTCTTTTAAGTTCATCACTATAATTTGCATGCTTAGATAAATAATTAGTTAGATTAATGCTTAGTACATAATTGCTTATATTCTTATAACCTAGAAACATCATTGGTTGACTTTCCTAGGAATAAGATAAAATTGTTCATTGCCGAACAAAATAGAAAATGGAAATCTTCTATATCCACTATTAGGAAACTCATGGTGATGAAGTGAAATGAGTTAAGTGGATCAATCGTTAATATAGAAGTAGGATTAGATCCCTCGCGCAAGAAAACTATGGATGAAACAAGCTCTCGTAGACTATGGCATTAAGTCAGATAAGCGTGCGAAAACAAAGGAACTATAGATGTTAGGTTATACCCCATTCAACACTCTCACATCTAACATATAAATTATCGTCTTCATTTCCTTTAGGATCATAGGATATGTAGAAACGATAGCATGAGATAATAATAGGCTTAACCAATCCTCTTGAGCATGAGATCTTTAATAAACATTTTTTTATATTTGATTTATGATATTTGTTGTCAAAAATCTAATATCTCTAAAAATTTTCAAAAACCTCACATTTTGGAAAATAGTCTTTCAAATAACTATCCCACTTTTAAATAACATATTTTTACTATCAATATCCACAATTTTGTTTTGATCAAAACTAAAGATTGGGAAAATATTCTTTACCGTTCATTCACATATTTTGAAGTAAAAACCCAATCTATTTTACTCAAATAACTCTCACATCCAAGTGAAAACTTACTTTCAAACATTGTTGAATAATGCTAAAAACGTCTCTTTTAAAATCATGCATGGTGATCTCATATTTGTCATCTATATTTATATAAATGACACTTATAAGTGAATTAAATCAAATCAAGAGGACCATGGTCTGTTCATTAAGACTTTGTTTGTAACAAGTCTAGAAATACATGCTATCATAACTACCCACTTATTGCACATTGTTACACATTAGGATTAATCCTCATTGTTATGTAGTTATGAAATACTTGATGTTGCTTATTGTTTCCTAGCACTTATATTTTACTTGCATGATGAGTATGTTTGCATGCTAGATAAAATTGCTTGTTTACTTAATCTCTTTGGTTAACATGCTTTGGCTACATAATTGCCTACATAATTAGTATATGCTTAATTGCCTCAAAGAGTTGGACTTGTTTGAAACCAAAAACACAACCTTTCTGCAATTCACTACCAAAAACCCTTTTCTGGCAATCTGGGAATCACCAGATGGGCGGCCCCCTTAAATCATAAGGCGGCCCCCTTAATTATTAAGGGGACCGGCCTCCAATTAAGGGGACCGGCCATCTGATGGTCGAAGGTGTTGTTTCCCTTTTCTATTTTTTAGCCCATTTCATCCTACACTTCCCAAAATTCACAAACCTATTTTATCCTAAACCTTCCATCAATGTTTATCCATCCTTGATCCCACCAATTCTACATTATAAACACTCTCATTCCTCTCAATCTCCACTCATCTCATCATTTCATCTCCCATTAAACCAAAACCACCAAGAAACTTGTTTGGAGAAGAAAGCCTAACTTCCTTTAAAATTTCGTCAAATCAAATGACGTTGTCAAACATCCAACATCAAATTCCTCCTATGTTTTCAAACATTACTTACCTAACACCTCACTTTCCTTCTCACCAACATTACATATCAAAAACCTTTACTCACCCATATCCTTCTACATTACACTCAAACCTCATAATCTTTTCACAACTCAAGCGATGTTGTTCATAATCAACCAACACCTAAACCTCACTCTCACACAAATGATCCATTTAACAACAAATCATCCATTCGTGCTTCGACTAATGCTCCTTCTTATGATGAGCATGCACAATCCCAAAACAATAATCCCAACCTCATTACCAACACTTTACATGTTGCTCATTCAACTAAAACACCATCCACTCATGAAGGATCTTTTCCACACATATCATGTTTTCATGATTACCCAAGCTCAAACATGTCTCCACCACCAAGAGTATCACCACCACATCCTACAACTTCACATGCCATTCCCATGTTGCATGTTCAAACCATCACCCAAGACAACTATCATGCTCCACCACCATCACCTTCCTCCGAACACTTGAAGTTCGTTGAGGCGCTAAAAGAAGCCCATGAGCTTAGTGCTCTTTTAGCCTTACATCTTGCTCAACGCAATTTGGATCCACCTTCATCTAGATCACCCTCATCACCATACAACATGAATCAACTTGAGAAGCATGTCAACAATTGACCTTGTTGCATCTTTCTCCTAAAAACCATTGCATTCAATGAACACTTGGATTGAATATCTTCTCACTAGATCACATCCAATACCATCACTTGAACAACATCCAAAACCTCAATCAACCTCTTCCGCTACAAACTCTCCACAACCAAACTCTCCAACATTCATGACCCAAACATATACCTCCATTAATCCAACAACCTTATCCTAACTCAACCATCTTCATTCCAAACAAATCCATCATCACAAATGAAGTTGGAAATCATTCCTCCCCACCAACCTCTTATTTCCCAAACTTTGCATCAAACCAACAAAGGCATTCATTTGATCCACTTTACAAACCATACAACATTGGCCAAACATCTTCCTTCAAGCCAAACTACACCTCTCAACCTCCAACAACTTATAATGATCCATGCAAGTTTGATGAACCATCAAACTACAATTCCAACTACTCAAACCCAACTCATCCATACCAAACCTATGATCCCCTCCACATTGCCACGGAAAAACAAAAGTTCCGTGATGAAATAAACCAAATCCATGATCTTAGTGATCTCCTTGCTATGCATCTTGCACAACGCAACAAAGGGCTAACTCCATCATCACCCTATGCAAATTGCCTTCCCCACTCTCTTAACTTGGATCAAGTTACAAATCACACTCACTTTTGCCCTTGTTGCATATTCCTTCAAAAACAAATCCTCTACTTGAGTGAAGATATTTCTTGGATTGAATATCTTCTCACTCGTAATCATCCAATACCACCCTTAACACGATACAACATCGTGAGATCCACTCCTTCCGCTCCATACAACACCCCATATCCACCTCAATCAAACATCTAAGCTCCATGCTTTTGTTTTCCTTCAAGCAAATAAAACAAATCAACCATGGGTTGCAAGCAAGTCCAAGTGCTCTCTTAGGCAATATAGGACTATATCTTCTATTTTGTTTTATTGTAATCAATATGCTACAAGCATATTGAATGTTGTTATGCTAATTATTTCTATCATGCTTGAATGAATCTATTTTTATTTGCATAATTGTTGTTTTTGCATATATATGTGTGTTGCTCTCTTCAAAATATTTTTGTAGCCAAGATTCCAATTGCTCGTTCCCTTTGTGCTCTCAAACGAGGGGGAGCATACATCAAGGGGGAGTTCTCTATCCGTTTAAACTTCTTTCACGAAGATTATTCGGCCTAACCTTTTTGATTTTACAAAAAGGGGGAGAAGAGAAATGGTAAACTCTATAATACTTGTCTAATAACAAGTTTTAAATCTTTGAGTTTAAGGTTTTGTAATAATCAAAAAGGGGGAGATTGTTGACATAAATAATGCCTAAAAAACATTATTAAGTTTTTATCAATATCTCTATGTTTTGATCATTACAAAATATAACCTCAAAGAACTAAAACTTATGACATAAACAAGTATTTGGTGATTAATATTTCACTTTACATCCAAATCACTTAAGGTATGAATAAACAAAGTGTTTAGTGCAATGTATGATCAAAGGGGTATTTAATTAACTAATACAAAGTTTATTTAATTATATAATCTTATTATATATTTTTGAAAAACACTTTTGGTAATAAGGAAAAATGTTTTAATCATAATAAATATATGAATTCAAAATTTTAACCAAAATCAGTTAGTTTTTCACCAAATAAACTTTCCCCAGAAAAAGACAAGAAAACTGCAGTTTTCGTCTGGGCGGCCCCCTTAATTATAAGGGCGGCCCCCTTAATTTTAAGGGGGCCGGCACACAATTAAGGGGACCGGCCACGCTCCCCTGTCAGATTCTGTCAGAAATTTTTCCCTATAAATACCACCTCAAACCTGGAATTTTTCTTACCTCTTGCACGAAAATTTTCAGATCCAAATCTCTCTAAACATCCTTCTAAAAACCCTTTGATCATATAATTGTTAATCCTTGTTTCAAGTGATTCATTCCCTCACCTCTCATCTCTCAAAGTGCAAGAGAAGAATACTCCTTCAACATCTAGTTGTGAAGTATTGTAGATTTATGTATATAATCTAGTTGTTGTGTACATTCATTGTAAAGGTGTGATAGTATTGTAACTAGATAGATCTAGGAGTAGAAGTTGTGAATAGAAGTAGTGAGATATAAGTAGTGTTGTGAAGAAGAGAAGAAATAGTTGTGAAAGAGAAGTGTTAGGAAGTAGATTGGTGTGTAGAAGATTAGTGTGTAAAAGCTAGGTGTGAAGAAGATTGGTGTGTAGATTGGTGTGAAGATTGGTGTGTAGATTGGTGTGTAGATTGGTGTGTAGATTGGTGTGAAGATTGGTGTGTAGATTGGTGTGTATATTGGTGTGTACGGTTTTCTCTGCCATAAAGGAGCTTGTTGACATAGTGAAGAAAACTCTCGAGTAGGTGACTCGGGGAGTGGAGTAGGAACAAGGAAGGTGTCCTTGTTGCCGAACCACTATAAATCCTTTGTCTCGCGGTTAGATCTTTCCTTTACTTAGCTTATTTATTTACATCTCGTACATAGCTATACTTGTTTATATTGTGCATGTGTTAATCTTACATACTTAGCTTACATCTTTACTATTTCTTATACTTATATATTATTGTTCATATTGTTTAAGATTTGAGTTCACATAAGATTGAATCAAAGTTTTAAAAGTAAACAAGGTTTTTAAAACTATACTAAGTTTTCAAAAACAAAGTCTTTATAACAAACCTAAAAGAATTCACATATAATAGATCATATAGTTGTTTTTAAACTTAACTCTAATTAAAGGCCTTATCAAACAAACAATTGAATAAACTCGTATTAATATTTTGAAACCAAGCTTTATAAAAATTGAAAAGACGTAAAACTATTCAACCCCCCCCCTTCTAGTTTCCACACATTGTATGCACAAGAACGAACCAATCTGATGTTGGTACCCAAGAAGGTTCGTATAAACAACCATTTACAACTCATGATATACAATTTGAAGAGGGGACGGTTAAGAAATGGAGGGAAGCTCTACAAGAGGCAGGGCAACTGTCTGGCTTGCATCTTCAACATGATGCCAATGGGTAGAATTCTCCTTTTTGTTTGTTTTGTTTAGCTATTGTTGCTTCTTATATTCAGACGCATTGAAAATACTTTGAATATATAGGGACTGGGGGAGATTGGTGGACCTAATTGTGGAAAGTATTTGAATACATGGACAAGATTCAAATATAGAAGACAGCCTGCAACCTCTTGTTTAGTTATTTACAACTTTGTTGTAGCAAATAAACAAATAGTTATACTAATTTGGTGCCTAACGAAGCCATACATCTTAACCACTTTGGCTATTGAGGGTGCTGGTTGAATGGCTTTGGTGGGAGATGATATGGAAATGTAGTTAGATGGGATTAGTGCATAAAAGGTGAATTTCAAAGACTGTTTGGCAGATTGGATGTGGAAGCTTCTCTGTTTTGTTCCTTTCTGTTATTAGACTTCTTTGTTGTCTGATATTGTATGTAGTTCATCAGTATATGTTGTTTTTTTATTTCATGTTTCTGATTTGAGGCTTGTCCTAATCAGTACGTAGTATGTCTTTGTTAAGTTGTACTACATTTTGAAGTTTAATATATTTCACCTTTGCACCAAAAAAAAAGTTATACCGAGTGCAATCGCAAGTTCAAACATATATCATCACAATGATGAAAGTTATGACCTAATTACTCAGTAGATAGTGATTTCTCAACTTGATAGAAAGACTCAGACCAATAACAAAGGAGCACTGATTCTTTTAACGAAGACACAGTATTCAAAGGAACTGTTAAAATATTTGAGGGACTATATGTGCCAAGTTTGAAAGTCTTATTGAGCTTTATGGAAGTTGTGAGTCTGAATGACAAGTTATTGAAGATGAAGGGCTATTATGAAACTTGTTAGTATATAAGCTCGTTATACAGCTTAGGGTTTCATAAGTTGGATCTCTGCTTCTTTTATTCTCTCTCATTATTCACACAGTTGATTTTTGTATCTTCTTTAGGTTGATATCAATTGATATCTATTAGTATTGTGAAGTCTATATCAAAGATCAATCTCTATAATTGATCTTTGTTGATTGAGTGTTTGAGTGATCTTTGTAGTGAGGTTAGATTGGTGTCTACCTAGTAGAGATCAGTCATTGTCTTTTGTATTGTTTGGTAAGAACCGTTTGGGACTTATCTTCTTGAATCATTATAATAAAAGATACACCAAGGGGTGGTTGGTTGGGTGTAACAGCTTGTGTTTTGGTTTTTGATATCGTTTTTACATGGTATCAGAGCCACGGTGATAGATCTGGTGGTTCTTGATAGTTTTAGGGTTTCCTATTTTTGGGGGATCAGTAATTGGTGGTTTGATTGTTCGATTGAAGTTCAATTGAGGTCGTTGTCTTTACGGCCGTGGTCAATTTAGTCTGTTCAGGCTAGATCTGGTGATTTTGTGGGGTATTGAAGTTTTCTTGATTAGGGTTTCATAAACCCTACTTTGAGAAATTGGGGTTTTTCATTCCTGGTGATTTTCTAAGGTTGTTGGGCCTGTTCTTGATTCAATATCACTAGACTAAGTGAATCTAGTGTTATTGTGACATTTCTTCCGCTGGTATTGCTCTGTAAGTCTATTTTTCTTCCTTTAAGATAACATTTACTTAGTTAAGAAGGTGCAAACGGGGTAGTTAACTCCTTGACCTGCCAACTTGTTTGGTACGGAAACCTGCTCTGGCTACCCCCAGTCTTCTTGACTGGTATTTTGTTATTCTTGGGTGTGAGTATAGATTCTTTAGTGTTTTTGTGCTATTGTTGGTTTTTGATATTGGTTATTGTTTCTGTTAGCTGTTATCTGTCTGTTTTGCTTGTTTCTTGTTCCTTAGTTGCTATTATTTTTTGTTATCATGTCTGCTGCTGGTGGAAGTGTTGATCCACCTGTTTTAATTAGTAGTCTAGATGCTGGTAATCCATTGCATATTCAGACTAATGATAATAGTGGTACTGCTTTAATTCCATTTAAACTTCTTGGAACTGAAAATTATAGAATTTGGTCTGGTGCTATGAAATTAGCTTTACAAGCTAGGAATAAGTTTAGTTTTGTTGATGGATCTTGTCTGAAAGAGACATATTCTACTAGTGATGTTTTATCTGCTCAATGGGATAGATGCAATGCTATTGTCTTAACTTGGTTGATGAATTTTGTTTCTCAAGATGTTTCTATGGGTCTTGTTTATTCTGATAATGCTGCTTGTGTGTGGAAAGAGTTGCAAGAGACATATGATAAAGTTGATGGTTCTGTTGTGTATAATCTGCTTCAGAAAATTAATTGTGTTAAACAAGGTGGTACTTCTGTGGCTGATTACTATCATAGGTTGAATTCTTTATGGAGAGAATTTGATGCTTTAACCAAGTTACCTGTTTGTGTTTGTGAAGTTAAATGTTCTTGTGATGCCAGTAAAGAGTTAGGGTTGCATAAGCAACTTATGAAGTTGATGCAGTTTCTCATGGGCCTTGATGAGTGTTATCAGCCTGTGAGAACAGCTCTTTTAACCAGGGATCCTCTCCCTGAGGTTAAAGATGCTTACATCACTGTTTCTAGAGAGGAATCCCACAGAGGGGTTCCAGAGTCCTCTAGTGTTACTGAATCTAAGTTGAATGCTTCTTCTTTTGCTACTAAATCTTTTAACAACAATAGAAAGGTTTTTAATAATAATAATAACACTAGAGGTACTAATTCTAATACTTTTAATAGAGGGCCTAATCCTAATTTGAATTGCAAAAATTGTGGTAAAATTGGGCACACTATTGAAAGATGTTATGAAATCATTGGATTTCCTCCTGGTTTTGTCAAAAATAATAATCCAACTAAACAAAATGTTTTTAGACAAAACTATAATGCTAATACTGAGGTTAAACAGTCTGAAAACAGAAACTCTACTTCTTCTGCTAGTACTTCTTCTGGTTTTACTTCTGAGCAGATGAAGAAACTCTTGTCTTTGATCAATGATTCTCCCTCTGGAAGCATACATGCTAATTTAGCAGGTAGGGCTTCATTCTTTAATGGAAATGTTTGGTTTAATATCAATTTTTCTAAATATTTCTATGCTAATTCTAGTATAATTGTGAACACTGTTTCTTTGGGATGGATTATAGACTCAGGTGCTAATCAGCACTTGACTGTTTCTACTGTTGGTATGTTTAATGTGATTGATATTACTAGTCTTAGGATTACTGTTGGACATCCTAATGGTACTCTTGCTACTATTAGTCATGTTGGAAATCTTAAACTGACTAATAATGTTACTTTGTATGATGTATTGGTTGTTCCTGGTTATTGTGTGAGTCTGTTATCTGTTAATAAACTTATTAGAGATAGCAAAATGTTTGTTGGTTTTGATGAAGATAAATGTTATATCCAGGATTTGAAAAGAGAGAATGTTCTGGGGACTGGTAGTCAATCTGATGGTCTATACTTGTTTGATATGCAGTCTTATGATACTATGGGTGAGTGTAATATGGTTATGTCTTATAATGTGTCTAAACTTGTTTGGCATAATAGATTGGGTCATCCTGCTGACCTTGTCTTATCTGTTCTTAAAAATGATCTTGGTATTTCCAAGAACTCCTCTGTGTCAGTTTGTGAGATCTGTCATAGGGCCAAACAGACTAGGGAACCTTTTCCTTTGTCTGATCATAAGTCTAAAGGTCTTGGTGATCTTATTCATCTTGACTTATGGGGTCCTTACAGAATAACTAGCAGAGAAGGTTACAAGTATTTTTTAACTGTTGTTGATGATTTTTCTAGGGCTGTTTGGGTTTATTTACTTAAAACCAAGGATGAAGTTTTTGGTGTATTATGTTCTTTTATTCACTTAATATCCACTCAATTTGATGTCAAAATTAAGATTTTCAGATCTGATAATGGAACTGAATTTGTAAATAGAAAAATTCATGGAATGTTTTCTGATCTTGGAATAATACATCAAACTTCATGTGCCCATACCCCTCAGCAAAATGGTATTGCTGAAAGAAAACATAGACACCTGCTCAATGTAGCTAGGAGTCTTATGTTTCAAGGGGGGATTCCTTTAAGATTCTGGTCTGATTGTGTTCTAACTGTTGTTTATCTTATAAACAGGCTGCCATCTTCTGTTTTAAAAGGTAAATGTCCCTATGAGTTGTTGTATAATAGTAAACCAAATCTTTCCCACTTGAGGTCTTTTGGCTGTCTGTGTTTTGCAACCATTTTAAACAATCATGATAAAATGTCTTATAGGTCTGAAAAGTGTGTTCTAATTGGTTTTTCTTCTACTAAAAAGGCATATAAGCTTTTAAGTTTGGATACTAGGAATGTATTTTTTGCAAGAGATGTAAAATTTTATGAAAATATTTTTCCTCTAAAAATGAAAACATGTGATTCTATAGATACAGAACATGTAAATGAAGTAGAACACTTGAATTTTTTTGATAGTCTGGAGTCTCAAAGTCCCGATGATGATGGGAAAGATACACCAGTTGAGGATGGTAGTTTACCACCTGTTAGTGATGCAATAGATTATGAAACAGATACTACTAGTGTGCATCATGAAGGTAGGCATTCTGCAACCCACTTTGGTGACCAACACTGGTCTGAGGGCAGTCCTGATAATGATAACACTGGATTTATACCAACTCAGTCTGTTAACACTAATGAAGATGAGCAGACACCTGTTGTAAGAAGGTCTGTTAGAGAGTCTAAAACTCCTATTAGGTTTAATGATTATGTGATGAGTTCTAAGCTTAGATATGGTATAGAAAAATATGTGAGTTATGCTGGTCTTAATAGAAATAACATGTGTTTTGCTTCTACTTTGAATAAGTCTTGTGAACCTAAAAGTTATGAAGAAGCTGTTAAAAATCCTAATTGGAGTGATGCTATTAATAATGAAGTTAAGGCGCTTAATAGGAATAATACTTGGACTGAGTGTGAATTACCTGTTGGTAGACATACTATTGGTTATGAGTGGTTATGGAAAATTAAGAATAAATCTACTGGTGAGATTGATAGGTATAAAGCTAGATTGGTTGCTAAAGGTTATAGTCAAAGAGAAGGGTTTGACTATGATGAAACCTTTAGTCCTGTTGTTAAGATGGTTACTGTTAGATGTCTTATTAGTATTGCTGTTAATATGAATTGGCCTCTTTATCAGTTAGATGTTAACAATGCTTTCTTATATGGGGATCTTGATGAAGATGTCTATATGATTTTACCTAAAGGGTTTAATGGTGGTGATGACAAAAAGGTTTGCAAACTCAATAAGTCTCTTTATGGTCTTAAACAAGCACCAAGACAGTGGAATGCTAAACTTACCACTTCCTTGGTTGAACATGGGTTTGAACAAAGTAAATTGGATTATTCTTTGTATGTTAAACAGAAAGGGTCTATGTTTATGGCATTGTTGGTGTATGTTGATGATATTGTCATTACAGGTAATGATAATGTTGAAATTAACAAATTCAAAGAGTTTTTGAGTTCTAAGTTCATGATAAAAGATTTGGGAGAACTTAAGTATTTTCTTGGTATTGAAGTGTTAAAAAATGATAATGGTATATGTATGACTCAAAGGAAGTATTGTTTAGAATTGTTACATGAATATGGTTTGTTAGCTGCTAAGCCAGTTGACACACCATTACCTGAGAATACTATATTGAGTTGTGTTGAAACTTATAATGATAAAGTGTTGACTAACATTACTAACTATCAAAAATTGGTTGGTAAGTTGATTTATTTAACTAATACCAGACTTGATATTAGTTATGTTGTTCATTGCTTGAGTCAACATATGCATAAACCTTTACAGTCTCATTTGAAAGCTGCTTTAAGAGTTTTGAAGTATTTGAAAGGTTCTCCAGGTTCTGGGTTACAAATTAATAAAAAATCTGATTTAAAACTTAAGGCTTATGCTGATGCTGATTGGGCTAAATGTCCTAGAACTAGAAAATCTGTGACTGGTTTTTGGGTTTTCTTGGGAGATACTCTTGTTTCCTGGAAAAGTAAAAAGCAGGCTACTTTATCTAGAAGTTCTGCTGAAGCTGAATATAGAAGCTTAGCTTCTACTACTTGTGAAGTTATTTGGTTGGGAAATTTGTTAAGTAGTTTTGGTCTTAAAAATTTGTTACCTGTGGATATTTTCTGTGATAATAGTGCTGCTATTCAAATTGCTGCTAATCCTGTGTTTCATGAAAAAACTAAACACTTTGAATTGGATGTGCATTTGGTTAGAGAAAAGGTTTCTGCAGGTGTTATCAAAACTATAAAAATTCATACTGATATGCAGGTTGCTGATATTTTTATTAAATGTCTTGGTAAAAGACAGCATAATATGTTTTGCAAAAATCTTGGTATATTTGATATGTTTGCAGGATCTAACAATGGAATAAAGAATAATGGTCAAACAAGGAATGGAAGTTGCATTCAAGATGAAGACTTGTCAACTTGAGGAGGGGTGTTGAAATATTTGAGGGACTATATGTGCCAAGTTTGAAAGTCTTATTGAGCTTTATGGAAGTTGTGAGTCTGAATGACAAGTTATTGAAGATGAAGGGCTATTATGAAACTTGTTAGTATATAAGCTCGTTATACAGCTTAGGGTTTCATAAGTTGGATCTCTGCTTCTTTTATTCTCTCTCATTATTCACACAGTTGATTTTTGTATCTTCTTTAGGTTGATATCAATTGATATCTGTTAGTATTGTGAAGTCTATATCAAAGATCAATCTCTATAATTGATCTTTGTTGATTGAGTGTTTGAGTGATCTTTGTAGTGAGGTTAGATTGGTGTCTACCTAGTAGAGATCAGTCATTGTCTTTTGTATTGTTTGGTAAGAACCGTTTGGGACTTATCTTCTTGAATCATTATAATAAAAGATACACCAATGGGTGGTTGGTTGGGTGTAACAGCTTGTGTTTTGGTTTTTGATATCGTTTTTACAGGAACATATAAACAAATTGTTTTCATCTTCATATTTGCTCATGAGATGTGAGTGTAAATCGTTAGACTTTCATCAAACACTTGGTTGCCATTCTTTATCTTGCTTGACCTTTTTACCCAAAGACTTGAACAAATGCAATCACTTGTTAAAGTTTGCTAAGATTTACGTTGGGTGCCTATCCCCACTCACCAACTTCAGCTACATACCCTTCAGACTCGTACACGCCAAACTAGTAAAAATATAATCTTGAAGCGTGGCTCATAAGCAGAAACAAGAGCTCTTCTGCCTTCCTATCTGCTTAAGTTTTCAACTTTATCACTATAGCTAAACGGATAAAACCTTATACTGTTTTGCTGTGCAATAGCAAGCTCAATGTGATGAATTATATGACCCAGTTACCCACTCCACACAAGTCATTCAAATATCATACCGGATATGAATGTCAATCCATTCAAATATCATAATTGGACTTTCATCAAACACTTCGCGGGCATTTCTATCGAATGCTCCACGAACATTGTGAATTTACATGCTGCTGGGACTACTTCAGAGGGCACTGATACACCCCGAGATGTTCAACTTCACCCTAGAGATGTATGTGCCATCTTCATTATTCTGTATGTTGTGGATTTTGTTCTTATATAGAGTAAATGAACTTGATATTTATATGATGCAGGTCGTGATTGCTAGAGAAGCCATAGGAAACCTTGGTGGGTTGGTAAGGCAGTTATCATTGGATCATTTTGAAAATGAGAGTAGACGTATGATGCCTTTTTCAAATGACATGTCATCATGTCCTGCAAAGCCGTACATGAGGCAAAAGTTATTAGGGAATAAATAGGCCCAAGCCCGGTTTGTGGGTTTAGGGCATCTAGGGTTTTACCATTATAAATAATGGTCAATAATAAAGTAATACCTACGGGGTTTTATATTGTCCAACATGGTATCATGAGCAGGTTCGGAAACCCCGTAGGTATTACTTTATTATTGACCATTATTTATAATGGTAAAACCCTAGATGCCCTAAACCCACAAACCGGGCTTGGGCCTATTTATTCCCTAATAAAAGTCACCTCAAGGCTTGCATTAAAAGGTACTCCCTCCGTCCCATATTAAGTGTCCACAATGGAATCTTTAGATGTCCCAAATTAAGTGTCCACTTGTACCTTTCAACCAATAAGTTGAGAGTTTAGTGGGTAAAAGTAATATTTGATTGGTGGAGAGTTTAGTTAGTGGAATCTGCTAAAACTTTGAGCATTATAAAAGTGGACACTTAATATGGGACGGAGGTAGTACCATTTTAGAAGTTGTGCTTGTTGTGTAGCTTTTTTCCTGATATTAAAGGTGGCAAGATGATATGGGTCACGGATAAAAATGGGACTCGGTTGAAATAGACCAGTTCTTAGTATAGATGGAAACACGTCGGATTGGATTGGGTTGGCTAGACCCACAAATACTTTTTCGTCAGTTTTAAAAATATATATGGTCGCTTTATTTGGTTAAATGTGTTACAAAAAGTCAAACAATATTATCACATTCAGTGGCGGACTCACGATTTTTCAAGGCGGGGGCAAAAAAAAATTTTTTGATAAAATTCGTGATGCACGTTAATAAAAATGTCATATATATATTTTTTTTACACTAAAAACTAAGGTTTTTATATTTTTGGCTTCAAGGTGGGGGGGCAATTTGATTTTTTGGAGGGGTGCACTTTAATAAAAAGGTTCAAAAAAAAAATTACACTAAAATATGAACTTTTTCGACGAGTCGTGGAGGGCACCGCCCCCCCAAAATCAAAGCTAGGGTCCGCCCCTGATCACATTGATAGCTTAAATATCCTTGTATCAAATGAAGTTAGGTTCGGGCCAACTTGCAACCTGTTTGACATGTTCCCCCTTTTAGCTATTTTTTGGCCACTGATGAGGCGAAAAATGATACGTTTTTAGGGGGTCATTTAAGCCCGGAATTGAATTTATTTGATCAAATATTGCCCTAAATCGTTCCTTTTGTGATTTTAAGTACTTTTGGAGTGAATTCTGGAAAAGGAAGCATTTTGGACGTTTTTGGAGCATAAAAGTGAAGAAAACGGCAAAGTCTTAATTTTCCTTGCTGGGAACAATACCTGACGGCGTCACCAAGTTCTTAATGACGGTGTCAAGAGGAAAAAAAGAGGTGAAGAGGATGGAGTCCATGACGGTCCAGAATATTTTTACACTAGGGCATGACGGCGTCACCATAGGCCGTCATGGTCCCTTTACACGTGACGGTCCAGAGGAAAATTGCTCTTGACGGCGTCAGATCTGGATCTAGGCAATCCGATATTATTATGGGCGGCGGGTTGACGGCGTTAGAAGTTTCTTCTTGACGCCGTCACATTGGAAAATCTATATATAGTTTTGTAATTTTCATTCATGAAGGGAGGACAATTTTAGGGATAACTTGGAGAACCCTAGCACGATTTTATCAGTCTTTTCAAGGGTTTTTACCCTCTGAAACCTTTCATGTTCAATTAAGATAAGTATCCTTTCAATTCATTCAATATGTCTATGTGTTGTTTGAATATATCTTACGCTTGTCTTGATTTTAACATGCTAGGCTAGATCTTTTGTGTGTGTTGCTTAGATGTAGTGAAACCTAGATGTTGATTATGGGTTGATTGCTTGTTTATAGTTGTTACGGATGAATGATTTCGATGTAAGGCTTAAGAAAACTGGCAGACTTTCATAGTGTAACTTGCTTGAACGTCTTAAGAAACATGAACCAATGCGTACTAGGTTTTTATGGTTGTATTTAATGCATGAGCAAATTCTAATAATCCCATGTTAGGAGCTTCTTGCAGGCTCGACATAGGAGTGAAGTAGGAGCTTATAGAGTTGGGGAAGTACGTACGCCACCCCACGATTGGTATTTAGGAATATAACCCGTCATCCACGCAACTGTAACAAACTATCAACCTGTAAAAGATATCTAGGGAGTAATGAAATCTAAGTAAACACAATTTTCCCATTTATTGTTCACACCACTAGTTTAATTAGTTTAATTTACATTTTTGTTATTTTATTTTGATTGCATCTTTAGTTATTAGGTTAGTTGACTAGCAACTAATTCCGCCCACTCTTCCAAAACCCGAGATTTTACTTGCTTTTCATAAAATATAAAAATACAAAAAGAATCATCCCTCACATCTAGACCTAGTTTTTAGGCTTTCTAATCCTAGCGACACTATTCCTGAGTTGAACGATCAATCCCCCGGTACTTGTCACTATACTATACTATAACGATCAGGTACACTGCCTGGTGGGGGTTGTAAGCTTCTCGAGATCCCTCGAGAGGTAAAGCCTGGTGCAATTCCCACGCATCAAATTTTTGGCGCCGCAGCCCGGGGAATAGTTATTGTCTATGTTAGAATTTCTTTTTATTAGGTCTACTTGCTAGATTCCTTTCTAGTAAGATTTTTATTTTTATTTTTAGGTTTCTTTAGTCTATCTTTTTCTTCGTGCCTTTGTTAGTAAATTAAGTTCATTGACTATTCCGTTGGCCATTATGGAGAACGTGAATCCACCAAGTGCGACACTAGAGTTTTACCAGAAAAAATATAATTACACCAGTTCGGATATACCAAGATGGAGGAATGAAATGAGGAGGACAGGATCTTATATTGATTTTATTGAGTACCTTGAGAAAAGAGGCGAAGTGCATAATGCTTTTAAAGAATTCACCTTAGGAGCTCCATCAACCCCTCAAAATGCCTCGCTTAGTGAAACCTATGCACCATATGAGCCTTCACCTATGATAGTTTCGTATGAGCCACCTAGCTGCATGTCATGGTTAGGCACTACCATAATACAGGATGAACCCATAGGTGACCTTGATGTGATGGAGGATGTAGCCGAACATGACATTGATCAAAAAGACCTAGGTTTTATGATCGATGATGATGAATCTCAAGAAACACATGATGAATCTTTTGGGCAATTTGTATATAGCAGTCAGAATATTGTGGATGATCCTTATGATTCGGATATAGAAGTTGAGATGCCTAGAGAAGCACTTGAGATACTTGGGAAAATGTTAGGGTTAGATTATAATAAAACACATGTTGAGGATATAGGTGATTTTGACACAAGGAATGATGAAGTAAATAACATGAGCCCACAAAGTACCCCACAAGTCCTACCATCATTTGAGGCACACATACCACCCATGACTTACCCAGAAGAAGTAGAAGAGACTATAGGAACCCCAATAGAGGTAGAACCCTTGGATCAAGCACAACTAGAGAATATAGGTTTTAACACTTGTAGTGATGACCTTTCTTTTAGTTCTAATGAAGTTCCTAGTTTTGATGAACCGGAGCCTCAACCAAAGCCGTTACCTAATCTTCCATCTTTAGATGTGAATTTAGGAATTGAAAAAGGTCCCGATCCACCCATCAAACCATATAGTCCGGGTAGTCTTGGGATAAAGGTAGTAGACTCTAAGCCTTGTAGAGAGGAAGCTGACACAGGAGTGGAAAATGACCTTACATGCTTACATCACCCATTTATGATTGATCACAAGAAACATTATGGGTTTAAACTGGGTTATTAGGTCAAGATGGATCTCCAACTAGTAGTCTCTTGAAGTTGATAGAAAATGATCCCTTTATAGGAGAAAATCTTAATCCACCCATTAACCCGATTGAATTAGGTAAGGTTATGATGATAGGAGCACACCCTTTTGAGCATATAATTCATCCACCACTCTTTCCTCACATGGCATATTTCCACCCTAAAGGTGTGTATCGCTACTTCCACCCGCACTTAATTCAAAGTGTAGGGAAAACCTCCCCTATTTTCGTTAAATAAGGGTAGAGTCAGGCTCGTGTCTCGAACAAAAACAAGCGCTTATTGGGAGGCAACCCAAGCTTTATTTATTTATTTGTTTGTTTGTTTGTTTATTTGATTTTATTTGTTTCCGTATGCATGTTTTATTTTTGTTGTTTGTGGCTCATGTTTCAAAGTAAATTGTGAAAATGCTTTATTTTGTTTTTAACTTCGTCTTAATTGCATATTAAGGTATTTTGCAAAAGCTAAGTGTAAGGGGAGACCCAAATTTGTTTATGAGAATGAAATTGAGCATGATCCACAACAATATTAAATGAACATGTATATTAGTAATTGTTTGAGTCAAATGCTTGTATCGAGTCATAATGATGTTTTGCAGGATTTTCCAGGAAATAGGACATAAGTTTTTCCAGAAATTTGCCGGAAACTTAACATGAGATTTTTGCAGGAACATTCTAACAGCGTCAGGTACAAAAATTCTGAAAAATTTTGCGAGTTTTGTTTATAACAGACTCTTAAAGTTTTTGTTGATTCTTTAGTTTTATAAACTCCAGGAAATCTGCAAATATTCATTCCACAGGCATTATATCCCTTTAATTCCTAGAAAGCAATTTAAGATATATATGTTAATTTTCTACGATTTGTTAGTATATATAGATTGCCGCCGATTTTACGCGAGGTTGCCTTGTTTGTTTTCTCAGGTTTAACAGGTTATGTATGACAAGAAGATGATTTATATTTCTAGAAGGGAAGCTTTGATTGTTCATTTTCTTGGAGGAAGATCTAACCTTGTTGACACACTATCCACACCGAGCGAATCAGGGGAGTATTTGATTTCATTCTTTTACCCATTTCACTTTTACATTCTTTAATTGAACATTGGGGACAATGTTCATCCTAAGTGTAAGGGGAGGGTAAATGATGATATCTTATAGGATACACTTGCACTTGAGTTTGTTTGTTTGATGGTAGGTGTGTAATAAAACTAAGAGAAATACTTGTTAGTGTAATTTTAGCGCCAAATTTAAATTTTTTTACAACATTTAGGAGTGAAACTTTAGCCTTAACAAGCGTCTCATGGATAGGAGATTGTATGACTAGCACAAAACCGTACCATTCAAAAAAAATTTCCACCCAAATATGTGAGGTTCGCCTTTAGATTTGATAGGAAAAGCATTTATTATTAGTGCTTATGAGTGTACCGGTAGCATTTAGATTCTAGAACTTGCGTTAGTGATGCATCCCGAGACCACTAGTGAGACTACATTCGTGTAGTAGGATTTACTACATGATAAGAGGCATTAGGATCACCCTTGTGTTAAACCCGTATCATAATTACTTGACCATTTAAGTCATATTACTTGGCTAGTAAAGTCAATTAATTTTTCCCACACCCTTAGCGTTGTACTCATTTTTAGTACACGAAACCCCTAGTACACCCCTCCGAGCATATCTTTTCGTTTCTAACTTTAAGCATCTTAATTAAAGGAAGAATTTGTTACACCCCACTTAAATGTACACCCAAATCGCCTTAGCCTTCCATGTATGCACTCATCTTTAGTGCATTATTGTTATATGTTTAAACCCTTAGTTAATTATCTAATTGATTACATGGTTGCTAAGTCGAGTCATATCCTTGTACATATTGTTTTGGGATGATTGAGACTCATGGGTAAAGTACTTATGTTATGGAGTAATGGGGAAGAACATAATATTATTACCCCCATATGTGCGTTAATCTTAAAAGTACTCCAAGTGTTTTGATTATCTTAATTCGAGTCATTAGATTAGTTTATTGTAAAGTATGTAAAAATTCAAGTGTAAGGGGAATTGTAACACCCCCAAATTTAAGTTTGTCGCAGCGGAAAAGTAATTTGGGTGTTACGGGGAGGATCGAAGTTTTAATCTCATAAAACGGCTTAAAAGAAGCGTTTTGAAAGTTATTTGTCATTCAAATAATATTTTTGATAAAAAGATAAACCAATTGATTTAAAATCTTTTTAAAAGATATAAAGGCTTGTAAAAATGACAAATTTGATTTTTACACCATTTTAATTTATCAGAGTAATAAATGCCCACTCCGTGTCTTGTCCTGCTCCGTTAAATTACCTGAGATACACATGCTTAAAAGTGTCAACACAAAGGTTGGTGAGTTCATAGAGTTTTATGGAAAACCCTTTATTTTGTTAGATTTCAGGAATATTTGGTATTGATAAAATACAAACAGTAATGAAACAAATATTGAGTATATTGACTATAATCACAAATAAATCATATAAGTATTCAATCACATTCAAATAAGGAATCAATAATCCTAACATGAGCTGGAAACTCATGATGCTAATTTAATCAGATATACAATTCAAGTATGGTCAAATTCCTATATAGATGTATCTAAATATATGTTGAAAACATACATTTCCTTTATAGATATTGCACCAAGCCTCATGACACACAAGCTTAACCAAAAGAGGTGTTTTATCAAATCAATGATAAATTTTGCCCTCTAATAATAGGTGATTTGCCAATTCCTATTTGTCTACGAATATAGTATATCACGACTAATACGACTAACCATTTGCAAATGGCATTCCGTCAAGTATTAGTGGGACAGGAGGTCAGTCCTTAACAGGTTTCGAATCTGTTCACTATATTCGCGCTCACTTAACAGTGATTAATGGCTCATGATTGAGGGGCTTTATGGCGATAAGGTACCTTAGGCAATATCAAGGTAATAATGGGATCATTCAGAATAACATCATGTAATCAAGTATCATACCACAGTAATCAGTTTGGGAATATTATCGTTTGAGTATCAGTAATTCAGTTTAAGTATTTCGCCAGTAACACATGTATATCACATACCACAATAATCGAATTGAAAACATTTTCATATGAGTATCAGTATTTCAGTCAAGTAATTCATCAGTACAATATATATATCACATACCACAATAATCAAATTGGAAGTATTATCATACGAGTATCAGTATTTCAATTAAGTATTTTGTCATGTATTGTATATATCACATTTTAAATCACAAACCATATTAAATAAATATCAATTAGGAAATTGATTTGAATCATGTATTTTATTCATATACTTATCAAATTATCAAAGTATATGTAAGCATGTATCTCCCCCAATGAGTTAAAAACAATTATTGGAAATGGGGCTATGACTCACCTGGATTGATACGGAAATGATGAAAAGTAAAGTAGGATGAGATTTATGGGAATGATTATGGAAACTTCTTTGATACGGAACCTGATAAATAAATTTATCTGAGAATAAAACCAAATACTATTTGGTAAATACGAACGAATAACGAATAAATATTATTCGTTATGACGAATAGATGATGTGCAGTGTAATTGTTATGCCATGCATGATATGATAAAATACTTTATTAAAATATCCATCGAAGTTTTACCTTTTTAATCGTAAGTAAAATATTATCTTTTGAAATATCGTTATATATATATTATTAACGTAAAAATAAATAATATATAAATAAAACGTAATAAAATGCATATGACGTGATGGTTGCCGTAAAATAGAAAATAAAATAAGAATGTCAAATAGATTATGTTTGGTCCTTGTCCTTTTTCCATTTTTACACTTTTTATACTAACGGCGTTAGCGTTACACCGTTAGTCCTTTTCGTATCTAATTTACAATTATAGTCCACTACTTGTCCAAAATTACAATACAAGCTTGTAACATCATAAAATATCAATTTTTATCCTAAACTTTCTGTTTTTACAGTTTTAATCCAAGTTTTTAATGTTTGGCAGTTTTAGTCCTTTTAGGTGTCGTCGCGTTACATTTTTAGTCCAAAATCACAAAAATGATTATAAAAATTTTATAAAAATTTCCGTAGCTTATTTTATTAATTTTAAGCTTATTTCAACAGCTTATTTGATTAAAAGCTTATTTTTCTAGCTTATGGGCCTTAACGAGCCACTACAAAAGCCCATTTAGATTTTTAGAGGCGAGGGCATGAAAATTGTTTTGGGCCTGAACTTGGGCTACTTTTGTGATTCCAAAAATATTTCATATGGGCCCAGTGGGCTTACGGTTCTTAATTTCTTGTTGGGCCTTGAATAAGCCCACTCAACAATTGTTAAGTTTTTATATAAAATTTGGTTTTGAAAACTGGTTCATGTCGATTCAAAATGGATCATTTTATGTGTCGAAACGTGATTATTTTTACAAGTTATATAAATGAAAGTGGTAGTTTTATAGGAGATCTATTGAGTCGTGTAAAAATATTGTATACTTGTTACACGATATTTGAAATTATACGAGCGTTTTGTAGCATGTACGTGGCGTTTATATATATGAAAAACTTAGAATTATTTCTAAGTATTTATATGAATTTTCATGCGATTGTGTATGGTTCGAAAATGATTTGTTTGATGCATGTTGGGTAAAAACTAACGGGAAATATGTGTGCTACGTGACTCCTAGGCCTTCCAAGATAGAGGCTAGCCACGTTTGTGTTGCTACAATTTATTCGTACGTAAATATATATACATGGACTTATATATGATCGAATAAAAATAAACTTGATGCATGGACTTAATTTAACGTGTGAATTGAATTAAAAAGAGTTGGAAACAACTTACAACACATCTAGGGTGGTGAAGAAATGAGTAGGAACGGAGGAAACACAAGATATAATCAAATTCGACTATAACCCAAGTAATATACGAATATATTAAACTCGATCCTAGTTTCTTGCTTCCAAACGATATTGTTTCAACTCCTGGTCTTGTAGAGATAGTTTTTATGAAGAAAAGAAATTGTGAAAGTGAATGAGGAAGGATGGAAACGGATGCATGCATATAACGTATATATGGTGTCAATATATCACACGTATATGTGAAACATTTCAAAGAAACCATATGAACAATGCATGTCAGGAAAACCTAGGCTCTAGGGTGAATTTATATTGTTATAATAATGTATGAGAGTGCATGAATTTAGGAATGTGTCTTGGTGAATCATGTACATATGTCGACATCCATTTCATTATATACACGATTTGTGAAATCGTGTGTAACTTGGATATAACTGATCATCATTAATATTTAAACATGAAAACATGTTAGAAATATTATTAGGATCATTTAGAAACAAACCGGGATTAAAACGGTTAAGTTTTGAATAATATATAAATCGATTGATATGATTTTCGTCAATCACTTTGCCCTTTAAAAACGTATCAAACGTCGTCCAATAAACTTGGGATTTGACACACTAATAGTTGGCTAGGTGATAAACGAGATGGTGCAAAAATATATATGTGTCGTGTGTAAAAATTTAGAATACGCGAGGTGATTTGGAGCTAGATTAGTCGATTTTATGAAATGTTTTAGAAATAAAAATGGGTTACAAATTTGGGCCGGTTGGGCTTATGAAAGATCAAGGGCCCGTTTGGTTTTGTAAATTAATTTGTTAATTAGGATTAGTGAATTATTAATATTTTGTTAATTGTGTCGAGAACTTGTTTCGTCGTTTGGTGAATTATGGGATGACGTGATTTCGTAAATATAGTATAATAAGAAAAATTTTAAATTTTCCCGTAAAAATAGTGATTAAAAATAATGACGAAGATTAATATATAATTAAACGTTTTTAATTATATGGATTTTTGCGAGGTTTTACAGGAATATTCATTCCCTATGATGTATTATTTTGGATGGTAGGGTAAGAGTGTATGAATAAAAAATAAAGAAAAAAATCAAAAAATAAAGAAAAAGAAAAAAAAATAAAAAATAAAAAAATAAAAAAGAGAAAAAAACATACGGACTACCATCCCGTTTCATTCTATGTTTATTCTATATTTTTGTTATTTTTGATTTATTAGCTTAAGTCGAGTCTAGTCTTGGCTTAGCAACGCCATATTGTACATGTAATTAACCAAGATTATTAACTCGCCACCAGTAAAGATTGCCTATATCCAACAAAACTGTGTATTTCATATCCCTACACCTAACGTTATAACCCTTTAAAAGACCTCTTTGATAGTTTATCCTAGGTGCTTACGCCATGTGGTGGAGGTTTGATCCTTTCTCAAGCCTATGGTAATATATTTTGCTATGACAGGTAGTGAGAGATATTTTTCATTTCCATATTGTGATATGTACTTTATTAGACCCGAGAGATGTGAGTATCTAAACACTATTTGTGAGGTGCTAGTATATGACCTCCGTGCTTGTATTTGGTCTTTAGTGGAACGATTATTTGTTGTAATTACTTTTATATTAGTGTTAAATGACCCCTAACTTGTATTTTGATTAGAATAAAAGCGCATTTGCTTGAGGACAAGAAAATCTCAAGTGTAAGGGTATATGATGAGGCGAAAAATGATCCATTTTTAGGGGGTCATTTAAGCCCGGAATAGAATTTATTTGATCAAATATTGCCCTAAATCGTTCCTTTTGTGATTTTAGGTAATTTTGGAGTGAATTCTGGAAAAGGAAGCATTTTGGACATTTTTGGAGCATAAAAGTGAAGAAAACGGCAAAGTCTTAATTTTTCTTGCTGGGAACAGTACCTGACAGCGTCACCAAGTTCTTAATGACGGTGTCAAGAGGAAAACAAGAGGTGAAAAGGATGGAGTCCATGACGGTCCAGAATGTTTTTACACTAGGGCATGACGGCGTCACCATAGGCCGTCATGGTCCCTTTACACGTGACGGCCCAGAGGAAAATTGCTCTTGACGGCATTAGATCTGGATCTAGGCAATCCGATATTATTATGGGCGGCGGGTTGACGGCATCAGAAGTTTCTTCTTGACGCCGTCACATTGGAAAATCTATATATAGTTTTGTAATTTTCATTTATGAAGGGAGGACAATTTTAGGGATAACTTGGAGAAACCCTAGCACGATTTTATTAGTCTTTTCAAGGGTTTTTACCCTTTGAAACCTTTCATGTTCAATTAAGATAAGTATCCTTTCAATTCATTCAATATGTCTATGTGTTGTTTGAATATATCTTACGCTTGTCTTGATTTTAACATGCTAGGCTAGATCTTTTGTGTGTTTGCTTAGATGTAGTGAAACCTAGATGTTGATTATGGGTTGATTGCTTGTTTATAGTTGTTACGGATGAATGATTTCGATGTTAGGCTTAAGAAAACAGGCAGACTTCCATAGTGTAACTTGCTTGAACGTCTTAAGAAACATGAACCAATGCGTACTAGGTTTTATGGTTGTATTTAATGCATGAGCAAATTCTAATGATCCCATGTTAGGAGCTTCTTGTAGGCTCGACATAGAAGTGAAGTAGGAGCTTATAGAGTTGGGGAAGTACGTACGCCACCCCACGATTGGTATTAGGGAATATAATACCCGTCATCCACGCAACTGTAACAAACTATTAACCTGTAAAAGATATCTAGAGAGTAATGAAATCTAAGTAAATACAATTTTCCCATTTATTGTTCACACCACTAGTTTAATTAGTTTAATTTACATTTTTGTTATTTTATTTTGATTGCATCTTTAGTTATTGGGTTAGTCGACTAGAAACTAATTCCGCCCACTCTTCCAAAACCTGAGATTTTACTTGCTTTTCATAAAATATAAAAATACAAAAAGAATCATCCCTCACCTCTAGACCTAGTTTTTAGGCTTTCTAATCCTAGCGACACTATTCCTGAGTTGAACGATCAATCCCCCGGTACTTGTCATGATATTATACTACAACGATCAGGTACACTGCCTGGTGGGGGTTGTAAGCTTCTCGAGATCCTTCGAGAGGTAAATCCTGGTGCAATTCCCACGCATCAGCCACGTTTGAGATAAAACACAGCACAAATTAACCCAAGCTTAAATAATGGGTCAAAATAGGATTGTTGTATGCAAAGTATAGATTATAACGAGTCTTTCTTTCAGGTGCTTGCTACTTTGCTTAAGCCTCGGAACTAGATAGCACCTGCTGACAGGAGGTTTTTTCTCGACGCCTATGAAGTGGGAGAGCTTTGTTATGCTGCTGAGCATATATTTGTTAGTGAGACTACAGTCCTTCAATTAAAAGCTCCAATTAAAGTGTTTGGTGATCTACATAGACAGTTCGCTGATCTCATGCGCTTATTTGACGAATATGGATTCCCTTATAGTGTTGGAGACATAACGTAAGCCCATACATTCATCTGTATGGCTTAACATCTGTATTAATCAGTTTTATTCTTCATATACTTGATCTATCAACAAGCATTCAGATTTGCAAATTTTATATAGGCTTACAATGGGTCCGTATACTAAATTGCTTATAATAACTATATTCGCTTTCTAGAAATAAGTTCAGCTTACAGAAATCCCGATTTCAAGCGATTTACACAGATAGAAGTTAAGAAATAGAAAAAAAGAGCAATTTTTTTGAAAATTAAGGTTTTGAGGATTGGGTTTGTTGTTGTTGTTGTTGTTGTTGTTGTTGTTGTTGTTGTTGTTGTTGTTGTTGTTGTTGTTGTTCTTGTTGTTGTTGTTCTTGTTGTTGTTGTTGTTGTTGTTGTTGTTGTTGTTGTTGTTGTTGTTGTTGTTAGTCCTGTCTTTTGAGTTATTTACATATTTATAACCATTGTTCGAACACTTACTATTCAACCATTCTTTTTTACTTTCAGATATATCGACTACTTGTTCCTTGGAGATTATGTTGCTAGAGGACAACATAGCTTAGAGACAATCACTTTGCTCCTAGCTCTAAAGGCAAGTTTCTACCTTATATTCCCCCCGTCACTAATCTATTTCAAGACTGGGTTTTCTTTCTTTTTCTTAGAGTAAATTACACCGTTCGTCCCTGTGGTTTGCTCCAAATCACTATCGTAGTCCCTGATCTATTTTTTTTGCTTTTTTGCTCCTTATGGTTTACATATTGCACGCTGTCTGTCTTTATCGCTAACTGTCGTTATCTTTTCTGTTAGTTTCCAATAGTCAAGTGGCAACATTAGTCCATTAACCAAACGATCGTTAGCAATGTTAGTCCTTTATACTAACGACCGTTTCTAATTAACTCAAATTTTGGTTTTCTTAAAAGGAAAATCTTTTCTACGCGGGTTTTATAGTTTTTACCCGTTTTCATGCGTTTCGTCCATTTTAATACGTTTTTGTCCGTTTTTATACGTTTTCGTCCGTCTTTATACGTTTTCATCTGTTTTTCTTACGTTTTTATTCGTTTTTATACGTTTTCTTACTTTGTCGTACGGTTTTAACCGTTTTTATACGTTTTTGTTTGTTTTTCGCCCATTTTCTTGCGTTTTCTTATGTTTTCACCCGTTTTCATCCGTTTTTATACGTTTTCGTCCGTTTATATACGTTGTCGTCTGTTTTATAGATTTTCTTGCATTTTTGTTCGTTTTTATACGTTTCTATATGTTTTTATACTTTTTTGCTTGTTTTATTGTTTTTTTACGGATGAAAGTGTATAAAACCATATAAAAACATATAAAAAGGAATGAAAACTTGAGAAAAATGTATAAAAACAGACGAAAACGTATATAAACTAACAAAAATGTATAAAGACGGACAAAAACATAAGAAAACGAGCGAAAACATATAAAGACGAATGAAGACGTAAGAAAAATGGACAAAAGCGTAAAAAAATGGAAGAAAACATATAAAAATAGACAAAAACGTACAAAAAAAATAAAGCCGTAAGAAAACGTATAAAACGGATAAAAACGTAAGAAAAACAGACAAAAACGAATAAAGACAGAAGAAGACGTATAAAGACAAACGAAAACATATAAAGGCAGACGAAATCGTATAATGACAGACGAAATTGTATAAAAACGGACGAAACATTTGAAAACTGTCGAAAACAATAAAAACCGCGTAGAAAATATTTTTTTAAAAAAAACCAAAATTTGAGTTAATTAGAAACGGCCGTTAGTATAAAGGACTAACGTTGCAATGGATCATTTGGTTAATGGACTAACATTGCCACTTGACGATTGGGAACTAACGGAGAAGATAACGACAGTTAGCGATAAGGACCGACAGCGTGCAATATGTAAACCATAAGGAGCAAAAAAAAAAAAAAAAAAAAAAAAAAAAAAAAAAGATCAGGGACTACGGTAGTCGTCTAACTTAGAAATAGTAAAATCTCTATTTATGGTCTCACGAATTAACAGAATTTTACCTTGTCATTAAATTTAGCTTGTGTCTCACATTCACCAAATAGTAACTTCAAGTGTTTCTTAGGGTGCGTTTGGTTCACAGAATGTTTTTGAAGAAATTGTAATCTTTAGAAGGAATTGTAATTTGAATTAATTGTAATTCAAAGAATTGAAATGTTTTGTAATTGTAATGTGTTGGAATTGTAATTGATGAAATCTGTCATTGTGTTTGGTTGACTCGCAACGTAATGTAATTCAGAAAAACATTAATAATAATAATAATAATAATAATAATAATAATAATAATAATAATAATAATAATAATAAATAAATAAATAAATAAATAAATAATAATAATAAAATAATAATAATAATAATAACAATAATAATAATAATAATAATAATAATAAAAAGTAATAAGAATATTATTTATTAAATAATAATAATAATAATAATAATAATAATAATAATTTAATTATAATATTATAACAATAATAATAATAATAATAATAATAATAATAATAATAATAATAATAATAATAATAATAATAATAATTAATAATTAATAATTTTAATATAATAATAATAAAAAAAATATTAATATATAATAATAATAATAATAATAATAATAATAATAATAATAATAATAATAATAATGATGATAATAAATAATTATTATTATAATTATTTTTTATTTTTTATTTTTTAAAATAATAACAACGAAAGATAAATAATGGTATTTAACTTTTATAAATCTGAATTACAACGTAATTCAACACATTCCATCAAGTTTGCTATGTAATCTGAATTATATCACTGGACGTAATTGGTTGTAATCTAATTACATTACCTTGCAAACCAAACAAGCAATGTAATGTAATCTGAATTACAATTACATCCATCCTGCCATCCAAACAGGATTGTAATGTAATTCAGATTACAATTACAACGAATTACACCGAATTCCAGCGAACCAAACGCCCCCTTATAGTTAGATGGCATGTAACTTAAATATTTAGGGTATTTAGTTTGATATGTAAATCAAAACATGTATAAAGATGCATGCACTCATCTTTATAGCATAAGTTTACAAAACCTTTTTTATATCCAATTTTAAGAGCAAGATAAAGTCAAAAGCTTTCTATAGAGGTATTGGGTTCACCAAATAAAGAAGTACTTTCAATTATCATTCACCAAAGTGGGATTGAGGTAAATCACCCTTAAGATAATATTGTACATAGAATAGTGATATAGGTAAGTCATCTTAGACATTCTCATAGGCGTGGAAACCAATGTAGACTCTAGGCTCTTTCCAAACCTTCTTTCCACTATAATGAGTTTGTCTAAAAGAACTTACTTTTAACGATACTCTTGTACAAAAACATCAATCCATAAAAAGTTTATAACTTGAGTCTTAAAATCATGTAATAAATTTTAAATCTTGCTAGTCTCGCCTAGGAGCCAATTACCGTGCGAAATGAACCACTATCGGCACATAAGACTTTGCAAGATCCTTACTTTATCGCATTAGGTTTCACCATTATTAGTCCAATTAATTTTTCTTTATAAAAATTACCCTTTTATTGCTTACAATCATGTCACACAATAACAATAAACAAGTAATCACAAAGAAAAATAAAACAACTAATAAATATAACAACTAATAAATATAACAACATAACGATGAAACTGTCACACCCCCAAAATCGGGTCCAGCGGAAGCATACGTGTAGCCGGGGTGTAACTCAATTGGTATTACAACACTAGTTCAAAAATGGTTTTCACTTTAATCATTTAGAATAACATCGTTTAACCAAAAATATTGAATTTACATCGTTAAAAGTAGTGCGGAAGTAGGCCCTTAAAAGTAGTTTAAAACGGTCCCCATATAAATTATCAGAGTCTTCTATGACCATGCCATGCCCTTCCAAAACCTCCTGTAGCGTGCCATTGGTTAAAACCTGAAAATACATGCTAAAGTGTCAACACGAGGTTGGTGAGTTCATAGGGTTTGTTTAACAAATAAAGTATATAGAAAAGTGATCACACAGCAAAGGCATCGTAAATCCACTCAGTTACAAGTCCCGCCATAAGAGCCTTGTAACCTGTGTATTCACAACCCACTGCTAAAATATAGTTGCATGTTTAGTAGTCAAGTACCTGCGGTCATAATAAGTCACAATATAAGCACCACCTATATAATAATGTATGCCATGCAAAGCCCCTAATTAAATAATATGCGTCCCGTAACATGGTGGACGAGAGGTTGGCCGACCTCTAATAGCGCTATCCATACTACTAATAGGCGTCGAACAATGCGAATGTACGAACAGTACATCATACAACTATTATATAAGATTAAGAACGCTCCGAACATGGGAGACTTAGCACGCTCCACCAATAAGGCGAGACTTTAGGGTTAAGAACGCTCCACCAAAAATGGCGAGACTTTAGGTCATAGTACGTACGGTACATTAGGGTCAAAAGTTTAAGTCAAGTTCAAAAGTTCAAAACAAGTTATAAGGTCAAATGAGTTCAAAGAGTCAAGTAATAATTTATATAAAAACGAGCATGTATTCTCCCCCAAAAAGTTAACAAAACAATTTAAAAGAGTAGGGGCTATGACTCACCTGGTGCGATAGCTACGATGACAAAAATGGTTATGATGGAAATGAAGCTCGGTCTCTAACCGCGACCTATAATGAACGAATGATACGATCTACTTAAATTATGAGGGGATGCGATGAATGTACATGCACATGAAGCCAATACCACTCGTAGTTTGAAAATAAGTGTTGGCGTTGATTTATAGTGTTTCCATAACTTAAGAGAATATGTGCTATTAGAGGTTGTCAAATATATATATATAGTTCGCCTAGTTTCAAAAGTGTATATCTTGGTCGTTTTAAGCTCGTTTTCTACGTTCTTTATATCCACGGATTCGTTTTAGTATATACTAATATATTTTTGGTAGTTCGGCTCCTCTAGGTTACGTCTAACGTCTCTATTTGCCCGTCGAAAACTGTCAAACAGCATGCAGTTTTTCAGAAAATAGTTTTCGTCGTTAAATTTACAAAAATCATATCTCCTTCGTTATAAACTCGTTTTAATCCGTTCTTTCGCCAAAAGTTTCGTTTTTGAAAGTATTTTCTAAATCTTTAAGCCAAAATTACCCAGGAACCCCTGAGTTTCCCACGTTTTGCAAATAGGGACAGTAGGTTATATATTGTTTCAAAAATTGATTTCTAATGTTCCAAACTAGTTTCTAATCCAACCAAATCACTTTCAATCACCACAAATCTAGTCTAATCTTACCATACACCTTCTTAGGGTGTCATGGGTTCCTAAACATCATAAATCAAGTGGGTCTAACAAGGATCTAACTATAATCCATTTCTAGGGATCAAAAGTTAGATATATATATAAATGAGTGGTATAACTAACATATGCATGTAGATCTTGAATGGAACTCATATGATCATCAAAATAACATGAAGAAATTATGAACAAGAGTTTGACAACTTACTTAGAAAGATATATGAGCTTATGGAGATGAAAACTTATAAAACCTTGAGTTTTTATTTCAAAACTCAAACAAGGACAACAAAAGGGACAAGAAAATGACTTGATCTTGGAAAATCCATGGTTTCTTCCTTGTTCCTTGATCTTGGCCGATCATACACAAGGGAGAAAGAAGAGAGAAAGGTTTTTGAGCTAGTTATGTTTGGTGTGTAAATGGAAAACAAATGTGGTGAAATGAGTATATATGTATAGATATTTTGTACATGGAGCAAGATCCATGTTTTTAGGGGCTAGGGGGGGCACAAAGAGTAAAACAAGGAAGAGTGTGTGTGCTCATAAATGAGCTTGTCCCATGGTGCAAGTATTGGTGGTTTTGAGGTGTATTAGGTGTTACCGGGTACCGAGTTAACTAATAATAAATGTTACCGAGGTGAAATAAAATACGACGAAGTTGTAAAAGTTGTAAAATATTATTCTGATGAGAATCGGGTGTCAAAATAATTATCTTGTTGAAATAACGCAAACCGACGGAGTAATAAGCTCCGACCGTACAATGTACCAATTGGTTTCAAAACACTGGTTAAATTAATAATAAAATTTTTATTATTATTATGATTATCAAAATGTGTTAGGACCATAGTTGAGATTGACGGATCAATTATTTAAAATAATAGCTCATAAGATAACGTTTATTAGGTTGATAATCGTACATGTACAGAAATGACGCAACTCACGTATAAATGACAAATTTTCTCCGGAGGTGAATAGTGTTTTATGAATAGTAAAATTTTAAAACGCTTCTCAGAATATCAAACTGACTCCGAAAAAGATGAATAGTAAACTGATGAATAGTGATCGATGAATAGTAAATGTTGAAGGTTCGGGAAAAGACCAGAATTTACGAGTTGTGACAGAAACAATTAGCCACATGCATACTTTATTAGATAAACCCTAACTAAATCAATTCTAGGTTTTCAGATGTGTGTAATTAACTAAGGTCTTCCCTTCTGAGAAGTGGAGCCACATACATTGACAAGTCAATTGCGTAGACCATAGCTAATAAACACACCACATAGCACGTAAATTGATTTTATTAATTATTGAGGTCTTCCCCAATTTTAGATCTATCTAATTAAACATGTGAAGATCATAACAATTAAACCAAACAAATAATCCATGACTAACATGCATGTTTTGTCATGAATTCATGTATAACACTTAGCAATTTAGGTCACAAGATACGTTCAATTAACACATAAACTTGTTAAAACCTAGGGTTTCTAATCTAATTAATATTTAATTCACAAACCCTAATTTGGATAAAGGAGTAAATCGCCCCCCCCCCCCCCCCCAATTTTAGGGCTTCAAAAATTTTTATGAGCCCTAGATCATAACACAATCTAAACATGTATCTAAAACATTAAAGATTCAATTTTTATGTGTTTTAGTAATCAATTACATGTTATAGCAAGCTCGTGATACCACTGTTATAATTTAAATACAATGAAAATCATATAATTAAACTAATTATCAAGTAATCACATATGCGGAAGCGTAGAAACATCTATAACATATAATAGATTAACATAAACGTAAATAAGAACGTATCTTTATTGATTCTAGCAAAACAAGAATCAAGCTTTAATCTTGAACAATATGATGAACCCTAATTAGGGTTTATATGAATCAATGATTAACCCCTTACCGTTTTGTTAATCGATTCCTTGATAATTACTATAGTGAGTAATTACCTCGTTCTTGTACACACGAATTAAACCGTATCAAGTTTATGCTAGTAAAAACACAAGTAAAGATTTTTGATGCTCAAAAATCGATCCAAGATCCCTAGGGATATGGGTCGATCGTTTAGGGACAAGAGAAGAGAAAGAAAACACTTAGGGTTTAGTGTGTGCATAAAAGCTAGTCAAAACAATAAACCCTTGTGTTTATATTTATACTAGAAGTAATCTTGGAGGACAAGCTAGGGTAAGGGTATCCCTACCCTTGTGATCGACCGGCCATACACCTCCAAGAGGTGTTCCGGAACCTTCTCGTCATCTTATTTACAATCTAGTCCTTTCCCTTTACGTTTAATGATAGTTAGTCCATACCGTTAACAACTAACGGCCATTAGTCCTTTTCTTGTGTTTCAATAATAAATATATATACATAACATTTAATATACATTAATTATTTATTTCTTGATACTCATTCGTAACGTGTGCAATCCCGAGGTCTCGAGTTCGATTCTAGTCATACGAATATTAATATTTATCCACAAACTCTAACAGTAACTGTTAGCTATTCTTGGCTTCTTTAAACTCTTCGGTTGTTTATGGCCGGATGACTTTTTAAATTGGGCTAATTGTGTACAGGAACTGCCAATAATGTCGGAGCTATACTAGTAATTGGAAGAGGATTAGTAGTTGTTCCAAAACTTATTCACCCTTTGCCACCACCGCTTGAACCAGAAACATCTCCAGAATATGTCGAAGAACGCCACTGGATGCAGGTAATCATAATTAGCTCATTTAAATCTATAATAAAAGTTTGAAAGTAAACAAAAAAAGAGCTGGTAGGAGAACTTGCGCTGCCCATTTCAACCTTTGCTAACAATACTTAGTCGTCTGCTATG